>OX101783.1:5117084-5166246 GCA_944452715.1 Ophion slaviceki | reverse complement strand
CCGGATCATTTTCAGTACATTATCAATATCTGCTAACGGAATGTTACCACGGAGCGGAAAAAATTTGTACGGTCCGACTAATTATCGGACTTACCCTTGGTACCGTGAAAATGAGGATTCACAGTACCGTTATAAAGTTATTAATGTTTTTGATAGCGAATTTGTGCAAAAATCAAGCACACAAAATATTAGACTGTGCAATCGTGGCAACGTCATAGACGGCACAAATACTACCTATTTTATCGGTATTTGGTACCTAAGCCCGTGAACCTCAAACTACTCGGTCAGGATAATTAATAACGAATATTATTGGTACTTATTCTCTTAATTAGTAATAATTACTCAATATTAATTTGATAACTATGTTCAGAAATCATACATTTCTAGACATTTAGAAGCAAAGACAAAATAACTCGGATTGTTTTTCATACATAAATTTTTTTTCAGAATATCGGAAAATTATTAAAGTTTTTGATTTCTTCGAGATTATAGATAACTTCAGTACACACTTTTTCTTTTCAGCGGAATTTTTTTTTCCTCGGACCGACATTCATTTTTGACAACTCCTTGGGCCGATATTGAAGTTACGAACGGGGCGCATATGTCTCTAACTTCGCGACACTTCTGCCAACCCGGGCATTATGATATACCACGATTTACGACGTTGCCAATTTGTTTCCCGTTAATTGGGCGAGAAAAAGTTTTAGAAAATAATTACACAAAGTAATGAAAACACTTAATGTAATCACCGAATGTTCAAAAATGTATATTTTCACAAACATATATAGAAAAATATTTCGAAAACGTACGTTTAAGGGGAGATATACACCTAGGAGCCGGAAAAAGGTCATTTTTATTAATTTTTTCAAGGAAAACTATTTGAAATTTCGGATTGGGGTTTTAATTATCTAAAAGTATATACATTCGAAAATATATTTAATTTTCTTTATTTAGAAATATCAAAAATATACAAGGATATTGTATGATCCTTAGAGCGTCGTAAAAAATCTGCGTATACGGTACCCACTGGCGTTTCTTCAAAAATCATCTGAAAAAAAAAAAAACCAAAAAGATTATTAAATGGCGGACGATTGAACATAAATAGTGATTTTTGGGCCAAAAATTAGTTATTATTTTGCCTAAAAAACAAAAACTAAGTAACGGAAAAAAAATCCTATGATAAGTACTAGATAATGGTGTATAGAATAACCACAAAAAACCACAAGGCAATCAGTTCATTGGTTTTCGAGAAATTTTGGGTACCGATTTGAAAAACGTGGTTTTGAGAAAAACGCGTTTGAAAATTTGGGAATGAATAAATCATGAAATTTGTCAACTTACATGGAATCATCGATACCAGGCCCATGGTGTAGGTCTTCTACGGTCGACGGAATGTTCATAGCTTCTAAATCCTCGACCTCGACCATCCAGGTGTATATCTCTCCTTAATACGACAATTATTTAAAAGCTGACAATTAGTAATAGCCAATCGGCTCCGTGCACAAGCATAGGGCGCGCCCCTCGTACTTCACCCCCGACGGCTAAACCCCACAACAACCTTAAGGCGTTACCCCCACATGTGGCGCAAAAAAAGGCCTTTTTCATGAATTTTTTTAAAGAAAACTACAAAACTTTTTTAATCGATCAATATACCATCTTAAAGAACACATCTTGAAGAACTTTCAGTAATTTTTTTATTGAAAAATATTACATTGTTTAGTGGCAAATGGCTGTCAATGAAATAATGTTTTTATATACACGGTTTGCGGTGACCAACATTGCGGCGAAGTGGATCATCTGAAAAAAAAATGCGGCTGGATTTAGTCAAATATAAGTATAAACTAGTCTTTAATCGAAGGATTTTAAAAAATATTCGTTTTTCACAAAATGGCGGACAGTCAAAGTTAATGGTTCGATTTGAACGAAAAAAAACGGTCGTTTTTTGGCTATAAAACGGCCATTTTTTTCGAAAAAAAAAAATCGAACGATTAAAGACTACATTTTTATGTATTAAATAAGCCTGCAAAATTTCAAGAAGATCGGTTCATTAGTGTTCGAGTAATCTTGGTCACCGACTTCAGAAATGCCATTTGGAGAAAAACGCGTTTAAAGTTTCAATTTCAGTTTACACGAAGAAAATATTTTTTTTTGTAAACTTACATAGAGTTATCGATTCCGGGCATAAAAAAACTGCACTTCAAATTGCTCTTCAAAAAAATACAATAAAAAAATTCGTTTTTTTCCAAATCGCAAGTGGGGGTTACCCCTTAAGTAATTTCAGAAATTTCAGTCCGTCAAATTTAATTCAATAAATTTGAAGAAAAACATCACTGCACTCCAACAGTGCAAACTCCAATCTCGTCGCTTTTTCAGATCCTCGTTAGCGACCTACGATCCAAATCGGCGGAAAAAAAAATTCGGTGGAAAAAAAAAACAAAAAAGAATTCTCTTCGTATTCCAACGATGCAAACTTCGTCGTCGAATATCGGGAGCCGCGCGTATCGTTTCTCACCGCGGTACAGCGGTGGCCTCTGCGCCTCGTCGTGCTCGCGATTTGGAATTACGAATTTACGAGCTTCCCGCGCGTACTACACGACGTGAGCTCCTCGACGATGTCGGGAGGCCCGGGAGAAGTGAGCAGCGGAAAGAGGTGTGGGGGCGGGGGTGGGCAGCACCGTCAAGAAGGGGCGAGGTCCGGGGATGCTTCCGCACGCTGCACCCTTCAGGCCCTTCGCAACCCGTTGCCATTCGTTGTATACATCCCCAGAGGGTGTAAACTGCCTCGTTAGATCGTGTGAGACAAACGCACACGTGGCCGCCGAGAAACCCGGAGAGCAATTACGCTCGCCACAGTTTGAGGGTCGGGAACGCGGAGTGCGGATATGGCGAAACCGGGCAAACGAGAATCTCGAGGGTCGTCGGCTGTCTGGACTCCGAAACGGGTATACCCGCTATCCGTAAGAGCTATCACCTCGAAATACTAGCTAAACCCATTAACACCGCGATATATATCACCCTGTATGTGCGGGCTACCTCAAAACGTCTATACACACACACACACACACACGTATATATATATATATATATATATATATATATATATATATATATATATATATATATGTCTGTGTGGGTGTTTGTGTGTACGAAAGGATTTGCCAACAATTGAGAAAATCGAGAAATACGGGAACGGATGTAACAATACCGATAAATATTGTCATTACCAATGAATAGGAGCGACTGGATTAAATCGGGCAACCACTTTAGGAGACTGAGAATTAAACGTTTTTTTGTTTTTTTTTTATTGTGAAAACAAGAAAGGAAATTTCCGCAACTCTGACAATAATTTATTCATATTTTCATACATCTTTGGTAATTTTGTCAAGTTATTTCATGCATTAATTAGGGTGCAATCCGCTGTGTCCCTTGGCGTGTCCTCATCGTCATTGTCGACTTGCGGGAATTGCGCAGCTCGCAATTCGCATCTGATATAGTCCAACAAATTTTTATACATTTTTTTAATATTTTTTAATAACACGAACCTGCATTTTGAGAAAAAATCGAGAACTGAATTTTGGAACGTGTTTGAGAAAAAATGATCGATTTTTAGCATTTTTACCTAGGATTTTGCAATAATCAATGTGTTTTAGATAATCCAATCTTTCCAACTTTAGGTTCATGTTTTAATAAGTTATGTCATGTAATCGTGTTCCAAATTTAAAGATGATCTATCGATTAGTTTTCAAGTTATGATTCCCGAAAATTGAAAAAATGTCGGTTCGAAAAAAACGAGATTGAAAGTTTTAGTATTTGTAAATCGCTGCGCTACCTGTTCTCACTGAATCGTCTGTCACTTGGTCACTTTTCAATGTTATCACTTGAAATTTTTTTTCACATAGTCTCGAATATGTACACTCTGAGAAAAAGCAAAAGAAAATCGAATGTTTTGACCTGTCACATTGGTTGGGAGTCGAGCGGAGAGTCTTCATCATTTTTATGCATACCGTTAGAAAGAATCCGAATATCGTTTTGGAATTTTCACGGTGCACTCTTAAGATATTTGGCTAACGATTTATGAAATAAAAAAAAATCGATTTTTTTAAGCGTCTAAAGTGGTTGCCCGCCACAAGGGGACCATTTTACCCCACTCCCCCAAAGACGGGTGAAACGCATGTTTGCGACGATTTCTTGCACATTTTTTTGCATCGGTCGCTGAAAGAAGTTGTACCATACGTTTAAAGAGTTTTCTAGTAACGGGACCTACCCTTATCGGGGGGTGAAAGTTGGAAAAAAAATCGTAGCTCCCGCGGTTACGAGGTGGACATTTTTCTTATTGCCGTTGTAGATACTGTCATTCTGATGGAGGACGGATTCAATAATAGAGATAAATATTGTCGTTACCAACGAATGAAGCCACTAGATTACGAGGGCCATTTTACCCCACTTGTCCATTCGCCTGAGGTTTGCATAGTATGGTTGTGGGTTTTTCTTTTTCAATTTTTTTAATTTGTCTACTTTCTTTCGTGCTTTTGTGCACTGGTCGCCTAAAAGAGGTCGTGCAATGCATTTAAAGAGGTTTCGGCCAACGGAACCCACCCTTATCGTGGGGTGAAAGTTGAAAAAAAATCGTATCTTCCGTGTTTATGAGGTGAATCTTTTTTTTATTGACGTTATAGATACTGTCATCTTGGAAGAGCATTCGAAAAAAATTTAAATGATTTTAATACTTGGAACCTACCCTCAGCGAGGGGTGAATGTTGCGGAAAATGGTATCTACTGTAGTTACGAAATAATTATTTTCCTTTTTTCTTGACGTTATGTGTACAATCACCGTATATACCGTTTCGTTTTTCTTTTGGGGTATTTGGTTGATCGGAATATTTTTCAATCCTGTTCAAAACGTTTTTTTGTTAACTCCTAAACACGTCGCCTTGATTTTTTCATAAATTTCTTGGAAATTCCTAAATTTTCATCTAAATTTTTTAATTTTCTTGTAGGTTCCGAACTTTTTTCTCCAAATTTCGGAATCTTGTAAATTCTCAGATTATGCTAAGAACAAAACAAATTGTACACAAACTTTTTCAAACGAATTTGATAACATTCGGACGTACTGAGAATATTGACTTGATACTATCTTGTGTGTTAAAAAGTCAAAATAATATTGCCAAAAAGTGCAATTCCAAAAAAAGTAACACGAGAATACTCTGTACGATAAAACCAAAATAATAATAATAATAATAACATCAAATATGGTTATTTTTAAATATCTGTACATCAATGTTTATTTTTTCATACCTGTGATCATAAATGCACATTTATTTTTTCACAAATAAGCTCAATACGATAGAAACAGCTTCCAAATAATTTAGAGTTGAGTAAAAGTGGCGAAAACACGATTCAATTTATTCTTGTAGGTAAAAGCAACTTTTGGATACACTTGAAACAGATAGGGAGAAAAGGAAACGAAAAAAAAAAACAACACGCAGCAGGAATCCGAAGCCCTCGAAGTGAACTGCGAAACCACATATCGTGGTAACGCAGTATCTCCAAACGACTATGAAAGAATAAGATAACGAAATCAAGGGGGGGGAGGGAGAGAGAGAGAGAGAGAGAGAGAGAGAGAGAGAGAGAGAGAGAGAGAGAGAGAGAGAGAGAGAGAGAGAGAGAGAGAGAGAGAGAGAGAGAGAGAGAGAGAGAGAGAGAGAGAGAGAGAGAGAGAGAGAGAGAGAGAGAGAGAGAGAGAGAGAGAAAGGGTGAACGAACAGAAAGGAGGAGGAAAAGTCTCCACGGCGAGATCAGTTTTACGTGCGCTCAGGGCTGAAAAAAAGCACTTGGCTTTTCCATGACAAAACGTGACACTCGTACCTACTATACTTCCAGGGGCTCTTGCTTTTCTTTCCGAGCTTGCGCCCGATACTCGCTGCTCTAAGTCCGCGCAAAGATTTCCAGAAATGATATACCCCGGGATCAACATTCTTCTCTAAGCTTTTATATATCTTGCCCTATCATACTCGAACATTGTCTTATCGTCGGTCAGGGACTGACCATTTTTTAGAGACGTAACGTCGATTGAAAATTGTTTAAGGTACTTCTGTAGGTACTCGTATGAGCCAAACGTTTCGGTCGAAGCGTATAGTAACATCCAATGCCTATACGATGCTGTTGGTTGTAAATTTTCGACAGAGCTTGTACCCTCTATATGTCTCACACTTTCGCACCTCATGCATAGATAGGTCTCATACTCGTATAGAGAGCGGCGCTGTAACTGCAGCGTAGTGGTTTTATTTCGACCATTAAAAAATGTATGGTGAGCCGAAGAAAAAAATTTGTATCTTTCCCATCATCGGCTCACCATAATTTTTTTAATGGTAAAAAAAAACCGCTACGCTACATTGTAGCGACACTACTCACGAATGAGCTGATTTTTTTTTCAGATGTCACATGACCGGGTAACAGCTGGGACAACGACCGCGCGTATCGTGCCTCCGCGGCAATGTGCATAACGGCGCAATTTTTTAATATTTCGAAAGGAAATTTATTAACGTTATTCTTAAAGCTCTTTCTGACGTTGTGTAAAAAAATAAAAATATTCCGACCCATACTTTCGAGTTTATTTTTATTTTTTTATATATACCCATTTTTCGATCGGCCAAGGTGGCCAGACGCCTCAAATAAACGTCATCGATATACGGTGCGAATCATTCCATTGTGCAACAATAGAAACGAATCGTAATTTTTTGGCTTGATAATTAGACAAAAATAAAAAAGTGAAACAATGATCTCGCAGCTTTTTAGTGATAAGAACATAGGTTTTTTTGTAATTTTCCATCGGTACTTTGTATCACGTCGAATGATTTTACATTCTTGATATCGTGATTTTTAATCATTATGCATTTTAACGCGGTCCTCTAGTTTCTCGGCTGTTTTTTTACGGCTTCTTCAATAATTTTTTACGGGCAAAGCATCGAAATAATCAATCTCATTGTTTTTGCATAATCTTTATTAACATTTAAATAAGCTTTACAAATTTTTTGAAGTCAAAATATATAATAGAATAAACGTTATAGTGGCCGACAGGAAGACATCAAGTAAAAGAGGTGCTTGACGGTGACCAAGATTGCGGCTGTTCTGCTTATCTGAAATCAAAAAATCAAACGGCATTTTAATCTTCATATTTAAGACTAGCGATTGAACTAGAGTGAATTCTAAATTACAAAAATTGACTTTTTTATACACTTTTGAAAATTACATTCTATTTTTTACTCATTTTTTCTTAAGTTCTTCGCTCGTACAAAAAAAAACTATCGAAGCAATCATGATAGTCCTAGTTCAATCGCTGGCTTACAACATATTAAAGATGCTGTATAAATTTGAAGAAGATCGGTTCAGTAGTTTCTGAAATATCGTGGTCACCGTTTCGAAAAATGGTGTTTCGAGAAAAACGCGTTTGAAAGTATACCTGCTCCGTATACCTGCTCCGTTCCAGGGCCGTAACTTGTGAACCAATTCGAATATCGAAAAATCCTTTGGCACACATTTTCTACACATGTTGTAAATGTGATTTATGAAAAAAAATCGAATTTTTCGACCCGAGAAACTAGAGGACCGCCTTAAATTCCACCACATTCAATAATTGTATTTTTTCAGTTGTATCACCGACATACAATTTTATTTCTATAATTCCTAAAAAATTCTTCGTTTGTCATTATATAATGCCCAAACATTTTTAATTCTTGATAACACGATTTACAATCATTTTACCTTGTCATTCCGCAATTTCCAATCATTTTAAACCTTTTAAATTGTATGGTACAAAATAACTTGTTCAATTGTAGAATCTGCAACAGTTGTACATTTTCAACTCTATAATTGCTAAAAAAAGGTCCATTTTTCGTTATATAATTGCGAATAATTTTAAATTTATGATAACACGATTTTTTATTTATTTACCTTCTTAATTCCACCATTTTCAATAATGTTAACTTTTCAATTTCGTTAGCCCCAACAATTCGACATTTACATGTCGATAATTTAAAAACAATTCTCCATTTTTAATTATATAATTCCCAATCATTTCACATTCTTTATAACACGATTTTCAATTAATTTACCTTCTCAATTCCACCATTTGTAATAATGTTACCTTTTCAATGTTGTCACCTCTGACAGTTGTACATTTTTATCTCCACAATTCCTGAAAAAAATCTCGATTCGTAATTACATAATTATCAATATTTGCACATTCTTGATAACACGATTTTTAATTTTTTATCTCCTCAATCCCACCATTTCCAATAATTTTACCCTTACAACTTTGTCACCACCAACATTGTGTTTTCGTCTCCATAATTCCTCAAAAAATTCTTCCTCTCCAGTTATAAAATTCCCAAAAATGTCACATCCGTCATAACCCGATTATCAATCATTTCACCGTTTCAATTCCACAATTCCCAATCATTTTGCCTCTTCAACTATATAACCCCACCAACAGTACATTCTTCACTCTATCATTTCTAAAAGTGTCCCATTTTCAATTATATCATTCCCATAATTGTAAATACATTTTCGACCAATGCCATCGGGTCTGTAAAGCCACCAAACATTCCATCAGTTATTCCATTGCATTTTTTCTTCAAAGCTCAATTAAAATTTCTACCAAGTATTGACCTTGCTTCACCCGTGTACAATTTTCGACACGCGATTCGCGCACAACAAATTCGAGCTATGCGACGAGTATCGTTGGAAAGCTCGCACGAGCTCGTAAATATACAGACATACGTGGCTGTGTCATAACACGTGTAATAGGGTATACCCACAAGTCGAGGAATTTAATCCTTTGAGTCTAGGAGAGAAACGCGTCTGTGGCTGCGAATTCTCGAGGCGTTTCTACAGTTCAACTGCATGCGAAAGCAGAAGAAAAAAGTAGACGAAAAAGTAAAGAAATAGCATGTAGTGGCGAACGTACGTGCACACACACATTCACACGTCGTAACGTTTTAGATCTCTCTGCGCATCGTCATGTCGCAAGAGCTTTTACGTTCATTGACACCAATCAACGCGGAAACGGGCGTGCTCGTCGTCGATGTGTTGCTCTGAGTCTCTGTCGCAAATAGCAGCATCTTCTCGTCAATTATACGACACAGGATTTTACCGTCGACCGAGAAGCGGAACTCGTGCTCGTGAGCTGCTCTTGCAGCACACACACACCCACACACACACACACACACACACACACACACACGCACACACACACACGCGCACGCACGCACGCACACACACACACACACACACACACACACACACACACACACACACACACACACACACACACACACACACACACACACACACACACACACACACACACACACACACACACACACACACACACACACACACACACACACACACACACATATATATATATATATATATATATATATATATATATATATATATTGGAAGAAACTTGCGTATTTAGACTACCGTTTCGTATATACATATTCCAATTTGTTCTATCGTGAATACGATCGCTTCCCGACGTTAAAATCGCATTACAGCGTGCGAAAAGCCACCTTTGTGGTGTGCGAAAAAAAACGATTTATTTCATTCTCTTTTATTTTTCAAAAAATAATCTAACGGAGGCTCGCAGAGAAAACTAAGATAAGATTTAACGTTGCACGGAATCAAAATAAATACAATCGACTTTTATTTGCATAACTTGTTTTACAAGTTTTTTTTACAAAATGTTCTTTTTTCTTACCACTACCTTAACTCTATTTTCTAACCCGCATGCTCCTTTCCTATGCACTCTCACACGATTTCTCCTCCCTATTCTAATCAAAATAAATATGTACATTTTAATATTCTTCAAAAAAATATTTCCTTTTTTTTCTTTGGAAAATGAAAAATTACGAGATGTTGGGCACCGACGTTTTCGACAATCGTGTTTTTGAAACGTCAAGCTTGAACAGAGCCCTCAAATCGTTATTCATGAAAATATTATTTTGTAAAATTTAAATAATTATTCATTCATCACAACATTTATTTGAATATTTAAAAAAATTGATTCATCGAAACCTTCATTTAAATATTTAAACAAATATTCATTTATCGAGACATTCCTGCAAATATTTGAATACGTATTAATTGATCGAAAGATTTATTCAAACATTTAAATAAATATTCAAATATCTGAAGATTCCATTTTTGTAAATATACAGGTTGATTTTAATATTTAAATGAATATTCATTTATCGAGACATTTTTTCAAATATTCAAATAAATATTAATTCATCGAAAGATTCATGAAAATATTTGAATAGATATTTATTCGTGGAATGATTTATTGAAATATTTAAATAAATATCCAAATGTCTGAAGATTCCATTTTTATAAACATACAAGTTGATTTTTTAAACTGGCATACACCTACACCCAGATCTACATATATTTACATTTATATGTGCACATACGCATTTGTATATCAATCTTCACCCACACGAATCTTCGCACACACGAATGTGTGACGTAACGTATACGCTGCATGAAGTTTATTACAGCCCCACGCGCCCGAGACTAGAAATACATCTCAAACGATACGAGACGTGTATGACTTACCACAGTACGATATGCGTGTTACAGTTATTTATGAACGTTACTCACGCTCGTTTCTCGCGCACGTCAGCGCTGTATACACGTTCTATTGTGTGAAATCGAGCGACTCAGAGACACGCGTACAATCCCAGTCGATATACAATATATTCCGGCACGCATGACGATACGCCGCGGTAGACGATACGAGAAGGGACAATGAAAAAAAAAGACGTTGATCGAGAAGAAGGGGCTGATTGATTGAGTGCACAATTTGTACGATGTTGATAATAATGTTTGAATGCAATCAAGCGTTATATACATGTAACAGCGTATTCAACGAAAAAGTTTCTTTTTTTTCTGTCCACCATTGCTTATTAAGGGGCTAGTCCACTTTGGAGCCACGAAAAGGCTATTTTGGCGATTTTTTTTGAGGATTTTATTAAAGATATGAATATAAAAGTTGTTGGGCTTGATGAATAACGTCTTGAAATACATTTAAAAAAAAATTAATTCATTTTTATTCATTTTTAAGTACAAAAACTATAGCTTAACGTAACACCTCAAAAATAGGTGGGCTAGGTACCTCCATCACAACTCGGCAACGGCTTGTCTGAAACAAAAAAATCAAAGTCCATTAGATTCAGTATGACACCAGCTACAAAATGACCCTCGGATATGAAGTTTTATCAAAAAATAAAAAAATTTCAGATGAAAAACGAAAAAAGTTAAAAAAAAACGCGTTTTTTCGCAGTTTTTCGCAAAAAAAGAGTAAAAATGAAAATTTTAAAACCATCGAGGGTCATCTTGTTGCGAATCATGTTTACAATATGTGGTTCAAATTTCAAGAGAATCGATTCATTAGTTTTAGAGATACGATGGAGTTAGATTTTGAAAACGTTGTTTCGAGAAAAACGCGTTTGAAGTTTATACTATGAAAAACTCTTACCTAAACTCAATCGGCAATTCCTGCACCGTACAAAATCCCTTCTGATTGCTCATCATCGTCGATTTCTTCAAGTCTTGCTTGCTTTCGATTTTTTGAAATTTTCAAAGTGGACTGGCCCCTTAAAATGTTATCTTTACCCCCAAAGTTTTCCTATTTTCTTCAATTTAATTTTTCTTCGTTCATTTTTCTATTTAATTTTCCAATGTGAAGTATTATCAATTGTGAGCCGAAGTGGCAGACCTAAGAAAATTGATTCCCTTGTAGACCCTAAGTAACTTTTTTTTAACTGTCCCAATGAGATTGGGGGAGTGTATTAATAGGTTCAGTAAATGCATATATATATATATATATATATATATATATATATATATATATATATATATATATATATATATGCATCTTCTGTATGCATATACAAATGCGTAAAAAAAGTGGAAATCCGAGAAAAGAAACTTGTCTATTTTTTGGACTACCATTTTTTAGTGTATTTGGAAATTGTTTTTATACATAAAATTTTCCTATTTAATAAAATTGAAGTATTGCCAATTGCGAGCGGGAGTGGTATATCCATGAACATTTTTTTTTTGTAGACGCAAATAAGTTTTATTTTACTGTCAAGATGAGATCTGAGGAGTACATTAAGATTTTCTGTGGACGCATATATTTATAATATAATCATTTGTAATGTTATAGAGAGAGAGAGAGAGAGAGAGAGAGAGAGAGAGAGAGAGAGAGAGAGCGCGAGACTTGTGGATAACTGTTTTTAAGGTAGTTCCTCTGCGAAAATCTCAACCAAAAGTTTACATACCATGTTCATGTTTAAAAGATTGATAATTGGTTTAATTAGTAATAAATAAAATTAAAAACTACGCAATATTGACTCGGTACTAGTAGATAATACGATGGATATCATTTATTGCCGTAAAATATATTTTATATTGTGTTTTTGATCTACCATTGCCAGTAAACTTTTTGCCGGGACTGTCCAGACTTTGCCCCAATTGTTTTTTTTCCAGGCTTTGCCAGGCTTTGCCAGGCTTTGCACCACAATTGTGAGGGCTTTTCGTGGTTATATCTTGGAAACTAGGTGGTGAATCACTCTCATTTTTTTTCACATTATTCGTGATATCTTACTCTAGATTATCCTCGTTTTTTATCAATTTCTTAATTTTAGTTTTGACGATAAAATTAATGATGCTCTGTTTGCCAATCATAACGCATTTGTTGCGTGTAAACCAAGCCAACTTTGAGTGTAAATATCTCAGGTTTGGGGTGGTCAAACTTATTTAAATTGCACAGATGTTTGGATAATGTATTGAATAACATATATGTCAAATTTCAACCATTTCTTAATTCAACTCTTCTGTGGAGGTACTACCTTAACTGTCATGAGATTTGAGAAGTACATTAACATTTTCAATAGATACATATATATTAGCGTAGCACAAAATAGAGCTCTATTATTTTTTCCTTTTTCTCACCATCCGATTATCTACTTTTAAAAAAGAGAAAAAATTGTCGCGAAAAAAGAGAAAACAATTAATCCTTTTTTTCTTTAGAAACGGATTTTTTTAATTCACCTCACACTTGTAACGCGATTAAATGGGGGATCTCTAATTTTGTTTATGGACAAGAACTTCAATGAATTATTTTATGAGAAGAAAGATTATAATTCTTGGGTTAATAGTGTGACGTAAATTTGACAAATCTGTTTCTAAAGAAACACGATTAATTGTTTTGAAAATTTTACAATGCGTCAACTTTGTGAGTGAGACGAGTAAAAAAAATTGGCGAAAATTGGAAATTTTGAAGTTCTTGAGCGACCACTAAATATTCATTGACCGGCTAAAGCTTTCGCGGGGTTAATTATAAAATTACCAAGCGTAAAATTCATGGCCGAGAAGTGAAGGATTTCGATTTTTTAATGAAAATTTGATTTTTTGGGATGCTTGAGAGACCTTAAAATATTTTTTGACAGCTCGCAGACTTAGCGACAATTTTTTTTGTTTTCTTTAAAGAATGTAATTGGATCGTGAGAACAAGAAAAAAAGAGCTCAAAATTGTACGACCCTAATATATATATATATTTATATATATATATATATATATATATATATATATATCCTTTGAAAGTTATTTAAAAGTCGGCTCCCGACCTTTCCCTCTCTCTCTCTCTCTCTCTCTCTCTCTCTCTCTCTCTCTCTCTCACTCTCTCCATGCACCACGCTGTCGAACAGCGTTACAGGTCCCTTACCAAGCGCCTTCACAAATTATCATCATCGGGTGCATCATCCTAGAAAGAGAGAGAGTCCAGTGTAGGTAATCCGTGTGCTGCAAAAAAGTCTGACGAAGCCACAATAAATGCACCTCGACCTCGCATCTTTTCCTTTATGGCTTCTATATATGCCTCGCATAAATTGTGTCCTGTCTCGTTCGCACATATGATTTTCCAAACCCATTTCGTTCTCTCTTTGTCAGCTGCCTCACCCAGATATTTCCCGATGCGTTAATTACCGCCCCGATCGAATCATACCTGTGTCGCTTTTTTCTCCCTTTTTTTCCTTTCTCTCGAATCGCGAACAACGGACTTTGGTGCTTTTATTTATGTTCGATTTTATTGCGCGTACGATAGAATTTTCGTCGTGAGTAATGTTATAGTTTTTTATTATTCACATTTTTTAATTCCTTAAGCCAAATACATAATGGTAACATTAAACATAATTTTTTTTCGAATATTGACAAAAACATTTTTATAATAGTAAGGAAGACAACAACAACAGCATTTAATAACAAAAAATATTATTATTGTTATTGTTGTTGTTGTTGTTATCAGTAACGCAAGTAGTAACAGTAAATAACCATTTTATTAATTGAGAATGTCTTATGATGTTTTAAAACGGTCCATATATATCTAATGTCATTTTTAAATTATTTATATAACCAGTCATAACTACGACAACTACTAATTGTTATTATTATCGTAATTGTTTCCCGGGATTAATATTGTCCTTGAAGCCGTCTTTATTATTGTACAATTGGTCTTGTAATTCTTACTCGAAAGAATATTATTATTAAAACTATTTAAATTATTATGAATAATTGAGTTACTGAATGAATTTGGAAGCAGTTTTAGTGATAACGTTTTTTGACAGCGCTGTTATTATTAATTTTACTTACCTTATTATGAATAATTGAGTCAACGAATAAATTTGATAGTCATTTTGACAATTATATTTTTCTTCGTCGTTTTCTCATGCGTTTTCACCAATAAAGTTTCTCACATATCTTGGGGTAACACATGGAATAAATGACGTTGAAGTTTGCACTGTTGTAGTGCAACGAAAGAATGTTTCTATTGCATTTTTTTCAATTTTCATCATAGCCTAATTTTTCGTTTATAAATTGAGGTCGCAGATCTCTAGTAAGAATAAGAAAAACTGTTCAAGTGATTCACCCTAAAATCGGCGAAAAAAATATGAGCAATTAAAAATCTTACTCTCTGCTTATCGGCCTTGCACGATGTGTTGCTAAATGGGATCCTTTCGGCAGCCGAAAATAGGCGAATGTTCAATATTTTTTTCTGTCGAAACTATTTATTCTATAGAACAATTCTTGTTTAATGTTTAAAAATGGCGGCTGTATGACGCTTGCTCGAGAGACAATTCTAGATATCTAAGTCCCCACGTACTCTATGTGAACCTAAAAGTCCAAAGAAAAGTTAAAATTCGAAAAATAGTAGGTGTTTGAAAAAATGTTCTATTTTTCATGAAATTTTTACTACAGCATTAGTTAATGGAAAAGTAATTTTTCACACAATGTTTAAGGAACTTTAGGTTTAGATAGACGGTAACTATGTTATCTAGAAGTCAGATAAATTTTCAAATGATTGACTAGATAGTTTTTGAGTTATCTCATACGACGTTCATGAAAAAGTAGTTTTCAGGAAAAAGCTTTTAAGAGAGGAGATTGAGGCGAGGGAACAATTTCTAATTTTCATAATTTTTTTTCCAAAGTAAAGATTTCTCCACCCTTTTTGAGACTTAGGATATGTTTTATTACTACTTTTGGCTGTTACATGGTATTTTTAATTGTGTATGAATCTTTAAAAATGGTGGAGGTATGGTCAGTCAAAGCAGTCTTCTAAGCAGGTTACGGCGGATGTTGTCAGACGGCGTGACTCGTAGCGCCGGCGGGTTTAATCTGAAAAAAAAACCAACGAAGATTTTTCTTCCATTAACAATCATACGCAGAATATGAACCAAGAAAAAGTGAGAAATGTTGAGTATCGATGAAATGGTACGCTTTGAAACAAAACGATTGAATCGTCCGAAATATAGTTTCATTTCGTAATTTAAAAAAAAAAACGTTTTTTTTCACGATCATTTAGGCTAATTTTTTAGACGTCAGGCCAATTTTAAAAAAGCACTTTAGAAAACCGTGCCGTACCTCCGCTATTTTTGAAAATAAATTTAAAAAAATACTTTCTAACAGCCAATTTTGAAAAAGCAATTTAGAAAACCGTGGCGCACCTCCGCCATTTTTTTTAATTAATTTAAAAAAATACTTTCTAACAGCCAGAAGTAGTGATGAAACATAACCTTAGTCTCAAAAATGCTTAGAAATCTTCCCTTTAAAAAAAATCATGAAAATCGGCAAATTTTTTTCCTCGCCTAAAGGTATCTCCACCCTTGAAGATTCACGACTCAAAAATTTCGTTCCAAAATGACTTTCATTTTGTCACTCCACAAAACGACAAAATGACTTCATCATCGTAAAATGATAATGAGTGGAGTACATTTTCAGACCTCGTCCAGTGTCAGCTATTTCAATTATTCACATTGGCCTCAATTAATTCCAAATGGGTCACGCGATTCGCTATAAAAATCTATGCGGTTCGTCGTACCGAACATTCTGGATATTACAAACCTCGGAGTTTGCACGACCTGTTTGAGAATATCGCGCCGCGAATCGAAGCGTGAATTTTCCATATCATTGCCAAAGCACATCGGCATCTCTGGCGTGGCGAGCTCGTTATGATTCTGGCGTTCGTGCAAGGGGGAGGAGGGCAGCCCCGATTCGGTGGTCGGATCGATTAAATTTAACGCCAATACGAATATTCGATCGTCGTTGCTTTCACTTTGATTCGATTTCTGTTTATATTGCCGTCAAATCACGCCCGTAGCAATTTACATGCGCCGGGGATGAACAACAACTTCGTCGCGGCTCGTTAATATGTCGTCTCGGATAAACAGGTTATAATGTTACAGCTAGAACATTCGAAAACCTCTCCTTTTTGGGATTTTTTTTAGAAACTTGCGATGATACATTTCTGCAAAAATTAGGTGTTTGAAAAAGAATTATCAGGACACTTTGTATTATTTTTTTGTGAAAAAATATTTGATTTTAATCGATTTACAGCCGATGTCCAGGAGGCGCCCTTTGAAAACGTCCTTTGCGGTGATCAACGCCCTTCTGAAGCAGGTTATCTAACATCAATAAATAAATAAAAATTAGTTAGTATATTAGTTTATCCGGTTGAGGTGTACGTAACGGGTGACCCTCATTAACCCCCTTTTTATGGTGTCATCGGGTGGCTGGCGTCGAGAGGAATAACTTTTCTTTGGGTCATTTATGTCTAGGGTCAATGACCACGGAATTACGAAGTCAAATGCGTCCCTCACTATAAAGCCAAATAGACAGGCAAATGTCGGAATTTGCAACCCTAATTAACCCCTCTTTTTTATGGTGTCATCGGGTAGCGGGCGTCGAGAGAAGTATATTTTGTTCGGGTCATTTATGTCTGGGGTCAGTGACCTCCGAGTTACAAGGTCAAACGCGTCCCCCAAACAAACTCAAACAAACGTTTATTTGGTTTTGTTTGAGTTTGTTTGTTTAGGTTTGTTTGTTGAAGCTAAAAATTGCATACATTGTCAAAGTCCTATTTTCATATTGTCCAGTTACATACACTCTGACCGACGTAATTTTTTCGAAAAAAATTGGCATTTTTCGCGCATCAAACCGGAAGTATACGTCGGAAAAAAAATCATCCGATTAAATACCATATTTTCCGTAATTAAAATGAAGAAAATGGCACGCATTTACAAAAAAAAATCAACAATTCACGCGACATTTCTGTAAAATGTGAATTGAAAAAGTAGTTGTTTTCCCAATTTTAAAAAAACAATTCTCGTCAGGCAGAAAGTATCAATATTATAAATATTTCTACCGAGTTTCAACTCAATGGGCTTAATAGTTTTTTAGTAATCCTGCACGCCAATTTCGATAATGTAGTTTTGAGAAAAACGCGTTTGAAGTTTCCGCCCGCTCCGAATCCGAGCGGTGAGGCACAGCGTGGACAGGCTTAAACTTGTGAAGTTTTTCGAATTTCGCTTTGAAACTTTGAGAAAATATTCTACATATGAGGCATTCCACGTCACTCCAGCCAGTTAAAAAAAATCCACAAATAATTTTGAATAATCGAGTTACTTTATTGAAAAATATTCACCGAGTGGCGAAATTTGAAAAAAAATTCTGACATTTTTTCTCATTGATTACCATTTTTTAACATTTTTCCATTCAAATGGCTGTATCTTTGGCAGGATTTGACGTATTTACATTCGTAAAAAACGAAAATGTGCGTCTTTTTCTAGCCTTCCAGAAAAAAATTAATTTAGATTCTATTGAGCAAGTCGAACGTCCGTTTCAGGGCAAAATATGCAAAAATATTTTTTTTTCTTAAGGAAAGACACTCGTTGTTTTGTTTTTTTAAATTTCCTCGAATTGTGAATACGAAAAACGGATTTTTGATATTTTTGATATTATGGGATTCCTAAACACCGTGAAGTAACAGCTTTTTAATTTTTTTCATTAATATTCGATTGAAGAGTGTGGAGCACTCGCTGTATGTTTACCAGGTTTTTGAAATACATATGACATATGACATATATGTCATAGGGACCGTCCATATATTACGTCATCGATTTTAGCTGATTTTCACCCCCCCTCCCCTGGAATCATCCTATTCTTCCTATCGTTATAATCAAATTATCGTTACCGTCATTTAACGACCAGACCCCCCCTCCCCTATTTTTAAATGACGTAATTTATGGACGGCCCCATATGTATTGGAACCTTGGAGTGCTCCACACTCTTCAATCAAATATCAATCAAAAAAAAAAATTAATAAAAATAGCTGTTTTTTCGTATTCACAATTCGGGGAAATTAAAAAATTAAATAACGAGTGTCTTTCCTTGAGAAAAAAAAATATTTTTGCATATTTTGCCCTGAAACGGACGTTCGACTTGCTCAATAAAATCTAAATAATTTTTTTTTCTGGAAGGCTAGAAAAGGACGCACATTTTCGTTTTTTACGAATGTAAATACGTCAAATCCTGCCAAAGACACAGCCATTTGAATGGAAAAATATTAAAAAATGGTAAACAACGAGAAAAAAACGTCAGAAATTTTTAAAAAATGTCGACACACGGTGAATATTTTTCAATAAAGTAACTCGATTTTTCGAAATTATTTGTGGATTTTTTTTTACTGGCTGAAGTGACGTGGAATGCCTCATGTATAGTTATATCGTTCAAAGAAAAAAAAACGACTTTTTGATCGTTGTAAATGTATATTCCGCCTTAAGGAAAACATTAATGCTCACTGCACTCCAACTGATGTAAACTGCAATCTCATCTAATTGCCTCATCCAGACATCAGCATCCTGTCCCCAATCCTCGTATTTGCCTGTAATCCTTTTATCTACATTAATCATACGCGACTCCTCCCCCCCCCCTCCCATGTTTTAATTCAGATTACGCGAGTCGAATTCCGCATGCATACCGGTGAATGTTCTTTTGGTACTTTGTTTTTCATATGCGTGCCTTTTTCTAATATCCACTGGAGTTCGCGGACACGGGGCGGACTTTGCGATTGCCCCTCCGCCTCCATAGCTTTTTCGCCCTTTTTCCATTGTTTTTCATATCGCCCGCGTAGGCGAATCCATGCAGAGACGTATGCACAGGTACACGCACCTATACAGGCAACGGTGCTTCTCTCGCTCGCGCTCTGTATGCTATCGATCAGCTGGCATTTCATCACCGCCTGCGCACGGCTACGCCGGCTCGAGCCGGCGATCCCGTCGGACGTATACAGGGTGTCTCGTATAAAGTGACACAGGCTTATATCTGAGAAAGTACGAAGCGCAATGAAAAATGTTTCGAATAGAAGTTGTTCCGTTTGAAGGGGGGAAAAAGATAGCAATGTCAATTCGACCTTGGGCATAGCGGCCAAGGTCACCCGAAGGTCAACTTCGAAATTTTCACGTAGAGCCCTTGTTTTTTGTGTATATTCTCGTAGCTCAGCTCGAGAGCTTTTCAAAACACTACAGATAAGTATTTTTCCATCGAGTACTTTCAAGTCGCGTGACTGAAAAAATACTCGACAAAAAAGTTGTTATCCACAGTGTTTCGGAAAGCTCTCGCGGTGAGTTGTGAGAATATACAATAGAAAATGAGGGTTCTGATGAAAGAATTCGAAATTGACCTTCGCATAACCTTGGCCGTTATATTCAAGGTCAAATTGGCATTGCTATGTTTTTACGCTCTTAAGACGAAACAACTTTTGCTGGAAACATTTTTTACTAGAATCCGTACTTTATGCGATATAAGCGTGTAACGCTTGATCCAAGGCACCCTGTATATACGCAATAATACATGTATGGATCATCAGGTAGGAGAGGATCGACGTCGAACGAAGCTTCGTGGCACTTTATCGCGCGCATGCTGAACGCTTCCATACGCCGACTATCATATACTCCCACGTACGTTATAGACGCATCTGTGCATAAACACAGTGCATGCATATGCATTCATAAATATATGCACAACATTGTTCATACGCGTACACGGAGTATTTCACATTCTAAAACTCGAGCAGCCTTTTTTTCATTTCAACTCGAGGTAGCTTTTTTTTACATTTCCCAGCCAATCGAGGAGAGTGTGCTGTGTTTTTTTAAGAGAAAAAAAAGACGAGAGAAAAAATATGGAAAAATGACGATGGAAAAACACGTAGATTGTCTATGGCTGGTGCGTCGATATTCTTGATGAGACTGAATCGGCTTAATCGATGTCACGTGCAAAGCGAATGACGTCGGAAAATGGGACTTTTTGTTTTCGATCTTTGGACGCGGATGGTGAATTTGCATTTGTAATTTTTATACGTAAGGATGTGACGGATAAAATTAAATTGTCGATTTTTAAATTAAAATACTTTATTAGTGCCGCAAAGTGGGGATCGTTTAGGGATGTGGAGTGGAGAAAATGGTGGGAAATGTAATTAGGGGAAATACCCCGTACATGGAAGCTACAATAAGCGAAGCGCTCGGTGTAGGAGAGACAAAAAGAATACTTTATTAGTGAAATAAAATAGTGTATTCTTAAAATAAAGCACTTTATTCTTAAGACCTGAGGCCACAGTAACGGGTATAAAATCATGTGCGAATTTAACAGTTTTTTCGTATGAAAAAGGGATTCACTCATAAAATTAATTACACATCTATTTAGTATGAATATCAAGCTGTTAAAAAAATATGTTTTTTTTTTTCGATGTACAAAATGGCCGGTTACTAATATTTTCTTTTGTTATCGTTTTTTAGGCACTCCGCGGCGTGACATTTACCATCCGCTATTTTTTACCTAGAACAAAAAACAAAAAATCTCGTCAATTTACATTAGAATACCTAGAAAAGCACGTACGGATTTAAAAAAATATTGTTTTATTCAAAAGTTGTAGGTATTTGAACTTAAGGCGTTACCCCCACGTGTAGCGCAAAAAAGGCCTTTTTCATGAATTTTTTAAAGAAAACTACAAAACTTTTTTAATCGATCAATATACCATCTTAAAGGACACATCTTGAAGAACTTTCAGTAATTTTTTTATTGAAAAATATTACATTGTTTAGCCGTCAATGAAATAATGTTTTTATATACACGGTTTGCGGTGACCAACATTGCGGCGAAGTGGATCATTTGAAAAAAAAAAAATGCGGATGGATTTAGTCAAATATAAGTATAAACTAGTCTTTAATCGAAGGATTTTAAAAAATATTCATTTTTCACAAAATGGCGGACCGTCAAAGTTAATGGTTCGATTTTAACGAAAAAAAAAAACGGCCGTTTTTGGCTATAAAACGGCCATTTTTTTCGAAAAAAAAAATCGAACGATCAAAGACTACATTTTTATGTTTTAAATAAGCCTGCAAAATTTCAAGAAGATCGGTTCATTAGTGTTCGAGTAATCTTGGTCACCGACTTCAGAAATGCCATTTTGAGAAAAACGCGTTTAAAGTTTCAATTTCAGTTTACACGAAGAAAATATTTTTTTTGTAAACTTACATAGAGTCATCTTTCGGGGCATAAAAAAACTGCACTTCAAATTGCACTTCAAAAAAATGCAATAAAAAAAATCGATTTTTTCAAAATCGCAAGTGGGGGTAACCCCTTGAGAAATGAATTTTCAGTGAAAAATTTCGTTACAACTGCTCATAAACTGCTCATAAAATGAAAAGTTTTCGATTAATCAGAAATTCCGTACGTACTTCTCTGCGAAATGCAATTGGGAACATAAATTTTAAATTTTAAATAAATCGAGTGAAAATTGTTGAAGTTATTTGTCACGCCAATTGGCAAAAAGCTGTTTCGAGAAGTTTCGAGTAGTCGGCCACTTTGTGTTGGATATTCAAATTATCCGCGCCCTTCGAGTACGAAGTCCACTCTTTGGGGAGAGCGCTGCCGTCGCGCCACTCTTGGGGAGAGCGCTGCTGTCGCGCCACTCGGGCGCCCTCTCGACTCGCCGACGCTCGCGCGTTGTAACGCCATTATGTTGGCACGATCGTCTCTTGCATAACGCCGAGTCACTTACGATCACGTTTTCACATATAAATTAACATTGTTCTCTTTCAATAAATAATCTCGTTTGTCCTCACGGCTTTTCTCTTCGTCGCAATCCACCACAACTCTAACAGGTTATGGGCCCAGGCCTCGCGTTGCCGACGAAAACGCGAAAAGTGTGCGAAACATTTTCGTGAAAGAGAGCTCGACCGCGCGGGAAACCGAAACGACGCGAGAGCGAATACAACATTGTTAAAAGGTGTGAATAACTGGTGACGATGGCGAGTAACGTCGTAAACTCGACTCGCATCGAACTTCTAACGAAGAACAATTACGACACATGGGTGATTCAAGTGGAAGCGCTCCTGACGAAAAGCGATACGTGGTCGCACGTTAATGGCGACGTTCCGAGGCCCGTGGTCATCGGACAAGGAGACGCGCGCGATGCGTTGCAAGCTGGGTTGAATAACTGGATCGTCCAGGATCGCAGAGCTAAGAGCGATCTGATACTAGCCATCAGTCCAAGCGAACTGAAGCACATCCGCAATTGTGACACGTCGAAGGAGGTATGGGATAAATTAAAATCCGTTTACGCCTCTCAAGGACCCATGCGAAAAGCAGCACTCCTGGAACAGTTGCTAACAATGAAAATGCGCGATGGTGACGACGTACGCGATTATATGCCGCGATTCCTGGATATCGTCGACAAATTAAGCGCCATGGAGATCGAAATCAACGGCGACTTGTTGTCGATAATGCTCCTGCATAGCCTGCCATCGAACTTCGAAAACTTTCGCTGCGCGATCAAATCGCGCGACAATCTGCCTAACATCGACGCGCTCATGATCAAAATAATCGAAGAACACGACAGTAAGGCTCTAAGGAACACCGAGGCGAATACCAACGCCTTGTATTCGAAGCATCTGCCAAAGACGTCAAGGGACGCCGCGGATGGCGGCAAACGAGGTAACAAAAATCCTTCCAACGTACAAAACATGAAATGCTTTCATTGTAAAAAACGAGGTCACAGGGCAGCCGATTGTTATAAGAGGAAAAGGGACATTCCAAATGCGAACGTCGCCAACGACGTCTTCTACGCATGTGAGGCGAAGAGCGTCTCCGCCTCCGGCTCCGTCTCCGGAGCGAAACATCAAGCTGCGAGTGCGAGATGGTGCCTCGATAGTGGATGCACTTCCCACCTGTGTAACGATCCTCGACTCTTCGCGAACGCACACAAAACGCAATCAGGTGTGAAACTGGCGAATGAAACGACGGCCCGAGCAACCGCCAAGGGTGACGTAAGTATAAGGTCCTCAAACAGAGGGGAGACCAAGGAGATTACGCTCACGGATGCGTTACTGGTACCGGATCTACGAACAAACCTCATGTCCGTATCGAAGATTATCGACAAGAGGTATAGCGTTCTGTTCGTAGGAGATCACGCGTATATCAGAGACGCAGACGGCAATACGCGCGCAGTCGCCGATCGGGAAGGCGACTTATACTTCTTACGCATTGCAAACGACGCGGCGTGCAACGTGTCCACGACTACACCGAGCGTCGCGATGGAATGGCATCGACGACTAGGTCACCTAAATTGGGGAGACATGTCATTCATGCGTCGAAACGACATGGTGTCGGGCTTGACATTCGAAAGCGACGAGCGACTTCCCTCCTGCGACACGTGTGCTCGTGGAAAGCTCACAAAGCTGCCGTTCGAGAGTCGCAAGGGAAGGTCAACGGAATTGCTTGAAGTCATCCATGCCGACGTCTGCGGGCCGATGCGAACTGAGTCGCAGGGCGGCGCGCGATACTTTCTGACGTTCACGGACGACTACAGCCGATGGACCGCCGTCTACTTTCTTAAGAGGAAGTCAGACGTAACAGCCCGGTTTTTGGAATTCCGGAGCTACGCCGAGACGCAAACCGGAAGGCGAGTCAAGGCAATTCAGTCCGACAACGGAACTGAGTTCTGCAACGCGACGATGGACGAAATATTATTGAAGGCCGGGATCCGGCGCCGTCTAACCACCACGTACACACCCGAACAGAACGGTGTCGCCGAACGAAAGAACAGGACCCTCATGGAGTCCGCTCGATGTCTGCTGATGGATTCGGGGCTTCCAAAATCCTTCTGGGCTGAGGCCGTTGCGACGGCGAATCACGTCC
Organism: Ophion slaviceki; assembly: GCA_944452715.1. Classification (NCBI taxonomy): domain Eukaryota; kingdom Metazoa; phylum Arthropoda; class Insecta; order Hymenoptera; family Ichneumonidae; genus Ophion; species Ophion slaviceki. The sequence goes on along the minus strand of OX101783.1, from coordinate 5,141,648 downwards.
GCAATAGATGTCCCACGAAGCTCTTGAACGTCAAGACTCCGTACGAGTTGTGGACTGGAAAGAGGCCCGACCTGAGTTACCTGCGAAAATTCGGAACGAAAGTTTTCGTGTTGGACAAATCTCCGAACAGGGATAAATTGTCCCCGAAAGGAATTCAAGGTATAGTCGTTGGTTTTTCAGAAGTTTGCCGAGGCTATCGAGTATGGGTACCCGCCGATCGACGAATCCACACCACACGCGACGTGAGGTTCATGGAAGGGTTCGGAATGGACGATACCAATAGCCATCCGAGTCCGAACGATTCGGACGACCCGACGTCGATCGCCGATGATCGGTGCGACGATGCGCCAGTCCAAGCGGTCGAGATTGGTCACGACATCGTACCGAACGTGGAGTCGGTCGTGGACTCGACGAGCACCGAGCCAAATTCAGGACGGCTCGCGCGCAACGCGTCTACGGGGGCTGGCGGCAAAGCGAAACACGGTCGCGGCAGGCCGCGAAAGATTTTAACAGGCAAACGCGGCCGTCCGGCGAAGCAGTACCATCCGCCTCCGACTGTCGAGGCGTCAAGCGAGAGCGAAGATCCACAAGAATCGCGAGATGACGAGCTTGCGGATTCCGAGGAGGAGAACGTCGCGTTGAACGTCACCGAGGTGCCGTACGCGGAGGCCATGTCGGGACCCGACAAAGATGAGTGGGTCGACGCTATCTACTCCGAGATGAACAGCCTCATTCGCAACGATACCTTCGATGTCGTTGAAAAACCGCAAGGGGTAAGGGTAATCAAATGCCGAACTGTATTAAGGAATAAATACGGTGCCGACGGGACCTTGGATCGGCGAAAGGCGAGAGTCGTCGCGAAAGGGTACTCGCAGCGGCCAGGCATCGAGTACTTCGACACTCACGCCCCTGTGGCTCGTATCAGCTCGCTGAGATTGTTGGTGGCGTTGTCCGTGAAATGGAAACTGAGGATATCTCAACTCGATATCGAAACCGCGTATTTGAACGGGAAGATCGATACCGACGTCTACATGGAGCTACCGAATTCGCTGCAGGATGTACTTGAGAGGATTGTACGCGAGGAAAAGGACGATACGATCCGCAATCGAGCCCGAGCTTTGCTTCGAGAGGTTAGAGAGCCGAATGCAGTATGCAGGCTGAATAAGGCACTCTACGGTCTTCGCCAGGCTGGTCGACAGTGGCACATAGAATTAGACAAGGTGCTGCGCGGCATCGGCTTCACGCCGACTGCCGGTGACCCTTGCGTGTACGTACACAGCCACGTGCGCGCTTTTCTACTCGTATATGTTGACGACATATTGATAGTCTCAAACGATGTTGCCCTGGATGATCGAATCAAGAAGACGCTAGCAAAAAGGTTTGCGGTAAGAGATCTGGGCATCGCCAAGTACTGTTTGGGTATCGAAATTCGAAGCGAGAACGGAAAGGCGACCTTATCCCAAAGGGGGTACATCACGGAAGTGCTGAAGCGCTTCGGGATGGGTGACTGCAAGCCGGTGAACACTCCTGTTGCCCTCGGTTCTAAGCTGACGAAGGGCGAAACAACAGAACGCGATGAGTCGACCAATTATCCGTATCGTGAGTTGATCGGGGCGTTGATGTACGCCGCCACCGGTACACGACCGGACATCGCGCACGCCGTAAGTGCCCTTAGTCAATTCAACTCATGTTTCGGAAAGGAACACTGGATCGCCGCAAAAAGGGTGCTCCGATACCTACAAAAGACTTTGGATCTGGGATTGGTCTACAACAACAGCGATGATCCGCTGCGAGGCTTCGTAGACGCGGACTGGGGGAACTGCGTCATCGACAGACGTTCTTACACCGGATGTGTCTTCACGATCTGCGGGGGAGCCGTTACGTGGGAATCACGTAAGCAGAAAACCGTCGCCTTGAGTTCGACGGAGGCCGAGTACATGGCCATAGCGGAGGCCGCCAAGGAGGCCAAGTACCTGACCAGCTTCCTGCGGGAGCTACGTTGCGCCGATTTCACGGGCGTCGTGGTTTTCAACGACAACCGCTGCGCCGGAGCGCTGGCGAACAACCCTGTGCATCACTCGAGATCGAAGCACATTGACATCCGCCACCACTTTGTGCGTCAGGCGGTAAACGATGGTATCTTGGCGATACGCTACCTTCCGACCGAGGATATGACCGCTGATATCCTCACCAAACCTCTCTCGGGTGATAAGCATTCGAGATGTGTGTCTGGCTTGGGACTGCACCCAAGGGAGGATTTCTCGGACACGGATTAAGGGGGAGTGTTGGATATTCAAATTATCCGCGCCCTTCGAGTACGAAGTCCACTCTTTGGGGAGAGCGCTGCCGTCGCGCCACTCTTGGGGAGAGCGCTGCTGTCGCGCCACTCGGGCGCCCTCTCGACTCGCCGACGCTCGCGCGTTGTAACGCCATTATGTTGGCACGATCGTCTCTTGCATAACGCCGAGTCACTTACGATCACGTTTTCACATATAAATTAACATTGTTCTCTTTCAATAAATAATCTCGTTTGTCCTCACGGCTTTTCTCTTCGTCGCAATCCACCACAACTCTAACACTTTGTACATCGAAAATATATATATATATATTTTTTTTTTTCTAACAGCTTGCTATTCGTACTAAATAGATGTGTAATTAATTTTACGAGTGAATCACTTTTTCATACGGAAAAAAAATTGTTAAATTCGCACATGATTTTATACCCGTTACTATGGCCTAAGGCATTAACGGGTTATGCCTGGTTGTAACAGTCGAAAACAGCTTATCTTTGGCATTTTTTCTACAGAAAATGGTGATGATAAATTTCTAGAAAAATTAGGTATTTGAAGAAGTATCTTTAAGTACTATAGAACAGGTATTGTGCGGTGAACAGTGCCCTACTGAACCAGGTTATCTCACATCAAAAAGTCAAACAGATTTCGTTATTAAATTAGTTTATCCTACGGTTAATCGAAGGAATTTCCGAAATGTCGAATTTTAACAAAAATTACGCGTGTTCAAACTGAGTCTTGATTTTTGCCAAAAAGGGGCCTTTTTCAAAAAATCTTTCGATAAAATGCTGTATTTTCACATCTAGAAAAAGCCCTCAAAATTTTATAAAGATCGATACAGTAGTTTTGGAGATACTTTGCTCACCGATTTTGACAACGTACTTTTGAGAAGAAATCGTTTAAGGGGGGATTGTCTTTTTTTCGCAAAATTTACCGCTTTTTGGGAATTTTTTTGTGAAGAAAGTATACAACGGAAAACTTGTGAAACTTGGCATATAGTTTTATTGATCTGTTTACTACATACAAAAATTTTTTTAAACAATTTCATCAAAAAACCCGCCTCCCACCCCCCTCGACGCGCGATGGTCCTTTTTTGATGGTGTGCACGATTACAGCCTTCACGTTCATCCTGCAACAAAAACCCAAAAAGCATTTTACTTTAGACACATATAGCTATCGTTCGATGAAGGGAAAAAAAAATTGACGATTTGGTGACGTTTTGAACTTGAAGTATCGATTTTTCAAAAAAAATTGATCGATATTTTGTTATAAATAAAAAACTATTAAACGTATTGCTTTTTTGCTTCATCAAACGATAAAAGGATGTCAGCTGAGCATTCTGTCCAAATTTGAAGGCAATCGGTTGAATAGTTTTTGAGAAATCGTGCACACCATCAAAAAAGGACCATCGCGCGTCGAGGGGGGTGGGAGGCGGATTTTTTGATGAAATTGTTTAAAAAATTTTTTGTATGTAGTAAACAGATCAATAAAACTATATGCCAAGTTTCACAAGTTTTCCGTTGTATACTTTCTTCACAAAAAAATTCCCAAAAAGCGGTAAATTTTGCGAAAAAAAAAGACAATCCCCCCTTAAAGTTTAGCAGCCTATAAATCTGTCAATTTTGATCCGAACACCTCGAAATTTTCAGGAAACTTGTATAAGACGACATAGTGTCAAGATATATTAGTTTTGAAAAAAAAATGATTTTTCGACTTTTACAACTAAGTATAACCCCTTAATCGATGTCACGTGTACAGCGAATGACGTCGGCAAGAGGGTCTTATTGTTTTCTATCTTTGGACGAAAATGGCCAATTTTTAATGTTTTTACGTAAGAATGTGACGGAAGAAATGAAATACTCGATTCTTAAATTAAAATACTTTATTCGCAAAATAAATAAGTCGTCCTTAAAATAAAACACTCGATTCTCAAAATAAAATACTTAATTGTTGAAATAAAATACTGTGTTCTTAAAATAAGATACTTTATTCTTAAAATAAAATAACTTGTTCTTACGCTTTCGAGCGATCTTATTATGTATAAAAAAAAACTCGTGCCGAATTTGTGCTCTCCAACTCGAGTCGAAATGGTAGTGCTGGATAATTGATGTGTCCCAGCTTAAGGATGTATTGACCGTACATTCCCTACCAAAAGTGAGTCGAATCTCACGATTTTAATGTTATCGCAAAGTACTCAATGTTCTCACCGAAGTGAGAATATTGAGTACTTTGCGATAATATTAAAATCTGAAAAAATCAACCGTATTGAAGATGCTGAGAACATTGGTTTTCAATAATAAGAATGCCAAAAACTTATAAATAAATTGTTTAAACAAAAATTTCTTTTAAAAATCTCAGGTAAACTTCATTTTTTGTAACATTAAATCAATTGTGGTGTTTCACTGAATACATGTAATTTTTTAAAGTATTTTCTCTCTATGGCGAAAATCCCGTTTTTGGAATTTTTCAGAGGCTGCACCTATGACACTGTTCGTTCAATACCCCGGACACTTTTTGGATTTAATATGGAACATTGCTCCGAAAACATATTGAAAATTTGTGACTCTTGATCCATTTTTTTTTTTCAATTAAAAAAATTAAAATTAAAATGGAAAGAAAACTAAAAAAAATCATGCGTATTCAGAAAAATCTACGAATTTACTTTATAATATAAAAAAAGTAGTTCACCGGACATTTGTTGAACAAATTTTTTTCTTCAACAATTTACTCATAACTCTTTTGCATTATTATTACCAGAAATTAATGTTTTTAGCAACTTCAATGTGTTTGATTTTTTTAAATTTTAATCTCATCACAAAGTACTCAAAATTCTCGCCGAAACTCACTTTTGATAGGGAATGAACGGGCAATACATCGTTAATAGACACGGGGAATTTGGTCTTCGCGTTTAAGGCGTTACCCCCACTTGTAGCGCAAAAAAAAGGCCTTTTTCATGATTTTTTTTAAAGAAAACTACAAAACTTTTTTAATCGATCAATATACCATCTTAAACAACACATCTTGAAGAACTTTCAGCAATTTTTTTATTGAAAAATATTACATTGTTTAGTGGCAAATAGCCGTCAATGAAATAATGTTTTTATATACACGGTTTGCGGTGACCAACATTGCGGCGAAGTGGATCATCTGAAAAAAAATGCGGATGGATTTAGTCAAATATAAGTATAAACTAGTCTTTAATCGAAGGATTTTAAAAAATATTCATTTTTCACAAAATGGCGGACAGTCAAAGTTAATGGTTCGATTTTAACGAAAAAAACGGCCGTTTTTGGCTATAAAACGGCCATTTTTTCGAAAAAAAAATCGAACGATTAAAGACTACATTTGCATGTATTAAATAAGCCTGCAAAATTTCAAGAAGATCGGTTCATTAGTGTTCGAGTAATCTTGGTCACCGACTTCAGAAATGCCATTTTGAGAAAAACGCGTTTAAAGGTTCAATTTCAGTTTACACGAAGAAAATATATATATTTTTTTTAACTTACATAGAGTCATCTATTCCGGGTCCATACAGAAGTATGGGCCCGGATACTTATACTTCAAAAAAATGCAATAAAAAAATCGATTTTTTCAAAATCGCAAGTGGGGGTAACCCCTTAAACTAAAATAACTCAACGACTAATTAATGTTTGTGTAATTCCAGAGATTCGTGAGCTTGGGGCCCAAGAAAGAGGTCGATCTTCATTATTTTTTTTTTGACGACAGTATTGGGATGATGCGGTCAGGATTTTAGACGCAATTAATACATACATAGTCTTACATAGTCTTGCCAAGTTTTATTTGTTATATTAAACAATATTGATGAATAATGAGGTTATTATTATTTAAACAAAGTGCTACTGTGGCTGCATGGCCAAACGATGTAGGTGGTTCTGGCAACTAGGGTTATCTGAAATGAAAAATAAGAAAATGTACAGTCACTATAATAATAAAAAGTCCGTATGACCGGATACTGTAGAAAAAAAGTTCGATCTTTGACCGAAAAAAAACAACTTTACATTTCTAATCAATAGTTATAAACCAATGGATGAACATACCGAAAAATCATTCATCCATACGATAAAAAATGTCATAATCTACGCTCTGTCCGAATTCGAAGTGAATTAGACGAATATTTTTTGAGTTACAACTTGTACCGTTTCATAAAACATCGTTTCGAGAAAAAACCCAAAAGAAAATCGCAGGGGGTGGTTCACCCTTCATGAAAATCAACATAACTTGGTCATTTTTTTTTATTTTGACAACATCTTGCGAATTACTATTGACGCTAGACTAACACCAAATGACATTAAAGTTTGCATCTCGTTGGAATGCAACACTTTCTTGTTTCCATTTTTTAGTTCTTTATTTTCCTCATATCCAAAGGCTTTTTTCAAATTACGGTTGTAGATTTCTAACAAGAATACGTGATCTAAATCGGTCAAACACCTTTTGAGCAACTAAAACGAATTGACTTCCGTTGCACCCCATCAATGCGAACTTCAACTTCGTTAAACTAACCAATAAAAAAATCGTAATTTAAAAATAATAATTAAAAAACGAATTATAATTACGAAAAATTAAATTTAAGTTCATGAATTATAATTACAAAAAATAAAAATTAAATTCATGAATCATAGTTACAAAAAATTAAAATTATATCCATGAATTAAAAATAGAATTTTTTAAAAATCCAAACTTATTCCTCGAAGCCGAATGTACTATAATTAGTTTTCCACAAATCGCAGCTACTCGAAAAGTGACTGTTCAAAATTTTACACCCCGATACACGAATATTTCGAATACATGTAATTCGTGAAAAATCGCAACATCGAAATTCGCCAAAAAGCTTTTTTTAAGCTGTAAGTGCTTAGAAAAATTCAAAGTAGTTTTCGTCTTCATTAAGTTCGACCGGACCAACAAAAGTTTCCCCACGCATGCATTGTGTTTGGCCCCATAATATTGTTGTAAAGACATGACTGTCGAAATTTATTTTTTTCCCCATCCTACATACACGCACAAATACGCTGAGATAATATGCCGCTTCGCAGGCGCCCATATTGGACTCTTTTGCATCATCGCCACGCTCCCTCCCTCGACAGCGATCTCGCGTGTCGATGATCCGCGTCAATCGCGACTACCACATGAGCTAGGGAGAAAAACATAAAATGCGCCTGCGTGTGTGTTTGTTTGTGCAATATCGATTAACCCGCAAAACTCCGTATACGCGAAATTCCGCCCATTGATATATTGCACCGCACTCTTAATAATAACATCGCGAGCGATATTTCAACGGGGGGTTGATAATTGAAAAATTCGTTGCTTTCGTGTATATAGCGCGCGGCCATATCATTAACCGCGAAAGTGAAGTACACCTGCGCGTGTACGTGCCAAAATACAAAATACGAGGGTCGAGTGTGACTGCGAGGTGTATGCAAATGAGCCTGCGAGCTGGACAGTATCGCGCTTTCATTAGGCCCTGCATGCTTTTTTCTGCGCACGTATAAGTTACCCGCTCTGAAATAAAAGATAAAGACATAATTCATAAAATTTAATTTACATCAAGAATTTATTAATAAAAATTGAGAAAAAAATTGTAATGGAAAATGGAGGCGGTATTACCGTCTACAAACTTGTTTTTTTTTTAAGTAATTTTAAGGAATTAATTTTGCGAAAACTATCGAACCTACAGTGCCGGGGGTTTTGACGCATATTAAGACATGTTTCAACTAGCAGCACAATTTTTTATGAAATACTTTATTGAAATCTATACAGGTTATGCGCTGGTATGCAGGTCGTGGCGTGAGACGCTCGTCCAATCGGGCGCACGGATTGCGGCGATCCTAGTCGTCTGAAACAGAGAGCAATTTTTTTAAAAATCTATATGAATGCAGTTGTCGTCTGAACTAGAAGTAAGTGCGGAATTTTTTTATCGGAATGGCAGCTGTTTGAAAATTAAGGTTTTTCCCGGAAAATTGTCAACTAAAACATGAGAGCGAAGCTAAAATATTCAAGCTATCGGTATCATTCTAGTCCAGACTATAGGTGAAAGCTACCAAAATGTAGATCTTGACAAATCATTAACGGAGACTTTGTCCTTGGAGTGCCATATTTCAGGTGTTTACATTTTATTTTTTTTTAAAGGAAACGAGTAAAGCTTTTTGAGTGCGGTTTTTTTTCTTGCTTTTATTCATGATATACAGAACGTTAAAAAAATTTTTTTTTGAAAAAAAAAACCAAAATGGCGCCGTTGGAGCTCCGCGAAAACAGGTCCTCAAATCGCGGGAGGTAAACGGCTGACATCACTGCCCCTTGCTCTTTGTTGATCTGAAACACAAATTCAAAGCATATTATCAATCTGTGACCGTTTGGTCATGGAATGACGGATGGGTTTTTCGTTTAGTACAAATTTCGGAAAATGGCGGCAATTAAAAAAAAAATCGAATTTTCGCGTTTTTTTTCGCATAAAAAGATAAATAATAAATGCAAAAATGTATCTATCGAAAAAACGATCCGTCATTCCGTGAAGACATATTTTCTGAGTATGCTCTCCAAATTTCAGGTCGATATGTTAATTACAGCGGTCAGGAGAATGTCAGCCATTTTTCAAAACGTGTTTTCGAGAAAAACGCGTTTAAAGGTTTGTAATGTGTTTACACAAATGTGTTTATAATTACCGCTAATCTGCAATGCCTGGTCCATAGAGGCATCCGTCCTCTTCTTCTAGCTGCTCATGTTGAGCTCAAATTGATTTTTTGGAAATTTCAAGGACAAAGTCTCCCTTAAAATTTCGTCTCGCAATTTTTCGTCTGAAATTGATATTTATAGGTCTTGGAAAAAAACTTGCCCCTCCCTCGTCCGACTATTCAGCTCGCAATGTTGAACATACACTCGCACAGGCACGATCGAATTATCAGTGCTCAATTATACAATCGTCGAAATTTTTCGCCACTAATGAATTATCAATAAATCGTGATGTTGACTCACCGTTGTTCTCGCAGCGATGAAGTCGCCGACGTTGAAAAGTTTGCCAGCCAAATGCCTCTTTCCTTGCATAGTCCAGTAAAAGAGACGAAGATCCAGCACTTTCTAGCGGAGAATATGAACTTTTGACTGAAGGTAGATGGTTGCATACCGAAAGTAACGCCAATAAAATGTTGCCCCTCAACTCGCCCCAACCCTAAGAAGTAGGGGTTGAAAACTTAAAAATCGCCGTATCTCGATAATTAATAGCCCGACCAAAAAAAGTTTCAAACAAAAGTTGTTTGGATTAATAAAATACGTATAAAGGTATCTGACGTCCAATCTCCTATCTTTGAAAATAGCAGCACGAAAATGATTCGAAAATTCGGGATTGATGCGTGTGCGAGCGGAGTAGGGATATCGCCGCTATTATCAAAGATAGGGGGTTGGACGTCGGATAACTTTATACGAATTGTATTATTCCAAACAACTTTTGTTTGAAACCTTTTTTGATCGGACTATTGGTTATCGAGATACGGCGATTTTTAAGTTTTCAACCCCTATTTCTTGGGGTTGGGGCGAGTTGAGGGGCAACATTTTATTGGGGTTACTTTCAGTATACTACCATCTACCTTCAGCAAAAATTCACATTCTACGCTAAAAAGTGCTGGGTTTTCGTCTCTTTTACTGGCAGACCAGCCTCTCACGAACCGAATGGTTTTTTAAATATTTTCTTGCCTTTCGCAGTGAAAACTTTTTTGGAACAGCTGGACGCGGTTCTCCTTTTAGCGATCGCATATTTTTGCCTGTTACTCTTTCATAATTATTGCTAACAAGGAACATCACTAAAGTGTCCGCCTTCGACATTCTTGAACCTCATATATGTGATTAATCATTGAAAACTATTAGACACGCATTTTTTTGCGGAAAAACGGATTTAAGGGGAAAAACCTTAAACCCGTTTTTCCGCCCTTCAAAGAAAGGCTTGTCTTCCCTTAAATTTATTTTTCAATATTGGATTTTTCATCGTTTTACATTGGACAAATTTTGGTTTTTGTTTCATTCAGATCGGTGAACTGTTTGTGGGTGAAACTGCAAAATCACCCCGAGTAGTGGTTTCTCCCCTTAAAACCGTTTGTCCGTCGATAAAAAAACATGTGTCTAATAGTTTTCGATGTTTCGTCACATGAGTGAGTTTCAACAAAATCGAAGGCGGACACTTAAGGCGTTACCCCCACTTGTAGCGCAAAAAAGGCCTTTTTCATGAATTTTTTTAAAGAAAACTACAAAACTTTTTTAATCGATCAATATACCATCTTAAAGAACACATCTTGAAGAACTTTCAGTAATTTTTTTATTGAAAAATATTACATTGTTTAGTGGCAAATGGCCGTCAATGAAATAATGTTTTTATATACACGGTTTGCGGTGACCAACATTGCGGCGAAGTGGATCATCTGAAAAAAAAAAATGCGGATGGATTTAGTCAAATATAAGTATAAACTAGTCTTTAATCGAAGGATTTTAAAAAATATTCATTTTTCACAAAATGGCGGACAGTCAAAGTTAATGGTTCGATTTTAACGAAAAAAAACGGCCGTTTTTTGGCTATAAAACGGCCATTTTTCGAAAAAAAAAAAAAATCGAACGATTAAAGACTACATTTTTATGTATTAAATAAGCCTGCAAAATTTCAAGAAGATCGGTTTATTAGTGTTCGAGTAATCTTGGTCACCGACTTCAGAAATGCCATTTTGAGAAAAACGCGTTTAAAGTTTCAATTTCAGTTTACACGAAGAAAATATTTTTTTTTTGTAAACTTACATAGAGTCATCTATGCCGGGCCCATACTTCCGTATGGGCCCGAATACTTATACTTCAAAACAATGCAATAAAAAAAATCGATTTTTTCAAAATCGCAAGTGGGGGTAACCCCTTAAGTGATGTTCCTTGCAAGAATCGATACGTGGTGCACTGTGTGGGAAGAGTGTACGCGGGCATTGCGGAAACGCGACCGCCTTCGAGAAATGAGAGTCCGTGGCATACGTGACACACGGTCGTCGACCTGCTCTAGAGGCTATGATACCGATGCTCACAGTCGGTCGCACTTTCAAACTGCAATCGAAATCCATACGTGTGTCTATAGCCCGATAGGCCGAGCACGGATAGCCGACACGATCCATGTTGAGGGCGAAATGGGCTGAAGGCAACTATTGTACGTAGGGATTTCATGTATAAAAATATAAATATACACACCTACGTGAAATTGCTAACTTCATTTCATGGTAATTTATACGTGAATCATTGCGATATCTGCTCTCACTAAATTGTATTTAACTCGGTCAATTTTCAATACTTCAACTGACATTTTTTTTCTTCACATTTTCTTGAATATGTATACACTGAGAAAATGCCAAAAAATCGATTTTTTACTGTTCACACTAGCGGCCCGCCTTAAGGGGAGGGTAGGGGTTTCAGCGTGAAAAATAAACACTTTTTTGCGATTTTTTTTCATCTATGTGGATAGAGTAAATTTATTGAAAGCTTTTGTACATTGTTAAGTGTCATTTCAAGAACATTCCGTGAAATTTGTACGCGAAAATATCCACAAACAAGCCGGTGACAAAGCTTTTCCAAGAACGCCTTTGGAAAAACACGATTTGCGGTGTTAACTGTATCTCAGCTGGAAATTATCTGAAACCAAGTAGCATTAAAATTTAGTCAAAGTATCATCAAATCCTCCACCCAACGGTATTTGATAATTTTTTTTTAATTTCTAAATTTTTGGTGGTCATGTAAAGTGAAAAGTGCTATTTTTGACGAAAAATTCCGCCATTTTGGGGGTGGAAAACCCCCTTAAAGTAAAAAAAAATCTCGAACTAACCGTTGGGGGGAAGTATTTTAGATGTAGAAAGTGTGTACCAAGTTTGAAATAAATCGGTCATGTAATTTTCAAATGGCAGCGAACGCGGACTTTGAAAAAGTGGTTTCGAGAAAAAGGCGTTTGAAGTTTAGAGAAGTCGGAGCTACAGTGTTAGAAGAGCGGGACTAAATAGTCAATAACATCGAGAGTTTGGCTCTGATTGATTTAAAATTTTGGGATTATATTCTTGAAATGTTTAACTACGAGAAAAGACAAAAAAATCGATTTTTCAAAAGTGCAAACCCCTACCCTCCCCTTAAACAAAGTGCCGCTCTTACTGCATGGCCAATTGGTGTAGGTGGTCCCTAGGTGGCAACTAGAGTCATCTGAAATAAAAAATGAAAAACGTACTGTTAGTATAATAATAGAATCTTCGTATGACGAGTTTCATAAAACCTTAAAAATGACGAAAATGGCTTTTAATTATTTGTTATTAACAAATGGATAGACGCGTCAAAAAATAATCTGGTCATACGATGGAAATATAAAATTATGCATCGAGAATATCAAGAAAAAAATGACCCTCGCGGTGAATTTTCATTCGCAACGTGTTTGAGTGTCGTCCATGAATTTAAAGATAACCGAGTGGGTTGATTCGAATGGGACAGCCTGTAGATAAACATACACGTGTTTGCGGGGCGAATCTATAGCGTCGTTACTCGCGGTTATCCGAGTGCTGTGTGTACGTGTACATACACACATACAGGGTGTCCCAGAACTGAATGCGTTCCCTGAAATGGGGGGGTTGGGGGTGAAATTCTGAGTCAATTGATATAAGCATGTGTGGCTCTCAGATCAACCCCTGAATTATTATTAATTTTTGAAGGCGGGCCAATGAGGGTTGCAAATAATGCATTACTTTTTGTAATGCATTAGCGTTTTCATTACTCATTACTCTACATTTTGTAATGAAAAAAATTTCGATTACTCATTACATTACATTTTGTAATGCAAACAATTGCCATTACCCATTACATTGGATTTTGTAATGTAAGCAAATTTCATTACTCATTGTATTAGATCTTCTAATGTAAAAAATGGCCATTCCTCATTCCATTACATTTTGTAATGTGAAATATTTTCATTACAAAATGTAATGTAATGAGTAAGATATTTTCTTTACAATACAAAATGTAATGTAATGAGCAATGGATTTTTTTTACATTACAAAATATAAGGTAATGAGTAACGGATTTTTTCACATTACTACTGCAATGCAATGTAAAAAATCTCCATTACTCATTAGAATGTAATGAGGATTATTATTATTTTCCCATTAGGGGCAGCGGTTTTGCACTGGGTCGATCTGACCGGATGGGAAACGAATAATAATCCATATTACCTTGTAATGAGTAATGGAGATTTTTTACATTACATTAGTAATGTGAACAAATTCCATTGCTCCAAATTCCATTCCATTGTTCACATTACTAATGTAATGTAAAAAATCTCCATTGCTCACTACCTTATATTTTGTAATATAAAAAAATTCCATTACTCATTACATTAAATTTTGTAATGTAAACATTTCCATTACCCATTACATTGCATATTGTAATGAAAATGTTTCCCATTACAAAATGTAATGTAACGAGTAATGGAATTTTGTTACATTACAAATGCCAATGTAATGAGTAATGTAAATTCTTTACAATACAAAATATAATGTAATGAGCAACGGACATTTTCAACATTACAAAATCCAATGTAATGAGTAACGGAAATTGTTCACATCACAAAATATTATGTAATGAGTAATGGAATTTTTTTGCTTTACTCAATGTAATGTAACGGGTAATGAAATATTTTTTCATTGCCCATTAAAAAAGTAATGAACAATGCATTACTTTTTCATTACAATTTCGCAACCCTGTCTGGGACACCCTGTATATGCACGCTCGATTATCGTGTTATCGATGTATAAAACACATAGCGTACATCTCGGTAGGTCTGACCCGTATAGAGACTATAACCACTGGGATATCTGGATCTGACGCTTCACCAGGGGAAAATGTCCACGTCACGGCAACGTATACGTCCATACCCGTGTACTATGCGCTCCGCCACAATTCACGTCACCGATAGATGAAGATAGAAACAAAGAGAATGGCACGCGCGCGGATGAGCACCTGCCTTGTTTTTTTTTTCTGACGTGAAAAGTTTCAGCAATCGTCGGAATGTTCAGGATGTTCGGTCGATCCCGTGTTTTTTTTTCTAGATTTTTTTGTAACCACTCTTGGCAAAATGAGCAAATTCCAGACTACCGTGAACAAAGATCGCTCCGATGCTCGCAGACCATTATTTGTACAGGGTGACTCACAACTATCAATACTATGACGAGCGATACGCTTTTTTTTTCTAAGTTCTGTGCGACAAAAATTGGCCGAGATATTCCCGTTCGAAGTCCAAACTGGATCGAGCACGCTTCCCATCCACATTCAGATGAGTGAACTTTTTTCCTCAATTTTTTTTCTCTCGGTTAAAAATAATGAACACGGAGACTCGCTTTGCAAATCGATTCGATGTTTTTTTATATTTTTTTACCGTTGAAAAAAAAGATAGTTCACACGTTACTATTTTCTATAATCGTGATATTAATTTTTTGATATAATGGTATATTTTAAAAAATGAAAAAGAATGCATTTTTAATAAGATAATATCGAAGGCTAACCATTTTGTATGTTTATATTTAATGCCATGCTTAGCGTACTATGTTAACTTTTCGAAAGTTCTCAAAAGAATTATTCAAGACTTCGAGGGAAAAAATGGATTCACACGTTGTATTTTTATATATAGTGACAACAATTTTTCGATATAATGATGTGATTATTCAAATTAAAAAAATATATTTTTAATAAGATCATTTCGAACGTACATTGTACTTAGATATTTAATAAATCATTTCATTAAAAAAAAATACAATTGGATAATGGAAAAATATATTAAAACCATTATTTGAAACAAAACGAATAATAATTATTTTCAAGGTGGACCGTACTTTTTCATAACGCAAAACAAGAAACAATGTTTTTAAAGGGATACTTTATTACTTGGCGTACTACTTCTACTTTTGCCAAGTTTTCAAAAGAATTATTTAGTACTCGAAAAAGAAAAACTACTTATTAATCCATTGTTCACCGCGTAAACTTTCAACGCGAATATCTCCGCCAATTTTCATGGCACGACATCTAAAAAAAATGTATTACTCGCAATGATTCTCCCTAAGTACTGACAATCGGAAAATAGTTGTGAATCAGCCTGTAACGTCGTTCTTGAGAGTACATAATCGATGGAGTTTGTGAGACTTCCGTTCGGAAACTTCCCTTCAACATTTTTTTTTCTTCTTTTACAAAAGTTTGCGAAACAAGTTCTCCCTCCCCCCTCACCCTCTCTCTCGATGCGCAATATCCCGCGGATATGCTAATGGCTGCGAATCCTTGAATACCAAGCTGGTGGTACGACGGGTGAAAGATTTTAAAAAATGTTGATCCGGCGAGGTGTACGATGTAACGATCTCGTAAATATGACATATTTCAGTAGTGCAAGCAAAGTCTTCCACTTGGTAATCGATCTCCGGGCAGCGAGGAAGAATATTTCTATATGTATGGGTGACGGAAGATGATTTTTGAAGACCTTCGATCCTCGCAGTACCATCCTCGTAGTCTACTCGTCCCCATACTCAACTTTATTCTAAATCCAAAGTCTTCAAAATCAGCTTCGATTAAATGTAGGTTGATTGAATGGTTGATTGAATGTAATCATACGAAGTTCATTTAAAGGGCCAAAACCGACCCTTCCTTTTTGGGAAAATTTTGAGGACCGTCCTCAAAATATTATAACGTGCTGGCGAACAGTGTTATTCTATTAATTATTTATTTTTTTAATTTTTTCATCATGACCCTCACAGGACCAGGTCATCGAGTGGTGGCTACGAGGTTTATCCATGTTTTTTTATGAGATTACTATTTTATCAAGTAAATCAAAATGAGTTTGCACACCAAATGGCAAGATGATCGATCGTGATTTAGTATAAAAAATCGATAAGAAATAAATATAAAATGTTTTTAACCTAGAATTGTAAAAAAAAAACGAGGCCAACACCTCGTTGAGGGTTCTTTTCCCTTGAGGGGTCTTTTCACTATAGACTCTAAAACGAGGCTATTTTCATGAATTTTTTTGATAGGTTTATATTATAGATATTTATATAAAAGTTCTTACACTTAATAAATACACTTTCGAAATACATTTTTAAAAAATTCATGTATTTGTGTAACCCAAACAAACTTTAAACGCGTTTTTCTCACAACAACATTTTTCGACAACTTGTTGATAAAATCTTCGAAACTACTGAACCGATCGTTATGACTACCACATATTCTTTACAAATATAGCTATAGCGCATATCAAGGAATTTTTTAAATTTTGATAATTGCTATTTTTTTGCCAAAAACGGTGAAAAACACGTTTTTTTTTGTTCTTTTTTTATCGAAAAATTATCGCCATTTTGTTATTTTTGCATATATCAAAAATCGTATGCTATGAGCTATAGCCATTAACATACTGAATCTGAAACCGTTTGATTTTGTCGTTTCGGATGATCCATCTCCGAGATTTCATCAACAGCGCAGACCTGCAATTTTTTAGGACAGTTTTTTAACTACCATTTGTGTCTATAAATAGTGATTTAAATAAATAAATAAAATTTTTAATGTATTTTGAAAGTGTATTTATTTAGTGTAACAATTTTTATATCAATATCTATGATATAAACCTATCAAAAAAATTCATGAAAAAAGCCTTTTTTAGCGTTTAAAGTGAGAAGACCCCTTAATCTTATAGAAGGCGCTCACACTAACGGCCACCGCCTTCAACGCACGCTTGCAATCTCATTCGCATTGATAGTACTGTCTTGTCAATCAAGATAGTCTGTATAAACAAATCGGCTCTAATGATTCTTCTTTGCATTTCTTGCCCAGTAGTCGGCACTTTTTTGTACATCGTGTCTTTCAAACTCACCTGCAAAAAAAAAGTTCGGTGTTGTCAAGTCTGGTGAACAAACTTCTCACTGCTTTTCAAACAAGTTCATCAGCTGCAGAGAATGTAAACAAAGCTGAACTTACTTGGATTTTGCTTAGTATGAAACTATTGAATCCGCAATTAGTGCTTATTCGTGAATATAGACTGACGTGATTAATAAAACAATGCAATCAACGCGAATCAGACTGCAAGCGTGGATTGAAAGTGGTGGCCGTCACTTTGGGCGGCTTTTTACGAGTAAGTCGTTGCATCGTTTTTTTAATCGATTCAACGTTAAAAACATCGAAATTTCTTGTTTATCGATTTTTTAATACTAAATCTTGATCGACTATCTCCAAAATTGGCAAGTGAACTTATTTTTAGTACCTTGATGAAATTATGAAAAAAATAGTGGTCTAATTGAAAAAACTGGAGGTGACCTTGAAATCTCTGAAGCGTCTCCATCTGGGTGAACCTCGTAGCCACCACTCAATGACCCCTCACGAACTATGCAACATTTGTAGGAAAAGTTTTCTCCCAAGTCCGATAGGTTAGGGAATATTTCTATTGCTAATAGCTGTTTCCTCGCCTAGCTCTGCTGGGGGAGATTACGATATCTCTGGTACCTCAATTTGACCATTGGATTATGAAATATGATCGAAAAAAATACGACAAACAAGAATAACTTTTTTCGTTTTGAGCCTTAGTTTTGGATCTACAGCACTTCGAAGTGAAAAAATGTATTTTTCCGATTTCTGATAAAATCGAATTTTACGCGTGTTTTACATTGTTTCGTTGTACTTTGTTTGGGTTTGTTTGTTTTTTTGTTTGGGTTTTTTTTGTTTTCAGTTTGTTTGGGTGTGTTCTTATT
Organism: Ophion slaviceki; assembly: GCA_944452715.1. NCBI lineage: Eukaryota > Metazoa > Arthropoda > Insecta > Hymenoptera > Ichneumonidae > Ophion > Ophion slaviceki. The sequence goes on along the minus strand of OX101783.1, from coordinate 5,123,584 downwards.
TTTTTTCTCGACATAGCGCATTCCGAAAAAAAGCTACATTAACATAAACCAGTTAAATCGCTTAAGGGGATATCCCAGTGTGAGGGCTAAAAATTTGGATGATTTTCGGGAATTTTTTGGAAAAAAAGTAGTACACAAATCAAAAATATCCTACGTAATTGTAGAGTAAATATATTCAAGAGTACTCAGTTCAAATTTCAAGTCAATCAAATAATTGCTCTTTGAGTTACAATGACAGCAAATTTGAAAAATCTCATGTCGAGAAAAACCCGTTTAAAGATTTCACTATCGATTTTTGCAAGATAAAATGATAGAGATACGGTCTTGAAATTTTTACAAGATATTCCTGAAAGTATAAAGTGTCAAAAAGGCAAAAAAAGCGATTTTTTTACGTCTCACACTGGTATAGCCCCTTATTAACGAATAATTCGTAAAATGTCCTGTATCTTCTAAAGGAAGCCAAAATCGCGATTTTTTCTTAAAAAAGTCTTTCTTTTTGGCCAAATATGAATAATCCACCGTCAAATTAAGGCGCCAGAAATATCGTAATCGTGCCCTGTGTCGGGAACTTCGTCCGCGTGCACATCACAATTAGGTTAGATTACGAACCATAAACAAAATCGCAAAGCCATATCTCCAAGTCCAGAATTATTGCGAACACTTCAACGTTAGCGTGGAGACGCTTCTTTCACCATTGCCAGCATGGAGACGCTTCTTTCATAATTATGGATAAAACGAAAGCCTAGCATTATTTAAAATACACCCAGCGCCATCTACTGTCGAATTATTGTACCGTGTGACAAGGCACCTCAATAAAACGTCCAGAAGTGCATGTCGAGCTAAAATTTCGTAACGTATCCGGATAAAAAGTATACTATACGTTGCTATGACGTTGAAGTTTGCATCGTTGGAACGCAACGATGTCTTTTTGTCATTTTTTGTATTCCCTTATTTTGCTCATTATCCAAAGGCTTTTAGAGCATATCACGGTAGTGGATCTGTAATTAAAGTACGTGAAAGCATTGAAGTTATTTTCATAATCTGAATAGACCGAAAAAACTTTTGAGCAACCAGAACGAATTAACTTCTGTTGCATTCCAACGACGAAAACTTCAACGTCGTATATCCCGGCAATAAGCTATATGTGTGCCAAACTTTAGTAAAATTCGTCAAGTAGTCTTTGCCTGATGCATGCACAAATAAACAGGCAATTGGACAAATGAAAGTTCCAAAGTTCCTGTCTTCGCCTCCATATCGTTAGTAGGTAAAAAACACAACAATTACTCTTATAGAGGAATATGCCATGTACAGACACGACTTTGTGACGATTTCATCATATATATATATATATAGGGGAGATAAAAAAGGAATCATTTTTTCGATAGCAGGTACGAGAGGAGGTTGAGTATCACAGAACAGTGTTCGCCCTGGGCGGGCGGGCTGCTCGTAAATCTGAGGGTTGAAAAAGTTGCGGAAGAGAGCGGAGATTGGCTTACATACATATGTGATATTCCACGCCATTTCAGCTAGTCCGTGACCGCGACCATTTTTGGGTTTCCTGATTTTTTTTTTTTGTAACATTGTACCCCATGAAAGGAATATCCACATCAATTTTTAGATTTTTATCTCTTCTCCTTTAGGAGTTACAGTTTCCCAAAAAATGTCGATTTCAGAAGTTTTGGAAACGTTTAAACGCTGATAACTCCTGAGCTCATAGAGATATCGACAAATGTGACTATGTGATTTTTTTTCACTTTGAAAAAGTATCAATTAACAATGAACGTTTTTTTGCTTCTAGAGTGAAAGCTATTTTTTTAAAAGACGATTGCCTTTGTTTAAATTTTTCGAAAAATTCAATGAAATAGAGTGACCCATTCTGTGATTTTTAAGACTAGCCTCATCGTGGGCCCATTATTCCTGCTATTTTTTTCGAATTAATAATATTTTTTTAACCGATTTTTAGCATTTTAATGTCCAATAATGCTATTAATGATTTTTTCATTTCCAATTCGGCTTCGTCAGGCCTGAAACGGTTTATTTTTCATTCGTACTGAATTTGACAAAAAAGTGATATATATTCCTCTCTTTCTCTCTTTCTATATATATATATATATATATATATATATATATATATATATATATATGGACGAGCCTTCGTGCAAAAAGAAATAAAAAAAGAAAGCCCGAGTAATAGCAAGACTCGCGAAACGTGTATAGAAAATTGAGAAAGCGTATGCGAAGTACGGAGCTAAGAAAAAGAAAAAAACGTATGCACCCGAAGGAAGTATGAAAAAATGGCGAGCGCTCGGTAGTCGGTGGCGAAGGAGAAAAGAATGTAGAGACGTGGAAATTCTCCAAGATGGGAATACCTTTGGAGTTTCCAGCACTGCTTTCCGCGGGACCATGCGATCTGCATGTGTAATACGCGCTGCTCCTCGTGAATAACCGCCTACGCCTGCACATACGTGCACCACACGCAACTACAACGGGTTCGCCGTGAGGTAAAACGAATATTTTTCGCCGCGTGCTCTGCACTATCGATCCTGCGGCGAGAAATTTCCCGAAGGTGAAGCGTTTCAATGAGTACGATTTTGGAGCATTTTTTTCGTTTTTTTTTTTATTTATTGGTTTCATTGGTCTTTTGTTCGGGCTTGGGGATTTTGGTTCTTGAGCAATGAGGCACGTAATTACGGGGGAGAAAAGATCGAGTGGCAATGGAAGAGCGGAAGAGAGAGAGAGAGAGAAAGATTGATGGATTGATTATGTTCATTATGCCCCAGTGAATTCTTGGATAAACACGAGTGTAAAAATTAACTAGGAAGAATAAACGAACAGAACAAGAATAAACAATTGTAGAAATAAAGATTTGATAAAAACCAAGAGAGAGAGAGAGAGAGAGAGAGAGAGAGAGAGAGAGAGAGAGAGGGGTAAAGAGACAGACGAAGAGAGATTTCAGATTTTTTTAGATTATATAGTTTTTTAAAATTATATTCTTTGTTTTATATTATATTATTTAGATAGAGAGATCAAGCGATAGAGGCAGGGACGAAAATGAACGTGTATAATTAAGGGGCTATACCAGTGTTAACACTCAAAATTTAAGTGATTTTCGGGAATTTTTTGGAAGAAAAGTACTCAATTAAATGTTTCAGAAAATTAAGAATATATTTGGCTACATTTGACCTATATTGCATAATTTTTTTATAGAAAAATATTGAGATCCAAACGACTTATGCACTGCCTTTGGAGGCGCCAAAAAAAAAGTTCCTCCACTGCTGACATGATTCCGGCCGATTGAGTAGCTCAAACCGAAAAAATGTCGTTAAACTGCAAGGTATTTCCTGTACAATGACGTAAGATTTCAGAAAAATATTAAAATCTAACAAAATGGCGTAGTTATGAAAAAGGATGTTTTCTTGCCAATAAAATGGTCGTTTTTTTCAATGCCAAATCTTCAATTTTCATCCAATCAAAAATATCCCACGTCATTGTAGAGTAAATATATTCAAGAGTACTGGTTTAATCTCATTTCGAGAAAAACGCGTTTAAAAGTTTAACCATCGATTTTGCAGGATAAAATGATATTGATATAAAAATGATATTCTTGAAAGTATAAACTGTCAAAAAAGGCAACAAAAAATCGATTTTTTTAAGATGTCATACTGGTATAGCCCCTTAAAAAATGTAATGGGATTGAGGTTTGCACTCTTGGAACGCAACGGAAATTCTTTTTAACTCCTTATCTTTATTATCATTGAAAATCCCATTTCGTAGATTCAACTTGTGAATAAAAAAATAAGGATGAAAAAAATGTTTGCGTGATTTTTAAGGCGTTACCCCCACTTGTAGCGCAAAAAAGGCCTTTTTCATGAATTTTTTTAAAGAAAACTACAAAACTTTTTTAATCGATCAATATACCATCTTAAAGAACACATCTTGAAGAACTTTCAGTAATTTTTTTATTGAAAAATATTACGTTGTTTAGTGGCAAATGGCCGTCAATGAAATAATGTTTTTCTATACACGGTTTGCGGTGACCAACATTGCGGCGAAGTGGATCATCTGAAAAAAAAATGCGGATGGATTTAGTCAAATATAAGTATAAACTAGTCTTTAATCGAAGGATTTTAAAAAATATTCATTTTTCACAAAATGGCGGACAGTCAAAGTTAATGGTTCAATTTTAACGAAAAAAAAACGGCCGTTTTTTGGCTATAAAACGGCCATTTTTTTCGAAAAAAAAATCGAACGATTAAAGACTACATTTTTATGTATTAAATAAGCCTGCAAAATTTCAAGAAGATCGGTTCATTAGTGCTCGAGTAATCTTGGTCACCGACTTCAGAAATGCCATTTCGAGAAAAACGCGTTTAAAGTTTCAATTTCACAACGGATTCTTTTCTTTCAACGCTCATATCTCAGTCAATTTTGTTCGGATCGACTTGAAATTTTCAGGACATATTCTCAGATACTTATACTTTAAAAAAATGCAATAAAAAAAAATAGATTTTTTCAAAATCGCAAGTGGGGGTAACCCCTTAAAGCTTAAATTTGCCAAAAAGACGTATGCAAGATGAAAAAAAAATTCGTCACATTCTAACTATGCGAAATTCATTGTCATCAACTGTAGCTGTTTCTCTCTTATTTCCCCCCCTCGCCATTTTATCCTTATTTGTATTTTTATTTTTACTTTGATGTGCATTACTTTTGTTTTCCTTTATATCATAGATTGACATTTTCGTTTTTATTTCATTTGTTTTTGCATTGAGTGTCTTCTATTTTTTCGTTTTTTTTTTTTGTATTTGGGTTTTTTAAAAAAGGATTGTGTACCAAAGGACATTCTGGTCCTAAAGCACTAAAAAACGAATCTAATTTAATTTACTCTCGTTCTCTCTCTATTCCTCTCGCGTTCACTTCATGGCGTCCTTCCTCTCCGTCTCGCTATGTCACCTGACTGTCCTACCCATTCGCGAAGCACATGGATTCAGCGAATGGAAGTTACGGCGGAGCCACACGGTATTTGTTTACTATTAGTATGCAACGGTGCCGAGTGCCGTGCATCAGTTAGCCACAGTTTGCATTCTTGGAGACATCTTCGTATACCCAATAGTCCTGTACAGATGTAGGCAGAACCATCTGCGAGGGAAATATAGCATTAAGGAGAGGCAAGTCGTCTTACAGGAGTGTTCCAACATTGCACGAGACGAGTCGAGTATCTCAAGAGCAATTGTGGAAAAAGATAAAACGCAAATGTGTTTCTGGCAATTATGAAAATGTCTGTTGTACTTGAAACAAACAAAATGTTAAATACGTTCCTATACTCATTAATCAAGAATTGTGTAACACTGAATGAAACAGAGCCCCAGCGTGACCAAAGTATTGATGGAAAAATAATAAATCAAGTGATTGATCAAGTGATTATGAATACAGTGACCAGTAGTCTCACTTAAGGCGGGATATACATTTAGACAGGAAAAAAAGCAATATTGAGGGATTCTGTCAAACGAAGACATAATTATTCTACAATTATTAAACTTTAGGTATACTTCAATAGTATATTTAAGTATATAAAACAATGTTTTTTAAGTTATCGCGGTCCTCTAGTTTCTCGGCTGTTTTTTTACGGCTTTTTCAATATTTTTTTCCGGGCAAAGCATCGAAAAAATCAATCTCATTGTTTTTGCATAATCTTTATTAACATTTAAATAAGCATTACAAATTTTTTGAAGTCAAAATATATAATAGAATAAAAGTTATAGTGGCCGACAGGAAGACATCAAGTAAAAGAGGTGCTTGACGGTGACCAAGATTGCGGCTGTTCTGGTTATCTGAAATCAAAAAACCAAACGGCATTTTAATCTTCATATTTAAGACTAGCGATTGAACTAGAGTGAATTCTAAATTACAAAAATTGACTTTTTTATACACTTTTGAAAATTACATTCTATTTTTTACTCATTTTTTCTTAAGTTTTTCGCTCGTACAAAAAAACTATCGAAGCAATCATGATAATCCTAGTTCAATCGCTGGCTTATAGCATATTAAAGATGCTGTATAAATTTGAACAAGATCGGTGCAGTAGTTTCTGAAATATCGTGGTCACCGTTTCGAAAAATGGTGTTTCCAGAAAAACGCGTTTGAAAGTATACCTGCTCCGTATACCTGCTCCGTATACCTGCTCCGTTCCAGGGCCGTAACTTGTGAACCACTTCGAATATCGAAAAATCCTTTGGCACACATTTTCTACACATGTTGTAGATGTGATTTATGAAGAAAAAAAATCGATCTTTTCGACCCGAGAAACTAGAGGACCGCCTTAAGGAGCCAGTCCACTTTAGTGCCACGAAAAAAGCCTATTTTCGCGATTTTTTTTTGAGGATTTTATAAAAGATATGAATATAAAAGTTGTTGGGCTTGATGAATAAAGGCTTGAAATACATTTTTAAAAATTTAATTATTTTTTATTCATTTTTAAGTGCATAAACTATAGTTTAACGTAA
>OX101783.1:5107084-5114584 GCA_944452715.1 Ophion slaviceki | reverse complement strand
ATCCACCCGTACGAAGGCTACCACCCTCTCACTCTCCCTCTCACTCCCCCTCTTATCGTGATTCAGGGCCCTCGATCTACGCGCGTTAGCCAAGGGATGGAAATAAAGAGATACGAGGGTAATTAGGGAGGCGATGCGAGACTCGAGGGACGAAAAGAAATGGCTATAGTGTGGGGATAACCGAGACAAATTATGGCACAATTTCTTCATAATTCGCTACAGTCATCCCTGTGACTGTAGCGGTCACTCTCACTGTAGGCGAAAAGCTTCGTATATTTCTCAATATTTCCTGACAGATCGTGAAGTTCCAATAATTCACCTCTTTGTCGTCGAATTTTTTAATGTTTAATTCGCAATTTTACGGGAAAAAAAAATTGTTCAAAATGTTCGTGGTGATGCAGTTGGCGTTGCAGTGTTCCAGCGGCGAGGCCCGAAACGGCGGGATCTCTACCAGGCTCGAATGTAATCTGAAACGCAAACGAAAAATTGCTTCTTCAAATATATCCAGCTGGCTATGGATTCACGATCCACTTTTCGAAATTTCGAAAAATACGAAAAATGACAACTGCTCCGAAGAAAACCCCATTTGTCTCTTGAAAAACAGTATGCTGAAGTCATTGTTATTAAGGGGAGGTACCTGAGTATACGGCGAAAAAAAACAGGTAAACTTCGGAAATTTTTATCTCAAAAACTAATGTTTTGATTAGATCCGGGTTTTGTTTACTGGAAAATATGTACATTGAGGTATATTTAGGAATTTTTTAAAATAAATTCGTTGACTGGAAGGAATTCAAACGCGATTATCTCGAAACATAATTTTCAAAGTCGGTGCCAGATGTATCTCGAAAACGGCTTGTCCGATTTTGTCCAAATTTCGTTACAATATTCTTCGATAATTTTTCTCGTTCGCCACGTAGGATTTTTATTTAATTTTCCTTTTTGACGGAATTGCGATCGTTCTAATTTAACATTCGTTTTTCGTTGGCAATTTCCGACGATTTTGGATTGCATACACATTGCACAAAAAAGCAATGGTTCAATCAAATGAAAAACCCCCACGTGGCGAACGAGAAAAACTATCGAAGAATATTGTATCCAAATTTGGACAAAATCGGACAAGCCGTTCTCGAGATACTTCTGGCACCGACTTTGAAAACGATGTTTCGAGATAATCGCGTTTCAATTATTTCCAGTCAACGAAATTAATTTAAAAAATTCCTAAACAATTCCTAAACATTTCCTAAACCTCAATGTACATATTTACCAATAAAAAAAAACCCGGATCCAATCAAAACATTAGTTTCTGAAATAAAAATTCCCGAAGTTTACCTATTTTTCTCGCCGTATACTCAGGTATCTCCCCTTAACTAATGGTTAATCCTATTAAAAAATGCGATCGTGAACCGAAAATGACTACTGTTTTAACGCTTACTGTGCAAACCCCCATGGAAATTTATATACGCAAAAATATACTGCAAATTTATTTTATTAATAATTGCAATACATGTGAAATGTATGCCATGTATTGAAAATATATGTGCAAAATTCTAATTTTCGTAACGATTTTATATATGAGATGTATATGCGTCGTATTACTGTATATCAATGTATCATATATCAATAATATATGTAGCATTTACCCTGCATATATACCACATGTATTTAGCATATATGTTGCATACACACTGCATCTGTATATATGTGCTTGTATGTAATAGTGTACTTTAACTGTAAGTTAAGTTTCTTTAAGTTTAAGTTTTAAGTTTTGTTACGTTTAACTGTAATAGTGTTTATACACAGCATACATTTCTTGTCAGGAATATGTATCAAAAATGTATGCGTCATATATGATGCATAAATGACACATATATGAGTCATATATGACGCATATATTTTTTATATATTTTTCTGACAAAAAAATAGATTGAAAATATATCGAAAATATATGCGTCGTATATGCCTCATATATGCATCATATATAGTGTTTATACGTAGCATATATTTTTTTGGTGAGAAAAATATATCGAAAATATATGGGTCATATATGCGTCATATATTTAGTGCATGTATACTGTTCTATTTATTCTATTCTATTATTCTATTTTTCGTCACTATATATGCGACCGATATATATATATATATGTAGCATATATTTTCTGCATATGTTTTACATACATAAATTTCGATGGGGCAATTCAAGTCAACAGTGTCAAAGTTACTCAAGATACCAATCCCGCCGTGTAAAGATATGTAGTTTCGAGATAATCGCGTTCAAACTCGACGGATCACGGTAAATCCTACAATGTTCCACTAAAAATAGGTGTAACTTCGTCAATTTTTAGAATTTCATTTTTAGAATTTCTTAAAAGGTCACGCGATATCAATATGCAAAAAACGATTTTTTTGAAGTTTCCAGATAGGCATACCTTCTTATACAGTAGGTAAAGGAGAAGAAAAGTAATGAAAGAAGCTGGAACACGGGCATTTAAATATTCGACCTAAGAATTAAGAGTGCAAATAAGTCCCCGCCGTTTGACAAATGATGGCCCCACCAGGAGGTGACGGTTGAATATGTCAGATGTAAAACGTCACATCGTAAGGTTGGACATCTGGCAAACCATCACCTCGAAATATTAGCGATTTTGTATCAGCATCACACAATTTTTTTCGTGCGAAAATCTCGAGTTCCGAGCCGAATAAGCGTCATTTGCGGGAACTCTTGATTTACTTCTTTAATTTGAAGAAATCTGCAGCTGAGGCGCATCGATTGCTCGTAGAAGCATATAGTGAGGCTGCCTCAAGTGAGAGAAGTTGTCGTGAGTGGTTTCAAAAGTTTAAGAACGGTGAGTTCGACGTCGAAGACAAAGAACGCAGCGGAAGGCCGAAAGTGTACGTAGACGCGGAATTGGAAGCATCATTGGAGGGAGATTCGTGCCAACCGCAAGAAGAACTTGCACTTGCATTAGGAGTGACTCAACAAGCAATTTCACATCGTTTAAAAACGTTGGGAACGATTGAAAAGCAAGGAAATTGGGTTCCATATGAACTGAAGCCGAGAAACGTTGAACGCCGTTTTTGCACATGTGAAATGCTGCTTGCCAGACACAGGTGAAAACCTACTTGGAAACACTCAATTCGGAAGTTTCACCCCACCGTATTCACCAGACTATCTCTCTCTCCCTCTGACTATCATTTATTTCGATCGATGACGCCTGGCCTGTCTTAGCAGCACTTCACATCATATGAAGATACCAAAAATAGGGTCGATTTGTGGATAGCCTCAAAAGATGAAGCGTTCTTACGACGCGGTATCCATATGCTGCCAGGAAGAGGGGAAAAAGTAGTGGCTAGCGATGGACAATAATTTGAATAAAACATAAAGTACCGTTCTTTCACAATAAATGCCCATTTTTTTATTTAAAAAAACGCCGGAGACTTATTTGTACTCCCAATATAAGTGGCCGTCCTAAAAACGTCGAGGATCTCATCACGAAAGGTGCATCGACATCTTGGAGGAACCATTAAAGTTTGGAGTAGACGTTGCCGGAGATGATCTTCTTAGGATAAAACTGGATTCGATCGAGTTCTCCTTCGTCGTCGTCGTCACCTTCGTCATGGCGTCGACGTCGTCGTCAATATCTATCCTCTTTTCCTAACACCAGGATTCTCGGAGTTAGCTCTTCGATAGGCCAAGCCGACGGGCATGTGTCGATAGTACTCGGGTTACTCACAAAGGGGGGAGGGCACTGCGAGAGAGAGAGAGAGAGAGAGAGAGAGAGAGAGAGAGAGAGAGAGAGAGAAATCTCCAGCGATCTATATCTATACATGAATACTGGCTGAGAAAAATAGTGTTAGAAGAGCTTTTCCAAGGCGAAGAGACTTGTCGGCTTGAAAGGCGATGCGGGACACAACCGAGAGGAAGTAAAAGCTCCATAGACAAGGCATTTCAAAGATTCTCGTATGTCAGAACTCGGCATAGTACCCGCTCGTGGAACGATCGGGAAAGAGACGAAGCCGGAGTGACGTGTATCGCGACACCGAAAGACCCCGGAACGAACTATCAAATTTTATTCTGTAAATCATAAAAATCGTTTAGGCGAGTGTCAGGGGCGTGTTAATTCGTTAAGGACCGAGAAGAACATTTATCCATATCGTTCATATTATTTTTATTACATTTCGTAGCTTTCAAAAATTGATATTCGATACTAAAAACGAGATTATTAGCAGTCGGCGTTTCCGGAAGTGCCTGTCCGTTAGATACCTGAGGAGACGAGGCTAGTATGTCGGAAAAAATGTTAGCTGGTTGAATGGAGACATTTTTCTACTGCACTCTACAATGCCAAGGAAACTGAACAAATAATTCGCGGTGTAGGTGAACTTTTGATGGTGCTAAAATTTTTACGAAAATAGTTTATTTTCATATTTAGAAATACACTTGTTACGTTGTCGACAAATACAGATACATATTTATAATTATATTATGTGAAAGAATGTTTATTAAAATTATATCTAACCATTTGTAACAATTATTTCCCCACTGCAATTAATTACACACACACACACACACACACACACACACACACACACACACACACACACACACACACACACACACACACACACACACACACACATATATATATATATATATTAGGTTAGTAAAAATTTGAGCTCTATCTTTTTTCCTTTTTTTCACCATCCAATTATCTTCATTGAAGAAAAAAAAATTGTCGCCGAAGCTGCAAGCGGTCAAAACATTTTTAGAGGTCGCTCAAGCCTCCAAAAATTTCAAATTTTCATGAGAAAATCTATTTTTTTCCACTTCTCACCCATGGATTTTACGCTTTAGAATTTTTAAATTGACCTCGCGAAAGCTCTAGCCGGCCAATGAATGTTTAGTGTTCGCTCAAGGTTTTCGAAATTCAATTTATAAAATTCGTATAATGTGACCTGACGCCCAGTCCCCTATCTTTGAAAATAGCGGCACAAAAACGATTATAAAATTCGGGATTGATACGTGTGCGTAGCGGAGTAGACATATCGCTGCTCCATTGTCTGGGTCAGTGGTGTTTTCGAATCGTATTTGTGCTGCTTTTTTCAAAGATAGGGGATTGGACGTCGAGTAACTTTATACGTATTTTATTATTTCAAATAACTGTTGTTTGAAATATTTTTTCATCGGGCTATTCATTATTGAGATACGGCGATTTTTATGTTTCCAACGTCTATTTATTAGGGTTCGCGCGAGTTGAGGGGCAACATTTTATTGGGATTACTTTCAGTATGCAACCATCTACCATTAGTAAAAAATTCATATTCTACGCTAAAAAGTGCTGGGACTATCTATCGCGATCTGCAAAATAACGAGTTCACCGACGCAGCAACAAACAGCATCCAAAGTTGAGTGTCCACAAGAATGATTAATCGGATAGCCGGAAGATAACGCGATTCGGATGAGCCGTCTTTGGGTTGCGGAAATGAGAAAAATCCGAGCGGAAGGTTTGAATAGCACGCGCTGCCACGTGGCGAGAACAGAGCTCGGTGATAGGTGCTATAAGTAAATTGACGCGAGAAAGCGGGGGCTTCGATTATCGAGGAGATTCGGTGCACTCGCTCTTCCTTTCTTTCCGCCTCGTTTCTCTCGGCGTGTCATTCGGCTTTAACGAAATCGAATCATCGTGAAAGAACAGTGGAATTCCATCGAGAATGAGAGACCTATATATATATATATATGGTATTTCTGAGAACTTTTCCAACCGAAGAAAGGTCTTCGATGGTAGTTGGAGATAGAGCGAATAATTAAATTCCTAGCACGCGTAACATTTCATCTAGTCTGAACTCGTTATTTTCTAAAAAAAAAGGAACACTTTTTTACACTTGATAACTCACCCGAGGACGAAAACGATTTCGAAGCCATTGATAAGTAACTGTAGGATCTAATTTTGTGTGTGTGTATATATATATATATATATATATATATATATATATATATATATATATATATATATATATACCGGCTCTCCCATTTTAATCTTACACCTGATATATCTCGAAAAGTACTGCTCCGATCAAGTATTGAGTGTAATAAAACTTTTAAGGTTCAAAGGGGGACGTTAAAAAAAAAGAAATTTTGTCCAAAATTCAGAATGGCAACATTAAGAGTGCCGGCATGTTTAAAAAAAAATGAAATCATGCATTTTTTTCACCAAAACATTTATTAGGCCAAAACTAACGAATGTTGTAGGAAAAATTTTTTGATAACGTTCATAATTTTGTGGTCTTAAAATGTTTACTCAATTACAAATTTTTTGGTATTGACAAATTAATCGGTGCAGTGATTTTTGAAATTTCGCCGTCACTGATTTTGAAAAAATCATAAAAAAAACGATTTAAAAAAATGCCGGTTTGGGGTTCGCCGGTTCGCGGAACCTACCTTTAATCCCATAATCCCTTAATTTTGAATGAAGCAACTTAACATTTCCAGAAAATATTTTCGACATGTTAGCTTTTGAGAATCCGTCGAAGACCAAAAATTGATATTTCCATACATTTCAACTGGTATAGCCCTTAAGGGTGATATACTCATGAAACAGGTAAAATAAATCGCGATGAACGTACATACACAAAACAGAGAAATAAAAAATGCTTTTTTGTCGGAAAGTGAAAAAAAAAACATCATAGAACATACATGGGAGTGATTCGAATGGGTATTGATAAGAAGCATCTAGATTCTCCTTTTGGACGTCATTTTTCCAACCACCCTATACCAGGTGTAAAAGTATGAAACCGAAATTTCCCTATAGATGGTGCTAGCCATCAGTTTAGGGACCGTAAGACCACGTCTGCAGCGCCATCATCTCCCTCCAAAACCCGACGAAGATTTTCAACACACAACAACCCAAGTTCCCTACACCGGTATATTTTTCTATAACCTTAAACATGTCGAGTTTTGTGCCTGCGAACTACGATTTACGGACAGCATTGGTTTTCTGTTATCATTCGAAGAAAACTGCTGCAGAATCGCATCGAATGCTTGTCGAAGCTTACGGTGAACATGCTCTTGGTAAAACACAGTGTTTCGAGTGGTTCGAAAAATTCAAAAGTGGTGATTTTGACGTGAGAAACGAAGAGCGTGGGAAACCACCGAAAAAGTACGCAGACAACGAATTGCAAGCCTTATTGGATGAAGATGATACTCAAAGTCAACAAGAACTCGCGGATCAATTGAATGTGACGCAGAGAGCCGTCTCCATTCGATTGAAAGACCGGCATATGGAAAAAGGCAACACAAAGTCATTTTGCTCCATGATAATGCTCCATCGCACACAGCAAAACGGGTCAGGGAAACGATCGAGGCGTTCAGTTGGGAAATACTAGCGCATGCGGCTTATTCTCCAGACTTGGCTCCATCCGATTATCATCTAATCGCATCAATGGAACAAGCTCTCGCTAAACAACGCTTCAATTCGTATGAAAATGTACGAAAATGGCTCAACTGGT
>OX101783.1:5100853-5106884 GCA_944452715.1 Ophion slaviceki | reverse complement strand
TCGCTTTTTTCACGGCTTCTGTAAATGTACCTACAAAAATTGACGAAATCGCGTTTATGAGGCCTTAATGAGTCGACTTAATCTGATCCATTAAATAAATTTTATCTCATTTATCTAGTCTACTTGATTTGATTTATTATGAATATATTCTATCTCGTTTATTCAGTCAACTTAATTTGATTAATTGAATAAATTTTATCTCGCGTATTGCGGCAACATCATTAACCGAAATGGCTCATCGGCGTCGAAAAAATCCAGAATCTTCAATGTTATCATTCTAGAAAACGGAAAATCCGCATTAAAGTAATAAATCAATGACTAAAATAGTTACGTGAACTTCAAACATCAAAATTCCGAAAAATGATGCGTCACGTGGAATCATAATTTCATTTTAAAATATTTTTCGATAAAAATTGTGGGTGATATTTTTTAGATATGGTACTTTTAAACAAAATATTGTCCCTAAGTGTTTCAAAAAAGGTACTCATTCCGAGAGGTGAAAAGGGCCAGCTGACGGAAAATATTCTCCAAACGTCACCGACAAACTGAGGCTGCAATTCAAAAACTGTTGGTCCCACGTACTTAGTCCTTCGTCCCTTCGATCGAGGGTTGGCTAGACCTCATTCGAAGCTCTCTCCGATCTCTCTGATTTCGATGGAATTTGGCATGCTGGTAGAATGGGCAAAAAACAGCGACACGTATTTTTTTATATCTGGGCAACCCGATTTTTAAGGGTTGAAACGCACCCCCGGAAATTGGGGTGTTTCGCGTTATTCGCCGATAACGTTTTAACGGTACGAGATATGAAAAACATTCAAATTGCAACAATGTTTATTTTTTCGTGTACTATACATTGGAGATGAGAACGATAACGTTATCGACGAAAAACGAAAAACACCCTTATTATCGAGGGTGCGTTTCACCCCTTAAAAATCGGGTTACGCAGATGTAAAAAAAATACGTGTCGCTTATTTTTTCCCATTCTACAAGCATGCCAAATTTCATTCGAATAGGAGGGATCGTCGCAACCTTTCCTTGTGAGTGTCAAATAAATAATTTTATTTATTTATTCAGTTAACTTGATTTTATTTATGCAATATTATTCGACAAAGAGCGCCCCGTACACATATATAGCACTATATATGTGTACTGTATGTATAGGCATGCAGAAGTTCGGAATTATAGCGACCGCAGTAACGGGTGCGGAACGCACTAATTACGTACTCGCGCAGAGACCGTCTGACCGTGTACGATCGTTCTCTACTGGCACGCCAATTTTCCTTTTTTTCTTTCTCGTTCTCTCCCCCCCCCCCCCCTCTCCTCCCCCCGCCCCTACTCGCTGGCGGTGCTCTCCCCCGGCTGCATCAGATTCGCCCTTATTGAAGGGCGTACCTACGAACCCGAGGCGAGTCTCACTGCGGAGGCGAAACTTTTACGATTTGGCGCCCGGCGCATCGCGGAATTAACGCAAAGCCACGAGATAAAGGCGCGCACAGTATAAACGCAATGCGAGAACGAGAGACAAAGTGAGTGTGAAACGCGGTGTCTTCCGAGAGCTTTTACCTTCACGAGGTGAAAAGAAGGACCGAGTCCATTCCAGACGCCACACCGCCATTTTATTTATCGGGGCATTCGAGGTCGAGATAGGTCTTTTTCCTCCGACCAGTGGGCTTTTTTGGCATCGTTCGGGTGGGGGGGGGGGGGGGACGTCGGGAGCGGGAGATCCAAACGGAACCCTTATGGAGACAGCGGCACTGGAGTGGGGGTAGCGTTAGTTTCGTGTGACATCCTGCTAACTCAAAACCCCTATATCTAGCCTACCTCACAAGCATATGAGGCATTCCACGTCACTTCAGGGGTTACCCCCACTTGCGATTTTGAAAAAATCGATTTTCTTTTATCGCATTTTTTTGAAGTATAAGTATCTGAGAATAGATGGCTCTATGAGTATAGAAATAGATGACTCTATGTAAGTTTACAAAAAAAAATATTTTCTTCGTATAAACTGAAATTGAAACTTTAAACGCGTTTTTCTCAAAATGGCATTTCTGAAGTCGGTGACCAAGATTACTCGTACACTAATGAACCGATCTTCTTGAAATTTTGCAGGCTTATTTAATACATAAAAATGTAGTCTTTAATCGTTCGATTTTTTTTTTCGAAAAAAAAATGGCCGTTTTATAGCCAAAAACCGGCCGTTTTTTTTTCGTTAAAATCGAACCATTAACTTTGACTGTCCGCCATTTTGTGAAAAATGAATATTTTTTAAAATCCTTCGATTAAAGACTAGTTTATACTTATATTTGACTAAGTCCATCCGCATTTTTTTTTCAGATGATCCACTTCGCCGCAATGTTGGTCACCGCAAACCGTGTATCCCGGGGAAAAAAGTTCATATCTGAATATATCTGAATGTATCTGAATCATATCTGTAGAATCAGATATGATCAGACAACAAAAATGGCCAGGTCTGATCATGTAATGTCATGACAGATCATGTATGCTTATATCTGAGCATGTATGATCATATCAGAGCCATTTTTATAATTTCGAGAGCAGACCCGTCCATATTGCAGCAGGTCTGACCAGATCCAATCCGTAGACAAGATCTGATCTTGTTGGACCAGACCTGATTTTTTTGGGCCAGATCTGATCATGTCGGACAGATCTAATCTTATTAGACCAAATCTGATCTTGTCAGACAGATTTGATCCTACCGGACCAGATCTGAATGTATAAGAATAAAATACCGTGGATCCCAGTAGACCTGGACATCTATGAACAATAGACCTGCCCATATGATAGAATCATAGTTTATCTGAACTATCAGACCAGGTATGACTCCGACTATATCAGAGCAAATCTTACCCTGTTGAAACAGAGCCACCCTTATTAGAGCAGTCCTGAAGATATTAAAATGTTCACATATATAAAGCGGGTTTACACGTCATCACTAGACGTGTTAATAACTAACAATATTATAGTAACTCACATGATCCCATATAATACAGTCAGGTGAGATGCCGTATCTGATGGGATATCGCTTCATATATTTAGACGTTTTCATGTGTGAACAACTGAACTGCATATACGATAAGGTATGGGTGTATAAGACTTCGCATATTTTCCAGGTTTGGTATCGTTTCTGATGGAATAGAATTTTATACGAACGTACCTGCTCATATATCACATCATATATGTTCAGATATGGTTTCACGCTGCCAACTCGCCTTCCCGAGCAGAAATCTAATTCGGCTGCCTGAGGATCCATCAGGGCCGGATCAGGGATCAATAAGGCGCCCTGATCAGGCACGCCTTCTTTGAGCCAGATAGGGGCCTGAGCAGGGATCAATAAAACGCCCTGATCAGGCACGCTTGATTTGCGCCGGATAGGAGCCTTATCAGGCATTAATAAGGCGCCCTGATCAGGCCCGCCTGATTTGCGCCGGATAGGAGCCTTATCAGGCATTAATAAGGCGCCCTGACCAGGCACTCCTGATTTGCGCCGGACAAGCTAAAATATTGGCAATAAAATGATAAAATAGAGATTACTATTAGTTTAAAGAACAATTTAATCAATTTTTTACGATTGATTGTAATGCACAACCATACAGTCAGTCTAGAAAGGCATTTTTTAAAATATATACGTATTTTTATTCTCTTAAATTTTATATTTTGTAATATATTTAATGCGAAACGAACCTCGTATTTTTTTCTGTTATCAGTGGAGAAGAGACATCACGCAGATCTTTTCTTCCGTGTCGTTGTTGCTCGTATCCAAACACACCATTTTCCGATCGACAGATACCAATGAGCATGTTTTAATTGTTTCCGTTTTTTTACTTGCCACATGTTGAACGTTGCCGACTCGCATGGATAAGTATACATAGATTTCGTAATCCGCAACAAGATAAGTTGCTTGATCCGGGCCTGATGAAGCGCCTGATCAGAGCCTGATAAGGTGCCTGATCCGGACCTGAATTTGCAAAAGCGTTACATCCCTGATCAGGGCCGGACTAAATTTGCCTGACTCGGCCCGGATTTGCTATTGTGGCAGCCTGATCCGGTCCGGATTTCACCCTGAACAAATTTCTGCTCGGGTTGGTACCTGACCATATAAAAACATATATGAGATCTATATAGCAGAGTCTGGTACCGTATTTGATCGGATATGATCTTATACGAACAGATACGTTCAGATATCACATAATGTATGTTCAGATACGAATTTACGGTACCAACTCGCATTGGTACTTAGTCAGATATAAACAGATATGAGTTCATATATGGTCAGGCCAGATACCGTATTTGATCAGATATGATCTTATATATGCATATATGATGTGGAATATGATCAGACCTAATCATACATGATACTGTAAAATGTCAGATATGAATATATCTGATACATATATGATAATATCTGAAACATATATGAACATATCCACTCAGACATGAAATTTGTTTCCCGGGATGAGTTCATACATGGTCAGGTCAGATACTCTATTTGATCAGATATGATCTTATATATGCATATGTGATGTGGGATATGATCGGACCTAATCATATATGATACTGTAAAATGTCAGATATGAATATATCTGATACATATATGAGAATATCTGAAACATACATGAACATTTCCATTCAGACATGAACTTTTTTTCCCGGGATATAAAAACATTATTTCATTGACGGCCATTTGCCACTCAACAATGTAATATTTTTCAATAAAAAAATTACTGAAAGTTCTTCAAAATGTGTTCTTTAAGATGGTATATTGATCGATTAAGAAAGTGTTGTAGTTTTCTTTAAAAAAATTCATGAAAAAGGCCTTTTTTTGCGCTACAAGTAGGGGTAACGCCTTCAGCCAGTAAAAAAAACCACAAATAATTTTGAAAAATCGAGTTACTTTATTGAAAAATATTCCCCGAGTGTCGACATTTTTTAAAAATTTCTGACGTTTTTTCTCGTTGATTACCATTTTTTAATATATTTCCATTCAAATGGCTGTATCTTTGGCAGGATTTGACGTATTTACATTCGTAGAAAATGAAAATGTGCGTCTTTTTCTAGCCTTCCATCAAAAGGAAGGTTAAGGAAGGAAGAAGTAACAGCTATTTTTATTTAAAAATTTGTTTTATGAATATTCGATTGAAGAGTGTGGAGCACTCGCTGTATGTTTACCAGGTTTTTGAAATACATATGACATATATGTCATATGTATTGAAGCCTTGGAGTGCTCCACACTCTTCAATCGAATATTAATGAACAAATTTAAAAAAAATAAAAATAGCTGTTACTTCACGGTGTTTAGGAATCCCATAATATAAAAAATACCAAAAATCCGTTTTTCGTATTCACAATTCGAGGAAATTTTACAAATAAAATAACAAGTGTCTTTGCTTGAGAAAAAAAATATTTTTGTATATTTTGACCTGAAACGGACGTTCGACTTGCTCAATAAAATCTAAATTAAATTAAAACATTTATTATGATATAAAAATTGCTGCAATCAATATACACATGCATGCATACACACATACATATACATATTATTGTTTGCACAGTGAGTGCATTCGTTTTCAAAACTAATCTCTATAATATAACTACAATTTTTGATAATCTCACTCGTTACTGCGATCCATCAACTTCTCGTACCAACTTACGAATCAAATGCACACATACACACACGCACACATGTTTTTATATGCACATGACTTCCAATTTCCTTTTTACAAAAAATCTTGCGTTCAGCAATTTGAAAAATGACAATATCGACGCTGCAAGATAGTTTTCGTTGAGTTTCGCGATGTTTTTCGACGTAAATCGAATTTCAGCCGGATTTTCCCGACCCCCGAGACACCGTGGAATTTCGCCCTGTTCTTTATATTCCATTGGATCGGGCACGGTGCTCGCGTAACGTCAAAAATATACCGAAAAGTTTCGAAAGGTAAACGGCGATAGAGAAAATAAAAACGAAAAAAAAAAAACTTATCCCCGCGTATAAACGAGCGCAAAAATTTATATC
>OX101783.1:5050853-5098353 GCA_944452715.1 Ophion slaviceki | reverse complement strand
GTATATACGTAGCCGTGATTTTGTCACTTTAGTATGACAATACTAAGTAAAAGTATTACCTAGTATTAAAATGTTTTATACTAGGCGTAGTATAAAACGTCGTTGTTTTTATAATATTCTTACAGTATTTACGCTAGGCGAATAATACTAATGTTTTATACTAGGTACACATGTATATAACATATACATGTGTACCTACGTATATACCATACGGAAATACGTAGCCACTTCAAAATATATATATACATGTATGTATGTATGTATCTATGTATGTATGTATGTATGTATATACATATATATATATATATATATATATATATATATATATATATATATATATATATATATATATATACATATATATATATATATATATACATGTAGGTATATGTAGGTACACACAAACATACCCACACACACACACACACACACACACACACACATATATATATATGTACCGGTTATCCCAATTTCATTTTACACCTGATTTACCTCGAAAAAAACGGCTCCGATCAAGTATTGAGTATAATAAAACTTTTAGGGTTCAAAGAGGGACGTCAAAAGAAATATTTTTTCGTCCAAAATTAAAAATGGCGATGTTTAGATAGCCGACATGTTTTTTTTAATAGAATTATGCATTTTTGGCACCAAAACATTTCTCAGGCCAACACTAACAACTTTTGTAGAAACAGTTTTTTTATAAGGTTCATAATTTTAAGGTTAGAATACCATTTTTTACTATTTTAGCGGTATCCAGAATGTAGCACGAGAAGGTAAAGTCTTCAACATCCCTAGTGTAAGTGCGCGTGTGAGTTTGTTTGGGTTTGTTTGGGTTTGTTCGATAACCCAAACAGACGAAAACAAGGATTAGGTAACTCATCTAACTCATACACACTTACACTTCCACCAGGGATGTTGAAGACTTTATCTCCTCGTGGTACATTCTGGACAGCGCTAAAATGGTAAAAATAGTACTCTAACCTAAAAATGATGAACGTTATCAAAAAACTTTTTCTACAAAAGTCATTAGTTTTGGCCTGATAAATGGTTTGGTGGAAGACAAAATTCATGATCCTATTTTATAAAAACATGTTGGCCATCTTAACATCGCTATTTTGAATTTTGGACCAGAAAATATGTTTTTCTTTGAACGTCCACCTTTGAACGCAAAAAGTTTTATCATACTCAATACTTGATCGGAGCAGCATTTTTCGACATTAATCAGGTGTAAGATTAAAATGGGACATCCGGTATATTTCTCTACTTATAATAAAACCGTAGGTACGTTTGTTCGTTCATAAGTCGAGAACGACTGAATCGATTTCGATGAATCTTTCACAGGAACACAGCCCGAAGTCTGGGATAGAATTCAGGCTAACGGGCCATACGCTATGTAGTTGATGACAATTGCAATTAACAAATGTAACAAACATCACATTAAAGAAACAAACGAGCACAGACGAGTAAGCAAATGAACAAACGAACAAAGCAACAAAAAGTTGATGAACAATTGTGAGTTCTGGATAATTTTTTCATTCGTATAAATGATCTTTGTAGTTCGTTGTTATTTTCAATAAGCAATATACACTACTCCGAAAAATTAAAGGAACAGCATTTTTTCATTTTTTCCAGTATGTGTTGAAGCGCTGTATCGATGTGAAAAATGGTCTTATCGAGATGAAAAAAAGTGTTTCCAAGCTGCAAGTTTCTAGTTTCCAGATATTTTGTCAAGGGAAATTTGTTAGCTACGTTTATCGCGCAATCATAAGAAATAGCGGAAGGCGTTGGCTCTATGCTTCACCATCTTCAAAGACGACTAGGTGGATTCCGAATAATCTTCGGTTGAAGAGAAAAAAAAGTTATTCGATTTAAGGGAGGGAACCACAATGACGGACCGAAAAAGGTCGGATTTCCGACTTTTTTGTCTACTAGTTTATTTATTTGGGATTTGAAAGAAAAGAGACGATATTAAGCATACATTGAACTTATTGCGCGTAAATTTTTATTGAAAGAACGACAAAAATTAACAACTTTATTAAGACATAATAGAGCCTCTTTTAAAAAAATTCGCTCCAACGGCCAGATCCATGACTTGATAATGATTGGTCTGAAAACAACAATACAAAAGTTTTATGATCGGTGTAAATAAAGTTCTCGTTCAACGTAGACGTTTATCGACAAGAAGAAAAATCACAAAATGGCGGGTATTCAAAAACAAAAGGGTCATTTTGGCGAGATTTTTACTTATACTTATTGGGAAGCGTAACAAATACTTTAAACAAAAACGGCTATGTATAACGATAGATACTGCAAATACGGAACTTTGGTTTTCTTAAATTTTTCACATATTCTTGAGTATGTGTACTTTGAGGAAATGGAAAAATCTATTTTTTACGCGGCATATTGGTCTCTCTCTCTCTCTCTCTCTTTCTCCCTATACCCATTCTCCCGTTCATTACAATTTTTGTAGCATCTGAAATTGATTTCATCCTCAACTGCTTACAGATTCTAATTCTTTTTAGTCCAACTTGTTTCTATTTTTATCAGAAACAACATAGAAATAAAATTAGAAATATAATAGAAATAATAGAAAATAGAAGAAATAGAAACAGATATAGAAAAATCAGAAATTATTGTTTTTTATTACTCTAATAACAAAAAAAAATTATGTTCAGTTACATTTTCATTGTACGTATAGATTCTTTATTTGCACGGGGGTACCTATCGATTAGGAGGACGAAAAATTCTATCAATCAATCTCCCTATCTCCCTCGTCGCCCCATTTTTTCTCGTTCCGACGTCCAAATCCCTTTACCACTCGTTTTCATTTAAATATATCCAGCTTGACGTAAAGAGAGCACGCGGCGAACTTTAACACATTTTTTTCCTTACTTGGCCCGACATTTTTTTTCCTTACTTGGCGTTGCCGCGTCTCTTTGTATTTGTACAAGGTGATGATTATACGGTGGCTATGTGTTTTTTTAAATATGATATCCGAAGGCTTTTCAAGACCTCTTAAAAAATATGGCGTACTTGCATTACGAATAGTTGTTGCCAGAACAAAATTGAACATTTCGAAAAAAAAAACAAAAGTCCATTTTAAGTTCAACAGATTGAAGATAATTAAATTGCCATTGGGAAACACTCATAAAAAAATTAAAAATCGTGGAATTAAATTCCATTCATTTACTTCGAAATGCATCTTTCATTATTCTTTTCTCGATGACGCAATGCACAATGTTTCGTATTCACAATTTAATTATCCTCATTCCGCCGTACTTAAAATGAAAAATCGATGTTTTTTTAGAATGTTCAATGTTTTCTGGCAATTACAACTCGTCACAAAAGTCCGTTATAATTTTTTTCGCGAAAAATTGAAAAACCATGGAAAATCATATTTTTCTCAGTCACAAAATCTTCTCGCAAGACCCTTGAAGGAAACATGGCCACCTTATAATCTTCACCCCGTGTATATCCATACACATGGCGATAACGCACCTTCGTCACCCCGTAATTGAAATACGAAGAGATTCTTCATCTCGCAATCTCAAATTTATCGTCGAAACGCTCGATAAGACACGCGGCGAGAGTGGTGGGCGCGGATGCTGTCGAGTGGTTCGGGGCTCGGTTGCGAGCCCGCTCGTTCCGCGGCTTTTATCAGCACGCCAGGACGGTTCATTTCTCAAGAGGCGGCGTGTGCACGCCGCAGACTCAAGATAGAAGAACCCGCCGCAATCGCCTCGAGAGTTTCCGATCATTTTTCTTATCCAACGTATATATATGGTCGTATTATCGATTAGCCGATTGGGAAAGGAGACGCTCATGTCTCAGGAGTGGCACCCCCCTCTGTCACCCCCCCCCCCCCCCCATCTTCCTAACTTTCAACGAGCTTTTACGCCCTCTGCTTTGACACACGTTTTGTCAGTGCACAGGGCGACGATAAAATCTCTCGCTTATCCGTACATCCCTCAAATTTACCGTCACCGCAC
The DNA here is from genome assembly GCA_944452715.1 of Ophion slaviceki. NCBI lineage: Eukaryota > Metazoa > Arthropoda > Insecta > Hymenoptera > Ichneumonidae > Ophion > Ophion slaviceki. The sequence continues at coordinate 5,094,364 of OX101783.1, read as the reverse complement.
TTCATCATCCCTTATTCAACATATTACTATATTTTTATCGCTATATTTATATGTCTGAAGGAACCAGGATAAAAAAACAATTTATCAAGTCTCTCGTACCTTGCCACTTATGACCTGGAAAATAATCGATCGATAAGTTTTACGCATGAGAACGATGAAAATTCTCAACATAAATTGTTGATACGAAGCATTGATCGAGCACAAATGTGACGACTTGGCAAAACTTCCTTGTCGATGACATTTTGGAAAATTTTATATATTTTTAAACGTCACTATATATATAGTGACAATAGAATTTATATATATATATATATATATATATATATATATATGTATATAAAGGTTTAAAAGTATATAATTTTGTACATCTTTACATTTATATAAATACAGGACTTACTTACAAATATAAGTTATTTCGACTGTTTGTTATCTAAATTTAACCTTCCGGCATGAAAAAAATGGAAAAACACGGTACAGAGACTCTTTCAGCTGAATAAAGCAAAAAATACAGCACATTTTGAAAAAAAATCAAATATTAGTAGCTATCTAAGACATCATTGATGACCCCGAAGTTTGTATCGTTGGAATGCAACAATTTCTTTCTTTCCTTTTTTCACTGCTTTATTTTTGACTCATTGTCTAAAGCCTTTTGTTGCCATGTAAAGTCGTAAATTGCTACGACGTTAAAGATTGCATCGTTTAAATGCAGCGCTTTTTTTTAATTCATTTTTTATTTATTTATTTTTATCAATATCCGAAGCCTTTTTGCCAATCTGAGGTCATAGATCTCTTATAGTAATACGTACGAATATTTGATCGTTTTTACAGCCTAAATCGACCATATAAAAGTTGTGCAATTGAGAAGAAATTAAACTTTTGACGTGCTCCAACGCGGCAAATTTCAACGTCATAGATCGCCAATACGAATACGTGACAACGTTTGGATGATTTTCGTTGTCTAATGTAAGTCGGCCAAAAAACTTCAGGGAAATTGAAAAGAATTAATTTGCGTTTCATGCCAACAATGCGGACTTCAACCTCGTCCTTATTCCACTCTGAATGCTATAATTTCCCTTCTGAAAAAAATGGACGCCAATTTTATACCATTTTTAATCTCGACAAAATGAACAACTTTTTTAGCTATAAGGCCAAGTACGGGTATTTCAAGTTTTACCAAAAAGATCAAAATTTGATAACGTATAGTTGAAAAAACCCCAAATCGGAAAATAAGTATTTTACTCCGTATAAAAAAAATTGCTACTCATAAAATACTCTTTTTATGTTTATTATCACCAATTATCCGTAACCTGCAACAAAAAATAATAATGTGGAAGAAACCGACCTGAGCTACTTATTTATTTTTTTCAAAGCTGCCCATATTTTAAAAACAGTGGAATTGTTCCTAACCTCAAATTTTGATATTCCGTTAGCTCATGATATATCACCAGGATCAGGATTTTCCGACGCTCACTAGGCAGCTTGTACGAGTACGAGCATACGGGTGTGTAGTGACGTCTGCGAGAAAAAGAAATAGCATTAATCAAAAAACACGCCCCGATAAATCATCGTATCCATGTAAGACGACCTTATCGAATATTTCGTGAATTTTTTGTCCTTTTTTTTCAGCTTCATCCATCGCGAGACGAGCCTCGAACCATCGATAAAATGTTCAACTCTGAGAGGAGCAACGAGGCTACCCTCAGCGCCGGATCATCGGAGCGAAGCTCGTCTCAGGATAGATCCAAAGGTTCTCGTGTTCGTCGAGACGCTGTATTCGCGACTCGGTCGTGAGATCGCTGAATTGCTCGTATACAACAGAATCAAGTGAGTACACAGGCGTCATATAATGGAAAGGAACATATGTTTTTTTCACGAGTTATTTGTTTTCAAGTCATGTATATATATTTACGACGTGAGATGAAATGATTCCACCCGCTGGCAATAGATGGCGTAGGGTACAGTATTTTCTCGAATTGAAAGTTGGCAATACACATGACGATAGTTCTGTAGACTCCCCCTGAAACCTCATCGGTAACATTTGTGCGACACATTAAGATCATCTACTTCGTGGGAGGTGATACCTTCAGGCGACGAAAAAATTGCCGATTTTCGTGATTTTTTTTTTAAAGGCAAGTCTTTTTCACCATTTTTTGAGACTTAGCGTATTTTTATTCCTACTTTTGGCTGTTCATGGTATTTTTAATTTTTATTTTTCTTCAACACTGGCGGACTCGTAAAAATGGCATGTGAAAAACCAAACGCAGATCATTTTCTTTAAAAAGTAACATAAAACCCAAAATATCGAAAACCGTGGTACTTTTACGAAACTGAAATTCCAGCATATAGTAGAATATGACTTGAACTATCGACAGTTGCAGGATTATCCATTCATTACAGGACACCCTGTATGTGTCCTGTAATCACCGTATGTGCCATATGTGTGTGTGTGCTTAAAGATATATAATAATATAAGATAACAATAAAGGAAACTTTATTGCACAACACATATTTATGCCGCACACCAATTATTTTCAAAAACAAGCAACAAAAATCTCTAGAAGAAAAAGTCGTCTCGGAAGCTGTCAGCGGTCAAAAAATATTTAGAGGTCGCTCAAGCCTCCCGAAAATTCAAATTTTCATTAGAAGAATCGATTTTTTTTTTTCGTCAACTTCTCATCCACTAATTTTACGCATTATAATTTTAAAATTAGACTAAATGCTTAATAACTAATTAATTGGTTGGTCAATGGTCTAATTGGTTAATATTAATAACCATTGACGAGGGACAGAAACAATTCTCACTCCAAGTCGTTGAGGATCATCGGCAAAGACTTCCAAACCCGAGGAAAGCCATCGTCGTACAAAATGTGTCGAAGACTCCAAATAGAAAATAAGACCCATAATACATAATAATACATACAGTCTAATTGGTGTTTGTTACAAATGATTATAAGAAACTATTCAGCAAATATAACACTTCGCTGTTTATTTTGTTTTTATGCCACGAGCAATAATGGAGCGTGCGAGATTTATTTTTTCGCGGAAATTCTGAATTTCGCAAACCTTGAGCGACCACTAAATATTCATTAACCGGCTAGAGCTTCCACGAGTTGAATTAAAAAATTATTACGCGTAAAATTAATGGGTGAGAAGTAGACGCAAAAAAATCGATTTTTCAATGAAAATTTCAATTTTTGGGAGGCTTGAGCGACCTCGAAATATTTTTTGACCGCTCGCAGCTTGGTCGACAATTTTTTATTTTTCTAAAGAAGATAATTGGATAGTATGAAAAAGGAAAAAAAATAGCGCTCAGATTTGGGCCACCCTAACCAACAGTCAATCAGCAGAAATCGCTTCACCCAAATTGCAACATTCGTCGTTATATTTTGCCTGCAATTTTCCTTCAAGCATGTTTTTCCAATCAAATAATTCCGTATAATTTTCTCGCTCGGACGGTCTCTCTGTGCAAAGCTTAGCCGAATGTTGTCGGGCTAATCAGCGGGTCCGTTTTTTTTGTCACGTTGATACACTTTGGCGTCAGTTTATTAGAGTAAATATTCGGCATACGAATGTTTGAGGAATCGATTTTTAAATGTGATACGAGGGAGACGGAGAGTTATACAGCGATGGAGGGCGATGAAGAGAAGAGGCAGGGGGATAAAGTTAATAGGAGGAACGTCGAGTGGATAGAGTAAGCGCTAATTACCCCCCCCCCCCCCTACTTCCAACCCCCTTCATCGCCCTCATCACCGTGAGCATTACCAGTTTCGACGCTTCGTCGACACCAGGACGAGCTATCGGAAAATGCAAACACAAAATGCAGCCCGCCTATGCGAGAGAATAAAGCCACAGAGACGTCAAGAGGCGCGATAGAGGGTAGAGGGAAAGCGGCTGTGAGGGGAAAAGCGAGAGAGGATGAGAGGAATTGGAGGGTAAATACGCGCACAGGCCGATGTACGTGTGCGTAAAACCCATTGGATTATCGCCGTTAATCGCTCGACCGATATATCGATGCCACCATTGAGGATCTCTTCATATATACGCTTTTGCATGTATATGTACTTTTACAGGGTGACCCGAAAGGTGACGTCCAAACGGAATATTTTAATGCCTCGAATCAATACCCATCCACATCATCCCCATGACTTTTCTATGATGTTGTATGATTACATTTTGCGTGTGTAATCTACTCTTAGAAGCTTTCAAAGGCAAATGAGTTATTGAAAAAAAATGTTCGATTCTTTTAACTTACAAGGAACATCCCTCAGGTGACACCCTTCGATTTTGTTGAAATTTGGATATGTTATAAAGCACCGAAAAGTAAGCGATACGTGTTTTTTTTTTATCGGCGAAGAAACGGTTTAAGGGGTGAAACCACCTTTCGAAAAAAGGCATCTCTAGGGGTAATAAAACGAATCCACCGATTTTAATGAAACAAAAACGAAAATTCTCCTAATCCGAAGCAATAAAAAATCCACTATAGTGACATTGCAACAAAAAAAATTAAGGGGTGGACCACCCCTTGACATAGGGGTGGTTCACCCCTTAAAACCGTTTTTCCGCCGATAAAAAAAACACGTATCGCTTACTTTTCGGTGCTTTATAACATATCCAAATTTCATTTATATATCTATAGCGCATATCAGACGATTTTTTATATATGCAAAAATAACAAAATGGCGGACATTTTTCGAAAAAAAAAAACAAAAAATAACGTGTTTTTTCACCGTTTTTGGCAAAAAAAAATCAGTAAACATCAAAATCTAAAAAAAAACCTTGATAAGCGCTATAGCTATAGTTGTGAAGAATATGTCGTTAAAATTTTTATGAGGATCGATTCAGTAGTTTCGAAGATTTTATCAACAAGCCGTCGAAAAACGTTCGAGAAAAACGCGTTTAAAGTTTTTTTTGGGTTACATAAATACATGAAATTTTTAAAAAATGTATTTCGAAAGTGTATTTATTAAGTGTAACATCTTTTATATCAATATCTATAATATAAACCTATCAAAAAAATGCATGAAAATAGCCTTTTTAGCGTCTAAAGTGAGAAGACCTCTTAAGATTTTTATGAAAACGAAAGCATCAGGCTCCGTAGAATTTACTGACGCAGAGCTTGACGACTTTATTGTGCCCGAAATATTGTTCATCTTTGAGGAATTTCGGTTTAAACATGTTAGCCATCTCTCTCGCACTTATATGTCACGTGGTACACCTTCAACTTCGCCTTAAGGGAGGACACCACTGTGACGAGCAAAAAAAACGTTTTTTTCCCGAATTTTTTTGTCTGCTAGATTATTAATTCGGGATTTGGAAAAAAGTATGTTGTTGAGCACACATTGAACTTATTTCGTGTAAATTGTTATTTGAATAAATTAAAGATTAATCACCTTATTGAGATATAATAGAGCCTCTGTATAAAAAATGTGGTCGAACGGCCCGATCGATAACTCGACAATGGTTGGTCTGAAGTTTTATAATCTATATAAATTTAGTTTTCGTTGTACATAGCCGTTTAAAAAAAAATCCCATAATGGCGAGTGTTGAAAAAAACTGTCACTTTGGCGAAATTTTTACTTATATTCGGGGGCTTGAAAAGTATTAAATTTAAAAAAAAGGTTACCTACAACGGGAGCTACTGCAATTACGGAAATTTTGGTTTTTAAAATTGGAAATCGGGAAATAAAAGCTAGAGTTACGATTCCGGCCAGGTCGAGAAAAGTCGTTTCGAGAAAAACGCGATTGAAAGTTTTAGAATACCTTAAATCGGTGCTCTACCTGCTGTCACTAAATCGTCTCTAACATGGTCAATTTTCAATTTTTTAACCAGAACATTTTTTCACATATTCCTGAATATCCATATTCTGAGAAAATGAAAAAAAAAATTGATTTTTTTCAACCGTCACAAGGAAAAAAGATCGCGACGAAAGTACATACAAAAAAGAAAAAGATGCTTTTTATGTCAAAAACCGAAAGATGTTGGAGAACATAGATTGAGGCATCTAGATTTTCCTTTTGTACGTCGTTTTTCGGGCCGCCCTGTACCCACACATATTTATATGACTACATATGGGAGGCTCAATATTCCCCACAGTATCGCAATTTTTTATTGAAATTTCAGCGCCGGTTCAATTAGTTTAACGAAGCACTTATTGATCAAAGCCAACGGGGACGAGCTAGGCAAGGACGTGTCAATAATGCCCACGCAATTATTCGCCGTGCCTCATTTTCGTAAAAAGTTTTTCATCCTGTTATCGTTATTGCTCGTGCGCATGATTTTCTCGGTTAATACGATCCACTGTCCTTATCAGTGATGTATAATAATACGTACGTATAACTTTTATTTTCGATCTTCGAGTTTTTTTTATTTGGTGAATTATGTACATGTCCAACGACGTTGAAATTTGCATCGTTGGAATGCAACGGAAGTCGATTTCTTTTAGTTGCCCAAATGACTTTTTGTGCTATTTGGACGACGAAAATCACTGTAACGTTTTAACGTATTCTTATCAGAGATCTTCGACCGTAATTTTCAAAAAAAGCTTTTGGGTAATAAGATAAATAAAGAAATAACAAAAATGAAAATTCGCTGCATTCCAACGAAGCAAACATCAACGTAATAATTTTCAAGGTTTTTTCACAAGCGCTTGCGGCAGGTACATTATTCCCTTTTACTTTAAGCCCACCCTCGTCACTTTGAGGGAGTATCGTCTAGAAATTTGAAAAAATCTTTTTTTGCCAATTTTATTTTATTATTCTACAGACCTTTCTGAATACGTCTGTGAAAACCGTTTAAGGCGTTACCCCCACTTGTAGCGCAAAAAAGGCCTTTTTCATGAATTTTTTTAAAAGAAAACTACAAAACTTTTTTAATCGATCAATATACCATCTTAAAGAACACATCTTGAAGAACTTTCAGTAATTTTTTTATTGAAAAATATTACATTGTTTAGTGGCAAATGGCCGTCAATGAAATAATGTTTTTATATACACGGTTTGCGGTGACCAACATTGCGGCGAAGTGGATCATCTGAAAAAAAATGCGGATGGATTTAGTCAAATATAAGTATAAACTAGTCTTTAATCGAAGGATTTTAAAAAATATTCATTTTTCACAAAATGGCGGACAGTCAAAGTTAATGATTCGATTTTAACGAAAAAAAACGGCCGTTTTTTGGCTATAAAACGGCCGTTTTTTGGCTATAAAACGGCCATTTTTTTCGAAAAAAAAATCGAACGATTAAAGACTACATTTTTATGTATTAAATAAGCCTGCAAAATTTCAAGAAGATCGGTTCATTAGTGTTCGAGTAATCTTGGTCACCGACTTCAGAAATGCCATTTTGAGAAAAACGCGTTCAAAGTTTGAATTTCAGTCTACACGAAGAAAATATTTTTTTTTGTAAACTTACATAGAGTCATCTATTCCGGGCATAAAAAAACTGCACTTCAAATTGCACTTCAAAAAAATACAATAAAAAAAATCGATTTTTTCAAAATCGCAATTGGGGGTAACCCCTTAATGATACTTATAAAATTATCCAAGTTAAAGAAATGGTAAGGAATATGCTCAGGAAGCGCGGTCGAGACGCAGCAAACTTTAAACACGTTTTTCTCGAAACTATGTTTTTCAAATCGGCAACCACGATACCTCGATAATCGATTGGCCGAATGAGCTCAGATTTGTCATAGACCCTTAGTAGGTCGTTTATCAACATTGGTAACGGTGTTGAGTCAAAATAAATTTTTTTTTATACACAACTTGTGAAATCGTCAAAAAAAATAGGGAAATGTTGATAATCAAAGTTTAGCATGCCGTCATTTCGTCAAAAAAAAAAATTGTTTTGCCAAATCCGGTCACAAACATGATACCCTCATACAGATTAAAAATATGTTTCATTTTTGTTCACATTCGTACAACATCATGTTCATGAAGAATCAATAAGCGATAATAAGCGAAAATTTACAATAAATGTGTAAAATGTTTACAAAAATAACAGTTTGACAGTTATTCGATCCTAAAAATCGCCTTGATAGCATCGCTCTAGACATCAATTACTCAGACTTTCCCTGGATTGTTGCCCACACCGTTTTTTTCTTTTTTCGTTCACGTTTTGATAGACATATAATCGCGAAAAAAAAGGCCAAAACGTCACGACGGGTGTTCGGATATGGGAATGAATTTAACGTTTGAGATTAAATGAACCAATCTGTAATATTCAAATATGTTATATTATATTATATACCCATGCTTATGTATATATGAGTATATATATGAGTAATAATTATAATAATATTATATATATATATATATATATATATATATATATATATATATATATATATATATATGTATATATTTATATGTATGTAATATTATAATTATTACTCATATATATGCACGTAATTTTAAATTGTGATTTACGCGGTCTAAAAATTACACATTTTATTCAATCGCAAATGTTAAATTCGCCTATCGCGAAACAAGTATATTGTTTCATTGCTGCACTACGTTGGTTTCTTGAAATGAAAATTCATCCGACATTCAAACACGCGTCGCATAACAGCGAATTAACGAAACGTTCTATACATGCATATATGTATAAAACGTTTCGTTAATTCGCTGTAATTGAACGCTGCATTTGTAACAAGGCTCTCGCTATAAATATTCGCTGTAATTGAATGGTCGGGCGCATTGTCGTTGCACCTAATATATGTATTTCGATCGGTTCGTGACTCCGATAATTATTTTATCCATGATCCGCAATACGAGGAATTACTCACGCAATTATATCGGCGAATTAATAAAAATATCGGAAATATGATGGGTATCTATTTTTTACAGTCTTTTTATAATACGGCTTAAAAATCGCGGTTTCATTATGTAGAACGATGTGAGTTTTACTGCTAACGATGAATACAATGAAACTTCGAGATCGGAAAAAAGTACGTGGAATATATTTATATACACACACACACATTTATATATGGGTGAGCGTATGTATATGTATACGTATACAGTGCTATAAATTCCATAACATCATCAAATTACCTGGCATATTGAAACGTTCCCAGCACAATTACTTCTCGAGTAGCGAAGATGTTTTATAAAAGAATTACGTAAATTCCAACCTTTGTGCACGGTCCACGGGCTCGAGAAATTATTTTTCAACGAGCTTCGCAGTGAAATCGTTACTTGTGCAGCTGGTTGGAAATTAAATGAAAATTCCTCGTCCATGTAATTAGATTAATACGTAATTGACAGTCCTTCCAATAACAATTCTTCCGCGAGTATGCAAACAATTGCGTCCAGCAAATAAACAAGATCCGATGGAGGGACGGCATTTATTTTTATGTAAAAAAACTATCGCAGCCGTTATTATTAATGTTGTTATTATATTCTATCATATTATCATATTATCACCGTTAGGTTATTATTATTATTATTATTATTATTATTATCATTATTATCAAAGATAAATCAACAACAAATCATCTAGATGAAAGAGCCTAAATAGGGTTTTACAATCGGCACAGTAATGGCCCACGACTGGTTGCCAGAGAACAAACGATGGCGCGGTAATGGCTATATAAACGGGCCAGATCCGCACCATCCATGGTTGGTAATGGTAAACCATGAATGGCTGCTAAGACTGGGCCAACTATCATACGCCCATATTGGCCCAGCAACGGCTGCCGGATCTTCTGCCGGAAATGAAAAACAGAAAATTGACAAATTATGAATATAATAATTCTAGTAGTATCTTTTTTGTTTTCTTATGCTTTACTTATGTCCATGTACATAGAATAATTGCATTAAAAACAGTTTCTGCATTGTTCAAATTTTTACCTTTCATCGGGATCCAACCTGCGCCTTTCGTTCTAGTGTCGAGCGCCCTACCCACTTAGCCATTTTAACACTTACAGAACCCATCGTTTGTTCGCTCCTTACTTTTATGCCGATAATTTTATTCGTGACATTAAAGTTTACCGACAATTTTTTTGGTCCATTTAGGCTGTAAAAATAACTCGCTCGTTTTGGGTGAAGTTCCGAAAAGCATACTCCTCTGATCGAGCTGAAATTTTGCACCGAACTTTCTCTCATTATCCTAAGAGAAACCGTTAACGGATTTTTGACGACTAGCAATAGTTTTCCATACATCGCATTGTAAAGTTTATTATTTCACGCCATACGAGTATATCTATATATCCCATGGATACCCCCCACTCCTCCGGCCGCGCTGCTTCCTGGCAAACAGTGCTCGCCCGTATGTGCATATCACTTGCCATGTGGGATGGCTTTGTTTGTATTTATTTAATATAGTAGAAGCGCAGTACAATAAATAACTTTCAATATCCGATATATTGAAAACTATTGCTAGTCGCCAATATCCTTTTAAAGGTTCTCTTAAAATATTGAAAAGAAGGTCGGTGCAAAATTTCAGCTTCATCAGTAGGATATGCTTTTCGAAACCTTATCCCTTGTTTTTACGTGTTACAGTTTAACGACCTGCATTTGCAAAACGCCCAAAAACAAACCATCAATGGCTGGAATAGATCTGGCAAGCCGTTCATCCGCCTACGATACCCCAATGCTGATCGCCATATTATCGGTGCGATGGTATTGGCCCACCAATGGCTGGCATAGATCTGGCAAGCCGTTCATCTGCCTACGATACCCCAATGCTGATCGCCATATTATCGGTGCGATAGTATTGGCCCACGAATGGCTAGCATAGATCTGACAAGCCGTTCATCCGCCTACAGTACCCCAATGCTGGTCGACGAATTATTGGCCGATTATCAGCAAACCGTTTAATGGCTGAATGCTGGCATTTTTGTTACGACAGGCGATCCTATATGGGAGGTCTCAGTTTGTTAAATGAAAAAATGCAGTCCCCTTTTGGAGTAAGCGAATTTGAAGCATGCGTGAAGATTGAATCAGACTTTAACCCATTAAGGTCCACCCCTCCGTGTTCCTTTTCTTTAACGAATGAGTTTTTATTTGAAAGAATTTTTCGAATCAAAATTGAATGTTTTCTTCTATGTCAAATATTTTCGAACCAACAATTCAAGTTTCAACTACCATTTTCGGTCGAATTTTATCGCCTTTGGACAAATATTTTCGAAAAAATTCATTGTGGGCTTTTTTATCGTCTTTACGTAAAAGGTGTATTTCAACTCTTTATATAAGAATAAATATTTTAACCCTTTTTTTCGTTACCCGTCATAGGAATAACGTCTATATATATTCGGAAAAATGGACGTCGTCTCGGGTCTTTTCAATTAAATTTTTCCCAGGATCATTTTTTCTAAAGAGCCCCTTAAATATATGACGTAAAAAATACATAAATTACCAGCACTTCATATCGTTCAACAGATCGCGGATTTGCAGATTGGCTCGTTTTTTTTTTGCCTTTGTTTCATTTTTTTCGTTATTTCTCCGATGTCGAATATCCATCTTGGGCAAAGGAGAGATGAGTGCAGGATTATCCAAATGCCGGTACACATAAAACCGTGTGTATTGGAAAAATGGCAACGGAGGATGGAAAACGATTACTCCGAGGATCGTTTGATCGCGTATACGATTATTTTCATCCTTCGTAACTCGCCCTGTTTTTCTTTGCTTCTGTTGTTGTTGTTTTATACATGAAGCTATAAACGCGCATCGTAATAAACCGAGTACCCTCGAAACATTGCCAGTGTACCCTCCAGAGTAGTATCGATTCGGATTTCCGGTCCGAACAAAAACGCAGGACGAAAATATCGGCGCGAAAAAAAAACGGAAACGTGTTATGTGAAATAATTTGTTTCTTTTTTCGTTCGTTACAATAGCACGGAAATCGAGGCAGTGGGAAAACATTTTTTTTTTCAATATTTATTTGACGGTTGCGATAAATTTAGTAAAATAATGAAGAGATGAACAAACTATGATGAGCTAATAATATGAAGATAATATTATTTAGAAAGCGATAAAAAATAACTATTACGAGTTAAACGAAGATTGAAAATTAACATTATTGAACGAAAAAATAATAAGAAAATAAAAAACGAGAGTAATAATACAAATTTCAACACTTTCTACCTCATCCTTGCAATATAATTATTAAAATAATGACGAGATAAACGAAGAATAAAAACAAACATTATTGGATGAAAAAATAATAAGATAGGAAAAATAATAAAAACAAAATTATGAATGAGAAAAATAATAATCACTTTAAGGATTCCTACCATGAAAAGTAATTTTTTCAACAGTTACACCAACAACAAGGAAGAGTTTGTCGCGATATTCATGAAAACGATCATTCTCTTTTTTCTTAACGTTGCATACCTTCAGCCGGATCGACAATCGGCATTTTTCGAGATTAAAAAAAAAAACAAAAAGTCCGGCCAAAAATCCATCATATATTCGTTGGTATTTCGACTAGGTGGATTTTTTTCTTCATTCAACGATAAATTATCCATATCTGTGTACGTTGTTAAGGCGTTACCCCCACTTGTAGCGCAAAAAAAGGCCTTTTTCATGAATTTTTTTAAAGAAAACTTTTTTAATCGATCAATATACCATCTTAAAGAACACATCTTGAAGAACTTTCAGTAATTTTTTTATTGAAAAATATTACATTGTTTAGTGGCAAATGGCCGTCAATGAAATAATGTTTTTATATACACGGTTTGCGGTGACCAACATTGCGGCGAAGTGGATCATCTGAAAAAAAAATGCGGATGGATTTAGTCAAATATAAGTATAAACTAGTCTTTAATCGAAGGATTTTAAAAAATATTCATTTTTCACAAAATGGCGGACAGTCAAAGTTAATGATTCGTTTTAACGAAAAAAAACGGCCATTTTTGGCTATAAAACGGCCATTTTTTTCGAAAAAAAATCGAACGATTAAAGACTACATTTTTATGTATTAAATAAGCCTGCAAAATTTCAAGAAGATCGGTTCATTAGTGTTCGAGTAATCTTGGTCACCGACTTCAGAAATGCCATTTTGAGAAAAACGCGTTTAAAGTTTCAATTTCACAACAGATTCTTCTCTTTCAACGCTCATATCTCAGTCAATTTTGTTCGGATCGACTTGAAATTTTCAGGACATATTCTCAGATACTTATACTTCAAAAAAATGCAATAAAAAAAATCGATTTTTTCAAAATCGCAAGTGGGGGTAATCCCTTAAGCCTCTATTCAATATACACGTTTCCATGGTCGCATGATAACCGACCCATCTGTTGATGATTCCGAAAAATTCAAGAAGATTCTCGTAACGTTAGGTATAGTCCGTCGAGCAAAATTTCCAAAATAAAAATAAAAAATGTTCTCAATTAAAATATAAAATATAATCAAAGTTCTTCAAAGCTCTATAATTACGTATTAAATTAAGATAACAAATATATATAAGAAAAAAAAGATTTATAAAAAAAACTACATTTAAAAACTTTTAAATCTACATTCACCCTCATAGAATCCTTCCGTACTTGAGATTTCGATTTTAATCATGACTTCCCTCAAACGCGTAAAATTGTAAGGAATAATAAAGCCTCGAACAAATAAATTGCTGAAGAACGTCAGAATCAGGCCCTTAACCTTTACGAGTTACCGTACGAGGCACGATACAAAATTGGCCGCAGAGTTTTCCGTGACAAATTTCCGCGGCCGAGAATTACGCGAACAATTGCGCACGTGGACGTATAAAGTCCGGTGCAAATACAATTATCCGCAGCATACACAATGTGAAACCGCGACAATCATTTCGTGCCAACACTTCGTACGAAACTTCGTAACGTTCGGAATTCGCACCCTTTCCGTTGTTGTACCGGAAACAACGGGGTTTTAACAACACACTCGTTCAGTAATGCTTACATGAGCCGCCATCGACACGTACGTCACGTATTGGCCCATGACAGTAGTAAGGGCGTAACATCAGCTGACGCGGACAAGCTCGGGCTCCCTCCGAAGTTTCAGCGTGAAAATCCACGTACCCATGTGTCTAATGTGTGTATGGAGCAAGCTCAAACTTTAGCCAAGATGTACAGGGTGAGTCGCTGGAAATTGTACACTCGAAAACGAAGCGTTGCTAAGAAGGCATTCGCATAATTAATAAATCGTTTTAAAAAAGGCAAACGTTTATTGAAAATAATTTAAATATTTGCTAGACTTTGTTTTCTTTATTTTTGGAATTTATTCGATTTTTTTTTATTGCAATTTATTTTATTTATTTATTAAAATTTATTTTCTTTATTTATTTAAATGTATTGTTATTTATTTATTGGATTTTCGCACCGTACTTCATAATAATTGTCATTAAGGGCCTATACCAGTGTGAACGCTGAAAATTTGGGTGATTTTCGGGAATTTTTCGGAAGAAAAGTACTCAATTAAATGTTTCGAAAAATTAAGAATATATTTGGCTATGTTTGACCTATATTACATATTTTTTTCATAGAAAAATATTGAGATTCAAGCGACTTATGCGCTGCCTTCGGAGGGGCAAAAAAAAAGTTCCTCCACTGCTGACATGATTCCGGCCGATTGAGTAGCTGAAACCGAAAAAGGAAAAAATGTCGTTAAACTGGAAGGTATTTCCTGGACAATGACGTAGGATTTTCGAAAAATATCAAAATCTAACAAAATGGCGTAGTTATGAAAAAATCTGTTTTCTCGCCTATAAAATTTTCGTTTTTTTCAATGCCAAATCGTCAATTTTCATGAAATTAAAAATATCGTACGTCATTGTAGAGTAAATATATTCAAGAGTACTCAGTTAAAATTTCAAGTCAATCGGATAATTGCTCTTTGAGTTACAATGTCAGTAAATTTGAAAAATCTGATTTCGAGAAAAACGCGTTTAAAGATTTAACTATCGATTTTTGCAAGATAAAATGATAGAGATACGGCCTTGAAATTTTTACAGGATATTCTTAAAAGTATAAACTGTCGAAAAAGGCACAAAAAAATCGACTTTCTGAAAGTTTCACACCGGTATAGTCCCTTAACTTCCGGAAATACCAGGTTCGTTTCCCGCCTCCAGCTGAAACAATTTCCATTTGTTGCCATGTCGAGGTCGTTCCAAGGTCACAGTAGATAATTGGCTTTGTTCGAAAAACGAAGTGGAAGGGCAGTTTGAAAATTATGGTTACCATTGAAAAAAGTGGAGTTAACCTAAAAATTAGTTTGTCGTCTCGACTCAAGGGGGCGTACTTTTCGGCAGCTGAAGATCATTTTTGGAATTAAACAAAGGACGGTTTGTTTTATAATTTTTTATTTGGAGTGTTATTTATCATTACTTCTAACTGTTACAACGCATTTTTTTCGCAAAATAATTTGAAATCGAGGTGCTATGGTCTTTCGGGAAGGCGTGCGTTGCAAAGAGGCGTTAGTTAGCTTCTGTGGTATTGATTCGGTGAAAACGGTGTAATTTGTCGTTATTATAGTAACATTCATATGACGTGCTTGAACCAATAAAAGTAAAAAAAAAATTTAATAAATTACATGCTTATAAAAAATTACACTCTTATTTTTGAGTTTTTCGGCAAAAAAAACATACTTTTTTAAGAATGTTTTTTAAAACGTATAGGTTTTAAGTGCAAAATAATATTCTTATCAAAACGTGGGTAAATTTTGAACCGGATCATTCATTTATTTTTCGGTTCATTGCTTAAGCCAATTACTGAAATAAATTTTTGAGAAAAACGCGTTCAAAGTTTTGATAAATGAAAATTCAAGTCAAGCGTAGACGAATCACGTTCGCAGTGTATAACATAGAAAATACCAAAAATTTAAATTTTTAAATTGTCTTATCATACTCTCACGGTGTCACAGTAACATTTTATGAAAAAAAAAGAAAATCCTTGAAATTTTGTCGACTTTTTCGTCCGGAATTCATATTTCTAATTTTCGAGTGTCCGATTTGTAGTGACACACCCGGTTTATTCCGAACCAAGGCATATCGTATATTTTCAATAAACACCGGGGATTACGTTGACCGCATAGAGCTTATAACAACCCGTGGTTTTTAGCCCATTCGTACTGGCTTCGATGCTCCACTGGTGATTGCAACTCTGAATCATATTGCAACCCCATCGACATGTACGCACGTATGGCGATCGAAAGACCAATTGGACCAATTAGCGATTGAGTTTACATGAAAAACAAAAAACAACAGATAAAAAAAACGTGTACTGAGGGCAGCGGACAATTAGTCGGTGTTCAGTTTTCATCAGTTTCCCTGTGCCCTCGTGGCAACGCGATACAGTCACGCTGTGGAAGACGACTGGCTATGGGCAACATTACGAGGAGGGGGGTGGGTTGTTTCGGGAAATTAAAAACGTGAAATGACAAGTGTAGCGGAAAATTCGTAGGAAAAATTCGAAAGAAAATTGGAAATCAAATGTAGCGTAACTTCGTCATTAGAATTGATGGTAATAATGCCAACGTTACTTCCCAAAGATTTTCAAATTCAGTCGATACCGAAATGAAATGCACATGTGCGTTGCTTTTTTATTTAAATAATACAGATTTGAACAATTGATTCCAGTATTTTTGAGATTTTTTTAACGAAACTTCAAAAGGCTACTTTTTGGGGATGATTTTAATTTTCGAAAATTAATTTGTCAAGATGGATTCAATGGATTCAGGGCGAAAACACAAACACTGCAGAGAAAAGTCGACACCGTTAATTATTACAAAAATATCAATGGGAAACAGCGATATTTTCAAAGTCGAGATTTTTTAACCCTTCCTTGACACATTTATCTTTGCCGACGGCTTTGACACACAGGGTCACTTTGACCCGGATGGTACTTCATCCACCTGCTCTTAACAACCCTTCGGTTGTTTTTTATTGAAGGAAATCCGGTATACACTTTAAACATACCTTAATATATCTGCATAATTAAAATTCGGAAAGTATGAAATTTAATTATTGTAAAAAATCATTGAACAGTTTCAATTTTGAGAGAGCGAGCATTTCTTTCAAATTCGTCCGGGTCAAAATGACCCAGTGTGTCAAGGAAGGGTTAACAATGAACATTTCCGGAACAGGGCCTCTAAAAATGTGGAGAAAATGTTTAAACGAGTAAAAATTATTTGAAGTATTAAAAATTATGTATAATAAAAATTGAAATTTGAATATTCTTAACGTTTTTATCTTAAATAATTGTTAATTACTCAAAGTACTTATTATACATCTTTCAAATGTTGTCTAAAAACTGCATGTAATGAGTAAAAAAAGGAGAATGTTTACTTTAAATCATTGAAAATTGTTCAAAATAGAAATTAACTAAAATACAGCTCGATTCCTATATGAATTTATTTATGAACCCAAATTAATTAATTTTATCCACATAACTATAAGGCTTCCAACTTGTTCTCCCCACCTTTTCGTTTTAGTCAGCTCCTATGCTACCACGTCTTTTTAGATCACGGAAAAATTACCAATGATATCTTTTTAAAAGGACAGTCACGACTAAAAAATGTTTAGGGTTTGTATGAACCCAAAGAAATTTATTTATGAACTCAAATGAATTTATTTGTCAACCCAAATGGATTTTTTATGAACCCAAATGAATTTATTTATGAACTCAAATGTATTTATTCATGAACTCAAATTAATTAATTTATGAACCCAAATTCATTTACTTATGTGTTCAAATGTAACTATTTATAAACCTAAATGAACTAAGTTTATCCACATGACTCCAAGGCTCCCAACTTGTTTTCCCCACCTTTTTGTCTTCGTAAGCCCCTCCGCTACCGCGGCTTTTCAGATCACCAAAGACTTACCAACAATAACAAAGAAACCGAACGGCATGAATTTAAAAATGTCGAGAGTTGGTCAGTAATAAAATTCTTCTTACATGATTTACTTGGATGATTTATTATTGCGTTCTGTCAATTTTTACGGGATAGAGTATTCCGCCTTCGTTCGAATATCGTATCGATTAATTGGGCGAGTAGGAGGGTCCGCGCATTTTATTCGGTACGTTTTTTTCCGTGGATTGTTGGAAACGGTGGAACAGGCTGTTGCATCGAGACAACGGAATGTCGAGAATTCTACGATTTTTGTACACGGACAATGGTTTTATTTGAATATGTGTATATGTGTGTGTGTATATATATGCCAAAGTTTGGCGATTTTCACGAGCCCCCCCCCCCCCCCGCCCTTTACTCGTACGAACGTGGATGGAGAAAAAGGAATTAGAGCAACGAAAGCAGAGAAATAAAATGAAGCGTGTACCGACTATATGGAGAGAATACGCGAGTACCGGTCGTTAACGCGGAGGAAAAATGAATTAGTTAGTTCGGCCACTCGGGAAACAGTATATATTCGAGCCTCAGGTGGGCAATCGCGCGGTTTTCGTCCAGGCTTTTCCCACCACCACTGCATATTACAGTGCATCCCGAGCATCACGTGTACATTCCGTGAGTCTCTACATATACGTGTGTGTGTGTGTGTGTATATATATATATACTCACACACACACACACACACACACACACGTATGTTTATATATATGGAAAAGTCAATTTTGAAGTCGTTGCTTCAATGTGATCTCAGCCGAATAGTAAAACTTGGTGACGAATGGTATGCAACTGACGTGATTAATAAAACAATGCAATCAATGCGAATCAGGTTGCAAGCGCGCACTGAAAGTGGTGGCCATCACTTTGAGCACCTTCTGTAGAAGCAAGAGTTTACACAATTTTTTTGAGGGGCGAGATACCTTTAAGCGAGGAAAATTTTTCTGCTTTTCATTATTTTTTTTTTAAGGGAAGATTTCTTCACCATTTTTTAGACTTAGGGGATGTTTTATAACTATTTTTAGCTGTTATGTGGTTTATTTTAATTTTTATTATTAATCTTTAAAAATGGCGGAGGTATGGCACGATCTTCTAAACGGGTAGCGGCGGATTTTGTCACACGGCGTGACACGTCGGCGAGATTAATATGAAGAACACCAACGAAGATTTTTCTTTCGTTAACACTTTTATGCAGAATATGAACCAAGAAAAAGTGAGAAATGTTGAAAACCGATGAAATGCTATGCTTTGAAACAAAAAGATTGAATCATCCGAAAAAATGGCTACATTTTGCAAAAAAAAGTTATTTTTTTTCCAATTGTTAACAACATTTATTTTAGACAATAAGGTTAGAAAGATTTGTACCAAATTTCATCCGAATCGGTCGATTAGTTTTTTAGCCATACCTACGCCACGCCATTTTTGAAAATGTAGTTTAGAAGATCGCCGCTATTTTTATAGATAGAAAAATTACATATAACAGGCAAAAGTAGTAATAAAACTTGCCAAGTCTGTGAATGAAAATCATCAATTTTTTTCCTCGCCTAAAGGTACTCTCCCCTTAATCGATTCTAGGCTAAAAATAGTGAAATTTTTTTCAATCGATTTTTCATACCAAATCTTGATCGATCATCTTAAAATTTAGTGTGTGTACTTGATTTGCCTTCCTTGATAAAATTCCGAAAAAATAGGGGACCCATTTGAAAAAATGGAGATAACCTTGAAATCGCCGAGGCGCCTCCACCTGGATGAACCTCGTGATCACCACTCGACGACCCTCTTCGAATTATGCAACTTTTGTAGGAAAAGTTTTTTCCTAAGGTTAGAAAATATGTCTACTCCTAATAGTTGCTGTCTCACCCTATAGAATTACGCTAGATTACCCTATAAAGTATATAATTACACGCTGCAAAAAATGATTTTATTCACATGAAAATAGTGGAAAAACATCATAATTATAATGGAATTTAGTTCACGTCAAAAATCGCCTCCTTCATTAAGGAGGCTGCGCAGGGTCTTTGCGGGGCAGGCGGGAAGAGGGGAACGCATATGCTTAAACACGGGCACCCGTAACGGCTGCCAACTCCAAATAATCCAATTTCCAATTACGTAAAATAAATAAATGTCTGCCAATAAATATGTAGAATGCACTAATTTATGATTGTTTAGAATTGTTATTAATCTTTAACTACAATTGACTAATTATGATTAATCATAATTGACTGTTTAAAATGTTATTGATCTTTTTTGTTTATTTACAACGCGAATAAGTTATCAACCAAGTCGAAAAGTGGCAAACGCGCAATTTAGTTCTCAGTAACTGGTATCACTGAGCTGAGATACAAACGCCACATCGTCGGCGCGTAGCTGTCAAACATCTTTCGCGAATTCGGTTTTTGTTGTTCGGCGAAAGTGAAAAGATGGAAGGGAAAAATGCAAACCGAAAAACAGTACAATCGACGGTTGGAGCAAGTACAACCCGGAAAGCAGCAGAAAAAAGTAGGGAAGCCGGAAAATGAATGCGGAGTTGAGGGACGACGCGTAATTGATTTGAAGGTTATGTCGAAAAACACACTGCAGCTTCTGTAGAGAATGATTCGAAATATTTAAATACTCTTTATGAAACCGCGGTAAGAAATTTTTAGCAAGGAAGCAATAGTCTGTGCGTTTCAAATTTTGGCGCTTGTTCAAAATGGCCGACTCGACAGCAGCGTTGCCACGTGGCGTAGGGCGCTTTATCGTTTCACGCGAATCAGCTGAAATTTCCTGTTTTATTTCACGAATATCTCGATAACGAGACAGACGAGACGCTGTACTGTTCGTTGATATTATTCATAAAAATCTCAAGAATTGTTTCCGCCTGTTTCCATTTAGTTCTTACTATTTTTATTATGTTGCGACAGTCGTATTAGAGTTCTCATGAAACTTTCACTATGTAGCCCGTGTATAAGAGCCGAACTTCAATAATTAATTGCTCAAAAATCACGCAGACAAAGTACTCGAAATTTTACACGGAGTCGTAAGACCTGTTCGCAAATATCCTCTATAAATTTCGGCAAATTCTTACTGTTTCGCGATAGCTGAGCAACCACCTTAAGTTCGAAGTGCTGAGCATCGGTATCAAGGCAAAGTGTCTTTCTATCGCCGATTCAGCCGCACGTCTCGAACTTCGAACACCTTTTACAAGCGAAAGCTACTCAAATGACCTTGAATGACCTTGTATCTTGGAACATTGTTATCCGTCTCAACAGCCTCTACTAGATGATAGACATAAAAACACAACGTCCCATTTGGAACAACAAAGGTGACCTTCGAATCATGGAAGCAACTCCACTTACAAAAAAATAGTTATCAGTATCTGATGACCCCGTCTGTGCATTGCAACTTCTGTTAGGCACCCTTTTCTTCGTCATCCCTAGCTTCGTAGATATCAAAGGTGGTAATAGCTACTCGAGCACCCGATACACGTACAGGGCGACTCACGAGAAGCAGAACGTCTGGATATCTCTGCTGGATTTAAGGCGTTACGCCCACTTGTAGCGCAAAAAAAGGCCTTTTTCATGAATTTTTTTAAAGAAAACTACAAAACTTTTTTAATCGATCAATATACCATCTTAAAGAACACATCTTGAAGAACTTTCAGTAATTTTTTTATTGAAAAATATTACATTGTTTAGTGGCAAATGGCTGTCAATGAAATAATGTTTTTATATACACGGTTTGCGGTGACCAACTTTGCGGCGAAGTGGGTCATCTGAAAAAAAAAATGCGGATGGATTTAGGCAAATATAAGTATAAACTAGTCTTTAATCGAAGGATTTTAAAAAATATTCATTTTTCACAAAATGGCGGACAGTCAAAGTTAATGGTTCGATTTTAACGAAAAAAAACGGCCGTTTTTTGGCTATAAAACGGCCATTTTTTTCGAAAAAAAAAATTGAACGATTAAAGACTACATTTTTATGTATTAAATAAGCCTGCAAAATTTCAAGAAGATCGGTTCATTAGTGTTCGAGTAATCTTGGTCACCGACTTCAGAAATGCCATTTTGAGAAAAACGCGTTTAAAGTTTCAATTTCAGTTTACGCAAAGAAAATATTTTTTTTTTGTAAGCTACCATAGAGTCATCTATTCCAGGCATAAAAAAACTGAACTTCAAATTGCACTTCAAAAAATGCAATAAAAAAAATCGATTTTTTCAAAATCGCAAGTGGGGGTAACCCCTTAATTACACGAAATGTGGATCCATCAGAATCAAAATGCTCTCGACTACAATGCTATCATGTCATTTCCTTCGAAGTCATTTTTTTTATGAAGCTTTTTTTCGTAGGCCTTTATAGTTTTTACCATGAAAAAAAATTGCAGCCGACATGTAAACGAGTTAAATATTTATATAGTCCTATATCATAAATATAAAATTATATTATAATCATATATTTAATCGAAATAGAAAAAAAACCTCATGCGCTGATTTTTACTCATCCCATACATCCCATATAAGCCTGTGTTGAAGGTGATTCGAAGGTCATATTGTGCTGGATAGTTGAGCTCCATAAAATGTCGGCTAGAATGTGCGGAAGGAAACGGTACGGATTCGAAAAAAGGATGATACCGTTGAAAAAAGCACCGAAAAAAAGAATCAATTCACATTTTAGTTCTCATGCATCCATATTTCGTATCGTAAAATCCAGCAGGAATATTCAGGTGTTCCGCTTCTTTTGACGCACCCTGTATGAACATACATAGGCACTGAAGAGCCGAGCTTACATAAGAGAAAACATTACTCTCGCGCCGATATATCTCTCGCTCGCGGAGCTTACCGAATTCCGCTGCCGCCTATTACACTATCAAGTCAACGACCGTTTATTGCATTTTGTAAACAAGATACCCTCGTGAAGTGGACATGGGGGGATGAGGCGGAATTGCAATAAGCTCAACGAGTCTGCATGAGCTTGGGGCCGAAAAAAACAATTTCGTTTTCAATATTTGTTTTTAAAGAAAGTAGGGGGTTGACGAGGTCGGGATTTTACACACAATCAAGGCGGGAACCTCAATTGGAAGGTCCAAAAAGGCGTTTTTTCGGGAATTTTTTTAAAAGGAAAAAAAACAAGTGAGCCCAGTAAACATTGAGGTATCTTGTCATGTATATTTGAAATGTATAAAAAAAATGTTTCAAAATGAAACAATAAATGACTGCAGATTTATCAGCCTATTCCATGCGCGTCTTGCAACTGCAGTCCCCAATCGGCGGGAAAAATGCAGATCGTGATTCTTGACTGAAACAAAAGAACCAATACAATTTTCAATTATTATATTTTTCTTCTGGATGAATTGAGAAAGAGCTGAAAAAATCGTGAAATTATAACTTTACTCAGGTTAGAAAAAAAAATGTTAAAAATAACAATTCAACCTGCTATAAAAATTATTTAAAAATACTTTTTCAACGACTTGTTTAATTCACTTAGAAGAGATTTTCATACTGAAGCAAATAAACTTTGGTTTGATTGAATAGGTCGTTTAGTTTTTTTGCTATCACGCCCGCCAAATTGGAAAAATCGGAAAATGAAAACTGAAGAAAACGCGCTTCGCTGCTTTTGGCCCTGTATCTTCGAAAATATTTACCATTGCTCTCTGTAACTCTGTAAATATATTTTTGGATAGTTTATCTATCGATTTATGCAATAAAAAAAAGATTTTTCTGACATTCTAATTCAGGCTCCGGCCTTAAGGGAGAACACCACTGTGACAAGCCGAAAAAGTTCATTTTTCCGAATCTTTTTGCCTACGTACTGGATTATTTATTTGCGATTTGGAAAAAAGGCATGCTATTAAGCATACATGGACCTTATTTACTTTAAGTTTTCATTCGAAAAAAAAATTAACAACGTTATTGAGGTATAATAGAGCCTCTGTAAAAAAATGTGGTCCAACGACCGGATCGATTACTTGACAACGCTTGGTCTGAAAAATAAGAACAAAAAAGTTTTGTAATCTATATAAATGTAGTTATCGTTGTACGTAGCTGTTTTAGGCAAAAAACGTTCACAAAATGACGGCTGTTAAAAAAAGTGTCATTTTAGGGAAATTTTTACTTACATTCGGGGGCTTAAAAAATACTGAATTAAAAAAACGCCTGCGTACAACGATAGCACTGCAATTACGGAAATTTTGTTTTCTTTTTTTAATCGAAAATCGGACAATTATAGTTAGAGTTATGATTCCGGGCAGGTCAAGAAAAGTCGCTTCGAGAAAAACGCAATTGAAAGTTTTAGCATACGTAAATCTTTGCGCTATTTGCTCAGACTAAACCGTCTGTAACTTTCTCAATTTTCAATATTTTAGCTTGAACATTTTTCCACATATTCTTGGATATGTATACTTTGAGAAAATCAAACAAAAATAATCTTTCTTCTTAAGGGGTTACGCCCACTTGCGATTTTGAAAAAATCGATTTTTTTTATTGCATTTTTTTGAAGTGCAATTTGAAGTGCAGTTTTTTTTATGCCCGGAATAGATGACTCTATGTAAGTTTACAAAAAAAAAATTTTCTGCGTGTAAACTGAAATTGAAACTTTAAACGCGTTTTTCTCAAAATGGCATTTCTGAAGTCGGTGACCAAGATTACTCGAACACTAATGAACCGATCTTCTTGAAATTTTGCAGGCTTATTTAATACATAAAAGTGTAGTCTTTAATCGTTCGATTTTTTTTTTCGAAAAAAATGGCCGTTTTATAGCAAAAAAACGGCCGTTTTTTTTCGTTAAAATCGAACCATTAACTTTGACTGTCCGCCATTTTGTGAAAAATGAATATTTTTAAAATCCGTCGATTAAAGACTAGTTTATACTTATATTTGACTAAATCCATCCGCATTTTTTTTCAGATGATCCACTTCGCCGCAATGTTGGTCACCGCAAACCGTGTATATAAAAACATTATTTCATTGACGGCCATTTGCCACTAAACAATGTAATATTTTACAATAAAAAAATTACTGAACGTTCTTCAAGATGTGTTCTTCAAGATGGTATATTGATCGATTAAAAAAGTTTTGTAGTTTTCTTTAAAAAAATTCATGAAAAAGGCCTTTTTGCGCTACAAGTGGGGGTAACGCCTTAATACGTCACAGGGGTGTCCCTGTGCAAGTACATAGTCTGGCCAAGTTTGTTTTTTTTTTTAAATGAAATATCGACGAAGACTGAAGTTATCGTTTAAACAAAGTGCCGCCGTTGCTGCATGGCTAATCGGTGTAGGTCATTCTGCCAACGAGGCTCATCTAAAATGAAAATTAAGAAAATCTACTTTTCGTATAACAATCAAACTGTCGTATAACCCTATACTTGATTAAACTTTCAAAAATTACCAATATGGCAAGCTGTAGAAAAAAAGTTCGATTTTCGACGAGAAAAAACAACTTTAATCACTCCTTATCAACGAAGAAGAAAACATATTTAAAAAAATATCCGTCCACACGACAGAAAATGTCATTCACTATGCTCTGTCCGAATTTAATACCGCAAACTTTAGTTAACTTTAGATTTTTGGCATACTTTTGGGTGTTGACTAAAGTCAACACCCAAAAGTATGCCAAAAATCTTATTTCAGAAATGTCAAGCCTAGGCAGACCTCTTAAGTACCCGCGATAATTGCATACAAGTATAGCAACCAAAAAAACCACACGTACCGGCCAATGTCCACAAATTTGTTTTTTTTTATTACGCTCGTTTAAATTTCACAGTATTTAAGGTATTATTTAAGGAAATTTATTTAAGATATATTTAAGGAAATATTGCGAAATATCGTTATAATGTAGGCTGTACATCTTATCAGGATGTAAAAACTTATAAAGTAATGAAGAAAACACCTAACATAATGTTTAGAGTTCCAAAAATAACAACGTTCCCTCCATCACCTAACCCTCACTTTTGTATCAGACTATCCATTACGGCTACTAATACGTAGACACTCTGCGTATACGGATATGCACACACTACTGTAGTCTGGCGAGCGCGGAGATCGTTGCAACGTCGCAAGGCCAGCGAATTTTTGTCGTGATATTTAGTACAAACGAAAATGCAAAATTTGAGCTGTGGCCGGAACAATGGAACAAGTGCGACATAAAGGCAAATTTGTCAAACGAAAAACGATCGCCAAAAATAGAAAAGTGGTTGAAATGATGACCCGTGCAGAAAGAGAAAACGAAAAGAAGAACCATGTAGAGGTTATGAACAACGAAAATGTGCGACATCGTATCGTGAATCGTTGAATTGATGAATTTCACTTCGATGAACTGAGAATAAATGTTTTTTATTGTTTCAACGATTTTTTTATTTTATTCATTTACTGATTTATACCTTGCAATATATATATATATATATATATATATATATATATATATATATATATATATATATATATATATATATATATATATATATATTGTAACGTTGCGTTACGAATATCGAGCCTATCCGAGAAAAGTGAGGTAAGCGGACTGGCGTAGCTCAGTGGTCAGACCAGTCGACCGACGATCGAAAGGCCCCGGGTTTGAATCCTGGCCCAGAAGCGCACCGCATTTTTTTCTCCGATAGTTCTCGTGGAGTTTACTCAGGGAATTACAATATATATATATATATATATATATATATATATATATATATATATATAAAGTAAATATGAAAAATCTGTCGCGTCTCTAGATACATTTTCTACCGCTGAACGCGCCGAACGCATGCAGCGCTGCCAGATCGCCTGCTCTAGTCTGCTCCAGTCGCTTCGTGGCGCTAGCGTCGCTAGACGTTGCTTAAGGGGTTACCCCCACTTGCGGTTTTGAAAAAATCGATTTTTTTTATTGCATTTTTTTGAAGTGCAATTTGAAGTGCAGTTTTTTTGATGCCCGGAATAGATGACTCTATGTAAGTTTACAAAAAAAATATTTTCTTCGTGTAAACTGAAATTGAAACTTTAAACGCGTTTTTCTCAAAATGGCATTTCTGAAGTCGGTGACCAAGATTACTCGAACACTAATGAACCGATCTTCTTGAAATTTTGCAGGCTTATTTAATACATAAAAATGTAGTCTTTAATCGTTCGATTTTTTTTTCGAAAAAACTGGCCGTTTTATAGCCAAAAAACGGCCGTATTTTTTCGTTAAAATCGAACCATTAACTTTGACTGTCCGCCATTTTGTGAAAAATGAATATTTTTTAAAATCCTTCGATTAAAGACTAGTTTATACTTATATTTGACTAAATCCATCCGCATCTTTTTTCAGATGATCCACTTCGCCGCAATGTTGGTCACCGCAAACCGTGTATATAAAAACATTATTTCATTGACGGCCATTTGCCACTACACAAAGTAATATTTTTCAATAAAAAAATTACTAAAAGTTCTTCAAGATGTGTTCTTTAAGATGGTATATTGATCGATTAAAAAAGTTTTGTAGTTTTCTTTAAAAAAATTCATGAAAAAGGCCTTTTTTTGCGCTACAAGTGGGGGTAACGCCTTAATTTAAATCGTTACATATCTGAAACTAGACGGTCAAAATTAATAATTTTTTAACACCCTCTTCGTCATATGTTCCCCTGTAATTGAGAATTTTTTAAGAAAAAACTGTAGAAAAGTTTCGACGCTATTGCACGAATTGTGAAATTATCCACCGTTCCCCATGAGAACACGTGTAAAACCGTGCAATCTTCGATCGGCAATATCTCGAATACAGAACGGTGAATCCTTTGGGAATTTTGCAGGTTGTCTTGACTGTGTCCTCGAAATAAAAATAAAATCTATAGAATAACGCCTTGGCGAGGCTACTACTTTAAAATTCGTTTCTCCGAAATCCGAAACTTTGATGATCGCCGAATGACGAGCTGTTTTTTCTCTTTGAATATTAGCTTGCGATCAAAAGTATACGCTGACACGTTCGATAAAGGTATCCGTGTTGGATAAGTGACGAGGGAACGGGAAGCGATGGGGGGGGGGGGATTCGTTCAAACCGGAGGCAAAATCTCGTTAGACGTCTTCCACAGGGGCTCTCGAAATACAATGCAAGTTTGCACAAAGCGTAATCTAGTGTGCGTATAGTACGCGTGTATGTGTGTGTTCTTCTGTTCCGTGTGCTCTCTGAACGCAGGATATTAAGAGAGGGGGAGAGAGAGAGAGGAGAGCAGCTTTTCAAAGCCTTGGGGATTCTTCGTCGAACAACGGGAGGCTGCTGATGATCCACTAAGGAGATTAAGGGGTTGTTGAATCGGAACAGCGGAAAAGTGTTGAAGTCTCCCTCCGCGCTTCCCCCCCTAGCCCCTTCAACGCACCCCTCTTCTCCGACGCGGTTTATCTTCAGCCAAGAATACGATATTCCCAAGGTATTCGCGAAAAGTCTCGAGAGGGAGCACAAGAAACCTTAGGCTTCTCACTTTTCAACTGTCTCGACCTCTTCATGGCCGCCCAAGATCATTACAGGCCCTCGATTATCACGGGAAATTGCGCTTATATCTATATTTTTTTTACGGATGCTCAAAGGGAAGTTCCTTTCTTTTCGAAAAAGGTACACTGTTGACAGGGAGAATCGATGGATAAGGGGATTTTGTTTATGTTTTACGTAGCCTTTGGAGTGGATCCACAATTTAAGGCACATTTTTTGGTTTTTAAATTCAAGCCTTTTAATTTTCTTACTTAGATTTGTCAGATTTGTTTCTTTATATTCCATTTGGTTTTATTTAGTTTTTATTTTTTTGAAATTTTCTTCTAGTTTAGTTCTTAGATTTTTTTTCATTTAGTTTTGTTAAATTTTTGTCGATTTCACTCCATTTCATTTGACTTCCTTTTATTTTTATTTCTTATAATTAATTTCGTTTAATTTGAGTCTTCATTTTTGTTTGATTTCATTCAGTTCTTTTAGTTTCTATATTGCATTTGGATTCGTTCAATTCGAATCTTTTCCATTTCATTATGTTGTTTTTTTTTTAAATTTTTTTAGCCCTCCATTTGGTTTGTTAACATTTTTATTTTGCATATTTTGTTCCATTCAGTTACTTCCATTCATTTTATTTCCATTTCTAGTTGACTTATTTTTCTTTTTCTTTTTCATTCAGATTTCTTTGATTTTGATTTGTCTTTCTTCATTTCATTTGGTTTTGTTTACTTAATTTAATTTCATTTTCTTCCATTTAAATGTTTCATTATTCATTCCATTGCGTTCGTTGACTTTTAATTTTTGGTTCAATTTTAGTCTTGATTTTTCCATTAATTTCATTAGTTTTTTCCGTTCCAGTATTCCATTTGTTTTTTTTTTATTACATTTTTTTCTTCATATTTCACAATATTCGTTCTCATGCCATTTTTATTTTCGATATTTTATTACATTTGGTTTTGTTTAATATAAATTTTTTACATTTCATTTCTTTGTTGTTTTGCCTTTAATTATTATTTTTCCATTACATTTGGTTTTTTAAAATCTTTGTCCTTATACTTCATTTCATTCAGTTTCTTTCATCCATTATATTTCTATTTTTAGTTAGCCAACTATTTTTCTCTATTTCCACATCCTTACGTATTTTCTTCGCTTCCCTGAGTCAATTAGACCAAACCTATGACTTCAAGAAATGTTATTCTCCTGTCAAAGATGTCACGAACTTTCTCGACAATAACGATGAAAAATCGACGCGTTTGAAGTTGGACAAGCTCGATCTTCTCTCATCACGGGAAAAACCGCTCCGCACTGAAACTCCAGCCCCAACATTTGCGGCGAAAAAAAGAACGGATCGTCACAGCGAGCGTTGGAATCGTCGTTGATCAGGCGAGGAATCAAACGGCCCCACGATGATAAACTTCCAAGCGCCGGTTACATACACACAGCAAAAAAAAAACAAGCGAGGGTGTAAACCACAGAAAAAAGGTAAATTGACGCCTGCGAGAATCGGATCGAAACGAAAATGATGATAAAGTACGTAATACGCGATAACGAATGACCCGAAAGGACGGCAAATTTTGGGGAGGATCCCTGAACGAAAAAAAAAATCAACCCCTACCTCGACCTTTCAGGGAGGAAAACGTTTGGCAGTGGTTATGAAAAAAAAGAGGGAAAAAAACGTGACCCCTCCTTATATCAGGGGATATCCATTTTCGGAGCTGCGTGAGGCGATATGATAAGGCTCGCGTCGCGGCGGACTACTATACACTCCCTGGAAAACTTCGTGCCCTACACTATACTTATACACGTATGCGTGTTCGAAATCCCATCCAACTGTATATCGCAAGATATCTTTCGCTGTATGCCTCTGTACGTGTTCCCATTCAATCGCGAATGACTTTCCACCCTCGCGTTGGATTTGCCCGGCACCGGAGCCTTGGAGAGTGCTGACTCGTCTTCTTCCCACATCATGTCGGTGTCCACCTTCATATACAGGGTGTCCCAGAAGTGAATGCGTTCCTTCAAACGGGGAGTTGGAGGCGAAATTCTGAGTCGATCGATATAAGCATGTGTGAGTCTCAGATCAACCCCTGAATTACTATTAATTTTTAACGGGTCTTCTCACTTTAGACGCTACAAAAGTCGATTTTCATAATTTTTTTGATACGTTTATATTATAGATCTTCATATAAAAGTTGTTACGCTTAATAAATACACTTACGAAATACAGGATTTAAAAAAATGTATTTCTGTAACCCAAACAAACTTTAAACGCGTTTTTCTTGAAACAACATTTTTCGACGGCTCGTTGATAAAATCTTCGAAACTACTGAACCGATCCTTATGGAATTTTAACCACATATGCTTTACAACTGTTGCTATAGCGCATATCAGGGATTTTTTAAAATTTTGATATTTACTATTTTTGTTGCCAAAAACGGTAAAAAAAACGTTTTTTTGTTTTTTCGAAAAATGTCCGCCATTTTGTTATTTTTGCATATATTAAAAATCGTACGATACGCGCTATAGCCATTAACATACTGAATCTAAGCCTGTTTGATTTTTTTTGTTACGAATGATCCATCTTCAAGATTTCATCAACAGCGCAGGCTCACAATTTTTTCAGGACATTTTTTTAACTACTAGTTTTGTCTATAAATAGTGACTTAAATGAATACATTTTTAAATCGACGTACGCCGTAAACAAATAATATTTCAGGGGTTGATCTGAGACCCACACATCAATCAACTCGGAATTTCACCCCCAACCAACATTTCAGGGAACGCATTCAGTTCTGGGTCACCCTGTATATCTCTCGATTTCTACGTACAGTAAAACTATGAGGGGTGCTTTATCTGCAGTTGTTCATTTTTACAAAATTTCCTTGCAGGTCGTTTATCACCTGAAACGAAAAGAAAAATCGTATTTTGAAGAAAAAATTATCTGTACGTTTGCGCGTCTGTAAATCGAGAACCACTGAATCGATTTCTATTAAGGCCTTAGGCCACAGGAACGGGTGGTATAGAATCCTGGGCGAATTTAACGATTTTTTTTCGTACGAAAAAGTGATTCACCAATAAAATTAATTACACATCTATTTAGTATGAATATCAAGCTGTTCGAATTTTTTTTTTTCGATGTACAAAATGGCCGACTACTCGAAACTGCTCGAAACATCTTTTTTCCAATTGGCGTGATAAATAACTTCAACAATTTTTCAACTTGGTAGAAATATTGATAATATTGGTACCTTCTACTTAACGAAAATTGTTTTTGAAAAATTGGAAAAAAACGACTTTTTTAATCTACATTTCACATAAATGTTGCGTGAAATGTTGATTTTTTTGTGAATTCGTGCCATTTTCTCAAATTTGCATTTTCTTCATTTTAATTACTGTCACATAGAAACTAGACATGTTCTAACTGAAAAAAATGATTGAACTTTTTTGCAAATCAAAGTCTACGGGAAGCTAGACTGCACGCCGATTCGCAACTCCCGCGGCGACCTTGTTGTAACACTCTGCCACAGCTCCGTCATTTTGATGATGAATTAATTTAAAAGAATTGTTTCGTATACTTAAGTATAATATTAAAGTATACCTAAAGTTTGATAATTGTGAAAATAATTATATCTTAGTTTAAAAAATTCCTCAATATTGCTTATTTTGTTCCTGTCTAAATGTATATCCCGCCTTAAAAATGTGAAGCGAGAAAATTTGCAAAAAATTTAGAAATGTAGGGGTAGATATACCGAGTGGAGCACGGCAACTTATACGCTCGCAAGATCCCACAAATATCCATTTGAGACAAGAAAAAGTGCAAAAAAAAAGTTTGTAGGATTGGTCGAAATCTGCATTTCAGTCACCTCTTTTTTTCAACTGCACAATTTTTTATGAAAAACCTGATTTTTGAAAATCCCTCTGTCGTTATTTTTTTTAACAACACGAATGACTTGGGCTGACATACAAAAAATAACAAGACGGAAATTGATGCGAGAAGCAAGGGCCCGATTTTTTTTATCAGTCTCGGTTTCCCATTTATGAGTCTTCAATTTCTAGTGACTCACCCTCTATATGTATGAGTGGGTGTGATGGTGTGTGTGCTGTGTGATCTATCTAATCCATTTTTTGTCCTTGCCACTTTTTCGTCCCGTGATTTAGGCTCCACCCTTCAATTCCCTTCGCGAACACCCTCTTCCTGTAGGTCTTCCGTCTTCCTGAGTCCCCTCTAATTATTCAGACCGCCTTTCAAAACGTTCATCCCGTATATGGGACACTTGAGGCGGGGATTAAAAGATGACATTGGTTATGACGAGAAAACAGGGTTGTTTGCCCTTGGCGATGTTTTTGCTCTTACTCCATCTCTCTTATATATATTTTAGTTTTTTTATCTTAGGTTTTTAAATCTTCTTTTGTTAACATTTGTCCGATTTAATTTTTTTTTCCATTCAATTTTTCGTGGTTTTAGTTTCTATATTTCAGTTGGTTTCTTATTTTTTATACTTTATTTTTAGTTTCAATTTTTCATTTGGCTGTATTATAAATTTGTTTGTTTTCTCATTTGAATTTTTTTTCAAATTTCTAGTTAACAATTTTTTTTTTTTCAATTGACACCTCCCCATGAATTATGATTACTTCATGTAAATCCAATTGATTAATTTTACGAGTAATTAAAATTAAATTCGTGTGCTAAAAATACAACACCCCTGATGGGTTTTCGTGACCGAAAAAAAACATTCATATTTGCCATAATATTGTGGTATGCGACGAACGATAAGAACATCATCGATTGAACAAATTCAATTACTTCGTCAGGTCAGTAATCATTGAACAAAAATTAATCTCCGAATTAAGGCGGGCAACCACTTTAGATGCTTCAAGAAAATCATTTTTTTTTAATTTCGTAAATCGTTAGCAAAATATCTTAAGAATACACCCTGAAAATTTAAAAACGATATTCGGATTCCTTCTAACGGTATGTATATAAATGATAAAGACTCTCGGCTCGATTTACATTTACTAAAACTTTCAATCGCGTTTTTCTCGAAACGACATTTTTTTCAATTTGCGGGAATCATAACTCAAAAACTAATTGATGGAACATCTTCAAATTTGGAACACGTTTACATAATATAATTTATCAAAACATGAACCTACAGTGGAAAAGATTAGATTGTTTAAATCGTATTTATTATTGCAAAATTCCGGGGAAATAATGCTAATAATCGATCACGTTTTTCAAACACGTTCCAACTTTCAATTCTCGATTTTTTTTCAAAGTATAGGTTCATATTCTTAAAAAAACATCTCAAGAATGTATAAAAATTTATTGGACTACTTCAGATGCGAATTACGGGCTGCACAATTTCCGCAAATCGACAACGACGATGAGGACACAGCAAGGGACACAGCGGATTACACCTTCATTAATGCATGAAATAACATGAAAACATTACCAGAGACGCATGGAAATATGAATAAATTATTGTCGGAGTTGCGGAAATTTCCGTTCGTTTATCACAATAAAAAAAAATCATGTAATTATCGGTCTCCTAAACTTATCACCCGCCTTAAGGCACCACACCACGGTTCGTGCGCGGTACGCGGGTGTATTTTTCGTAATTATTTTCAAGCAAACAATGAATGGAATTGTTTTTATTAACACTCATAGTCAATATATACGTATAGAAGAATGTATACAATTTTTTGTACTCGAATCTAAAGTATAGTTTGCGGTGTACGCCGCTTCCAAGAGGACAATCCGACAAAATTGCTGCTCGGCGGTTGACAGCGATTGAGCCATACGGTTCATTTGAAAAATAAAATAAAAACATATTTAGAAACTCGACATATAGGTTTACAGCATCACGTAGGGGAATTTTTATATCAAAATGCCGGACCAGCGAATTTTATTTTCGATTTTCGTGCAAAATTCTCATCGTTCAAAAAAAAATGGAAGGGGGCCCTTTATAAAAAAAACCCTACATGGTGCCATAGAAACTGGATTTTCAAACAGTTTAAGACTTGGCGCATGCAAATCGGATGAATAGTTTCTTTAATATGTTGTCAACCAGGTTGAAAAACGTAGTTTCGAGAAAAACGCCTTAAACGGTTTCACATAAAATGCTGTGAACTCTGCTGTGAAAGGTCTCTGCCAATTTTACAAATTTCTTTAAGGCGTTACCCCCACTTGTAGCGCAAAAAAGGCCTTTTTCATGAATTTTTTTAAAGAAAACTACAAAACTTTTTTAATCGATCAATATACCATCTTAAAGAACACATCTTGAAGAACTTTCAGTAATTTTTTTATTGAAAAATATTACATTGTTTAGTGGCAAATGGCCGTCAATGAAATAATGTTTTTATTTACACGGTTTGCGGTGACCAACATTGCGGCGAAGTGGATCATCTGAAAAAAAAATGCGGATGGATTTAGTCAAATATAAGTATAAACTAGTCTTTAATCGAAGGATTTTAAAAAATATTCATTTTTCACAAAATGGCGGACAGTCAAAGTTAATGGTTCGATTTTAACGAAAAAAACGGCCGTTTTTTGGCTATAAAACGGCCATTTTTTTCGAAAAAAAAAAAATCGAACGATTAAAGACTACATTTTTATGTATTAAATAAGCCTGCAAAATTTCAAGAAGATCGGTTCATTAGTGTTCGAGTAATCCTGGTCACCGACTTCGGAAATGCCATTTTGAGAAAAACGCGTTTAAAGTTTCAATTTCAGTTTACACGAAGAAAATATTTTTTTTTGTAAACTTACATAGAGTCATCAATTCCGGGCATAAAAAAAACTGCACTTCAAATTGCACTTCAAAAAAATGCAATAAAAAAAATCGATTTTTTCAAAATCGCAAGTGGGGGTAACCCCTTAAAACATTTGATGAGAGCATTCTTGACAAATGTATCATTCAGAAAATGAAAAAAAAAATGACAAACATTTGATTTTACCGTGGTGTGCCTTAAAAGTTGGGGGGAAGAAAGTTGTGGCAATTTTTTTCTTTGCCAAACGTTTGTGACCTCCACCCAATGAAATTCCGTGACGAATTTTGGGATACCTTGTACGGGGAAACATCGCGCCGAATCTCTGGGGAAAAAGGAGGCAAACGGTGTCCCGGAAAGTTCCACGTTTTCAAATACTGTCGGGAAGTCGCGAGAGTTTTATTAAAACGTTAAGCAATGCAACCGCCAAGGGGAGTCCCGAGAAACAATCTTTTTCTCGTGTACACGCCGCACACGACCGGAGAATACTTGCGCAAGTACGAGTCTCGAGATCCGTTCGGAGCATCTATTTGACTCGCAGATTCATTTCCTTGTCGCTGAGAACTGAAGTGAAGATAACAAGCGGGCCAGGGCCGATGCGATTGAACACAACGTGGAGTAAACAGTCACCATGCTGAACAAAGTACCAAGTGTTTCATCCAAAGATCAATACAGAGACCGGAAAATTACGAAGGGACAGGAGGATAGAGTGTACGAGGGACACGGACGGATTGTTCGACGTGTGGACACTTCCGGAAGTTTCGGAGTGTCCCTTCAGGACATCCACCTTCGTAGCCCCTGAGAGACGCTGCCGATCCGACACTCCGTGCTTTCCCGGCTACCTACCCCTTGCTAGCGAGGATCAAAGCCGAAAAGAAGCGTCTACGTTGGCAGATTCGCTCATTGAGAAATGGATTTTTGGGTCGTATCGGACGTCATGGCTGGAGGGAAAATAGTACTCGGATCAACGAAATTGACGACGTCGAAGTTTCCATCGTTTCGAGGCAACGAAAATTTTGCACCCCAATTTCTTCTTGACAAATTCGGATTTTTTTGATATCTTTATTTTTATAGATATTGATATAAAAGTTGTTACACTTAATAAATACACTTTTAAAAAACATTTTTAAAAAGTTGAATATAATTATGTAACCCAAACAAACTTTAAACGCGTTTTTCTCAAAACGATGTTTTTCGACCGCTTGTTGATAAAATCTTCGAAACTATGAACCGATCCTTATGAAATTTTAACCACATATTCTTTACAACTATAGCTATAGCGCGTATCGATTTTTTTTTTAATTTTGATATTTACTATTTTTTCTTTGCCAAAAACGGTGAAAAACACGTTTTTTTTTGTTTTTTTTTCGAAAAATGTCGGCCATTTTGTTTTTTTTACATATATCAAAAATCGTATGATATGCGCTATAGCCATTAACATACTGAATCTAAAACCGTTTGATTTTTTTGTTTCGAATGATCCATCTCCGTGATTTCATCAACGGCGCAGACCTACAGTTTTTTTAGGACATTGTTTTAACTACCATTTGAGTCTATAAAGAGTGACTTAAATGAATGATTTTTTTTAAATGTATTTCGAAAGTGTATTTATTAAGTGTAACAACTTTTGTAGCAATATCTATAATATAAACTTATAAAAAAAATCATTAAAATAGCCTTTTTTAGCGTCTAAAGTGAGAAGACCCCCGAAGTCACTCAAACGTTTTTCAAGATCCTTATTCGAGATCCGGAGAACAAATTCACGAGAAAAGATGTTTAACGATGATGAAAATGAAGATGAACGAAATATAAACAGGGATCTTCGTTGCATTCCAAGTATGCAAACCTCAAAAATGTTGAATTAGTTCATTCGAAGTTGGCGAACTAAACATTGAGATGAAACACTAACTTATTTGGTTATTCCGAAGAACGGTCAGGTTGATGGAATTAAAAATTCTTGAAATATGCCGAGTATGCGATTTTTTCAATAAATAAATCGGTAGGATTCAGTCAGCCCAAGGCGTTTTTTTTTGGGTCGTACCAAGGAGAACACGTTTTTAACTTTAAAAAAACACGATTTCTGTATAGTTGAAAAAACGGTTTTCTATACCATTTTGTTAAATACTCATAATGGCTTTACCAAGATACGAAAACAAAAAATTCAGTCAGATGATGAACGGATCCTCATGAGCTTGGGCCCAAAAAACAGGTCAATTTTCTATATTTTTTTTCTGATGATAGTATTGGGACGAAGAAGACGGGATTTTACACACTATTGATACAGAGTCTGAACAAGTATGAGGTGTTTTTTTTTCATTGAAAAATATAGACAAACAATGAAGTTATTATTGTTTAAACAAAGTGACGCCGTTTCTGCATGGCCAGTCGGTTTAAGTGATTCTGCCAAGGTCTATCTGAAATGAAAAAATGTACTTTTAGTGTAACAATAAAACTTTCGTACGACAGGATACTCTTTTGAAATTTCGAAAGTTACGAAAATGGCCAGCTGGGGAAAAACGTTCGATTTCCGACAAAAAACAACTTCAATAATTTGTTATTAACTAACGTAATTAGTAATAACTGATATTTAAAAAAAACTTCTGTTCATAAGATACAAAATATTACAGTCTATGGTCTGTCGAAATTTCAACTGAATCAGACGCATAGATTTGGACATACAACTTACACCGTTTCGAAAATAATACTTTCGAGGCGAACGAAAACAAAGGGTAAATAGCAATGGGGTGGTTCGCTGTAGTGTACTGGGCGATCTGATCTTTCATAAAGATCGTCATAACACGCTTAATTTTTTGAGTTTTTATCAAATTTTTATTTGCAAATTAAATACCTGGCGACGTCATCGTTGCTTGAAGACTTTCTCGAGCTTCTGTTTGTTGCAACATGATCCATTGAGCTACTGTGAAAATACGTTGTTGAAGCTTGCATCGTTGGAATGCAACGAAACTTCTTTTTGATTTTTTTTCTATTTCATCAGTTTCGTTATTATCGAAAATCTTTTCTTACACCTTTACGCTGAAAATGGCTGATAAAAACTTGAAAAACGTACGAGTGATTTTCGTTATAAAAAATTGGGCAAGAAAAATGGGGGCAATGAAAAAGAAAAAAATTTCGTTAGGTTTCAATGACGTTGAAGTTTGTATCGCCGGAATCCAACAATTTTTCTCATTAATTTTTCGTTTCTTCATCTTTATAATTATCGGAATACCTTTTTGGACATTGAGATCCTGAATGTTTAATAAGAATACGTAAAAACGTTTGAGTTTCACAGCCTACAACGGGCAAAAAAATTGAACAATTAAGGGGTTATACCTAGTTGTAAAAGTCAAAAAATTACTTTTTTAAAAACTAATACATTCTTATAGTATATCATATTATAAATGTTCCCTGACAAAGTCTTATAGGTTACGAATAATTCTTATAGATTTATAGGCTGTTATGTTAATGCTCGTCGGAACGCCCTTCCTCCATCGTTCCAAATTTTAAACGCTTTTTTCTCAAAAATACTTTTTCAAAGTCGGTGAGCAAAATATTTAAAAAACTACTGCATCGATCTACCGAAATGCTTGGGGCTTTTTCTGGATGTAAAAATATAGTATTTGATCGCAGGAATTTTTTTCATATATATACTCTCGATGCACGGAATTATACTATTTCGTAAAAATCAAGACTCACTTTGAACACGCCCATTTTTTTTTAATTTGGTATTTCGTTAATTCCGTCGATCAATCATAGGATAGACTAATATACGAACGAGATCTGTTTGATTTTTTTGTATTCGATAATCTGGTTCAGAAAGGCATTGCTCGCGGCAAAATACCTTTTCGAAAAGTGCTTTCCGGACACCGGCTGTAAACCGATCATAATGAAATATTTTTACCCAAAAAAATTACAGAATGTTCTTCAGATGATACTTTTCCAAATACCAGATTTTTGTACAAATTCATTATCACGATTTTCTATTTAAAAAATCTCAAAAACGAGCTGATTGTCACTGTGACTGTGAAGGGGTGAGTTAGCGATAACACCACTCTGGTAGCAGAAAATAAGGCCTAACGTTGAAAATTTATTTTGGGAGTATGAAAAAAGGAATAAGATTTCTTTTGAGAAGGTTTATTTAACACATATTAAAGTATAAAAAGAAATTTATTACAATTTTCATATAAAATGGCAACGACAGAGCCCATCTTGAAAAACGTGTTTTTTACAAATAGCTTCACGGGCGGACGTTTTTCTCGTGAAGTATAAGGCCTGGAACAAAAACAAAAAAAATTATAATCTATATATTATTAGCTATGGGACTACGTAGCGATTTTTTTTATCAAATTTTGAAAAATGGCGCACTTTGAAAGTAATAAATTAATTTTTGCACACAAATAAGCAGTAAATTGTTTATAAAAAAAAACTTTACATTTAATAAAAAAACGGCTACGTAAAATTTCAAATCGATCCATGCGAAGGTGTTCGAATAATCCGTCCTCCCAGTTTGAAAGAAGTGGTTTCGAGAAAAACGCGTTTAAGGGGCTATACCAGTGTGAACGCTGAAAATTTGGGTGATTTTCGGGAATTTTTTGGAAGAAAAGTACTCAATTAAATGTTTCGGAAAATTAAAAATATATTCGGCTATATTTTATCCATTTTACATAATTTTTTCATAGAAAAATTTTGAGATCCAAGCGCTGCGCTCGGAGGCACCAAAAAAAAATTCGTCCACTGCTAACATGATTCCGGCCGATTGAGTAGCTGAAACCGAAAAAGGAAAAAATGTTGAACTGGAAGGTATTTCCTGCACAATGACGTAGGATTATCGAAAAATATCAAAATCTAACAAAATGGCGTAGTTATGAAAAAAAGTATGTTTTCTTGCCTATAGAATGATCGTTTTTTTCAATGCCAAATCGTCAATTTTCAACCAATCAAAAATATCCTACGTCATTGTAGAGTAAATATATTCAAGAGTACTCAGTTCAAATTTCAAGTCAATCGGATAATTGCTCTTTGAGTTACAATGTCAGCAAATTTGAAAAATCTCATTTCGAGAAAAACGCGTTTAAAGATTTAACTGTCGATTTTTGCAAGATAAAATGATATTGATATAAATGATATAAATGATAATGATATTCTTGAAAGTATAAACTGTCGAAAAAGGCAAAAACGATAATTGAACCTTAAAAAAAAGGTTCGCTACAGAACCAATT
This sequence comes from Ophion slaviceki, assembly GCA_944452715.1. NCBI lineage: Eukaryota > Metazoa > Arthropoda > Insecta > Hymenoptera > Ichneumonidae > Ophion > Ophion slaviceki. Next base: position 5,054,154 of record OX101783.1, on the reverse strand, counting down.
GCACATTGTCTTTATGACCCCAAAGTATTTTTTAAGCCAAAGAAAATATGTTTCCAAAATCCTAGAGTGGTGTTATCCCTCAAACTTGGACGAGGCGCCTGAAAAAAGTCCGAGGCGCTGCGGCAAAATCGATAATTGTACCGTTCAAAAACATTTCTTTGCTACAGGACCAATTGCATATTGTTTTTATGACCCCAAAGTATTTTTTTAATCCTAAAAAATAGTTCCCTTTCCAAAATCCTAGAGTGCTGTCATCCCTTAACTTTCGTTTCATGTCAACGATGCAAACTTCAATGTCATGGAAAAATTGTTGCACCGTTGCACAACGCGAAGGCATGCTTGAGGGTTGAAAATCGCAAACCCACATGGCTCTCTCTCTCTCTCTCTTACACATATCCACAGTTTGTCGTCTAGCTTCGAAAAGTTTCATGCGACGAGACAAACTTTATTGTCTGGATTCCTTGGGGTGTGTGTCCTCAGGGTAGCTCCGTACGCCTCGGCTACGGATCCAAGTCCTCTCCTCCCTAGTGGAGGTTTTCTCCTCCCTAGTGGATTCCCTTACCAATTTGACACACCCACACACCCGTCTTTGTGTGTAGCTATGTGTATCCAACGAGGCGTCTTCGGAACCGTTCCCGAGACTTTTGCTACGTGTCCCACTTTTCTTCTCGACCCCATCTTCTTCTTCTTCATCCCAGCGTATTGGTTAGTGTCGCTACCGTTTCTCACGTCCTTTGATAAAGTAATAATGAAAAAAGGCATTGTTCGCGAAGGTAAAAAAAGCAACATTGAGATCGCCAGGGGAAGGAAAGTGAGCGAAAAAGTGGGCGAGTCGGAAGACGCGTATTTGGTCTGTGTAGTCCATGCAGAGGATCCTTCATGAATAATTCCGTGAGCCTCGACGCTTCCTGAGAGAGCGCAGTAGCGCGGCATATCCGATCGTGAAATCCAACGAGGATGACTTCGCCCGGCCACACAAATACACAACATCCTCAAGGTATATCGATTGTTTGATGAGCAACGAAAGGTCCTAGGCTAGAATCACGTCCTGTGATTCCTGCGATACTTCGCGCGCGCGCGCGCGCGCGCGTGTGTGTATGTGTGTGTGTGTGTGTGTGTGTGTGTGTGTGTGTGTGTGTGTGTGTGTGTGTGTGTGTGTGTGTGTGTGTGTGTGTGTGTGTGTGTGTGTGTGTGTGTGTGTGTGTGTGTGTGTGTGTGTGTGTGTGTGTGTGTGTGTGTGTGTGTGTGTGTGTGTGTGTGTGTGCATGTGCCCGCGTGTGGAACACTGTTGAAAATTTTGGTTTTTTTTTTGTTTTTTTTGTTTTCAAATTTGGACGATATTTCATGAGAAAATTTTGGAGGAAAATCGATGAAAAATAGTTTTTTTTCCATTTTAATAGCGTTTGTGCCATTTTCAGGCCCAAAAACGTGTTTCTTTAAATCCTTGACGTACTTTGATCACGATAGGTAGAAAAACACACACACACACACACACACACACACACACACAAATCCTGGATACATCTGAAATAATTGAAAATGATGTTCTCACTTGAAAACTATGAACTTTATCAAAAAAATTTTTCAACAAAAGTTTTGAGTTTTCAGCTGACAAATTTTTTGGCAATAAAAAAAAGTTATGTTTCTGTTTGAAAAAAATATGTCAGCCTTTGTAACGCCGCCATTTTGAATTTTGGCTCCTTAAATAAATTTTTTTCAAACGTCCCCCTTCAATCCCTAGAAGTTTTGTTCCCCACAATATTTCGTCCGAGCAACATTTTTCGAGAAAATTCAGGTGTAAGATTAAAATGGGACACCCTGTAGATGAATCTTTGACGAACTGCTGAGGGTGTGGAATATGATTCAACAAACAAAACATCAAAGAAAAAACTCACGAAACCACGAACGTCGAAACGAAATGAAGAAATAGAGAAACGTGTACAGATAATGAGGCGAGCTTAATAATGGAAGGCCGGATAAAGGGCGGGAGAGGGAGGGGGAGATTTTAATGGATAAAAATCCCACACAGTTGAGGCAGTGTGGACCCTCCTCCGTATCTCATATCATATTTTCCACAACCTTGCTGAAAATGTTTATAAAGTGTAGAATTGAGCTAGCAGATATATACACACACACACACACACACGTAATATATATAACATATTTTACCGTGATGCAAAAAAAAAAATTTTTTTCGACCGCGCCATACCAGGATATACTAGTGTATAGTAGAAAAAAATTCTCGCTAAAAGTAAGCCCTACGTATAGGTAAATTTTAAAACATGGCGGAAACTTTTTCCGTATCTTCCTAATATGGGTTTGTTTGGGTTAAACGTAAACTTATGGTTTTTTACATCTGAAATAACAAGTATAGCTATAAAATGAATTCAAGAGTCACCAAATATTATTTTCGACAGAAATCATTAAACAAATATCTGATGGAGAATTTATCAGTAAGCCCTTATTGTTCTCGCCAACAGTGATCCACATATCGTCAAACTCGGTCCTAGATATACGAAATGTCCCGAAAAGTGACGTCTAAAAGGAAAATCAAGATGCCTCCTCTCAATAACTACCTAAATCATCCTTATGTATGTACGTTCTACGATCCTTTTAACTTTTTGAGATAAAAGCATTTATTAATTTTTCTCTTTTGTGTTCCTATGTACTTTCGTCGCGATTTATTGCGATACGTGTTTTATCATTATGAGGTACACTTTTAAGCAACAAATAAATGACCAATTGAACAGTAACGCAGATGCCTTACGTTTTGTTCAAACAATGAAAATAATCACGATCAATCACTGAAGTTCAGATAATTGTTTTTTAAAGTTACTTTAATCTAAACGGCTCTCAATTGCCTTAAAAACTTCTAAGAAGGAACGTCACTTAAACTTTCGTTGACACACTTATATTTGGCCGCGATTTTAGGACACTGGGTCAATTTGACACGGATAGTACTCCATCTACCTGTTAGCAACAAACCTGCGGTCGGTTTTTATTTAAAAAAAACAGCAATAAAATTTAGACATTTCTTAATGTGTCTGCATAATTGAAATGCAGTGTAAAATTGAATTGTTGTAAAAAATTATTGGAAACTTTCAATTTTGGAAAAGTCAGCATTTCATTTCAAATTCGTCCCGGTCAAAATGGACCAGTGTGTCAATGTAGGGTTGTGTCCGTCTTCGAGTTGATTGAAACCCATATGAAACCCATGTGACAAAGCATTGAATATGTCTCTAATACGTGTCAAATAGACAATTATTTTTTGTCATCGACGGAAAAACGGTTTCAAGGGGGA
>OX101783.1:4923353-5045853 GCA_944452715.1 Ophion slaviceki | reverse complement strand
TCATTAACAATCGGTCGACGTTTGACTCGTGTTTGTTTCACTGTACCGAAGCGACAGAAACGGTCAGCTAATCGCTTAAAAGCCATGTGCGATTTTTGTTGCCTGTCCGGATAACGAGCCGCATACAAATGTTGGGCGTTTCTGTAATGTTTACGGCATTCCCCAGCATCATCAGCATATCAAAAGATTCTTGAAAATCGTTCATTTTCGCGATCCGATATACTCACATTAGAAGGTAATGCGTGACTAACTGATATGTCAACAGAAAATGCCTAGTTGCTGCCGATAAGAAACATTGGTATCGTAAGAAATGAAAACAGCGATCAAACAAGTGTTTAAAAGTCGAGGGTCATCACTTCGAGCATCTTTTGTAGGTGGACCCAAACCGAGGTTAGTGAATTCGTCTTAAAATCGGTAATAATGTCATCGAATAAAAAAAAAACATGGTTCCATTTAAAAAAGTGGAGTTGACCTTGATGTAGCCTCAGCGCCTCCGCCGATAAAAAATAGGGTGGTCCAGTATGATGGCCTTTTCGAACACTGAAACTTTTGTCTGAAACATTTTTGGATATGATCAATAGTTTGAGTGCCATTGCTCTGTAACACTTTATGTGCCTCACCCTGTATATATGTCAAAATCACAAAGGGTAGGTGCAAGACCCTTCACCCCGTGCGCACTCGTCTTCAACGCCGAGACACAAAGTAATCGAATCCAGGCGCCGAATTAATTGGATCAGCCGCGAAAATTGCTCGCAAAAGTATCCGTTGTCCCGAAGGCTCGTGCTTGTGAGCAAAGTAAACGTGGTTAACAAAAGTACAAAAATGAACGACGAACCGTACAATAACTTGTTTTCCGAGGTAAAGAAAATATGCCAAATTTCTATCTATAAATTTCAATCTAACAATATACTATTTAATACTATAATGAACTATTTATAAATTTCGAATTTATCCATTAGTTGTGATCGATATCTTAGAAGTATTGCAAATTTCGTTATCGTTATACATTGTTACAAGTGGTATTATTTATTATTACAAAAATCACTAGATTATTACAAAAAAATATATAGTATTATTTATTACATAAAATTTGCCCTTCGCAAAAATCGTCACAACTCGGCCAATTTTCGGAATTCGTAGGTACCGGAAAATATTTAAAAAAATTAGATTAAAGCTCATAGTTAATGCATTTTTAATGCGAACCAGCCCTATTATATTCTACGAGCGATTACGATGAACCGTCGCGCGAGAGAAATTCATTCGTCACAATGCCGATTTTTCCAGCTTTGTTCCAGGCAAGAATGGAAGAATGTGATAAATTTGATGGAAGAGAAGCTTTCTGAGAGCAAAATTGAAGAGAGCAATTGAAGTATCTGCGATCGCGGACGCACATGCACGTGGGAAAACAAAAGCTTTGAATTCGAACAGCCCCCCCCCCTCGCCCTTTCCCATCGCCATTCGTTTGTCATTCTTCCCATGTACTTACCCGCAACCCCATCGCTTAAATTGCAAAAGCTTCATACACAAAAGGGTCAAAGGGCTGCAGCGACGACAATAGAATGCGCGCGCGAAAATTCGAAACGTCTTAAGAATTCGACGCGATTTATAAGCAACTCTGTCTTTCCATTTATCTCGGAATTGCGCTGAATTTCCTCCGGCAAGGGGGCTGAGAACTTCCAAAGAGGGTCGTGGAACATCTGTGGCTCTTGAGGATGCTTTCAAATCAGTTATTCCAGTATCTCGGGACAAACGGGACGTAATCGGGAACCGACGATACAGCGAAATTGAAAGAGCTATGAAAGACGGCCAAGTTCTGGTTGAGATGAAAAGATGAGCTGGGGAAACGTGAAGAGGATTCGAGCGAAGAGAGAAATACAAATTCGGGAATATAAACGTACGCTTGACAAAAGGACTCTCTGTCTCCCTCCCTGGAGAATCTGTTCGTTCTTTTTATATGGTCGTTTACCTTTTTTTCGAAACTTCAGTAACGAGTAATGGAAAAAAACGTACATAAATATATATAGCGCGCGAACATTAAAAAAATAATATTCCAAGGTTACGCAACTCAAATTGGTAAAAACAAATTTTGGACACTGTTGAGAATAACGAGATTGAACAACTGAAAAAGGATTTTTGTTACCATCAAATAATATGATATCGAATATAATTTTTATCGAAATTTAATAAAGTAATAATTAAAATAAGTATATATATATATATATATATATATATATATATATATATATATATATATATATATATATATATATATATACTTATCTTAATTATTGCTTTATTATATTTCGCAGTGGTGTAAAGGTTTGCATTATTCGATGGCAACGAAAATTCTTTTTACAATACCGGTAAAAAGTTTTGAATCACTGTGGATAATCGCAAAACTCTCGATCACTTTGAATAATTGCAAAATTATATTAAAATAATATAATTCATTTTATAGAGCTATACAGCATCTTCGTGAAATAAGGAATGAAATGAATTATTTTCGAAAATAATTTTGTAATTGTCCAACGTAATCGAAAAACTTTTTACCGGTACTGTATATATATATATATATATATATATATATATATATATATATATATATATATATATATATATATATATATATATATACACACACACATACATATATACATATATATATGTGAATATACTTGCTTTATTAGATTTCGCAACGGTGTTAGAGTTCGCTTTATTTAAAGGTAACCAAATTTTTTTTCCGATTGTTCAATCTTGTTATTTATAAAACTGGCCAAAATCTCATTTTGCCAATTTAAGTTGAGAAACCTCGTAATGTTGTAGGTTGCATCATTGGAATGCAACGATTTCTATTTGCCATCTTTTTTTTATTCGTTCACTTTTCTTATTATCCAAAGGCTTTTTCTCAAATTACGATAGTAGATGTCTTATAAGAATAAGTAAAAACGTTTGAGTTAATTGTGTCGTCTAAATCTTCCTATAGACACCCGAAACCTTGATACAACAACATAATAATATACATTATGCTCTAATTGCTAATTACTTGTAAAAATTGCTCTAATTAAAACCTTTCTTTCTTTAGAAAATATCCCTATATTTACAGTCCTAAAATATATAAAAATATATATTAGATCATGTTTCTTAAAAAGCTAATTAAAAATAAAGAACTTTTTAAGGAACATGATTTCGATATAACGAACTTCTTAGAGATTTGTTATATCGAGGTGCGACTGTGCGTGTGTGTAAATATATATATATATATATATTTACCAATATCTATACACAAGGATGCAAAAATCCCTCCCTAATGGCCTCGTAGCTATCGGCTCATGTCGTCTCCCCCAGCAACCCTATTTTCCCCATAATAAAAAAAACTCAACAAGAACCGATCGTCGAGCACAATCGACCATTCCATTTTGATTCGTGCTGCGTTGGCCTCGACCCTGCCATCCACGCTTACTCCGCCTCGAACAAAACAAATTACCATGGCATTTTTGCATTTCAGTCCAAAACAACTTGCTCTTTTTTTTCTTTCTTTCGATATAATATTTATTTTTTATTCACATACTCCACGTTTAATTACACTGCCTCTAGGTTCTCTAAACTATTGTGGTACAGAAATTAGGGAATAGTCCAAGTCAACTCGAGCCACGGACCAAACGGATTTATAAATCCGTCAATTCCGTGCGGGAAATGAAACGGTCACCCATCTGTATTCCAGTAGACGTGGTGCCAATAAACGCCCGATTTTTATTTGGGTTCATACGAGTCCATGCCATTTTTTAGTACAACCGCACGCCATGCCGCGATTCGCGGCCTCACATCGACGAAAATCAAATTCCTCATGCAACGTTTGCCAAGATTGCAATCGCCCTAAAAGCGGAGAATGCTCGGTCGGCACTTTTCGCGAGTACAGAGCCGTGTACTCGCGAAAATACGAGCTATCGAAGTGTGCACAAACATTGAATGGCAAAGAAGAGAGCACAGGTCGCAATTCGCTTCGGTGAAACGTCAGGATTCGCGGTCGCAACATCACCGCACATTCAGATCCATTCGAAATTCCTTGAGCTCCTGTTCGGGCGCGGTTCCGCGCCGTTTCATTTCTCCCTTTACCTGTGCAAGCCTTTCGACACGACCTTCGCTATATATGTATATAGGTATTTATATGAACTTCGAATATATATTTAGAGTGCGCGGAGTTTGTGCTGTTCGTACTATTAATTGGCCGCCTCTAAAGCTCGTATTTATCCTAATTAAATAAGCACACAATTTTCGCAAGAGTGCGAAATTTGGCGTAGGACGAGAAAAGTCGAGAATTTGTGGTTCCGAGGTAGCGGGAGAGACGATACTATTTCAATAGAGGGGTGGGAAAGCCAAAGTTCTCTCTCTCTCTCTCTCTCTCTCTCTCCCCTCCCCCTTTCCCCCTAAGCGTTTTTTTTCGCGACGTTTGGCGATGGATACTTTCCAGCTTAAACGGACCATTTGAAATAAAAAAACCAAATGGGTAACAATAAATACCAGTCGTTGACGATCGTCGATTTAAAAATAATTTTATTTTCAAACGTGGCGACGAATCGAAACTCGATCATACAAGATCTCTGGAAAAAGTCGTAATTTTTACGTAACTATTGAAAAATGAAAATCGATTTTTGAAACAGTGAGATCGTCGACGACCTTTGAATGTTTTTCATCGTATCTCCTGAAAATTTGCAAACAATCCATCGAGTGGTTCTCGAGATATCAAGTCCACCGGCTTGGAAAACAGTGTTTCGAGGAAAACTCGTTTAAAGTTTGAAGTATGGTGTTGCTGCCGCTCGCTCGGCCGGCTGTTAGAAGCTGTGGCTCATTTTGTTTTAGGAATATGTCAATTAAATTTTCAGGGCATGTAGCTAAAAGGTGATACTATCGAATAAAATTAATTTGGTAAAAGCAATTTTTTGACACACCTAGGTAGATGTAGTCCGTGAATTCATGCATCGATTAACTCATTCGTCAGAGACCATTTTACATGCGGGTTTCGTCTTTTTGTTCTCTCGAATTTGTTGCTCACATTTTTATCTTGTATCTCATTATAACGTGCAACGTTTTTGTTTTATATCGAACCCTTTTTCTTTAGTTTTTGTTATTTCTTTTTTTTATGAGTCTGTATTATATTGAATATTTATTTCATTATTTTTTTTAATACGTTCGCATTATATCAAATGTCCATTTCTGTTACTACTGTTCATTTTTGTTTTATGTCAAATCCATGTTGTTCTCAATCGGCAGTTTTTTCGTTTTTGTTTTACATGGAATTTTCAACGCTTTTTAGTGTTTTAATATTTCTTGTTTTTTTTCATCTGTAATTTTATACAGTAAATAATGTTATTAGATAAACTCTCGAGCAATAATAAATACTATCAATCCCTTCATCAATCTATTATCAAGCTCTATACTTCTCTCTCTCTCTCTCTCTCTCTCTCTCTCTCTCTCTCTCTCTCTCTCTCTCTCTCTCTCTCTCTCTCTTTCTCTCTCTCTCTCTCTCCTCTCTAACCTCTCACCCGCTTTCTTCTGCGCCGGAAAATACGCTTGGCGCGAGCAAGTGAAGCGCGGTACGAAGAGCTGCATATCGGAGAGAAACATGCGCCGCAATCTCCGGTGCAGGAGACGCGTTATTCCGAATGAACGAGATATTCCTGGGCAGGGCGCCGTTTCACTGACTCGCGAACCCTTCCATAATATCTCTATATACATATTTGGGGAAACGTCAATTTGCACCCGATGTATTCGTGAAATGTTTGCTATCAACGCTTCTGGCCGTTGGGAGGACGGTCCCTACATTTATTTCATATCGAATCGTTGTTTTGGAAACCGGGCGGCCCTCCAAATGATCTTTTTCTGAATGTAATATCATTTATCTATTGGTGACTTTGAAAACATTGGGGCTTACGGAATATTGAGTATGGTGACGATATGCTACTATGAAAACGGTCCTAGAAATCAAATGTCTTTAAAATGGCGTCTTGACGTATGGGTGAATGGACCAGTGGGGGTGCTGCGAAAGCTTTCGTGTAATTCGATGTTTTTCACTGTCGGAACTCACCGTTCCATATTGTACCATTATCTACTTACTGTTCTCTCTCTCTCTCTCTCGCTCTCTCTCTGTCTCTCTCTTACGTTTTTCCAATCTACTCCCAGATTTTTTGCAGCCATTCGGCTGTTTTTATAAATTGGTGATGGAAGGAACGCGGAGCAAAAAAATTTCGGAGGACAAAAAAGATTGAATTGAATTGGTGAAGAGGCGAATATACGACATGCGTAGAGGGTACGTCGAATATTCGCGAATAGTCGATTTGCAGAGCGTATAGTACGAGTGTAGATGTACAAGGCTCAACGCCATATTAATGAGGGATACACGCGTTGCCTGGCTTTTTTGCGAAACGGAAGAAAGAAGGAATCAGACAGAGTTAGAGAGGGACACAAATACACACACACATGTATGTGTATATATATATATATATATATACACACACATATGTTCACATATATGTACAACGGAAAAGAGAGAAATAGCGGGTAGTACCGGTGAAAAATCCAATGTTCGTGAAATTAGATTGTGCGCGTCGCGAGTAGCATATATCAACGACATTCTATTCGAGACGACGATGCCGAGAACGATGGAATGTAGCATCGGTGAGGAACGCGCGATTTTTCTGCTCCGCTGTCTCTGTGACGTTTTGGTATATCGGGGTTTCATTCGCGACCATCTCATTTGACGTGAGCGTGCGTTCACGAACGGGATAAAGTGGAAAAAAAGCTCTGCGTAGACGGATATATATATATATATATATATATATATATATATATATATATATATATATATATATATATATATATATATATATATATATATATGTGGTTCGTTTGGTGAGCATACAGGGTGTCATTGCGAGCAAGATGGTTTTTTTTAAATGTCGGGGAACAAAAATGCGCCTACATATTTGTGTTCAAAGTCCGATGCTGAATAAACAATGGCATCGCCCAGCAGTGGCAGATGCGCATATTTTTTAAATTCACGTCCTAAATGAAGATCAAAAGTTATTGAATGATATGATCGATTTGCGGAGTCACTGTGATCATTATTTTTTAGCGATTTTTTTTTTAAGCATTACGCTTGTGTGACGATCCAAAAATAAGGATGATTAAAAAACAAAATTAAAGGAATAAGTAAGGTAATTGAAAAATCATTTGGACATTTATTTGTATGTACATTAACGAAGTTCTATACCAAATTTCATAAAAAAATATTAATAATTAAAAAAGTTATAAACAATCTCGTGAAGGACCTTTGAAGGTGAGGGGCTCAACGGTGTACTTGATTTCGGCCACCCAGTTGATGTGAAGCAAAACAAAACGAGTTTTTTCTCCTCAAAATAGTCAATAGTGACGAAGACTTCATCGAGCTTTTTTATTGCGTTTCAATCAGGAAAAATAGTCGATTTTTTTTAAATTCTATGTGTATCTCCAATCTGTGATTCGTGCACTATATGTTGGACCTTCGTCTTCCATTTGAGTTGCCTCAAGCAACGGACGTGAATTCGGCATTTTCACAGTAGCCTAACCCCTTAAGGCGTTACCCCCACTTGTAGCGCAAAAAAAGGCCTTTTTCATGAATTTTTTTAAAGAAAACTACAAAACTTTTTTAATCGATCAATATACCATCTTAAAGAACACATCTTGAAGAACTTTCAGTAATTTTTTTATTGAAAAATATTACATTGTTTAGTGGCAAATGGCCGTCAATGAAATAATGTTTTTATATACACGGTTTGCGGTGACCAACATTGCGGCGAAGTGGATCATCTGAAAAAAAAATGCGGATGGATTTAGTCAAATATAAGTATAAACTAGTCTTTAATCGAAGGATTTTAAAAAATATTCATTTTTCACAAAATGGCGGACAGTCAAAGTTAATGGTTCGATTTTAACGAAAAAAACGGCCGTTTTTTGGCTATAAAACGGCCATTTTTTTTTTTCGAAAAAAAAATCGAACGATTAAAGACTACATTTTTATGTATTAAATAAGCCTGCAAAATTTCAAGAAGATCGGTTCATTAGTGTTCGAGTAATCTTGGTCACCGACTTCAGAAATGCCATTTTGAGAAAAACGCGTTTAAAGTTTCAATTTCAGTTTACACGAAGAAAATATTTTTTTTGTAAACTTACATAGTCATCTATTCCGGGCCTATACTTCTGTATGCCCATCCGGGCCCATACAGAAGTATGGGCCCGGATACTTATACTTAAAAAAAATGCAATAAAACAAAAATCGATTTTTTCAAAATCGGAAGTGGGGGTAACCCCTTAAGAAAGAGAAAATCACTTGTCTGAAGGTGGATTGGAAGCCGCGCTCGTTCCGGCTTGCACGTTCCGCGCGTGAGCAACTACTGTGCCATTGTTTACTACTTGGACTTTGAACGCGAATATCTCAGCCAATTTTTGTAGCGCGACATTAAAAAAGAGGGTTTTGCTCGCGAAGACCCATCCTATATGCTCACAAGGGCAACCTAGTTCTGAACCACCCTGTATTTATACAAAGTACCCCATGTCTCACGAAGTGGTAAAGTTTTAAAACAACAGTACTCCAAATGCCTTTGAAGAACTAAAGATAACGTTTATTTGACGTAACACCTCCACTAGAGTGGACGATACTGGCATCATCCCTCCCTCCCCTCCCCCTGAGGAGATCCCGGAACTTTTGCTCGAGAAATTTTGCGAACAGATATATACTTGGGTCTCGCGATATTCCACCGTTCCACTGAGAGTAGGACACCCGGTGGATAGAGAGGGATCGACAGAGGGAGCGAGAGAGAGAGAGAAAAAATACGAAGTGATATCGGAGGTGTCTATCACAAAAAGCAAAAAAAAGCAACACAATCGTGTGAAAATGGAGAGGCAGGAAAAAAGTTAAAAAAAAATAGTACGAATATGGATGGCTGTGTCACAATACACAGCTTCGTACTGTTCGGAACCCTCGTCCCAGATTAATCGAAAACGTGTGTGGCGCGGTGATTAAAATTCGAGCACTAATGAAACAACACTTCCGTTTATCAACTTTGAATTTTATCGAAGAAATGGATCCTGAGCTTGTCGTTCATTATTCGTGGGATTCCGTCTAATTTTTCGAGGACCTTTGTGATTTTTCGCGAAGGCGGGATCCAAGTAAATCGCTTTCTTGCACACGAAAACGAGACCCGAGTCGAAATTTTCGAGCCGCGTTCAACCCACAAATTGAAGGCGAGCAGAAATCGGCGTGAGCGGGTTATTGGGTATCTAAAGGAGGGTACAATGTTTGAAAGTACCATGCGTTAGAGCCTCCGATGAACCTCCGGCATGGCAGAAAGTAGACTTTTTGACTCAAAGGAGGTCAGGGAGGGTCACAATTGAACCTACGGAACCTCAGGTGGGCCTACTTCGAGCGCTCCCGCAGAACCTACTGCCCCCCCTTTCGGCCTACTGTACACGGCTAAACAAAAAAATTAATTTATATAGAATCTATTTAAATAAAATAGGTTTTTTTCCTTGTCTCCCAGCCTACTACGATCTACTTCTTTCAAATATATTTATATATGTTAATAAAGATGAGATTCAAATTAATCTTCACTTGCTTACAATGTACACTGTAAAGCTTAGTGTACTATATGCAAAAAATATTTCATAAATCGAAAATAAAATGAACGCATTATTTGAGAGCTTTACTACAAGGATTTTTCATCGTAATTCGTCATTCCCTGGCCTTTGGAAATGATTTTTTTCGAAGAAAATATTTGCCCTATATGCGATTTGAACCTAGTCCTACCTACTCATAACTACGCGCCGCTGCCCCTATGCTACCGAGTGCTTATAACATTTTGGTCGCTGATATGGCATAAGAGACCAAATGAGTACCTCCAACTATTTGTTGTATCACATAAGCTATAGATTTTTCAAACACACAGACACATACACACACACACGCGCGCGCGCGCGCGTGTGTGTGTGTGTGTATGTTTATTTATAGAAAATCAATCTATTTAATATCGTCCAATAACTACATATTTTATTTGATTCTAATAAATCTGTGATTCGGTTTCATCAGTTTAACATTTTCATCTGTTCAAAAAAACAATTTTGTCAAGTTCACTGAATGAATCTAGTTATTTTTTTTTAATTTACCTTAAATAAAATATTTGTAGAGTTAAGCATTTTTCTATTTGATTGAACTAATGGTCCATCTTTATTGTAACACTCATATCAAAGGGGCGGGGGGTAGTGAAGGTGGAGAGAGAGGAATTTTATATATATATATATATATATATATATATATAAAATACCCCCCGCCCCCTTGATATGAGTGTTGCAATAAAGATGGACCATTAGTTCAATCAAATAGAAAAATGCTTAACTCTACAAATATTCTATTTAAGGTAAATTAAAAAAAATAACTAGATCCATTCAGTGAACTTGACTAAATTGTTTTTTTGAACAGATGAAAATGTTAAACTGATGAAACCGAATCACAGATTTATTAGGATCAAATAAAATATGTAGTTATTGGACGGTATTAAATAGATTGATTTTCTATAAATAAACATTTTTAAAATCAATCATTTTAATAATGGAATGCAATAGGAAAAATTTGGTTCTATGAAAAATCTAGTTAATACAAATTTAAAAAAAATCAAATAGACGCGGTTAGTTAATATCATAATATTTAGCGGGAAAAAATAAAAATATGCTTCATACATACACGTGGAAATATTTTTTTAATTTTCGACGTGCTAAAAATGAAAACAAGGAAAAATCAAACATCTTATTTGAAATCGACGGTAATCGGCCGTCGCCATTTATCAACTCATTATTGAATAAACAAAAAAAAACAAAACGAACAAAAACAAAAAGAAAAAATCGAATGAGGTTGAATTCTAAACCGACAATTTCAATCCTTCAGAACATGAAATAGACTATAATTAACACCCTATCGTTCCATATAGAAATCAACATTATATGTTATTTAGATATACACTGCCAGCTAAAAGTTTTCGGACACTCCACATAATCGCAAAACTTTTGAGCGCTGGATAATTGCCAAATAATGTTAGAGTAATATAATTCATTTCATTTATTATTTCACGAAGATACTATAAAGATCTATATGATTAAGTAATTTCACAGAGCTTTATAGTATCTTCGTAAAATAATTATTATTCTACCATAAGTTTGCAATGATCCAAAGTGATATTAAGTTTTGCAGTTATCTGAAGTGTCCGAATACTTTTGACTGGTAGTGTATATTCGAATATATTAACGCAACCACATATTTCGAGTATTATATATATATATATATATATATATATATATATATGGGTCATTCCATGTCAAATCGACAAATTTTTTACCTGACCCCCTTTGATTTCACTGAAAATTTTCTATCTTTTTCTACCCCCCGAAAGTTATTTTTCAGAATTTTTTCAAATTTTTTTTCCCGACTCAAAAAAAGTTATGAATTTTTGAAAAAAACCGCTCTTTTATTTTTAAATTGCCAGAACTTTTTCAAAAATTGACCGTTTGGGAACTTTTTTTTTTCAAAATTTTTGTTTTTAAATGTAGTTTTCGAAAAAAAATATGAAAAAATTTTCAGAATCCCAGATATATGAAATATTTTAGTTTTTTTGAAAAAACCGTAATTTTCTCAAAGTCCGACCGTTTTTTTTTTTTTATTTTGCTCTAAAAATACTTCAACTAATTCTGCAATGATCCCCGTTAATCAAAAGATGTGACGACAATCGCTTCTAATTTTTTTTCCTGATTATAAAAAAATTTTTGTTGAATTTTTGCTGATTTTATATAACTTTGTTATAAAATTTTTTTTATTTCCTCGTGAAACCTCAAAAGTTAAAAAATAAAATTTTATTGGAGAATTTCAAGTGATTATCGTCCAAGAAATTGTTATTTAAAAAAAAAAATAATTTTTTTCTCTCCTTGACGTTATTATTTTACTCTTATGGACGTTTTTTTTTGGTACTGAAATATGACAACTTAACGTCATTTTGGTACTGAAACATGACAAAATAACGTCAATGAGAGAAAAAAATTATTTTTTTTTTTTAAAATAACAATTTCTTGGACGATAATCACTTGAAATTCTCCAATAAAATTTTATTTTTCAACTTTTGAGGTTTCACGAGGAAATAAAAAAAATTTCATAACAAAGTTATATAAAATCAGCAAAAATTCAACAAAAATTTTTTTATAATCAAGAAAAAAAATTAGAAGCGATTGTCGTCACATCTTTTGATTAACGGGGATCATTGCAGAATTAGTTGAAGTATTTTTAGAGCAAAATAAAAAAAAAAAAACGGTCGGACTTTGAGAAAATTACGGTTTTTTCAAAAAAACTAAAATATTTCATATATCTGGGATTCTGAAAATTTTTTCATATTTTTTTTCGAAAACTACATTTAAAAACAAAAATTTTGAAAAAAAAAAAGTTCCCAAACGGTCAATTTTTGAAAAAGTTCTGGCAATTTAAAAATAAAAGAGCGGTTTTTTTCAAAAATTCATAACTTTTTTTGAGTCGGGAAAAAAAATTTGAAAAAATTCTGAAAAATAACTTTCGGGGGGTAGAAAAAGATAGAAAATTTTCAGCGAAATCAAAGGGGGTCAGGTAAAAAATTTGTCGATTTGACATGGAATGACCCATATATAAAGTATTATATAATATATACCGTCGCTTAAATGTTTGGATACACCAGTCGATATTTCTTGCTGCACTAAAAGTCACATAGCTTCGTAAAAAAAAGATAACCAAATTTACCGAACGGCGTTTTGACGGGAATAAATTCAGCTGTATGTTGCTTTTCTGAAATATTTTTTTATCATTTTCTTTTCGACCCGGTACGCACTTTTATACGTGACTGATTTTCGGCTTTTTTTCGACCATCAAGAATTGAACGCATGACTTATGGAAAAAAAATTGTTACGTTTATCCATGGTGAACTTAAACGGGGTAGCAGGAACTTCATTTGCGTTTTTTATAAAGTTTTGTACGATTTTTTTCGCAATGTTATTTCTTTTTTTGCTAAAAAGACTAATTCTAGATAATGCAATGTAACTCAAGAACTAGAGGGCTTAAGAAGAAATGTCAAGAACGAAAAACGTCGCGTAAGCTTATACTGGATAGACTGGCATTTTTTAAAGAATTTTCCTGTGAGATTTTTTCTCACAGGAAAATGCCTATTAATCCGATAGAATTGGAATAAGACTGTATACACAAGCATTCTTTTATCAATTGCCTATAAAATAATAATAAATCGATATTGAGCAAATTTGATTGTTTTCGCATATTAATATTGGACTATTAATTTGATAAGGGGACGATGTATTTTTATTAATTTCGTATTATTTTCGTCATCGAACGGGTTACCGATCAGGTCACAATGGAATGATGATGGAGGAGATATCGAATTTGGGCCGAAAGCAGGTTAGGTGGGGTCGAGGCAACAGTTTGAGATTGAAAGCAGGTTAAGGAGGCCTGTGCTCTGCACGTTTCACTGAAACTGGGGGTCGAGAGAAGGTTTGGGAGGTCTAGCAGAGGCTGCCCTGGGCCAAGAGGAGGTCTCTTCATGGCACTGAACTCGACAAATGAGGTTTCGTAGGTTCAACGGAGGCTGGCGGCTTATGTATTACAAAAGAAATGGGTCCTGCGAGGGTTCAGAGGAGGCTAAAAATTTCGACTCGGGGAGACTCGCCCGATTTCGTTAAAAAAAATTAAGGCACATTTCAACGGGTCTGCATAAGTTTTGGGCCCATTTTCAATATTATCAATCCGAAATGGAAAATGAAAAATGTACTTTTAGTATATCAATCAAACTTTGGTATGACGGGATACTATTTTAAATTGCGAAAATTACGAAAATGACAAGTTGTAGAAAAGAATCGTTCGATTTCCGACAAAAAAAACAACTTTAATAATTTGTTGTTAACAAATGGATAATCATGTACAAAAATTCGCCGGTCGTACGATAGAAAATGTTATTAAAGAGAATAGAATACGAATAGAATATAATAAATATAAATATAGATATATAATATAAATATAAATAGATAAAATATAAAATAAATAGAATAGAATAAATAGATAAAATATAAATATAAATAGAATAGAATAGAATACGATAGAAAATATTATGCTCTATCCGAATTTAAAGTAAATCGGACGAATAGATTTTGAGATACGACTTAGACCGCTTTCTTAAATTGTAGTTTCGAGAAGAAAGACAAAAGGTAAATGGCAGCGGACCGGTTCGCCATTTTTTTAAATTTGAATTGCCGTAAAAACCCCAAGCATTTCATTGATTTTTACATAAATACAATAGAACAATAAATATTTATATATATTTATATATATTAAAAATTGAAACGGGACAACACTGTGGAGGGTACAAAAAATCGATTTTTCCCCCTTTTTTCAATGTATACATATTCAAGAACATGCGGGAAAAATTTCGAGTTAAAATATTGAAAATTGACCAAGTTACGACGATATGGTGAGAGCAAATGGCGCAATGATTTATGTACACTGTTGTCAAATTTTCAATCGCGATTTTCTCTAAACTTAATTTTTTTCTGAATCTGGCCGAAATCATAACTGTAGCTATAATCGTTCTAGTTTCAATTGAAAAAAAAATTCCATAAATGCAGTAGCTATGGTCGTACACAGCCGTTTTTTTAATTCAGTATTGCATAAGCCCCAGAATATAAGTAAAAATTTCGCTAAAATTACATTTTTCTTTTTAAACACCCGCCATTTTGTGATTAAAAAAAAACGGCTACGTACAACGAGGACTACATTTATATAGTTATAAAACGTTTTATATTCATTTTTCAGACGAACCATTGTCATGTTATCGTTCTGGCCGTTCGGCCTGACATTTTATACAGCGGCTCTATTATACCTCAATAACGTTGTCGATTTTGATTTTTTTTTTTTCAAAAAGATTTTCACGAAATATTTTCAATGTATGCATAATAACTTACCTTTTTGCAAATACCTAATGCATAATCTAGTGGACGAAAAAACAATTGTAAAAAACGATCTTTTTTCGGCCCGTCACAGTGGTGTCCGCCCTTAAAGTATATAATAAATATATTGAAATCCTGTACGAAAACATATTAGGCACATAAAAATCCTTGCGCACCTTCTCACGATAAAATTAACAAACTCATGCTCGTTTAATATCACACAGTAATATATATGCACACACACATACACACGCACACAAGCTTATGTGCGTGGCTCCGTGTACGTAATAATAGAGACCCAGAGTGATATAGCCCTCGCAGTATGGAATATATTCCATACAGCGAGGGCACTCTGCTCTTGATTACTTAATTAAGTACGACGGGTGGCTATGGTGTCTTCGCAGGATTTGATGGACGAGCCATTAACGAATGAGGCAACGAGCCCGTACGTTTGCTTACACTCTCGTGGCACATGGTATTGGGGAAAATTGCATCAACAGAGAAATACGTAACGATATATGTAAATATATATGCGCGTGTGTGTGGGTGCATGGGAGGCGTCATCCGCTCGTGCAATAATATTGGGTTAGGTCAGACATTTCGACTGACGAATTGTAATTTACGAAGTACCGCATAACGACATAGAGGTGGCCGGAAAAACTTTTCACGAAGTTGGTCAAATTTTGTAGGGCTCTTCGGGTTTCTAAAAAAAACTGAAACAACAAGGATGACTAGACATGCACTGCTAAAAAAGATTCATGGAAATCAGCTGTACACATTCAGTTAATATTTTCTTTTTATTTCAATTAATAAACATTTTCGCTAAATCTACTACTCGAGAGATCTACTGTACTATTCCAGAGATTTATTTCAAATATATTTATTTATTTAAATCAAGATCTAGACAACATTGTTGAGTAACAAAAATAAATATGCTTCTAATAATTTTGTTAATTGGTATTCTTCGCTCAAACATTTATTTAGACCTGTGGACTAACTGGGTCTATTGAGATATTTTTTTAAACTAGCAAGTTCGTAGACGTAGTAATATGCTCTTTAGCCGGGGTGTGGCGCCGGGCACGAGGCTTCTCGCGCAAGCCATTCGTACTCTGAGCCAGCGCGTAACCGAGTCCGCCAAACTCATCGACGCAGGACGAATCTTGTGATAGCCACGCAAGAGGAACATCCTCTCGTATATACCGAAATGGTGGTAATACGTAATATTTTTATAATTCTTCACCATTGAAGGTTCTTAACAACACGGATCAATATGTATACTATATGAGAAAATATGGCGAATTTGCTGGTTGCAAATCAAAATACTAGTAAGTTAAATAACATTTGTATTCTTTCGAAATATCGATATATTTGAATATGAGGGGGTACACCCGAGTAGACGGCGAAAACGAAAGTGAATTTTGGGAATTATTATCTCAAGAACTATTTGTCCCATTTCATTCGAATTTGCGTTAATCGAGCGTAAAAATATTGACGTATATAGACACGATTTTTCATAAATATATATTCTACGTCTATAGAATATGATTACATGCATTCGATTGATCTGAAACAAAAAATTCGAGAAGATTCTTATAATGTAATGTATAGAGCCCTTCGCATGGTAGGATTTTTTTTTTTCATAATAGCGCTTAATTAAAATTTACGTTCATTTTCAACCCAACTTTCCGCCCTTTTTGGCTTGATGAAAAAAAAAATTGCGCCTCATAATTATGCCTATTTTTATTTATGTCACGAGATTATTTATTATTACCAGTACTTAATATCAAGCGTTCCCAAAATACGGCAACTTCGCAGACATTGAGGTTGGCAGCAATGCTCTTCATTCACCAGCCAAGATCCGTACCTGATCTTTCATCAAACCTTGATGGTTCAATATTGAATTATATGGTTTACGAAGGACAAAATGGGTTGTTTTTCTAAATGTTTATAAATGTTTATTTTGCGTTAATCCGTTGGTAGAAATGGTTTATCTCGATGCTTAAGGGGCCTGCTCACCGTAGACGCTAAAAAGGCTATTTTCATGATTTTTTTTGTTCGGTTTATATTATAGATATTGATATAAAAGTCGTTACACGTAATAAGTACACTTTCGAAATACATTTAAAAAAAAGGTGTATATATTTTTGTAAGCCAAACAAACTTTAAACGCGTTTTTCTCGAAACAAGGTTTTTCGACGGCTTGTTAATAAAATCTTCGAAACTACTGAACCGATCTTTATGAAATTTCAGCCACACATTCTTTACAACTATAGCTATAGCGCATATCAAGGATTTTTAAATTTTGACATTTACTATTTTTTGGCCATAAACGGTGAAAAAACACTTTTTTTCGAACAATGTCCGCCATTTGATTTTTTTTGCATATATCAAAAATCGTATGATTTACGCTATAGCCATTAACATACTGAATCTAAAACCGTTTGATTTTTTTGTTTCGGATGATCCATCTCCGAGATTTCATCAACAGCGCAGACCTACAATTTTTTAGGACGTTTTCCAGCTACCATTTTCGTCTATAAATTGTGACTTAAAGGATTATTTTTTTTAATATTTCGAAAGTGTATTTATTAAGTGTAACAACTTTTATATCAAAATCTATAATGTAAACCTATCAAAAAAATTCATGAAAATAGCCTTTTGTAGCGTGCAAAGTGAGAAGACCCCTTAATAGTCAAAAAAATTATATCACTCTTCGCTTGAACGTCTCGCCCATCAAACCGCATGTAAAATTACTTACATAAACTATTCTTTATCTCTGGTGTTGTGTGGTGAAAAAAGTTCAAAAAAATTGTAAAAGCTCAATATAGTCTAGACAATAACGTATATCTTTTTTAAATGAAATCTTGAATTGTGACTAATGCTGCAACCTCCGTGACCTTCCGTGGTCACACTTCGGTAGTATAACATAATGATCACAATGGGTGAAATTCACCCGGCCAAGTTCCGAATGTTTGCTGTCTGAAAACTATCAGTCCGATCGGGATTGAAGAAATACTTTGAACGTTCTAGAACATGTGTGAAAAGTCGATATAGCATAATTTAAATGACAACACATTTTTGAAAAGTCGTGAATATCAATTTGTCAAAAAATACACCTTTTCACTAAAAAATCTTAAGTTTTTAAATTTTTGATATTTTCAAGTAAAATTGGAACAGAATACTCGTCAGACATGGTACTTCAAGCGAAAATAATAGGGGCATAGTAGCACTTCAAACCCTCGCCTCCTGGAAGGCCGACCTTAAATTGAAACCAGGGCCCATAGATATTCAGACCCAAAATAAGGTCAGGGTAAAATTTACCCACGGTGACCAAGGAGGGTTAAATACATATTTATTGAATTGTCTACATCAAGAAATGCTTGAAATAGATGGAAAAAAAGACTTAACATAATAATTATAGTAGTTCATGAGGCAACCAAAAAAATTATTTCACTCAAATAGGCCCTACTCAAATCAAACATACTTTTTTCAACACTATGTGCGACCTGCGGTGATTTTCAAATGAATTGCTATTAAGGCGAGATATAGATTTTATACAGGAAAAAACAAGCAATATTGAGGGATTTTTTAAACTAAGGAATAATTATTCTACAATTATCAAACTTTAGGTATACTTTAATAGTATATTT
Source organism: Ophion slaviceki (assembly GCA_944452715.1). Taxonomy (NCBI): domain Eukaryota; kingdom Metazoa; phylum Arthropoda; class Insecta; order Hymenoptera; family Ichneumonidae; genus Ophion; species Ophion slaviceki. The sequence goes on along the minus strand of OX101783.1, from coordinate 5,027,161 downwards.
AAGTATACAAAACAATTTTTTTAATGAATTCATCATCTAAATGGCGGAGCTGCGGCAGATTGTTACAGCAAGATCGCCGCGGGAGTTGCGAATCGGCGTGCAGTCTAGCTTCCCGTAGACTTTGATTTCCAGAACAGTTCAAACATTTTTTCAGCTAGAACATGTATAGTTTCTATGTGACGGTAACTAAAATGAAGAAAATGCAAAATTAATAAAATGGCACTCATTTACAGAAAAAAATTAACATTTCACACAAGATTTCTGTAGAATGTGGATTAAAAAAGTAGTTTCTTTCCAATTTTTCAAAAACAATTCCCGTCAAGCAGAAGGTATGGTATAACCAATGTTATACCACATGAGGCATTCTACGCCACTTCAGCCAGTAAAAAAAATCCACAAATAATTTTGAAAAATCAAGTTACTCTATTGAAAAATATCCACCGAGTGTCGACATTTAAAAAAAAATTCTGACGTTTTTTCTCGTTGATTACCATTTTTTAAATATTTTTCCATTGAAATGGCTACCACATGAGGCATTCTACGTCACTTCAGCCAGTAAAAAAAATCCGCAAATAATTTTGAAAAATCAAGTTACTGTATTGAAAAATATCCACCGAGTGTCGACATTTTTAAAAAATTTCTGACCTTTTTTTTCGTTGATGACCATTTTTTTATTTTTTTCCATTGAAATGACTGTATATTTGGCAGGATTTGACGTATTTACATTCGTAAAAAACGAAAATGTGCGTCTTTTTCTAGCCTTCCAGAAAAAAATTAATTTAGATTTTATTGAGCAAGTCGAACGTCCGTTTCAGGGCAAAATATGCAAAAATATTTTTTTTCTCAAGGAAAGACACTCGTTATTTTATTTTTAAGAATTTCCCCGAATTGTGACTACGAAAAACGGATTTTTGGTATTTTTCATATTATGGGATTCCTAAACGCCGTGAAGTAACAGCAATTTTTATTTTTTTATTAATATTCGATTGAAGAGTGTGGAGCACTCGCTGTATGTTTACCAGGTTTTTAAAATACATATGACACAAATGTCATATGTATTGGATCGTTGTAAATGTATACGCCGCCTTAACTCGGTGTTCTTTTTTTTCGTTTCAGGTACAAAGTGGAAGTGGCCGGGAAGAGTCTCCCGGTACTTACGAATCTTGACAAGGGGCGTTACGGTGTGTTGGTCTTCGAGAATCTGAACAAGTATCTCCAGATGGACAAATGGAATCGCGAGCTCCTGGACAAATATTGCCGGGAATATTCGGTGGGAATCGTTGGGTTTGCACCGCCCGGCGAGGAGAGCCTCGTGGGTGCTCAGCTCAAAGGTTTTCCTCTCTTCATACACACGAATCTGCGGCTCAAAGTAAGCCCGCGACACTTCTATTTGTTATAACGTATCGTGACGTGCGATGAATTTTGCCAATTTTTCTTCTCTCGCGATCTTCTTTCGCCTCTTTATTTTTTATTTTAATTTTTTTTTCGTCCTGTTTCGCGAGATGTACTTTATGGCATCATCTTTTGTTTCTTTATGCAACGAGGACGCACAGCTGAACGCAGCGTCGCCGATCCTGAGACTAACGAGATCCGGGGAAACGGCCTGGGGACCTTTGCCCGGTGGTGACTGGACTATTTTTCAAGCGAATCACAGCACGTACGAGCCCCTCGCGTGGGCCCACCGGGATAGCCTCGATTATTCCACCAACAAGAGCCCTCTCGCTACTGTCATACAGGCACGTCTCCATCTCTACATCAATTTTTCTTTCTTCGTCTTTTTACAATTGAACATTTTATCTTTCCTTTGTCTCTGCACGATTCCCGTTCATTGTTCTCCGTCCACATTGCAGGCCAGTTAAAGAGACGAAAACCCAGCACTTTTAGCGTAGAATTAGAATTTTTTACTGAGCCTAAATGGTTGCATACTGAAAGTAACCCCAATGAAATGTTGCCCCTCAACTCGCCCCAACCCTAAGAATTAGGGGTTGAAAACTTAAAAATCCCCGTATCTCGATAATTAATAGCGCGATCAAAAAATGTTTCAATCAAAAGTTGTTCGGAATAATAAAATACGTATAATGTTATCCGACGTCCAAACGCCTATCTTTGAAAATAGCGGCACAAAAACGCGAGAGCACCCCGAATTTTCTAATCGTTTCAGTGCCGCCATTTTCAAAGATAGGGGGTTGCACGTCGGATAACTTTATACGTATTTTGATATTCCAAACAACTTTTGTTTGAAACATTTTTTTATCAGGCCATTAATTATCGAGGTACGACGATTTTTAAGTTTTCAACCCCTATTTATTACGGTTGGGGCGAATTGAGGGGCAACATTTCATTGGAGTTACTTTCAATATGCAACCACCTAGCTTCAGTCAAAAATACTAATTCTACGCTAAAAGTGCTGGGTTTTCGTATCTGTTACTGGACTATTGGGCAGAGTAGAATTTTTTCGTCGTTGACAACGATTCATCTTCTACGTAGACGGAAAAAAATGTTTTTTTAATCGAAGTTCAAGTTGACTTGTTATGGTGTCAACTTTAATTCACCTTGGTCAATTCAATTGGTTAGAAAATCACTTGACATTTTATAGAGGCCATTTTTTTACATTGAAACGTTGCAATTTTGTAAACTCGTTGAGGCAATTTTCGAGCAATTTTTTTGCCCTTGAAATAAACTGAAATTTTCTAAGCTCATCTCTTACAGCGTGCGACAAATTATTTTTTTCTAAATTTATGCGTGTTAGTGAATTTATTTTTTTTCTGAATAGTTTTCTGAATAGAATCTTTATTCTTATGATATAAGTCTTTTATCGATTATTTTTATTCATTTCCCATATATATATACATATATACCGAATATATATATATACACCGAATCATACTCTTGAAAAATTTTCTCGATCAAGGAAGGAAAACCGAGTTTGAAACTTCGGCATCTTTGAGCTTTACCCCCATACGACGAGGTCTTTGTGATTTGTTTTACTTCGTAACTCTCTTCCTTTTCTCTCTCTCTCTCTCTCTCTCTCTCTCTCTCTCTCTCTCTCTCTCTCTCTCTCTCTCTCTCTCTCTCTTCCCTCCTCTTTTATTTTACTTCTCCCTCAATCGTAGAATTCCCATCACAGCCAACAATGGAGTTAGCTCACTTCGTATCGGAGTTCCTCGATAAATTCTTAAGTATGTGTTCTCACTTTGACGTGGCATTGTCGTTATATTTTCCACGAGTACACCAACGTCTTGTTTCTTCGGCAAGCAAGTAGATCGAGTGCACAGAGTCTATTTCATCTTTCTTGTTTCGAATGGCTCTTGATATATAGATATGCATTTATACACGGGTGACAATTATAAACTGGCCATATGTTTTTTAAGGGTCCAGTGCGGAGATTTGGTGACGGAGAAAAATATCATATTTAAAGGTTTTTAAGTCTTCTTTTTAAAAAAAAATACAGCATATTTTTGTGATGAATAGTATTAGCCCGAAAAAAAATTACGATTTGGAAAAAAAACTTCCATTTTCAGTTTAACATAATGAAGATAATTAAATTCCGAATACGAAATACCACTAAAAAAACACTTTTTAAAGTAGAATTGAATTATAATTACTCACGTCAACATGATGGTATTGAAATTTGCATCGTTGGACTGTAACGAAAATATATTTTCTTGCTATTGCCGATTTTTTTTGTCACATTCAAACTACGAGAATTACTGAAACACTTTCGCGGATCCTTGTTCAAATTATATAACTAAAACTGGCAAGAGAGATTTGAGATGATAATAAAAATAAAGAAACGAATAAAATCAATAAGGATTTTCGTTGCATTCCAACGATGCAAACTTCAGCACCATTCGACATGCATCGTTGATCATTTTTTCTTGTTCGATGACGGGATACACGAAAAAAGTTTTTCAGAATTTTGATTTTTTCCAGAATGCTCAATTTTTACTGGCGAACATTACTCATCACAAATTTTTTAAAACTTTTTGTTGGAAGAGGACCCAAAAAACCATTAAAAATCATATTTTTCTCGGTCCCAAATCCCCGTGCTCGATCCTCATAAACAAACCTTATAATTAGCACCCTGTATATATATATATATATATATGTATATATATATATATATATATATATATATATATATATATATATATATATATATATATATATATATATATATATATATATATATATATATATATATATATATATATGGTCACGTCATTGGTCACGATCCCGTAAAAGGATTGTAGCACATGTTTTCCACTATCAAATAACCCAGTAATGTTTTATGCAAAAGTGAACCATTTTCGAGATATTATTATTGTTCTTTTCTAAGTAAGGAGTAGACCTTTAAAATAATTTTTTTTCAACTGCCGTACGGAATCAGACTTTTTTGTTATTTGTAGTTTGAGGACACAGCAACGAAGATTTGTCATCAATAAAATAAGAATAATTATCAAATTTGCCGAGTTTTGGACCCCTAATGCAAAAATGTTTGCAGATTATTCTCATTATATAGTTCTCAAACTATAAATGATAAAAAAGTTTCATTCCATACAACAGTTTTTTTAATTAATTTTTAAAATTGCCTAGGCCTCACTCAAAAAATAAATAATATCTCGAAAATGATTCACTTTTGCATAAGCATTACTGGGTTATTTGATAGCGTAAAACATGCCGTACAACCCTTTCACGTGACCCTTATCGTGTGAAATAAATACATTTCACACGATAAAATATTTATTTTCACATAATTTCCCACTCTACATATATTTAATCTTGACAATACTTATCTCCGCGTGTACTTCAGTTTTCCCGAAATAATGAGCGATCGTCCGACAAAGTAACGAATAATAAGTACATCCCAATAAAAAGGGCACATTGTGCTAATTTTGTTCATCTAACGAGATATTTTAAGGTGCAAAAAAATCTTCAATAAATCTCTCTTTCGAAGAAGCATACGTCAATCTTATGTCAATCTTATTATCATACTCAAGCTTATGTCAATCGTACAAAACTGCACGTACGCATAGATATTGCACAATCGTGGTACGATAAAATTGACATTGCTCCTTGTCACGGTACACCGTGACAATTTGTAACGCGATTTCCTGTTCCGTTTAGATTCCTCTAAGGAATTCGAGATTGCGAGATTCCGCGATTTAAAGCGTATGTAGGAAAGCAGTGCTTAGGACTTTTCTGTTTTCCCGTGTCAGTATCCTCGCCATCGGTCCTTTTCTGGGTGTTGCTCTCTTTCTCTCTCTCTCTTCTCACCCAGCATGAATCATATTCTCCCACTGCAATATAATATAAAAATAAAAAAGTGATAAGAATACAAATTAGCTGACGAAAAATAAAAACGAAGACGACGAGAGTGAGGGAACAGAAGGAGAGAGAGAGAGAGAGAGGTAGCAGCATTGCTCATTACTCCAATCAGCCCGCCGGCTGATTGGCTCCCCTTTTAATTACCCTCGTTGGATCGCGTTGGTACGATGTACGAAGAGACCCAAAAGCGAGAGAGAGAGAGAGAGAGAGAGAGAGAGAGAGAGAGAGAGAGAGAGAGAGAGCTGGCAAGCGACTGACAAAAACTTCGTCCAGCAAAGGGGCGCATCGTCCTACACCTGCGTAAGCGCGTAATGAGGTTATCAACGAGATTATTATTGTTGTTTACTGCTAACAAGCTCACTCGAGGCGCAGTGCATCTCCGAACCCGCGTTCTATTCCCGAGCTTGCGTCGAAAATTGGCGAGACAGATATATAAATATAATATACGCACGCACGCACACAGACACACACAGATAGAGGGGCGGGGGGGGGGGGGGGGGGGGGTTAAGAAGCCCCGCGATGAATGGTCGCGCTCCTCGAGCAATAAGGATTTTGCTAGCAAACAGCACCCTCCGTCCACTTGCCCTGCCTCCGCCAAGTTCAGAAGAGGACTCTGAATAAAAAGGCAAAGGTAGCTTCGCCACCGATGCAATTATAACGGATCGATAGAGCGTGTATACATCTACTGTATATATATATACATAATACACATAATATTATATATTATTATTATTATTGCAGTTGTTGTTGTTGTTGTTGTTGTTGTTGTTGTTGTTGTTGTTAAATACCTACGTATGCACACCCAAATACACATTCTTGTCTACTCCGTTCTTCCGTCTGCACAGACAACGTTCCCTTCCTGTATGTATATGGGTCATTCCATGTCAAATCGACAAATTTTTTACCTGACCCCCTTTTGATTTCGCTGAAAATTTTCTATCTTTTTCTACCCCCCGAAAGTTATTTTTCAGAATTTTTTCAAATTTTTTTTCCCGACTCAAAAAAAGTTATGAATTTTTGAAAAAAACCGCTCTTTTATTTTTAAATTGCCAGAACTTTTTCAAAAATTGACCGTTTGGGAACTTTTTTTTTTCAAAATTTTTGTTTTTAAATGTAGTTTTCGAAAAAAAATATGAAAAAATTTTCAGAATCCCAGATATATGAAATATTTTAGTTTTTTTGAAAAAACCGTAATTTTCTCAAAGTCCGACCGTTTTTTTTTTTTTTTTGCTCTAAAAATACTTCAACTAATTCTGCAATGATCCCCGTTAATCAAAAGATGTGACGACAATCGCTTCTAATTTTTTTTCTTGATTATAAAAAAATTTTTGTTGAATTTTTGCTGATTTTATATGACTTTGTTATGAAATTTTTTTTATTTCCTCGTGAAACCTCAAAAGTTAAAAAATAAAATTTTATTGGAGAATTTCAAGTGATTATCGTCCAAGAAATTGTTATTTAAAAAAAAAAATAATTTTTTTCTCTCATTGACGTTATTTTTTTACTCTTATGGACGTTTTTTTTTGGTACTGAAATATGACAACTTAACGTCATTTTGGTACTGAAACATGACAAAATAACGTCAATGAGAGAAAAAAATTTTTTTTTTTAAATAACAATTTCTTGGACGATAATCACTTGAAATTCTCCAATAAAATTTTATTTTTCAACTTTTGCGGTTTCACGAGGAAATTAAAAAAATGTCATAACAAAGTTATATATATATAGAGTTTTATTTGCATAACTTGGAATACAAGTTTTTTACAAACTATTTCCTTACATATTGTTCCTTATTTCTAACTTAAGCCTACAATTCTATCCTGCACCTGCACTTCTCTTTCTTTTTACCTCTACTACTTATCACTAACGTCTCCGTCTTCCTCCTTACTCTTTTTTGCGCACAATACCTCTATTTCTCTAAAATACCGGCAGATTCCAATATTTATTTTTCCGCCTAACATATTAATGATTTCTCCTTTTATCGCGATCTCATCCACTCCCTGCATCCACTCCTCAGCTTCTTTTCTTGTTTCCTTTGGCATTAATGCCCATGCTTTTCTGCACACTATCAGGTGTTCCACGGTCTCATTTTGTTCCTCACATATCCTGCATCTCCAGTCCTTCACCCCCTTTTTTCCCGCTCTCCAGACATTTCCACACCTTAATCTTGCCCACAATTCTTTGTCCCTACCCTTCACTCCTTCCTCCTTCCAATACTTCCACGGGCTTTCCTCGTTCTCCACCAAATATTCATACATGCTATTGTACGATGATTTTTTTATTTTTTCTTCTTCTTCCTCCAATATTTTCTTTTTTAGGTTTTCTAATCCTTCTCCAATCTTTTTTTCTATTGTTCTCACTTCTTTCTTCTCCCTTATCATCATTATTATTTCCTCTATGCCCATTTCCATTAATACTTTTTTCAAATCCTTTCCCCACTTCGACGGTGCACCATTCGCTATCGCTCTCATCTCCTCTCTTACACATATTTTTGGCCATCTCTCGTCCTCCATCTTTAGCACCTCCTTGATGTACCTCAGTACTCGTTCTCTGATTACATATTCTATAGTAGGCACCCCCAGCTCCCTCCTCCATATATAATTTGGGGTCTCTCTGTTTACCCCCAACGCCATTTTACAGTACCTTCTCTGTATTTTTTTGATCACCTCTATTTCCCCTACTCCCCAAATCTCTACCCCATACATCACTCCTGCTTTTACGATCGTTTCCATCAAGTAGATCCGCTCCTCCATGATATCCCTTCCCGCCCTCTTCCATATTCCCCATACCCTATTCATGGCTTTTTGCGCTTTCCCTGCCGTTTTTCTACCATGTGTCCAACTTGAGTTTTTCGCCGTGAACCAATATCCTAAATATTTAAACTCATTCACTATTTGAATCTTTTCCCCTTTAATCCCCCATTCTTCATTCTTTTTACCTCTTCCCCCATTCCCAAATATCATTATTTTAGTTTTCCTAGCATTTATTTCCATTTTGTTACTTTCCGCCCATTTTTCTAAGTCCCTCAGTATGCTGCTTAAACCTTCCCCTGTATCCGCTATTGCCGCCACGTCATCAGCATATTTTATGGCAAAAATTTTTTCCTTCCCCACTACTGCTCCTCCCTCGTTTCTCCTCACCCACATATCCTCCAAATCGTCAACGTATATATCAAACAAGACCGCACTTAGTGCACACCCCTGCCTTACTCCCTTCCCCGTCCTAAAACTCTCCGTGATTATTCCATTCGCTTGCACTTCTGCCCTTGTGTCCTTGTAAATTACCTTTATCATGTCTAGCATTCTTCCCTCTATTCCTTTCCCTCTTAATTTTTTAATCATTCTTTCCCTGCTCACCCGATCAAATGCTGCCTTAAAATCTATAAACGCCACATATAGTTTACCGCCCTTCACTTTTAGTTGATTGTTTATTACCGCGTTTAACGTGAATATTTGATCCCTCGTTCCTCTACCTCTCCTGAACCCCGCCTGACTCTCCTTTAATTTTTTGTTTCTCTCTATCCACTTGTTCAGCCTCTCTGTCATCATTTTTGTCAATAATTTGTAACCTACATCTAATAGTGAGACCCCCCTATAATTTTCTGCCTTATCCCTCTCTCCCTCTTTATATATTGGGACTATCCTCGCGATTTCCCACCCCTTTTCCATCGTTCCTTCTAGCCACATTTTATTTAAGACCTCTTTCAACTCCTCCTTTTCTTCCCTTGGTAAAGCCTTGAAAAATTCGACGCTAATTCCGTCCTCCCCCGCCGCCTTGCCGTTTTTCATTTTTTTCAGCGCCTCTTCCATTTCTTGCAACCTGATCGGCTCATAAAATTCCTTTTTTTCTTTTCTTTGCTCGTCACATATTTCTGTCTCTTCTCTCTCCCATACCCCCCCCTCATTTTCCTTTTCTTGGTCGTTTTTTCCATTGAGCAATCTTTCAAAGTGCTCCTTCCATTCTTTCTTAGTTATTTTGCTCCCATTCGCTCCTCTCCCATTATTCCTGAATTTATTAATCGCTTTCCACCATTTCGATAGGTCCTTTGCCTTTCCAACCTCCTCCCAAATTTTGCTCCGCCATTCCTCTTTTGCCCCTCTGTATACCTTTTTCAATTTCTTTCTTTCGTCCACCAGCTCTTGTTTTTTTTTTGTTTTTTGTCCACGCTTCGTTGTTTTGTGAACGCCTTTAATTTTTCCCACACTACCTTCCTTTGCTTCTTACATTCGTTATTGAACCACTTCGGGAGCCTTTTTTCTCTCCTTGTTTTTTTGCCCTTCCTTCTTAGCCCCACCTTTTCTGCCACCCTCACAATTTTTTCTTTCACCCCCTCCCAACTCTCCCTCCCTTTTTCCATTTTCGTCTCTTTTTGCATTTCTTCCATGAACCTCTCTGTTTTTTCTTCAACCCACAATAGCCTTTCGCTATCCTGTGTCCCCTTCTCTTCCCCCTCTTCATCCTTTCCCTTATTCTCCTCCCATGCCACACATATTGGCAAGTGATCCGATTCTATTCTTTCCACTACTTCCATCCATTTGAATTCATCTCTTCCTCCCCTGTCTAATATCATTATGTAGTCTATGACCGATCCACAACATTCTTTATCCCCCCCTACGAATGTTACTTTACCCTCCCTATCACCTTTCACTCTTCCATTCATCACCTTTAAACTTAAATCCTCGCATAAGTTTAACATTCTTCTTCCCTCCGTATTCAGTATTTTGTCCTGAGATTTCCTTGTTTCAACTCCATCTCCTTCCTCGCCCCCCTCATTTATTGCTTGCATCCCCCCTATCCTTGCGTTCATGTCACCCACAATCATTACTCGCTCTTTTTCCTTTGCCTCTTCAATTATTGCCTCTCTCAGCTTTTTTTCTAACTTTTGCACGCCGATGTTATTATATACCGAAATTATTGAGGTTTTTTCCTTCATTATATGATTGTTCATTATTAAACCAAATTCCCATTCCCTTGTTTCCCAATCCTCAGCCCAATACTTTTTTATCCCAACCGCCTGTCCTCCTTTTGCTCTTCCCTTTTTTATCCCTACTTCCTTGTGGGCCGCTTTGAACTCCCATTTAAATTTGTCACTCATTTTCAACCTCACGTTCTCCTCATCCTTCTTTTCAACCCACGTTTCTTGTAAGATTACCAAATCCGCTTTTTCTAAAAATCCCCACGCTTCTCCAATTTTAAATATCCCCGCTATATTCCATAGTATTATCTTAAACTCGCCCCCTCCCTCAACTTCTTTTTTCTCTCTTTGCTGATCTTCTCTCTTCTTTCTTCCATTTTCTGTCAGTCCGCATCCTTCAATATCGTCCTCCCCGCTCGTTCCGAAATGTCTGCCGCCATCCATCATCGCCTCCCATCCTCTCGATGTCTCCCTTCCGCTCGATCCACCTCCACCATGCTCCTTCCAGCCAGATTTTCATGTACTTCACCTCAGCTTGTTTTCCGTATTTCCTCTCATGTTTCGCTACATCTCGCATCCATTTCTGTACTTCTTTCTCCCTCTTGGTCAGGTCGTCGTTGATCCATATATCAGTTCCCCTCAGTTCCTTGCTTTTTCTGAGTATTTCTATCTTGTCGGTCCAGTTTTTATACTTCACTACCACCGATCCATTTCCAGAAAACTTCGTCGTTGTCTTTCTCCTTATATTCGTGTTGCATCTTTCGTCAACCTTCGCCAACACCTTATCTTTCTCATATCCCGCCTCCGCGTAGAAAGAAACCTTTATGTTGTTTCTTCTGTTTTCCCTCCTCATTCTTTCCTCTCTCCACTCCCGGTCACTAATCGCCACGGGCTTCCTCCGCAAGATGTTCTCCCGCTTTTCTCTCTCATCCTCCTTTGTAACGTTATTATTTTCCTCCGACCTTTTTCTTCCTCTCCTCCCATTTCTTACTACTCTCCAACCTTCTTCCGATACCCCTCTTTCGCAGTCATCCTCCTCCTGACTCCTCCACCTCTCTCCGTGTCCTCCATTTCCATACATTGTTTCCGTCCTTACGATTTCCTCTCTCACTCTTTTGGCTGCCACTTTTGCTCTTCCTCCGTCATCTGCCTCATTTTCGGAACCCTTCTTCACCGGTTCTTCCTTTTCCTTTCCTTCGCGCTTATTTATCACGTTCATTAAGATTTTTTGCTCCTCCCGCCACCGCATCCTGTCCTGCTCTGCTTTTTTCTTAAGCATTTCGACCTCTTTTTTATATGTATCAATCTCCCGACGCCTTTCCGCACATTCCTCACATCGATCCTCTCCATCTGCCTCACACTCTTCCTTTATTCTTTGTAACTCCTCCTTCCACCACTGTTTCATCCTTCTCTCCGATTCCGCCACGCTGTTTCTCATCGTATGTCTCATCCGTATCTCGGCCTCCCTTATTCCCATCATCCACGTGTACACACAATCATTGTTGTCAATCTCCTTTTCACCCTCACACCATGTTTCATTGTCACTTTCCTCCTCATCCCCTTCGTCTTCTTCCCCTTCTTTCTTCTCTCTTCCGTTATCCTCCATTTCCTCTTTTCCGCCGATCTCTTCTGCCTCCTCGCCGCAGTCTTCTCCGTTGCCGCTGTTCTTATGCTTTTTCAGCGGCGGTGACGCCACATCACCCCCTGCCCCCGCCACTCGTGTCGTCGCAAAAAACTCCCTGACATCGCGACTCGTCTCCTTCTTCTTTGGTCGTCCACGCTTTCTTTTCTCCCCCTCCGTTGTTGCAGTGATTCCTTCTTTACCGGCCGCCGTCTCTACGTAGTTCCTTCCACTCTCACGGCGCTTCTGCTCCCTTTCTCCTGCCACGTTTCCGCTCTCATCATTCCCTCTTTCCCCGCCGCCGTTCTCTGGCCTAACCTCTTCTTCACAATCCCCGACTTTATTTCTCCCTAACTCTCCCATTTCACTATTTTCCACTGAGCCCATTATCACCTCAATTTCCACTGATTCCCCCTTCACTCCTCCACTACTTTCCTGGTTTTTTTCTCTTCTCCTTTCACCCAAACTATCTGATTATTCACGTCCGATTTCACAACGCGTTCGTTTGCTACTCGTGCTCAACCGGAAGTCCCATAACAAAGTTATATAAAATCAGCAAAAATTCAACAAAAAATTTTTTATAATCAAGAAAAAAAATTAGAAGCGATTGTCGTCACATCTTTTGATTAACGGGGATCATTGCAGAATTAGTTGAAGTATTTTTAGAGCAAAAAAAAAAAAAAAAAAAACGGTCGGACTTTGAGAAAATTACGGTTTTTTCAAAAAAACTAAAATATTTCATATATCTGGGATTCTGAAAATTTTTTCATATTTTTTTTCGAAAACTATATTTAAAAACAAAAATTTTGAAAAAAAAAAGTTCCCAAACGGTCAATTTTTGAAAAAGTTCTGGCAATTTAAAAATAAAAGAGCGGTTTTTTTCAAAAATTCATAACTTTTTTTGAGTCGGGAAAAAAAATTTGAAAAAATTCTGAAAAATAACTTTCGGGGGGTAGAAAAAGATAGAAAATTTTCAGCGAAATCAAAGGGGGTCAGGTAAAAAATTTGTCGATTTGACATGGAATGACCCATATATATGTATATATGTATATACAGGGTGTCCCAGAACTCAACGTCAAGCCGAAACGGGGTGACAGGATTGATTGTAACCATCATGAGAAAAATCAGGAAAAAAAACTATTTTGAAAATTTTAAATTCATAGTTTAACAAAAAACAGTCTTAATTCTAGGAAACTTGGGGCAATTGTGTCATTATTTTTGACTGTGATTCTAGAAATGTTATTTAGGGTTACGGTTCCAAAGTTTAAATGAACAAAAATAATAAAAATTAACCACAATAACCGAAAAATGGTTACAGTTTGACCAAATTTCTAGGTTTTTCTTAAATGCCCAGATTTTTTTTCTGATTTTTCTCATGATGGTTACAATCAATCCTGTCACCCCGTTTCGGCTTGACGTTGAGTTCTGGGACACCCTGTATATAATATGTAGGTATGTGCGTATATTACTATCCAGAGTGGCCCCAAAAGTTAGCCTCCAAAGTAAAATCTAGATGCCTCATATGAATACCCAGCCGAATCACCCCAACGTATGTTCTTCGACCTTTTATACTTTTTTCCCCCTTCGTGTATATTTCTTACAAGGAACATCACTCAAGTGTCCGCCTTCGGCTTTGCTGAAACTCGTATACGTGATAAAGCATTGAAAACTACACACACGTGTTTTATTTATCGGCAGAAAAACGGTTTTAAGGAGGGAAACTACCCCTCAAAGAAAGGTGTGTAACTCCTTAATTTATTTTTTTCAGTACTACTATAGTGGATTTTTCATCGCTCTACATTAGAAGAATTTTGGTTTTTTTTTTTCATTCGAATCGGTGGATTGCTCGTCGGTGAAAATGCAAAAATTCTCCTCGATGCGCCTTTCTTTGAGGGGTCGTTTCCCCCCTCAAAACCCGTTTTCCACGGACACAAAAAAATACGTGCCTAGCAGTTTTCAACGCTTCATCACATATATGAGCTTCAACAAAATCAAATGCGAACGAGTGATGTTCCTCGTTAGTTTTTAAAAGCAATTGGAAGTGATTCAGACTAGTATGAGTATTTTTTTAACACCTCAACTTCACTGGCCGATGCTCTCAAACCTTTTCCATAAGCTTTTGATCAAAATGTAAGGCATTGACGTTTAGTGTTCCGTTGGTTATTTACTTTTGTTCTTAGCCAAGAACTTCATGAAGATAATACGAGTGAAAAAAATCACGAGGAAAATACGTACACAAAATAGAAAAATAAACAAATGCTTATTTGTCGAAATACGAATGCAGTTCTGGGACACCCTGTATATACATCCATATTCGCATCATAATTTAAATGCAGACTCGCGAAACACGCTGAGCCGAGCAACGAGATTCTCCGAATAAAATTACGCAGCGCACCTATGTACATCGTAGAATATTTTTATTTTTAATTGGATCGTTTGTTCTGATAAGCGATTTCTTTTTGCAAGAGAGAGAGAGGAAGCTCGAGCTTCAGCGACAGGGGTGGATCGATGTGATCATACCGTGTCGGCATAATTTCATTTCGTATCGATAAATTCTCACCGATTTTTAAAAGTACTGGCTCTCTTGTTTATTGTTTATGCTCGAGTATTATTTGTTTCGTGTAAAAGTTTTGATGCAATATCGGTAATCCATTTACGAAAATGATATTTTATTCGTATTTACATGAGGCTCCATAAAAAATATGTCGTATTTCCGCTTGTGGAAAATTAAATAATTTTGCCAAACATATTTCCATTAAATCCGGGGAATTTTTCGTTCATGTTTCCCTGTGTGTGTGTGTGTGTGTGTGTGTGTGTGTGTGTGTGTGTGTGTGTGTGTGCGTGTGTGCGCGCGCGTGTGTGTGTGTGTGTGTGTGTGTGTGCGTGTGTGTGTGTGCGTGTGTGCATGTGTGCGTGCGTGTGTGTGTACGTGTGTGCGTGCGTGCGTGCGTGCGTGTGTGCGTGTGTGTGTGTGTGTGTATACATTTATATATGTATATAAAATTATCAGGACATATAATAAAACTGTAGGATTCATATGTTCGTTTGCTTATAACTGGAAAAAAACTGAATCGATTTCGATGAATCTTTCACGGAAGCACAGCTTGAAGTCTGGGGTAGAATTTAGGCTAGTGGGCCATACACAATGTAGTTAATTACAATTACAATGAACGCATATAACAAAGATCATATTTAAAAAAAACGAGCGAAAACGCATAACCAAATAAACAAACGAACAAAGAAACAAAAATTGACGAATAATCATGAGTTCTGTGTAATGTTTTCATTTCCATAAACGCTCTTGACAGTTCGTTATAATTGTCAATAATATATATGAATGAATATATTGTCAATAAAATATATGAAAAACACAAAAATTTCAAACAGAAGACCAAGGGTGAACTGCTTCTGAGTGAAACTGCAAAATCACCCCTCGACACGCCTCTCTTTGAGGGGTATCGAGGGCCGTTGACCTTCCACAAATGAAGGCGTCATCGGGAAAATGCTGCACAGTCGCCATTGTGACATGTATCGCTGTGAAAAAATAATTTTGTATAGTCACTTTCGTGTACAATAAAACGCCTATTTTGTAATTTCGATTTATCATATGGTTTCACTGAAAATAAATCACAAAATATGCGTTTTTTGGTCTCTAGAGAGGCCTAAGGCCTTAAGACGATGGGAAAATAGCCCTCAAAGATAGGAAAGGGTTTAATTGGGAAGGGCAATACGTAAAAACTAGGGGTGTGCGGGTACCCGAATTTGGTCATCGGGTACTCTCAAATTTCAGGTACTTGTAAACGTCGAGTACTCTTAAACTTCGGGTATTCGTAAACTTCAAATATTCGTAAACGACTCGGAGACCCATATCTATTATTTATATTTATATTTATTATTTATCTAGGTGTATCGATCGAATAATGGGAGAAAACGAAAACTCGAAGAAGGCGATAAACCGAATAAATGATAATACTGTAAAAAATCTTTTTTCGTCTCACTTTTCTATTCTGTGTGTGTGTGTGTGTGTGTGTCTCTGTTAGGGCGGAGTAAAAAGGTCAATTTTGGCGGATCGTATCGTAATGACGCGGAAAAGTTGCGTTTTGGCATCACTGAAAAGTGTGCGAAAGGAAAACATTCACAATAAATATCTTCTGTTCGGGCAAACGGCTTAAAGTTTTGGATTTTTTAACGTGGGTTTTAAATGGAGAAAAAACCCGAAAAGACCAAGAATCAACGCCCTGCGTTTATTCGAAGCGAGAAGAATGTAGCTTCCATTTGACGTTCGGGAATTGAAAATATCTTGATTACTTTCAGAGATATAAGCGTTTGAAGAATAAGTTTTTTTTCGGGGAAAAAAATTAAAAATGACAAAAAATTTAATTATGGCGTTACCCCCACTTGTAGCGCAAAAAAAGGCCTTTTTCATGAATTTTTTTAAAGAAAACTACAAAACTTTTTTAATCGATCAATATACCATCTTAAAGAACACATCTTGAAGAACTTTCAGTAATTTTTTTATTGAAAAATATTACATTGTTTAGCGGCAAATGGCCGTCAATGAAATAATGTTTTTATATACACGGTTTGCGGTGGCCAACATTGCGGCAAAGTGGATCATCTGAAAAAAAAAAAATGCGGATGGATTTAGTCAAATATAAGTATAAACTAGTCTTTAATCGAAGGATTTTAAAAAATATTTATTTTTCACAAAATGGCGGACAGTCAAAGTTAATGGTTCGATTTTAACGAAAAAAAATCGAAAGATTAAAGACTACATTTTTATGTATTAAATAAGTCTGCAAAATTTCAAGAAGATCGGTTCATTAATGTTCGAGTAATCTTGGTCACCGACTTCAGAAATGGCATTTTGAGAAAAACGCGTTTGAAGTTTCAATTTCAGTTTACACGAAGAAAATATTTTTTTTTGTAAACTTACATAGAGTCATCTATTCCGGGCCCATACTTCTGTATGGGCCCGGATACTTATACTTCAAAAAAATGCAATAAAAAAAAATCGATTTTTTCAAAATCGCAAGTGGGGGTAACCCCTTAAGAAGAAAGAATCGCCGAATTTACCAGTTAGCACTGGACAGAATTAATGAAAATTCGACGAAGGATCTTGCTTTTATTCAGTTTTTCGCCATTCAAATATCTCGATTTTTCCTGAAATGTGAGTGTCTTAAAAGAAGTTTGCCGGAAAAAAATTGTAAATATACACATAACAAAAATACTAAAATTAATAAATCAATTATTTGTATTTCTTGTGATCTCCAACCTATCGGCGAAGGATAGAGAACATAAGGCTGGAGTCTGTTTCGTCCGTTTTAGTTTAGGTGTTGTGGCGCTATCTACTATGAAACGAAATTTAAAATTTTGTCCCGACAACACGGTTTATCGAGTACCCGATGTAAGACGAGTGCTCGAAAAACTCGGATGCTCGATAAAGTTCGAGTATACCCGATTGTTGCTGTTGTTATTTTTATATATACGAACAGACGTTTGTCTCGACGTTTCAGGATCACGGGAGATACGACGGAATCCAGAGGGTCCTTTTCGGGGGTGGTTTGCGTTTCTGGTTGCACAAGTTGCTGCTCCTTGACTCGCTGTCGTATCTGTCCCACGGACAGTTGAGCCTGAGCCTGAATCGCATGATACTCGTCGACGTGGACGACATATTTGTGGGCGAGAAGGGCACAAGGCTACAGAAGGACGACGTCCTCGCGCTCTTGGCTACCCAACAGAGGATACAGGCCTTGGTGCCCGGTTTCAAATTCAATTTGGGGTTTTCCGGCAAGTATTTCCATCACGGTACGGCCGAGGAAAATTTGGGGGACGACATGCTACTCGAGAACGTCGACAGGTATGGGATTTTCTATTCGAACTCTTTATTTCTTATCGTGCCTCTTTTTGATAAAAGGATTTCAAACGTATGTACTAGCTCGCTAGAAAGAATAAGAAAATGAAGAGTGAACAAAAGTTGAGAAATAATAATAAATAATAATATATCAAACTATCAAAATATTTATATGTACGTATCCCAATTCTATTTTGACTTTTCTCTATGAAATTGTTGATTAATATTTCTACATTTTCATTATTTATATAGGTGTGTATGTATAAATTGTATTCGAATAATTATGTATATTTTTTATCAATTGTTATTTTATAATAATATCATGGAAATGTATAAATAGAAGGTATATTATGATTGTAATGAAAAATGATACATTTGATTATATGAATGTAATGAAAATATTCATACACCTTTGTTCGGGTAGGAAAATATTTTTAGAAAAATCTTACGCAAAAAAGTATATTTATATACCTATACTAAAAAAGTATATATTAATATGGGTACTTTTTTACTTCATTTTTATAATCCAATGCATTCGTTTTTATTACAGCCAAAATTTATCTTCTAATATTATTAACATTTACTATATTCAAATAGTAAATATATAAATACTTATGTAAAAAATGTACTTATTATACTTACTACATTAATTTTCTGTATTTGTTATTCATTTTACTTCTATCATTCATTTAATTATTATTATACTTATTACAAATAATTATATTTTCGATAATAATAACAACATACTGTTATTGATTATTTGATTTAGTTATATTATTTCTTTATTGTCTGAATTATTTCTATTCATTTAATTTCATATCCACACTCGTACACATGCCCATTATATTTCAGAAATACGAATATCTTTCATGTAAAAAAACTTCATCCTTCGAACTATTGGAATGATGAAAAAAGCTACTAGAAAAAAAAACGTATTTAAAAAAAAAGTGATGTTTTTCCTAATGCAAATTCCATTGGGATACGATTTTTACAAAAAAAAAAAAAACAATTTTCGGAAATCAAGTGCATTTTTCGAAAAGTACATAGAACTTTCACTGTGAACTGTATTACTTTTCAGTACTTTATTCAGAAGCCTTTTTGGAGCCGGGTTGAAATTCCGAATTTTAAATGCTCCGACGGTTTTAAATTCCGAATTTTAATGTTCCGAAATTCAAGACGGGGCCGGGTTGAAATTCCGAACTTTGAATGATCAGAACGCTCAAACCTCCGAAAGAATAGTACCTCGAAATATTAAAACTCCGAAAGAATTTTACACGAAAAACGAATACTCCGAAAATCTGAACACCGCCAGAATAATTCGGTTATGGAAGTTTCAAAAGTTTCAAAATTTTCAATAAATCGACGAAATATTTCAAGAATTTTTTTTAATGAAAAGTGATTTTACGTCAATTTTGAAAATTGTCTAGACAATGTTATACGTTCTACATCATTTACAATCAACCGTGTAGACTTTCCTAAAAGTGTAAATTCCTAATTTTAATGTTCCGAAATTACAAGGTTCGTCCAGATCATGCCAGCGAAAGTCTACACAGTTAATTGTAAATTATGTAGAACGTATAATATTGTCTGGCAAATTTCAAAATTAACGTAAAATTACTTCTCATTAAAACAAAAATCTTTAAATAATTCGTCGATTTATTGAAAATTTTGAAACTTTTAGAACCTCCATAGCCAAATTATTTTGGCGGTGTCTAGATTTTCGGAGTTTTGGTCTTTCGTGTAAAATTCTTTCGGGGTAGTATTTTTTCGGAGTTTTAAGCGTTCCGCTCATGCAAAGTTCGGAATTTCAATCCAGCCCCGCCTTTCCAATGATTTATTTTGATTTTTGTTTATCTCTGGGAATAAAACGATTCTTCGTATTGTTCAGATTTACGTGGTTTTCCCACATGTGGAATCATCAACAGCCGCATCTGTACGAGAATGTAACGCATCTACAGTTGGACATGACATTGAACAAACAGTTCGCGAAAGAGAATGGCATACCGACCGGGAGCGGTTACAGCGTGAGCCCTCACCACTCGGGGGTGTATCCGGTGCACGAGGGACTCTACGAGGCCTGGAAGAAGGTTTGGAACATCAAGGTGACGAGCACGGAGGAATATCCGCATCTGCGACCGGCACGCCTCCGTCGAGGATTCATTCATCGTAATATTATGGTGAGAATCGAACAGTCGAGAAATCGCCGGAAGTACGATTTTTCCTTACCGGAAATCTCGTCGAAACACAATACAATCATGAAGAAAAAAACGTCTTATTATAAATTTGAGAATTTTTGGTTGAAAAATACTGATAAATACTAAAGTTTGTTATATAAATAATACAGAATATCAATAATGTACAGAAATAGTACAGAAAATAAATAATGTGTTTATTTTATTTATTTTCAATGAATAATGTATTTATTTAGAAAATAAAATATTGATAAATAGCAAAGTTTGTTATATAAATAATACAGAATATAAATAATAAGTAAATACCGAATTTATAAACTAGACATATCAAGAATATAAATAAAAAATTAGATCCGAAATGAAAAATAAAAAAAGGCACTTTTAGTATAAGAATGAAACTTTCGTATGTCCGGATACTTTTTTGAAATTCTGAAAATTGCGAAAATGGCAAGTTCGGTTTTTTATCAAAAAACAACTTTAATGATTTGTTATTAACAAATGATTAAATATATAAATAAATACAAAATATAAAAAAATATAAAAATAAATCGTAAAAAAATTGTAAAAACATCATATAAAAAAATCGTCCGGTCATACGATAGAAAATGTTATAAACTATGCTCTGTCCGAATTTGGAAAAAATCGAACGAATAAATTTTGAGAAAAACGCAGAATAAAAGAGGGTAGGTAAATCGCAGCAGGGTGGTTCGCCGTAGCGCTGTCGACGATCTGACCCGTCACGAAAATCGTCCTAAGTCGATCAACTTTTGAAATTTCTACAAAAAATTTTGTTGCAAATCGAAGTTAAGACCCTAGGCTGTAAAACTAAGCAACGAAAAATCGTATTTTTCGTGAAAATCGTAAAAATAATCGTTGTCGACATTTTTTGCAGCTTTTATTTATATATTTTCAACAAGGATCCTCGAAATCGTGTCAGTCATTTTTGTAGTCCGAATCTGACAAAAAAAATCGGCAATACGAAAAAAATATATTTTCGTTGCACTCCAATCAATGCAAACTTCAATAACATTATAATAATATAACTTTCTCTAAATTTTTAATATCTGGCCAAATTCGTGTACGAGCAAATTACTATGAAAAGTTTATGTATGACACAGCGATAATTAGCGATATTTGACATCGCATTATTAAAATACAGTTCGGAAGAAATTTTTTGCAAATTTGCAACCACCACATTGCCTCCTCGTCATTTTATTTCGCTCGCAAAGTTTTATCGTCGGGGAAGTTAATTTTTAGAACCGGCTTGCTTCTGCACGAAATAAAATGGCGAGGTAGCAAAGAAAAAGTTACCATTTTTTATGTTCTATAAAATTTAATCGATAACCGTGTCCTTCCACTTGAATGGTCGTTTTTCTTACCCCCCCCCCCCCCTCCCTCACCGCCACTTTTTCCTTATCATTCTCGTTATCTCCTTTCTGGCTCGCGAGACGGCAACATGAAAGTCGACTTTTCTGTGAAACGAGGCAAACAGTAATTATTTAGGATAATACATATGCGCCCTCTTTCGTAGGTCCTGCCGAGACAAACCTGCGGCCTCTTCACTCATACAATTTTCATCGAACGTTATCCGGGCGGCAGGGACAAGCTCGACGAGTCCATTCAGGGCGGCGAACTCTTTCAAACTATCGTATATAATCCCGTGAGTAATACGAGCCATCGTATCAATTTACCTTATCTCGTTCGATCGTTTTTTTTTCAGATTTCTCCTTCAATTTCGTAATATTCGGCCTAAAAATATTATTTTAACATTTTGTCATGTACGTATTGACAAATTTTATTTTATAACTTTATGTCTCGACAATTTTATTCTATAATTGTATTCGAGAAAATTCTTTTATTCTTATTATTTTCAAAAAGATGTCAATTTTATTTTCATTGTCTTTTTGCCTTTGGTACTGTTGATTTTATAAAACCAAGATTGGTTTTTTTTTAAGTAAATTCATTCGCAATCTAGATCTTTCGATTTATTTTATTCTTTTTTCGACTGAATTGTTAATAAAATAATATCAACGTTCTTTTGTAATGTGCTTTCTTTTCTTTCTTACCTTTTTTAATTTAATAAAACCAGTGTTATTTCTTTTTTTTTATAATGCTAGACTTTTAAATGTATTTTTTAAATTATCCGCTTCATCGTACGGGGTGCTTCCCCTTCTACATACCGACCTTATTTCATTTTTTAATGTATTTTAATTGCTTTTTCTTCCACGGAATTTTTTTAATTTAATTGAATCATATGTTTTTACGATAATTATCTTTTGGTCACGTTCTTTTTCGGCTATTATACTTTTTTGCTCCTTTTTCACTGTTAATTTAATAAAATCACCGACAATTCTTTTTTTTATTAGATATCTTCACGACCGAAGTCATTTTTTTATCAATTTTTTTTTGTCGGTAACGATAGTGGAGTGATATCAGCGTTTTACAGATAATCGAATAAAACCGCAAATTTTTGCAGATAAATATCTTCATGACCCACATGTCGAATTACGCGAACGATCGTTTGGCCCTGTACACTTTCGAATCGGTGATCAAATTCATCCAATGCTGGACGAATTTGAGGTTATCGAGTGCACCGCCCCTCCAGCTCGGCGAGAGATACTTTCAGCTTTATCCCGAAGAGGCCGATCCCGTATGGGGGGTGAGTAATTCGCGGTCAATTATCGTTCATGGAAGTACGACCTGGAAATCGCTCCGGAAGTCTTTCCAGAGCGATCGCAATAATAAGACAATATTTACAACAACTGCCAACAACGGAGGTTTAAAAAAAATCTGCTTTTAAAATAACACACGATCGATTCTCGTTTCAATTGCATTTGGACAAACAATTCTCATAAAGAAAAATAAGATAAAAATAATAAAGGTTATTGTAATGGATAATAAAAGGAAAAAATAAAATAAAACAAAGTAATAAATGAAAATGACATTTGAAACTGATATATGCAAACTCAATTGAATATAAAAGATCAACAACGAAAAAAAAATAACGTAAATCATACGAACAAGAATGACAATGATTGCTCTGATTAATAATAAAATCAAAAATACAAAATAAAAATATACGAACGAAACGTAGTATGTGAAATTGATAACTGAGAGAAAAATGAAATAAATCAAACAAAAATGGAATGATACAAAATAAAAGACCCAAAAAATGGAATGGTATAAAATAAATGACCATGTAGCGCAGAGAGAAGGAAATCGCAGTACACCTATAAAAGTTTTATGAAAACGGAAGCTCATGTTAGTACAGTCGTGCTGTCGCTGAAAAACCCCGTGATCGGAAAAAAATAGAAGGCCAGTTTTTTGACAGGTGATTCTGTAGGTGCCGGGGGTGCCAGAGACAAAATGCTCAGAAAAATCCGGGCTTTGGTTTTGTCTACAGCGCCGAAGTCGTGGAACTTCATTTTGGGGGTGAAAAAGGAGGTTAAATTTTGAAAAATCAGTTTTAATTCAATAACTCTTTAGGAAAAATTCGTACACTGTTTGTTCAAATGGGAACGTTATAGCCCTTGAAACGACGCGTCGATCGAGTATTTGATCATCACTATCCGATAAAATCTTCGCCCTCAAAAAAAATGTTGAAATACAAAAAAAAATGGTTTATTGAATAACTTAATAACAATCGATTTTTCGGGTATGGTTCAAATGTACGAAATGTAGAGAATAATTTTCTCTATATTTTCGTTTCTATGGACCACTCTTGAATTTTGATTTTTCAATCCCTCTCGGGGGTTGAAAATTCAAAATGAAATTCTGGGAAAAGTTTTGGCCGCACGAATTCGCCACCGTAGAACAATTTGCAGCTTGGACCCTCAGCTACATTTTTGTCCGCAGCGCCAAACTCGTATCTCTTCGTTTTCGGTCAATAGTTTTCCCAGAATTTCAATTTGAATTTTCAACCCCCGAGGGGGGTTCGAAAAAGCAGCATTCAAGGGTGGTCCATGGAAACGAAAATATAGAGAAAATTATTCACATTTCGTACATTTAAACCATTCCCGAAAAATCGATTGTTTTTGAGGTATTCGATAAACAATTTTTTTTATTCTTCAATATTTTTTTGGGGGGGTGAAGATATTATTGTAGAAGGATGATCAAATACTCGATCGACGCGTCTTTTCGAGGGCTACAATGTTCACATTTGAATAAAAATTATATGAATTTTTCCTAAGGTGTTATCGAATTAAAACCGATTTTTCAAAATTTCACCCCGCTTTGTCACCCCTAAAATGAACTTCCACGACTTGGACGCTGTGGACAAAAATAAAGCCCGGATTTTTCTGAACCTTTTGTCTCCCGGCGCCAATCTCGTGGGGGTTGCAGTTTGGCATTCCTTCATCCCCTAAAAAAACCCTACGGCCCGATTTTTAGACAAACTTGGATTTAGCACCCGCGGCACCTACAAAATCACGTGTCGAAAAACTAGCCTTCTAATTGTTTCCGTTTCCAATATACAGCACGACTGTACTATGTACACAATTTGTCAAAAAAATGTAAAGAGTATGTAAGGACTATGGTTAAACACTTTTAAAGGGTATATGGAAATAAATCCATGGAAATAAAAACTACTACTACTATCATAAAATAAAAGTCACAAAACTGAAATATATCGACTTAAGGCGTTACCCCCACTTGTAGCGCAAAAAAAGGCCTTTTTCATGATTTTTTTAAAAGAAAACTACAAAACTTTTTTAATCGATCAATATACCATCTTAAAGAACACACCTTGAAGAACTTTCAGTAATTTTTTTATTGAAAAATATTACATTGTTTAGTGGCAAATGGCCGTTAATGAAATAATGTTTTTATATACACGGTTTGCGGTGACCAACATTGCGGCGAAGTGGATCATCTGAAAAAAAAAATGCGGATGGAATTAGTCAAATATAAGTATAAACTAGTCTTTAATCGAAGGATTTTAAAAAATATTCATTTTTCACAAAATGGCGGACAGTCAATGTTAATGGTTCGATTTTAACGAAAAAACGGCCGTTTTTTTGCTATAAAACGGACATTTTTTTTTTCAAAAAAAAAATCGAACGATTAAAGACTACATTTTTATGTATTAAATAAGCCTGCAAAATTTCAAGAAGATCGGTTCATTAGTGTTCGAGTAATCTTGGTCACCGACTTCAGAAATGCCATTTTGAAAAAAACGCGTTTAAAGTTTCAATTTCAGTTTACACGAAGAAAATATTTTTTTTTGTAAACTTACATAGAGTCATCTATTCCGGGCATCAAAAAAAAAACTGCACTTCAAATTGCACTTCAAAAAAATGCAATAAAAAAAATCGTTTTTTTCAAAATCGCATGTGGGGGTAACCCCTTAATTAAATATGTAAATTTGAGAACTTAAAGAATTAAATTAAAGAAAAACGGAAAAAGTAGGAATCATTATTTTAATTGGCAATAAAAGACAAAACACGCTTAAAATATACGAACCAAATATAGTACTTAAAACTGATAACTAAGAGAAAAATAAAATAAATAAAACAAGAATGGAATGAAAGAAAGTAATAAAATCCAATAAAAGACACAAAACTTAAATATATAAATTGAATATAATGTGTAGAAATAAATCAATAGAAAAATAAAATACGATAAAATAATAATTCCGATGGAGAATAAAAATAAATAATACATTTTCAGAATCCATGCGACGATCAGCGTCATCAGAAGATCTGGTCGAGAAACAAGACGTGCGATCAGTTGCCGCGATTCCTGGTTATTGGCCCTCAGAAAACAGGGACCACGGCCCTCTACACGTTCTTGTCAATCCATCCGGCGATAAGCAGCAACCTACCGAGTCCAGATACTTTTGAGGAGATTCAATTTTTCAACGGCAAAAATTACTACAAAGGATTGGACTGGTAAGCGCGGTTTGAAAAATCGCTGCGAAAAGCTTCGATACGCTTTTTTCATTATTATACAATTAAGTTGAGAAATTATGCAATTTCTACATTTGGGTTTAATGAGTTAATTCATAAAATGCCTTCGAACAATTCCCAATTGATAATTATAATTGTATGATCAATTTCCATAATTACACAATTAATTCACAGACTAATTATCCGATCAATTTGTAAAATTATACAATTGCTATGTTTGGATTATTTCTTCAAATACTTTCCTGCCATTCTTAATTATTAACTATAACTACCTGATCAATTTCCATAATTACACAATTAATTCACAAAGTAATTATCCGATCATCTCGTAGAATTATACAATTTCTATGATTGGCTTGCTTGCATTAATTCATAAAACACTTTCTTACAGTTCTTAATGATCAATTATAAGTTTCTGATCGATTTCTATGATTGCGCAATTAATTTAAAAAATAATCAATCGATCAATTTGTAAGCTCTTCACAAAGTGTATGGCTTCTCTCATTAAATCCTTGCAGTGAATACATTTATAAGATACTCGTAATATACTTTTGCAGAATGTACTTTCTTAAAATTCTTACAGTGAATAAATTCACACGATACTCGTAAACCACTTTCGTAGAATTTACTATCGTAAAATTTTTACAATGAATAAATTCATAAGATACTCGGAATTTACTTTTGTACAACTAACGTTCTCAAAATTCTCACAATAAGTAAATTCGTAAGATATTTGTAATTTCCTGTTGAAGAATTCACTTTTTCAAAATTCTCACAATGAGTAAGTTCATAAGGTACTCATAAATTAGTTTTGTAGAATTTCCTTCCTTAAAATTCTCACAATAAACGAGTTCATAAGATAGTCATAAATTACTTCAATAGAATTTACTTTCCCAAAATCCTCACAATTTATGATTTCATAACATATTTTTTCGTAATTTACCTTCCTACAATTAATTTTCTGAAAATTCTCGCAATGAATAAATTCATAACATACTCGTAATTTACTTTCGTACATCTAACCTTCTTAAAATTCTCACAATGAATAAATTCATAAGCTACTCGTAAATTATTTTCGTAGAATTTACTTTCTGAATATTCTCACAATGAGTAAATTCGTAAAATACTCGTAATTTCCTCTCGTAGAATTTACTTTCTCAAAATTCTCACAATGAATAAGTTCATAGGATACTCATAACGTACTTTCGTAGAATTCACTTTCTTAAAATTCTCACAATGAGTAAATTACTACTCCTAATTTCCTTTCGTAGAATTTCCTTTCTTACAATTCTCACAATGAATCAGCGCATACGATACTCATAAATTACTTTCGTAGAATATACTTTATCAAAATTCTCACAGTGAATAAGTTCATAAGATACTCATAAATCATTTTCGTAGCATTTACTTTCTCAAAATTCTCACAATGAATAAATTCATAAGCTACTCGTAAATTATTTTTGTAGAATTTACTTTCTGAATATTCTCACAATGAGTAAATTCGTAAAATACTCGTAATTTCCTCTCGTAGAATTTACTTTCTCAAAATTTTCACAATGAATAAGTTCATACGATACTCATAACTTACTTTCGTAGAATTCACTTTCTTAAAATTCTCACAATGAGTAAATTACTACTCCTAATTTCCATTCGTAGAATTTCCTTTCTTACAATTCTCACAATGAATCAGTTCATAAGATACTTATAAATTACTTTCGTAGAATATACTTTATCAAAATTCTCGCAGTGAATAAGTTCATAAGATACTCATAAATCATTTTCGTAGCATTTACTTTCTAAAAATTCTCACAATGAATAAATTCATAAGCTACTCGTAAATTATTTTCGTAGAATTCACTTTCTTAAAATTCTCACAATGAGTAAATGACTACTCCTTATACTTTCGCAGAATATACTTTATCAAAATTCTCACAGTGAATAAGTTCATAAGATACTCATAAATCATTTTCGTAGCATTTACTTTCTCAAAATTCTCACAATGAATAAATTCATAAGCTACTCGTAAATTATTTTTGTAGAATTTACTTTCTGAAAATTCTCACAATGAGTAAATTCGTAAAATACTCGTAATTTCCTCTCGTAGAATTTACTTTCTCAAAATTCTCACAATGAGTAAATGACTACTCCTTATTTCCTTTCGTAGAATTTCCTTTGTTAAAATTCTCACAATTTCTCTTACTCACTTTCTCAAGGGAGTATCTTATGAACAGTAAGTTCATAAGATACTCTTAAATTACTTTCGCAGAATATACTTTATCAAAATTCTCACAGTGAATAAGTTCATAAGATAGTCATAAATCATTTTCGTAGCTTTTACTTTCTCAAAATTCTCACAATGAATAAGTTCATAAGATACTCATAAATTACTTTCGTAGAATTTGTTTTCTCAAAATTCTCGCAATTAATAAATTCATGGCATACTCGTAATTTACTGTCGTACAATTAACTTTCTCAAACTTCTCGCAATGAGGAAATTCATAAGATACTCGTAAATTAATTTCGTAGAATTTACTTTCTTAAAATTCTCACAAATAATAAATTCATAAAATACTCGGTGTTTACTTTCGTACAACTAACTGTCTTAAAATTCTCACAATGAATAAATTGCTACTCATAAATTACTTTCGTAGAATTTGCATTCTCAAAATGTTCACAATAAGTAAATTCATAACATACTCATAAATTACTTGCGTAGAATTTACTTTCTCAAAATCCTCGCAATGAATGAATTCGTAACATGCTTATTCGCAATGTACTTTCGTACACTTAACTTTTTTAAAAACCTCGCCACGAACAAATTCATAACATACTCGTAATTAACTGTCATGCAATTAAATCTCTCAACCTTCTCACAATGAATAAATTCGCAAAAATCATTCGATAAAATGTCGAAACGACAAAAACCTCCAATCCGTTTCGTCGATGACCAGGTACATGGGTTTCTTCCCGGCCTCGAAGAACGAGAGTTCGCGTTACCTGTTCGAGAAGTCAGCGACGTATTTCGACGGGGAGCTCGTACCGCGTCGGGCCCACGCGCTTCTGCCGCGTGCGAAATTGATAACGATCCTGTTGTCACCGGCGAGGCGGGCTTACTCCTGGTATCAGCATACCCGCGTTCACGGTGATCCAGTCGCGAACAATTACACGTTCCACTCGGTGATAACGGCGAGTGACACGGCCCCAAAACCGCTTCGGGATTTGCGCAATCGTTGCTTGAATCCCGGCAAATACGCGCAGCACTTGGAGCGCTGGTTCTCCTACTACACGCCTCAGCAGTTGCACATCATTGACGGCGAACAACTCCGCCAGAATCCAATCGAGACCTTGCACGAGCTCCAGAGATTTCTCAAAATAAGCCCCGCCTTCAATTACTCGACGCACTTGCGTTACGATCCGAAAAAGGGCTTCTTCTGTCAAGTCACGAACGAGGATCGTACCAAGTGCCTGGGCAAGAGCAAGGGTCGTCAGTATCCACCGATGGAGGAAAGATCTTACAAACTCTTGCAGGTATGTACCTCCTTATCGTCCGCATCCCCTAAACTTCGAGTCCTCATCGTTGCAACTCAACGAAACTTTATTCTACTTTTTTTCCCCCTACCTACATCACCATACAAAATCTTTTTTGCAAATTTCGATTGCACGTTTGTGAGCGAAAATCTTTTCAAAAAACAATCGAGCCATTTGCGTGCGGTAAAAATGCCAATAGAAATTCAAACGATCTCGAAATTATTTTTTATTACATTTTAACGTTGCGTTCGATCGCGTGGACTTGCGGTTATTTTGGAGTTTTCAGTCTTTCGAGCACGCAGATACGCACCTTGCGGTCGACGAACGAACTAAGCCTTTTTCTTGTCGGGTTTCGCCCAAAATATGAAATGTTCGATTATACTAGGGATATGGAGTACTCTGGGGGGAAAAAATAATTCTACACTAGAATTGTGATTAAAAAAAACATAATAATATTAAAAATAAATATTGATTATTTTGAATTAATATTCGTAACATTATTATTTTTGTTACAAGATATATTACAAATTTATTACAATAATAATTAAATACCGAAAAAATCCCCAACATTTTAATAATATTCAAAATAAATATTGTTTATTTTGAATTAATATTTATAATTAATACTCGTAATATTATTATTCCATTGCAATATAATAATTGTTATTTTTATTACAAAACATTTTACCATATATTACAAATGTATTACAATGAGAATTAATTACAGAAAAATTAGTACTGCGATACAATTACTTATTCGTATTATTATTCTCATAATTTGCGCAAAAACAGGGCAAAAAGATGCTGTTTAATGTGCCGAAAAAAATATTTTGGGCCCATAAGCCAATGTTTTCCATTTTTACAATCGACGATAAAAATGAAAAGTACATATTTGTTTCGTTTGTCAATATCTCAGAGATACTATTTGTCGCACAACACGGCATTGGTGAAGCTTCTGAAGAGATTGGGCTCGCGAACAATACCGCAATGGCTGAAGGACGATTTGACGGATACGGTGATGACTTAGCAAACGCCGGACGTATGAAACGTCCTGACGTTCCTGCAAGACGAAGGCACGACGATGAGTCTCGAGGCGCCGACGTATACGAGTCCCGCCAATACGCCTCAGGATGATCTGTAATTAATTGTACATTTTTATACATTCCGCGCGGGGACTGTAAATTCCTATAGAACCAGAAGAAGAAGAGGAGGGGAAGGTGGACAAAAAGAAGCGGAAGAGAGCGAATTTACGGAAGTGCAGCTTATACGTTTGTGTGTGCGTGTGAGTGTGTATATATATATATATATATATATATATATATGTGTGTGTGTGTGTGTGTGTGTGTGTGTGTGTGTGTGTGTGTGTGTGTGTATGTATGTATGTATGTGTATATATATATATATATATATATATATATATATATATATATATATATATATATATATATATATATATATATTAGAGTTTAAAAAAGTCGATATTTTGTCTTGAAGGCCACAGCAAAAAATTGCAAACGGTAAAGAAAAATTCAGTCATTCTTTGACGATGGAGCATGTCTCAGGCTTTTTCTTCACTTTTACTCAAAATCGAGATTTTTCACGTGTTCAATAAAAAAGCAGCTACAAAATGTGTTCAAAAGTCAATGAGTTTCGTCAGAAAACCATTTATCGATTTTGACGTCTTCTATTTATTTCATTACACGTGAAAAATTATGGTTTCAAGTAAATATTGGCAAACTACCAAAAAAGGCAACTCTTATTGACTATATGCTCATATTTCGATCTGAGAATGAAAAAAAGAATATCGATTTTTTTCGCAATCTTAATATATATATATATATATATATATATATATATATATATATATATATATATATATATATATATATATATAATGTTCCGGGCCTATTGTAAATCCGAAAATGGCGTAACTGGCCTAACGTAATCTCTGCTCGAGGTTAATCTAAGTTTCAACCCTCCCGTTGCACGCTAGCTCTATCAGCCCATTCGGGACCCTCCATCCACGCGTGACTCGATAATTCATTTATTTTGCAATCGTCGCTACTTCGTCACTGTTATATTCAATATTGACTCGATGCTCTTAAGCAAACGGGATTTCTTTTTATTATATCACAACCAAAAAAAAAGAAAAAAAAATTGAAGAATTCAACAATTCAAAAATTCGACAATTCAAAAATGTAATAAAAAGTGAAAGTTCTCTGGAAACTCCCCTTAAGAACCGTAAACTTGCGAAAAATCAAAACGAATTTATTTTTGTTGAGAAAATTAAGTGGATTAAGTAATTTTCATCGCGATAGGTTAATAGCGAACGAATTAATTTTCATTGCGAAAATGAAATAGTCAATTAATTAATGATGCAATTAATTTGCGAATAAATTAATTGCGGAATTAATTCGTGGATCAAGTAATTGTGGAATTAGTTCGCGAATAAATTAATTTCGGAATTCATTATTTACGCGAATTTATTTCGGAATTAATTAATTACTGAAATTAATCAATTATGAGCATTAATTTAAGAATTCCTGAATTACGGATATTAATTGCGGAATCGATCAATTACGAAAATTAATTTCGGAATTCCTAAATTACGAAAATTAGTTTCGGAATTAATCAATTACGGAAACTGATCTTGAAATTAATTACGTACGGATCCGATTAATTACGCAAATTCACTTTGGTATTAATTAATTATGGAAATTAATTTCGGAATGAATTAATTATGGAAATTAACTGTGGAATAAATTAATTATGGGGATTAACTTCTGAATTAATTAATCATGGCAATTAATTTTGGAATTACTCAATTACGGGAATTAGTTCGCGAAGTTAGTCGTGCGATGGATCGAGTCAATTGTCAACGAGAGGGTCGAAAACTTCGAGGGTTGTCCCGAGCAGCCGATAAAACTAGTCATACCACTAGGTGAACGTCCCGTCAGGATGTTACCGGCGAGCGACGGGGTTGTTGCATCGAGCGCTGTTTTTTTCTTCGTCTTTTTTTTCGATTATTTACAACCGCGATAAAAAGAGGATTCGTGAAGGAGAGAAGCGATAAAACGAGAAACATAAATCAGCGGAGAAATGAAATTTGAAAATTGTATTTTCTTTTATTTTTCTTTTCTTCGCGCAACGAGCAAAAAAATATCAGCGAATATTTCATTGCACGTTGTGCGCATGCTCGTCCGAGTGCCGTTCTCGTGTTTCCCAATTAGCGACGCTGCGATTGCTCGAGTCTCGTACAATTTGTGCAAGCGAGATGTGACGTTTTTTTTTTTGCTTCCCGACGCTTGAAGAATAATTTACGTACAGTTCATATTCAGAACGAACATTTTTTTCGCGAAGTTATTGTCAGGCAAAGTTGTCCAAGTTTCGCGACAAAAATCGAAAATAATGTTCGATTATTAAAAGTATACGAGACTTTTGTCACAGTCAAGTTCGAAGGTCCTTAAAGATTTTTTTCGTCCCTCGAGGACATTTCGGCAGTGGCCTAACATTTGTCGGGAGCAACGAAAGGAAGAGGGGGAAAGAGGACACTCGAATGCTCGTTGCGTTGTTGGGGGGAGAAAAAATGAGAAGGAAAGAAAAAAGTTTTAGATAGGCGCGACGCAAATTGCACCGGACTAGGAACTCCAAAAAAAAAAAAACACAAGAGCCTGAAAAAGCTTCGATCTCCGTATGATATATGAGAAGAAAAACAAAAAATTTATCGGACCAAAAAATTCGGAATCGAAAATGACGAGAAGTGTCAGGCGAGGCGAAATTTGTAAAATCGTGGTGGTGAGTGTCACACGCTGGGATCGCAAGTGTTCAAATCCTGTTCGATGTTTCACCAGGCTATGTATGCGTGTACATACATATATCGCGCTCGAAATGGTATATACCGGCCGAGGCGACGACTATTAGCAGTAGAAATATTTTCTAACCTACAAGACATAGGAAAAAACTTTTTTTCACAAAAGTTGCACAGTTCGAAGAAAGTCACAGAGTGGTGGCTACGAGGTTTATCCAGGTGGAGGCACTACCGAGATTTCAAGGTCACCGCAATTTTTTTTTTCAATAAGACCGCTGTATTTTTTTTCAGCATTTCATCAAGGAACTGAAAATACGTTCACACGCCAAAATTCGAAACGATCAATCAAGACAGTATGAAAAATCGATCAAAAAGAAATTTCAATGTTTTCAGCCTACAATCGTTTTAAAAAATGGTGCAAACACTTACTCCCATAAACGGTACCTATAGTGATGACGTATTTGCGTATTTAAGGGGGAACCTCCTCCAGACAACAGGTTTTTCAATATTTTTTTACGAAAAATTGCGAGCATTAATTGCAATGAATCAAATTACATAATAATATTGACGTTCAAATTAATACAAAAAAAAAATTCATGAGTGAAAAAAAAAACAAAATGGCGGCGCTAGAGGTGCTCGAACTTGGCTCCTAGAGTTTTCGCCGTGGAACGCCCAGGTCCTTGTAGTTAACTAAAATCAACGAAACAATTTTTTTCACTTAAATAAGTCATTCCGCTTTGCATGAACCTAAATTTAGCCGAAAAAATTGAACATTTGAGGACAAAAAGAAAAAAAAAACACTTTTTTTTTATAAACAAATCGTTAAAAACAATATTTATCGAAACAATTTATACGAAATTTTAGGTTTGTGCAAAGGCCGATAAGTTAATGAATATCTGTACAAAATTTCAAGTTGATTCACGGCACGGAAAAAAAAAGCACGTTTCGAGAAAAACTCGATTGAAGTTTTCGTTCTTAAAAAGTAGAGTTTAGAGTGATTTATAATTACCCAAGCTTAATCTGCGATGCCAGGGCCATAAAGGGGACCTTTTTCTAGGAAATCACCAATCTGGACTGCATTTATTCCCTTTTTGTGTGAACTGTTTGTGTACAAAAGAAAAACGAAACGAAACGAAACGAAAAACACAGGCCGATTTTTTTTTCACAATCGTCGGAAGTGCCCCCTATTGTTCAAAAAGTAAACTAGCAAACTTGTTTGGCTGAGAAATTGAAAGGTAGAGGCCGCAAAGGGCGCGCGCTCGTTTACCTACTCTCGGTACTTTTGAAGGGCATCGCTTCGATGACTTTCTAGGGACCTTTACGACTTTCCTTTGGCTTTTAAACTTTGGGTATATATTCTTAGGATACTGAATGAATTTTTGAAGCAATAAAAAAAAAGAAATCTTGAGGAGGTTCCCCCTTCAAGGACACCACCGCAACGAGCCGATAAAAGGTCGTTTTTGCCTACTTCTTTTGTCTAACATTATTTATTTGGAATTTAAAAAGAAAAGGTATGTTGTTAAGCATACATTGAAATTATTTCGGTCAATTTTCATTCAAGAAAACAAAAAATTAACATATTTCATTGACAACGATAACTTGAGAATGGTTGATCTGAAAAAAAAAAAAAATGAAGTTTTATAATCTATCTAAATTTAATTCTCGTTGTCCGTAGGTTTCCAAAAAAGTATAATTGTGGCGAAATTTTTACTTACGTTCGAGGGCTTAGGAATGACTGAACTACAATAAACAGCTACGTGCAACGATAGCCACTGCAATTATGGAAATTTTGATTTTGAAACATCGAATATCGGCCAATTATAGCGAGTTACGATTTCGGCAAGGTCGGGACAAGTCGTATCGAGAAAAATGCAATTGAACGTTTTATACGTAAATCGTTGCGATTTTACTAAATCGTCTCTAACTTCGTCAATTTTCAATATTTTAACTTGAATTTTTTATCACGCATTGTTCAATATGTATACTTTGAGAAAATGCAAAAAAATCGAATTTTTTGCCCGTCACAGTGGTGAGCCGCCTTAAGGGGAGAATACACCTAGGAGCCGGAAATAAAGGTCATTTTTGTGAATTTTTTCACGGAAAACTATTTGAAATTTCGGATTGGAGTTTTCATTATCTAAAAGTATATACATTCAAAAATATGTTTGATTTTCTTTATTTAGAAATATCAAAAATATAAAAGGATATTGCATGATCCTTGGAACGTCGTAAAAAATCTGCGTATACGGTACCCACTGGCGTTTCGTCAAAAATCATGCGAAAAAAAAAACCAAAAAGATTATTAAATTGGATACTATAATCTAGTACTTGTCATAGCCGATTTTGAAAATATCGATTTATGACAAAATGGCGGACGTATGAACATAAATAGTGATTTTTGGGCCAAAAATTAGTTATTATTTTGCCTATAAAACGAAAACTAAGTAACGGGGAAAAAAAATCCTGTGACAAGTACTAGATAATGGTGTGTAGAATAACCACGAAAAACCTCAAGGCAATCGGTTCATTGGTTTTCGAGAAATTTTGGGTACCGATTTGAAAAACGTGGTTTGTTTGGGTTTGTTTGGGTTTGTTTGGGTTTGTTTGGGTTTGTTTGGGTTTGTTTGGGATCGGGAAACGCGTTTGAAAATTTGGGAATGAATAAATCATGAAATTTGTCAACTTACATGGAATCGTCGATACCAGGCCCATAGTGTAGGTGTTCTACGATCGCCGGAATGTTCTTAGCTTCTAAATCCTCGTCCTCGACCATCTAGGTGTATATCTCTCCTTAATCACGTCAGTCCATATTGACGTACAGGTAGTAGGCACTACTGCGCAAGATTTGCAAGAAAGAATAATCAAAGTTTGTTCGCCAATACAGACCGTCGTCATTAATAAGACAACACAATCAATGCGAATCAGATTGCAAGCGTACGTTGAAATGAGTGGCCATCACTTTGAGCACCTTCCATAGGAGTAATTGTTTGCACCGTTTTTAAAGGATCATCACGGTGTGACGACCGAACAGCCGATTTTCGCGTCTTTTTTTGTGGGTAGGATAAGGTAATCGGTCTAATTTCTTTTTTACATATTGAAGCACCGATAAAGAATACAAAATTATTTTTTTTAATTTCTTTATTTACTGTTTAATATTGTTTTTATTTGCGAAAAATTGCATGAAAAAAATGGTGTCCCATGGTGACCAGAATTGCGGCCGCAAATTTTATCTGAAACAAAAATTTCAAAATGATTATTACTGTAGGAAAGCCGCTACGTTTCTATGGAGGTTTTTTTAGTGAAATTTGAATAAATGGCGGCGGTTTGAACAGAAAGTATCAAATTTAGTATTTTTTTCCACAGTTTTTCGTACAAAAAAATAGGAAGATTTCAAACAAAAAAAAGCTTCCATAGCAACATAAGGAATGACGTGAAGAATGTTCGGTTGAAATTTCAACCGGATAGTCTGAAAACTTTTCCTTTGAGAGTGGCCACCGTTTCGAAAAACACCATTCCGAGAAAAACGCGTTTAAAGTTCGGAGTGCGGGATCCCACGCTCCAATCACTTTTTTTCTAAGGAAGACCGTAGCGACCGAAATAAATCGAACATCGATCTAAAAATTGGACAGAACGTTTATAACCGTGTATACTATCGGATAATGCAAAAAAATCAATTTTTTTTTGAAAATGTTACACTGTGACGATCCCTTAAGCGATCCTAGCCTAAAATCATGGAAATTTGTTTTTCGTCGATTTTTCATACCAAATCATGATCGATCATTTTGAAATTTCACGTGTCAAGTTATTTTTAGTTCCTTGCTAAAAATGGCGAAAAAAGTGGAGTCGACCTTAACGGGGTATCCCTCTCTCGAAGCCCAATTTGAAGGGTCAGAATGATGCATTTTTTTCCGGTAACACATTGGTTGGAATAAATTAATTTTTTCCCAGCATTTTGTACATATGCTTGTGGTTACAATGTAATTTTTTCGGAAGAAAATCTCTCAAAGTGTTCGTGGTTCTGCAGTTGGCGTTGCAGACCTCCAGCGGCGAGGCCCGAAACGGCGGGATCTCTACCAGGCTCAAATGTAATCTGAAACCGAAAACAAAAAAAAAATCTTCAAATACATCCAACTACGGGTTCACGATGCACTTTTTGAAATTTCGAAAAATACGAAAAATGACAACTACTCCAAAGAAAATTTCATTTTTATCGTGAAAAACAGCATGCTGAAGTCATTGTTATTGTCAAATGGTTCATCCAATTAAAAAATGCGAGATAATCCCGTTTAACGGAGACTTTGTCCTTGGAGTGCCATATTTCAGGTGTTTACATTTTTTTTTTAAAGGAAACGATTAAACCTTTTTGAGTGCGGTTTTTTTCTTGCTGTTATTCATGATATACAGAACGTTAAAAAAAATTAAAAAAAAAAAAAAAAAAAATGGCGGCCATTGCAGCTCCGCGAAAACAGGTCCTCAAATCGCGGGAGGTAAACGGCTGACATCACTGCCCCCTCTTTGTTGATCTGAAACACAAATTCAAAGCATATTATCAATCTGTGACCCTTTGGTCATGGAATGACGGATGGGTTTTTCGTTTAGTACAAATTTCGGAAAATGGCGGCAATTTAAAAAAAAATAGAATTTTCGCGTTTTTTTTCGCATAAAAAGATAAATAATAAATGCCAAAATGTATCTATCGAAAAAACGATCCGTCATTCCGTGAAGACATATTTTCTGAGTATGCTCTCCAAATTTCAGGTCGATATGTTAATTACAGCGGTCAGGAGAATGTCAGCCATTTTTAAAAACGTGTTTTCGAGAAAAACGCGTTTAAAGTTTTGTAATGTGTTTACACAAATGTGTTTATAATTACCGCTAATCGACAATGCCTGGTCCATAGAGGCATCCCTCCTCTTCTTCTAGCTGCTCATGTTGAGCTCAAATTGATTTTTTGAAAATTTCAAGGACAAAGTCTCCCTTAAACTAGACGGATCGCGGTAACCCCAACGCACACTGTTCCACTAAAATAGATGTAACTTCGTCGATTTGTAAAATTTCGGGATCCGGTTGGCCTTAAAATATTCTTGAAAGTTCACACTATAACAATATGCAAAAAAACTATTCTTCTCAAGTTTCCAGAGAGGGAACCCCTTTAAAATCTCCGTAACGCCTCCTACTGGACGTACTTCGCAACACTCGATGACCCCCTTCGAACTATGCAACTTTTGTAGGAAAAGTTTTCTCCTAAGTCTGATAGCTGAGAAAATATTTCTACTGCTAATAATTGTAATGCCCCACCAGGTATATTCAGATTCACGTCAGTGAAAAATCGGTGTTACGAACTCGTGCAAATTGTTCACCTTATCTTGGGACCTTTTTGGGTTCCACTCTCACCTGCTCCTTTTTGCGGGGAAAATTGTCGCTCCGTCGAATTGCCGGGGGATCGTCCATGGTTTTCGCGGATTATCCGCGATTGCCACCAATTTCGGTGACAGTGTACCGTGTTTTATTCTCGTCGTGAGAATATTGAACAATTGTAATTATCGTCTGTATAGTTTTTTTTTTCTTTTCATTGACGAGACGAAGAAGAATTGAGCGTATCTTGAGAATTATTCACGTCTACGGTTACAAGCATAAACTATATATATATATATATATATATATATATATATATATATATATATATATATATATATATATATATATATATATATAATTTATAATTGCAACCATATTCGCTCATTTTTTTTTCTTCGAGTGGCATAGCGACAAAAAGATGATAATTACGATGATGTTGATGTTGATAATGATGATAACGGTTCGGTGTATATTTTGACGATGCTATTCTCGTAACCGATTCTATCGCCGTATACGAGGCGTCCATTTGTAAATTTGTCATCGAAACGCGTGTGCGTTTACTTCGTATCTGAATTCCGTCAAAAGTTACGCTCGAAATGCCAAAAAAAAAAAAAACGAAATATCATGTGCTATACAATTGTAAGCGAATTTGTATATAATTTATACTCTCCTCGGTATATTCGAAACGAGTAATATACGAATGAAATTAAATTTCGATGCCATCCATTCGGCACAAACGTATCAGCGAAGACGCGGCAAAAATTACTTTCTCTCTTTTCGTTGTTTTTCGACACTTTTTGCGTCGTTCGAAGAAATAAAAAAGAGTTCCTCCATTTTTCGGGGATACGTTTTTTGTCCAGGTAGAAAAAAAATTGATTGACAAATCGTCCATCGAAACACGTTTTCCAATTTGGGAACAAGCGGTGAGAGTATTTTTCTTCCGAGAACCAAATTAATGCAAGGCGCAAAAAAGGAATTTTCATATCAAACGTAATTATTGTGTTCGAATTCTCGTAATCTTTACGATACGAATTATTTTTGTGTTTTTTTTTTCGAGCGAGAAAAAATAATCGTCGGTTTACGGACGAGAATTGAAGAAAACAAAATTTGAACGACTCGCGATGCGATTCCACTGCCCGCCCCTTCGAAATCGCGCTGTAGATGCGAGAAGAAACAAAATAATGAGAATACGTAACTAGCAACGACAAGAAGAAAATAAGTCATCGTCCTTTTCCGTCGAGTTTGTACATTTTTTTTTGTTTTTAGTCGCGAATTATTTTTTAATTTACATTGTATAACGAGTGTGTGTATGAGAGAGAGAGACAGAGAGAGAGAGAGAGAGAGAGTTAGGGTGCGAGACAAAAGTCTGTAATTGTGGAATCATCATGTACAAAGTTTAATAATTGTCGATAACGAGACTATGTGAAAAAAGGAAAAAACCAAGGTTTTAGTCCCAATCTTGTCGTCGAGCGTGCCATTAACGTTGGTTCTTTTGTAAATACTCACAATGATTTTCATCTCGTTGATGATGAGATTGTAGGCGTCTATTTGTAAAGCTCATCAGCGCTTTTTTCCTATTTTTCAATTTCACTCTCATGATTAGTACCGTAAAAACTGAAGTGAGATTTTTCAATTCGACTTTTCACGCTTGCAGCGACGATCGCAAACTTGTCCACGACGTCGTCGACTGGCAGTAATTTGAACTGGGAACTGAATAGTTCGAGAATCTTTTGGTTCGTCAGAATAAATCATCGCTATCGTGATGACTTTCATTTCCGCAAAAAAATTTTTACAATCGTGATCATTTTTATTTTCACCTGCAAAAGAACGATTACGTTATTATAATTTTCACAATAAAACAAAATAATTTGTATCGAAATAATTTTTATTTTCGATAGAAGACATTTTTGCTGTCGCAATGATGTTTGTTTTCATCCAGAATATAAATTTTGGTAATTTTATAATTATTTATGAAAGGAAAAAAATCGTTGCTATTATAATTTTTATTGTCACCTTGAAAAAAAAAAAATGTTGCGCCAGTAGGAAATATTTTGACGAGAAAACAAGTGTTTGCCATCGCGATGTTTATTTTCACGGAGAAAAAATGATCCCCTGTAACAATTATTTTCGCAAGAAAAGTAAATTTTTTGTATCGTAGTTATTTTTTATTGACATGGAGGAAAAAAGATTTGGTATGGTAATAATTATTTACAAAAGGAAAAACATCGTTGCTGTTATAATAATGTCTATTGTCACCATGGAAATAAAAACCGTTGCGACCATAATAATTATTTTCACGAGATAACAATTTTTCTGCTACCACGATAATGTTTATTTTCACGGAGGAAAAGATTGTCGCTTGTAACAATTATTTGCGCAAAAAAACGAAGTTCTATCGTAATAATTATTTTTAAAAAAGAAAAAAACTGCTGCTATTATAATAATTTCTTTCGTCACCTCAAAAAAAACTTTTGTTACCGCAATCATTATTTTCGCTCGAAAGTGAAGTTCCATCGTAATAATTATTTATAAAAAGAAAAAAGAACCGCTGCTATTGTAATAATTTCTATTGTCACCTCAAAAAAAAACTTTTATTACCGTAATCATTATTTTCGCAAAAAAACGACATTGTTGCTATTATGATAATGTTTCTTATCACCCAAAAATGACATTGTTGGAACCGTAATAATTTTTATTATCATCGCCAAAAAAAAACAAATTGTCATAATAATTTACACAGTACATTCGGAGTTCCGATATATATTTTTTAACGGGCTACCTGTTGTACTAAAAATTTGCTCCCAACCAAAATCCACAGCAGCGAACATTCAAGGAATTACTGTCTTGTCGTTAATCTTTTTTTCGTGCATGCGCGCGCCCGACTTTCCGATAGACGCCCTTAAATTCTTCAACTTACCATCACGTGTATTGTAAAATACTGCAATAACTGTACGAATAGTCGATAAGTTCTAATAAAAGAAAAATACTTAAAAAAAACAAAACTGCATTCGGAGTGACTACCTTAAGAAAAACTTAATATCGTAGCCTTCGACAAAAAACTGAGCGATGAAGAATAAATCGCGATTGAATAATTAAGAACGAATGTCCGCAGATTCGAAATTTTTTTGAGTCGACTCGAGCTCGTCTGGCTCCCTCGAGATTCTCGAAGATTTTTTCGCGACAATTTCGTACGCGTCGTCTTCGTCGCTCTCGGATTCCGTGCTCGAGAAAATTTGTGCGTCCGGTCGAACGAGAAACTTCACACTCGGAACGCTCGCCCTCATCGACTCGAGTCGCAGGTTCGTGGACTTTTGGGTCCTGCGGAGTCTGTAAGGCTCGCGTCGTCTTTTCGCGTTCTTGCACGGAGAATCGTCGCGCTTCGTGACGTTACACCTGGCACGAAAATTTGTACGCTTTCAAGACCCAAAATTCGAGCGGAATTTTATGAGATTGAAACTTATATCGTTCAAACGCAATGCATTTTTTTCACAAATTTCTTGCGTCAGATTTAAGGGGAGATACCTTAAGGCGAGGAAAAATGTGCTGATTTTCATAATTTTTTTTGTACAGAAATTACTTTACCATTTTTAAGACTTAAGGTATGTTTCATTACTTCTTTTGGCAGTTACATGGTTTTAAAAAATTAATCTTTAAAAATGGCGCTGGTATGACAGGGTCTTCTAAACTGCATTTTTGAAAATGGCGTGACGTACAGCTAAAAAACTAATCAACCGATTCTGATAAAATTTGGTATAAATCTTTCTAACCGTATTGTCTAAAACATGACCCTAAATGTTATAAAAAAAAAATTTAACGTTTTTTTTATTGCAGAAGGGTAGCCATTTTCGTTCGGAAAATTCAATATTTTTGTTTTACAGCGCACCACTTAATCGATTTTCGACATTTCCTACTTTTGTTTGGTTCATATTCTGCGCATGAGTGTTGGTGAAAGAAAAATCTTCCTTGCTTTTTTTTTCAGATTAATTTCGCCGACGCTACGTGTCACGCCGTCTGACAACATCCGCCGGCACCCGTTTAGAAGACCGTGCCATACTTCCGCCATTTTTCAATATTAATCAAATTTTTTAATACTAGGTAACAGCCAAAAGCAGTAATAAAACGTACCCTGATTCTCAAACAGGGTGAAGAAATCTCTCCTTAAGAAAAAACTCATGAACATCAGCAATCTTTTCCTCACCCCCCTTAAAGTGAAAAAACTACTTAAACATTTTTGAGGATTTTTCTTCGGAAATCTACAACCTAAAAATGCATGAAAAAGCGATTTCGTAAAATAAAAATGATAATAGGAAAATGTGAATGTAAAGAAGAATTTTCCTTGCATCCCAACGAGGCAAACTTCGTTGTTATGGAACTTCACAGATGTACAAGTATGCAGTATATATATTTTTCGTGAAACTCGATATTATCGAGATATTTATGAAAGTCATACTTCATTTTTTTTTTAATTAAAAATAAACTTCGTGTTCCACTTTAAGAGAACAT
This sequence comes from Ophion slaviceki, assembly GCA_944452715.1. Taxonomy (NCBI): domain Eukaryota; kingdom Metazoa; phylum Arthropoda; class Insecta; order Hymenoptera; family Ichneumonidae; genus Ophion; species Ophion slaviceki. Next base: position 4,984,148 of record OX101783.1, on the reverse strand, counting down.
CACTATGTGTGTATATATATATATATATATATATATATATATATATATATATATATATATATATACCTATCAATAATAGTTGGAATGCATTTTCAGTTTAAACGCGTTTTACCTAGGAAAAACTAGTTCCGATTGAACGCCTTCGTTACATTAAGTTGTTCTTGGTGAAACTAGAATTTATATTTAGAATCCCAAGCAAACCCCAACATAGCTAGACAAACCCAAACTTTGACCTCATTCGGAAACAATTCTAACTGATTCATTTCGTGTAAACTAGTTTTTCCTAGTTGAGGAACGTTTTGTCTAGTTTCGGTTTCTTCGGGTTCATTCAAACTTTGACAAACTTGACAAACTTTGGGTTTGACCTTATTCAAACTTTGTCCTTATTCGGAAACAGTTTTAACTGATTCATTTCGTTGGAACTCGATTTTTGTCTTAAGACGAGTTTTTTTGGGTTTGACCTCATTTAAATGTTGACCTCATTTAAATGTTGACCTCATACGGAAACAGTTTTATCTGATTCATTTCGTTGGAACTAGGTTTGCCTAGTTAAAATCAGTTTTTTTGTGTTTGACCTCATTCAAACGTTGACCTCTTTCGGAAACAGTTTTAACCAATTCGTTTCGTTGGAACTAGTTTTTTTCGTAGTCAAGGCGAATTCTTTTTGGCTTGGGTTTGTTTCGGTTTGACCTCATTCAAAAAAAGTTTAACAGATTCATTTCGCTAGATCTAGTTTTTCATAGTTAAGACGAGTTTTTTGGGTTTGGGTTTGACCTCATTCGAACTTTGACCTTATTCGGAAACAGTTTTAACTGATTATTTTCGTTAGAACTAGTTTTTCCTAGTTAAGACGAACTTTTTGGGTTTGGCCGATTTCAAACTTTGACCTTATTCGGACACAGTTTTAACTGATTCATTCCGTTAAGACGAGTTTTTTCTAGCTAAGACGAGTTATAACGCCCGTTCGAATTTATTCATCAGTCAATTCTAGTTTTTACTGGGAAAAACTAGTTGTAAGGAAACCGTTCAGTGAAAACTAGTTTTGGCTAGGGAACACGCGTTTGAACTGAAAACGGGTTGCAAATGTAACATATTTATGTATTCTACACTGGGCAAAGTAAAGTTCGGACCTTGCCGATTATTTTGCACTGTTCCGTTGGTATTTAAAGCCTTATATACGCGAAAAATTTCAAAATTTTTAATTTTTTATCATTTTTGATTCCATCAGCCTGAACGGTTAGAAATATATTAAACTGTATCGAATTGAAAAATTCCAAAAATTCCAAAAGTAAGGTAAGATTGCATTTATAATAGATACCGCGCAGTGCGCCCGACCACCAACTTCAAAGCCGTTTTTCCACGTTTCACTCTTTTGAACCTTGTGAAAGTTCTAACTCTTGAACGAAGGTTCAGATCGCTTCGAAATTTTTACACCATATTCTTAGTATCATCATCTATCGTGTGAACCACAGAAACAAAAAATTCAACGACACAAAAAAATATAAAAAATAAAATACCGACAGAAAATTGAGTAAAAAATGTTAAGTCTCGAATTTTTATTATAATAATTTTTTTAATTTCTAAACTTTTCTATTGAGTGGACGTTTTCAAGATGACTTCAAGGTCAACTTTTAAAAAATGGCAACCTATATTTTTGACACCGGCATCTTATTGTACGTAAAAAAAGCAGATAGCTTCTGTCCGAGACCGTTTTTTTTGGCGATTATTTTATTAAATACAAAACATGTTAAAAACGATGTACAATTTAGAAAAAAAATCGGACAAAAGGCACCTGTTTCTTTTTAACTCCCTTTGTACTTTTTTTCCAAACGGAGACGGCTGGAAACATTTGGAACACCCGAAACCGTCGTCGAGAAATCGCCGGAGCATTCGATCATCGAAATTTCATTTCCGAAATGAAACTTTATCTCCTCGTCATCGCGAAACTCTCCTCCTTTCTCATCACCGTCGGATCGGAGATTGTCTCCCATTGCTTTTTCGCGTTCACTCGCCTCGCAAACCGCGACTTCGCCGATCGATTCGAGCGTGTGAATTTGACGAAGTTTCTTGACTCTGATCGAGGAACGCGGTGGAGACGCGTTTGGATTCGCGGTCGAGACAGCGATCAGCGTGTTCGATGATTTTCGAGGGTCGGGCGAGGGCTCGCCGTGGGGGCTCCCTTGAAATTTGACCGTGGTACGTTCGCGCCTCAGAAGTCGGGGAACAACTTCGTCGCCCTGATAACGTCGAACGCGCACCGTGCAGGGTTGAAGGTAGAGAGTCTCACCTTCGGGCACGAACAGTCTCTGCATGTAAGACCTGCCGAGGAGGGAGACGAGGGTCGTAAGGTCGAAAGGGCGTGAGGGCTTCGTATACACGTTATTTCCTTTTCAGAGGGAAAAATAATCGCAATGCCAATTTGACCTTGGGTATTGTCGCCAAGGTCATATGAAGGTCAACTTCGAAATGTTTGATTGGAAGGTTAATTTTTGAATGTATATTCTTATAGCTTGCATTGAGAGCTTTTCGAAAGACTATGGGTACGGATTTTTTTGGTTATGAAACTTGAGAGTTGCAATGGCGGCGGTATTGTGTATCACGGGGCAAAAAAATAATGAAAATAGCCTTTTTTAGCGTCTAAAGTGAGAAGACCCCTTGCGGAGTTGGACCACCCTAGAGGCCGAAAAAATAGGCTTTTTGGGTATTTTTTTTTCCGAAAAAGTACAAAATAATCGAGATTACAAAAAAGGGTGTTTATCATACATATCAGTGACTGTATACAATAATTTTTTTGAAGCGATTCATTTCAACATGGCGGCTGTGCAGCGTTTATGTCCAAACTGCATTTTTTACGTTCGCCAGAAACATAACTCAGACAATTTTCAACCAATTCACTTGAAATGTTGAATATATCTTGAAAAATACATTGTCTATGGAAGTGCGCAGGATTTTTTTTTATATCGCATAGTCCATTTGTCATTAACAATTATCTGACAACTTTTCACGCAAATTTTTCACTTTCCAAAAATTTGCCTAAAAAATCGTTTATAACAAATGAACCATGCAATATAAAAATAAAACCCTACGTACTTCCATAGACAATGTATTTTTCAAGATATATTCAACATTTCAAGTGAATCGGTTGAAAATTGCCTGAGTTTTGTTTCCGGCCAACGTAAAAAATGCAGTTTTGAGATAAACGCTGCACAGCCGCCATTTTGAAATAAATCGCTTCAAAAAAATTATTGTATACAGTCACTGATATGTATGATAAACACTCTTTTTGTAATCTCGATTTATTTTGTAGTTTTTCTGAAAAAAAAAATGCCCAAAAAACCTATTTTTTCGGTCTCTAGAGTGGACTAATATCTTTGCGAACATTGGGGCTCTACGAGTAACGATGACGTTCTATGATGAGCCGCTACGATGAGTGCCGCTAACAGCGAAATCTAGTACAGCCGTCAGTGAACGCGGGCTTTTACGTAGTAAATATTTTCATGATTTTTAAATGCAAAAAAACTGATCACGTTATTACTTCGTGCTATTAGGACGATGAATAAATTCTCGCTTCTTTCCGACAGATGACGTTACCAAAATTGCGTGCGTGTAGTTTAAGATGGTAACGCATCTATGAAGAAGTACTATAAGCAAGCTTGAAATTCAGTGTGTGTCATTTCGCCGAAGTGTAAACAACTTTTTTTTAATAGTGTCAAACATTTCAAATTTCGTGCCTAAAAGAGAGTATTTGCGGGGAATTTTACTGCATTGCTTTATTTTTTAAAAAATCGGCACCTTAAGCACACAGAATTCTTGTTGAGACTTACGGCGACCATGCTCTGTCGGAAAAAAGTGCAGATTGGTTTAGACGGTTTGAAAATAATGTCTTTTGATGTATTGAATTGGAGGCATTACTTCATGAAGACTCATGTCAGACGCTAGCTGAATTTGTTGAATTATTAGATGTTGACCACACAACAGTTTCGAAACGTTTGAAAGCATGGGCAATGATTTTTTAACCATTTCAGGACGGGAGTGATCGATATATCGACCAGCCAGGGGGCACATAATTGTTAATGTTTTTCACGGAAAATTTCATATAATGAATATGGCCAAAATATTGTGAAAATGTCTGGATGGTCTTTGTGACCTTGAAAATTACTATTTCAAGTGAGTTGTGAGTTTGTTTGGGTTTGTTTGGGTTTGTTTGGGTTTATTAGTTGCGTTGTTTGGGTTGTTTAGTATATAAATGTTTAGGCCAAACTAGCAGAGAAAAAAATTTGACCTCGAAATGGCGATTTTCAAGGTCAAGGATGCCACTAGGATTAGTTGTTATTTTTCCCGTATTTAGCGCATCAAATTACATAGGAATACGCTTTCAAACTTTTTTAAATAAATTTTTTGAATTGGACTTTTCGTTGCGGACGGGGCTGGTCGATATATCGACCAGCGGTTAGGCTTGGGACTCCAATTGAGAAATTCATCGATTTTACTGATATCTTTCATGTAACAAACAAGTCAATTTTAATGGTAATTTCCCTGTCCTTAAGGCGGACCTCTAGTTTCTCGGGTCGAAAAAATCGATTTTTTTTCTTCATAAATCACATCTACATGTGTAGAAAATGTGTGCCAAAGGATTTTTCGATATTCGAAGTGGTTCACAAGTTACGGCCCTGGAACGGAGCAGGTATACGGAGCAGGTATACTTTCAAACGCGCTTTTCTCGAAACACCATTTTTCGAAACGGTGACCACGATATTTCAGAAACTACTGCACCGATCTTGTTCATATTTATACAGCATCTTTAATATGTTATAAGCCAGCGATTGAACTAGGATTATCATGATTGCTTCGATTGTTTTTTTTGTACGAGCGAAAAACTTAAGAAAAAATGAGTAAAAAATAGAATGTAATTTTCAAAAGTATATAAAAAGGTCAATTTTTGTAATTTAGAATTCACTCTAGTTCAATCGCTAGTCTTAAATATGAAGATTAAAATGCCGTTTGGTTTTTTGATTTCAGATAAGCAGAACAGCCGCAATCTTGGTCACCGTCAAGCACCTCTTTTACTTGATGTCTTCCTGTCGGCCACTATAACTTTTATTCTATTATATATTTTGACTTCAAAAATTTCTAAAGCTTATTTAAATGTTAATAAAGATTATGCAAAAACAATGAGATTGGTTATTTCGATGCTTTGCCCGTAAAAAATTATTGAAAAAGCCGTAAAAAACAGCCGAGAAACTAGAGGACCGCGTTAAAAGGTTAAAATAAAGCATTTATTTTCACGAAAAAAACACCGAGAACTTATTCAACTTCTCAATAAAAATACCCGTCAGGTAAGATTTTTTCTTGTAGAACTAATTCATCCACAATTTAGGTTCATTGTACTTCACAAATACTGCACAACGGATATTCTAGCCCCGAAGCTTTTATCACAACAAATCAAAAAAATCTGCATTTAGTTACGGGTAAGTCGACCTACCGGATGTCGGTATAAGATGCCATACTATGTCATCTTACCCTGCTGTATAGAACCGGATATAAAATCAGATTTTTTGGCTTGTCGTTGTGGTATACCTGGCTATTATCAACAAACCTTGTCACGTAACAGCTAGTCACAAGAACACATGGCCAAGGCCATTGAAGCTGTAAGGAGCATAGAATGGGTTGCCTTTTAGCATCCAAACATTTTATCGTGCCGCAGGCAACACTTCATCGTCACTGTAATGATGTTCCAATGCATATTGGTTGCTACAAACTAACCATTAACCCAGAAATTAATGTACGTGAGCATAATTCGGTCGACCTGTGTAAGATGACATGCATATGTCATTTTAAACCGAAGTATGTCGTCTGACACACGTCGACCTACATGTGGTTTTTTATATTTCTATTTTTTATTTCAGTAACTAATGCCCTGAAACTAATTCTATTTCATTATAATAATAAACCTGGTAATTCTTTAGATAAGTGACTTTTCCGAAAAAAATGTTTTTGCTGTTTCCTCATTCATTGGGTTATAAATTATGATATTCAGTCGGGGGAAACTACAATTTTTCATTAACAATTTTTTTACGAGCAAAAAATCGGTAAAAATAATTTCGAATTTTTCAAAAACCCAAACGAACCCAATATAGGCGTCGAAATGTTCAAAATACTCTATTTTATCACGTGCTTCCGCCAACTTTTAAACCCCCTAACTTTTTGTGGGGAGGTGGGGTGAATTTCAGCTTCCCCCGAAGGAATATCAACATTTACAACCCAATGAATGAGAAAATTGCAACAAAAAAATGTAGGCTCATTTTTCGGAACAGTCACTTATCTTTATTCTTTTACTTTTTTCATTCAGTATTAACAATAATAATGTTTCCTCGAAAAATGGAAAAAAAATCCACCTTTGTTTTTTGATCATTGAAACACGATATAAAAAAAATCTCGCTCAAGTCCTAGCCAATATTATATATTTAAAAAAAAACATGTTTTCATTCGGTATTAACCTTTTTCATTCGGTATTAACAATAATAATATAATGTTTCCTCGGAAAATCGAAAAAAATCAACATTTCTTTTTTGATCATTGAAATACGGTAACAAAAAAGCTCGATCAAGTCCTAGCCAATATTATCTATTTTAAGAGAAAAAAAATCTTTTTTTTTTTTGTTTTACGTCAACCGGGTGGCCAAATATAAGTACACCGTTGAGCCCCTCACTTTCAAAGGTCCTTCACGAGATTGTTCATAACTTCTTTAATTACTAATGTTTTTTAATGAAACTTGTTGCATAACTCTGTTAATCTACATACATGTCCAAACGATTTTTCAATCATTCTACTTATTCCTTCGAAATTAATTTTTTTAATGGAGGTTCCTACTTTGTTGGGCCCAGAAAAAAAAAATGTTCGACTTTGCACCATCGGAAAGACCTACTGAAGGAGGTAGACTCTATGGTCCTTGCATAGCAAATTAGGTGTAAGTATAAAACTCTCCATTCTTTCGCACATAAACTTCTGTTTAACTTTAAACGCATTTTTTCTCGAAACCACGTTTTCCAAGTTTGCGGAAGTACTCCTACACGCCCTAGATGAGCAATCGTTACGAAATTTGCAGGCACGTGTACAACAAACGTCTTCATTAGTTGAACTAGAATTATGCAAAATTATTCAAATGTTTTTATTTTATTAACAAAAAACTGCAAAAACCTTTGGTAAAATACTAAACTTCCCCTTCGATCGCTCACAATTTTTTCATTTTTCTATTGTTCTTCGTGATTCTAGTTCGACTTGCACACAATATTGTACAAAGTGAAAATATGTTTGATTTTTTTGCTCCTGTGCAGGGCTTAGAACTTTCACAAGCGAAGAATATCATCGCCGGCGCACCGACATACGTGGCTCCTCCCGCTCCCAATACCCTGTTTCGTCGAACTTTAAAAAATATTTTTGTGTTCAACAAAGACCGCTCAGTAAACATACAAAATTTCACCATTCTATATCGTATATTTTTCGCATAAAAAATCGGTGAAAAATCGAACATTTTTGGCCCCACAATGTAGAAACCTGCCCTAAATAACCCTCATGTTCGGGTCGTAACACTAGCCTAATTCTTCAAACGGCATTTTTCTACTCGTCTTAGTTGATATGAACGACCAGTAAGAGATATTTCATAATAATAGAAAAAATTGCCGACAAAGCACCCCGTATAGTTTAATTATCATGATCATTATTATATATTGGGATGTTGAATAACTTCTCACTGTTTTTTTCGTGAAAATTAATTCTTTAATTGAAAAATATCATGCCTAAAGCATTCAAACGTTTCGAAACTGTTGTGTGATGAACTCCTAATGATGTTGCAAGTTCAACAAGCGTCTGACACGAGTCTTCATGAATTAATGCCTTCAATTCAACACATCAAAATCGTTATTTTTGAAGCGTCTAAACCAATCTCTGCATGGTGTTTCCGACAGAGCATGGTCGTCGTAAGTCTCGACAAGAATTCTGTCTGATTCAGCTGCAGATTTTTTGTGAATAAAGTAGTGCAGTAACATTCCTCCCAAATACTCTTTTTTGGATCGAAATTTGACATGTTTAACACTATGAGAAAATCTACAGATATTACACAAAGTGCAACTATTTCATGGCATTAAAATGTAATCAGACATTTTGGGTAATGAAAAAACAGGTACATGTGAATATCCATCTATCCATACATCCATCTATGTATCCATCAATCCATCTATTCATCCATCCATCCATCCATTCATCTTCGCAGCCAACCTCAACAAACAAATACATTTTTAAAAGCATTTTCATTGCTTAAGAGACAACACCACTGTGACGGCTTCAAAAAATCGATTTTTTGAAAACCATCTAGAAAAATCTAAAATACATTTAAGATTAAGATGCCGTTGGACCCAGGTCGAAAAAATAATTATTTTCGGAGATATTGAATATTTTGTGGAGCGGTGCAGCGCTCCGTGACGCTCGGGGTCCCGCGCAGCTGCGCGCCTCAGGGTCGGCAGGTATACCGGGATATATAAATTTGAGCAGAGACGATTTGCTGCAGCGTTGTTTGGGCGGCTTCGCGCAAAACAACAACGAAAGCTACAACAAATCAGTTTGGGCAATAGCCCCCAAGTGTCAGTCCGGGAGCAAAAAAATCGTCGATATTGTAGCTGATATCGCGGTATTATTATTCAATGATGGCCTGAGAAGCCTCATGAAAGTTTTGGAGACGTTGGGGATAACTATCGGCCCAAATTGTTTCAATTTTTGCGTTGAAACCGACGCAGCGCGGATCGAGCTGGCGGAGCGCTCGCTCACAGACGCTGCAAAAGAGGCAAGAAGAGCCTCTACAAGTTCGAGAAAAAATGCTAGGGACAATGATTTGCTTCTTGAAGGCCAGCTATATGGTGCCGGCATCGCTGATTAAAGGTAAAATTTTTTTTTTTTCCAATTTATCGCATAAATTAACAAACCTAAAACTTTGAACGCGTTTTTCTCAAAACCACTTTTTTGAGTGCGGCACGCAGCAGAACTCGAGCAATTTTTATCCGATCGACTTCAAATTTGGACTGCATCAATAAAACTAGATTATCTAAAGAAGCACATAGGATTTTTTCGATATCTCGATAATAAAAAAAGTTATAGCCTATTTTCGACGAGAAATTTTGCTCGAAAATCGTCCTTTAATTTCAAAAGCGTGCCTATTTTTTAAAAATCAATATTTTTTCAAATCTCTATGTACTTCTATTCAAAATATCATATTATTAACGAAAACACTCGATATTTTTTGTCAGATCGACTTTGAAGAGAGTTCTGCAGCGTGCCGCGAACCACTACAGAGGCAACAGTACCTGACGCGGGAGCTTCCCCAGCGTCACCATGGGGCGTGAAAAATTTGAAATTTTTTTTTTATGTATCTTCAATAAACAACGAACAAAACAAAACAAAAAAATTTCGAATATCTCTTTTTTTTCCCACAAAAAAAAATTCTTGAAAAATGGCAAAAAAACAGGGGGTCACAGTGGTGTTGTGCCTTAAAAGAAAAGTTGTTTACACTTCGGCGAAATGACATGCACTGAATTTCAAGATTGTTCATAGTACTTCTTTAAAGATGCGTTACCATCTTAAACTACACGTACGCATTTCTGGTAACGCCATCTGTTGGAAAACAGCGAGAACTTATTCGACGTCCTAGTAAAATAAAAAAAATCTTACGATTGTTCAAATGACGGACTTACCTGGGAGGTCCTCTGTCGAGAGCGAGCAACGCGCGCGTATGATTGACGATCTCGGACCTGTTTCGCAAAAGTCCAAGGCACTCGAGTAGGACGAAGGCGATCGCGATCGGCACGGCAACGAGGGTGACAACGGTAACGAGGCAAACGCATTGCCAAGCAACCCCGACAAGTGCCTCGCGAGCTTTGACGTTGCGTTGGCTCGCGTGACTCGTGCGACCGAGAGGCGACACGAGACTACCGAGGATCGAGCAAACGAGATGAGTCGCGACGACGTTGCAATAATCCTCGAGGGCACTCTCGTGTACAAGCCGAGACACGAGATAATGAATTATACCGGCGGCAAAGCCGAGGCCGAGGCAAACGACGGGATTGTAAAAATTTACACCGGCCGCGAGGATCGTCGTGCCGGCTATCGATGCCTGAACGCATCTCATCACGGTCCAATGATTAAAGGGTTCCCTGCCAAGGGCGAAATGAAGGGCTGTCACCACGAGACTACATGACACACTGCCCAGTAGATTGTTCACGATTATCATCGTTGTTCCATTGGTGGCCATTTTTGTTTCCGAATCTCTCTCTCTCGGGCTTGAAAAACACATGCTCTGAAAAACTGGAAATTTAAAGATTCGCGCTTTCGGCGGCGCACAGTAGGAGAAAAGCCCAAAAACCTGGCCAAAACCTCAAATGACCTTTGACGGGAAAATTGGCTTACAGGGGTTTTCAAGGTCGCTGATTACGAATCTGAAAGCCAAATTATCGTAAACAAAATGGCCGATCCAATATGGCTGACATGAATGTTAAAAAGTTGCCAGATGTCGACAAAAATTGGTATTTACGGGTTTTCAAGGTCGCTGATTACGAATCCGCAAGCCAAATTATCGTAAAAAAAATGGCCGATCCAATATGGCCGACATGAACGTTAAAAAGTTACCAGATGTTGACAAAAATTGGTATATACGGGTTTTCAAGGTCGCTGATTACCAATCCGATATCTATTGTTTATAACTTGCAACAAAGAGCTTACAGCAAATTGTTATAAACAAAATGGCCGAGTATCCTGCTAAATAGATAAATTAATATATTTAAAAAAATCATCATAATAAAATAAACGTGAACAGTGTATTCTACGCAATTATTATTTTTATTTCCAAAATACATACGGAACGTTTCAAAAATAGAAAATTTTATTCTTAATCAAAATCGTAATCGGAGTCACTACAACTGTACGTCCGGTGTCCTTGGAAATTTTTTCTACCATAAATTCGATCAAGGAAGCGAATTTATCGGATAAATGCTCGCTGATTATCAGAAATACTTCTTTCCTTGTCAGCACCAATTCTTTGTAACCGGATCCTGTAATAAAGACATAAAATTGTAGAAAATTGGTGTTAAAGGAAAAGATAAAATTTTCAATTAATACAAAAACTTGAACAATATACATTATTTTACCAAATAAATAACCGCAATAATTGAAATAATTTTAAGAAAATTAGACAGAAAATATTGACATGGATTTGGTTAAAAGAAAGCTTTGCTTACTATATAATATATATATATTCAAATATTTTATTTGAATGTTATAACATTTCATTCATATTTAAGAAATTTTTATGTGGTTGATTTTAATATGTATATATATATATGCATACGTATATATCATAATTAAATCACAGAAAATTTATATATATGGGTCATTCCATGTCAAATCGACAAATTTTTTACCTGACCCCCTTTGATTTCGCTGAAAATTTTCTATCTTTTTCTACTCCCCGAAAGTTATTTTTTAGAATTTTAAAAAATTTTTTTTCCCGACTCAAAAAAAGTTATGAATTTTTGAAAAAAACCGCTCTTTTATTTTTAAATTGCCAGAACTTTTTCAAAAATTGACCGTTTGGGAACTTTTTTTTTTCAAAATTTTTGTTTTTAAATGTAGTTTTCGAAAAAAAATATGAAAAAATTTTCAGAATCCCAGATATATGAAATATTTTAGTTTTTTTGAAAAAACCGTAATTTTCTCAAAGTCCGACCGTTTTTTTTTTGCTCTAAAAATACTTCAACTAATTCTGCAATGATCCCCGTTAATCAAAAGATGTGACGACAATCGCTTCTAATTTTTTTTCTTGATTATAAAAAAATTTTTGTTGAATTTTTGCTGATTCTATATAACTTTGTTATGAAATTTTTTTTATTTCCTCGTGAAACCTCAAAAGTTAAAAAATAAAATTTTATTGGAGAATTTCAAGTGATTATCGTCCAAGAAATTGTTATTTAAAAAAAAAAAAATAATTTTTTTCTCTCATTGACGTTATTTTTTTACTCTTATGGACGTTTTTTTTTGGTACTGAAATATGACAACTTAACGTCATTTTGGTACTGAAACATGACAAAATAACGTCAATGAGAGAAAAAAATTATTATTTTTTTTTCAATAACAATTTCTTGGACGATAATCACTTGAAATTCTCCAATAAAATTTTATTTTTCAACTTTTGAGGTTTCACGAGGAAATAAAAAAAAATTTCATAACAAAGTTATATAAAATCAGCAAAAATTCAACAAAAATTTTTTTATAATCAAGAAAAAAAATTAGAAGCGATTGTCGTCACATCTTTTGATTAACGGGGATCATTGCAGAATTAGTTGAAGTATTTTTAGAGCAAAAAAAAAACGGTCGGACTTTGAGAAAATTACGGTTTTTTCAAAAAAACTAAAATATTTCATATATCTGGGATTCTGAAAATTTTTTCATATTTTTTTTCGAAAACTACATTTAAAAACAAAAATTTTGAAAAAAAAAAGTTCCCAAACGGTCAATTTTTGAAAAAGTTCTGGCAATTTAAAAATAAAAGAGCGGTTTTTTTCAAAAATTCATAACTTTTTTTGAGTCGGGAAAAAAAATTTGAAAAAATTCTGAAAAATAACTTTCGGGGGGTAGAAAAAGATAGAAAATTTTCAGCGAAATCAAAGGGGGTCAGGTAAAAAATTTGTCGATTTGACATGGAATGACCCATATATATATACACATACATATATATTAAAATAATTTATTTCAAGCGTATAACAGCCGTCTTGTCCGTTATGATGCTACTTCACCCATTCTCAGGTAGAGGCGCAGAGGCTGCTCAATAGTGCCGCGTGCACGCTCGGCTACCGCACGATGCGAAAAAAATCATAACGGACAAGACGCACGTTTTCCGCAGGTAACTCTTGTAAATTTCGAAAGCTTATACATTAAACTAAAGGCCGAGACTAGGAGCTTTGCAAAATGTGACAAAATATATAACTTTTCGGACCGTTGAAAATATAAGTTTTCAAAATTATTCAATTTTATTTATGCCGAAGGCTATACTACATTTCAATCATTTATACATAAACTTTAGATTCAACCGATGTAAAAACATGTTCTACATACCTCCAGAAGTCGTATCCATGTTGCAGAATTGAAATTAAACCCGTCACTTTAAAGTTATGGGTTTTTGAAGTCAGCGTTATTTTCGTCTGTTCAGCGCGTGACACGTACACTCTTCACGAACACTAACTGCCAACTGACGCTGCGGCGCAGTTATACACTTAAAGGGCTTTCCCTTCCACAATAGAATGCAGTTACTAGTCCTCTACCTGAATGACTACTCAACTGACCCTATTTCGAAAATTTATTTTTTGGGGTTTTGGCCAGGTTTTTGGGCTTTTCTCCTACTGTGCGGCGGGCCGGGGCAGGGGGAAGATGATTTTTCGCTCGATTTTACCTGATGGTAAAATCACTTTGGTTTCTAGTCTTGGATATATTTGTGACGAAGTTCTAATGTCTCGAAATATTTGCACAGTTGGAGAAGACGGTAGAAAAAAAAATACATTTGCAAACTTTTCGGACATCGACAAATGGGATGCAGCGGATTTTTTTTCTTTTTAATGTTTTTCTACTTTTATCGTTATTGAACTTTTTTCATGGGGGTTTCATTTGGGGTTCGGCTGTGGCCATGACGATTTTGAAAAAATATTTGCGTGATTTTCGCATCTTTGGAATACAACGGATTTTTTTCGTCTACCCTTATGAGTATTCCAAGTCGTTTTTTTTTTCATTTTGGGTTGTGGCTCTCACCATTGCGATTTTGAAAAAGAAATTGCGTAATTTTCGCGTCGTTAGAATGCAAAGGGATTTTTTCCATTTTTTAATATACCTTCATTATTGTTGCAAAGTTTTTTTTAACCTACTTTGGTTGTGGCTTCGGTTATAAAGAGTTTAAAAAAAACGAGATTTTCGCATCGTTGAAATGCAACGGTTTTTGTTTTTGTTTTTTTTTTCCAACTTCCATAAATTATACTGAATCTTTTTTAACCAATTTGGGATATGGGTCTACCCATAACGGTTTTAAACCAAAAAAGTCGTGTTTTTCCATCATTCGACTGCAACGTTTATTTGTTTTTACTTTCATTATCATTTAAAACTTTTTTTGCCGATTTGGGATATGGCTCCGACCATGACGATTTTGAAAAAGAAATTACGTGATTTTCGCGTCGCTGGAGTGTACCGAATATTTTTATTCAATTTTTCCATTTCTGTACTTCCGTCATTACATCATTTCGCAAAAGATACAATTTAAAACAAAAATGCGTGATTTTCGCATTGTTGAAATGCGAGTGTTTTTTTCTCTTTCATTTTATGATTTACTTTCATTATTATTCGAAATCTTTTTTCCTCACTTTCCTCACAAATGCTCACTTTTATGATCTACTTTCATTATTATTCAAAATTTTTTTTTTCGATGTGGGGCGTGGCTCTCGCCATAACGGTTTTGAAAAAACGGGCGATTTTTATTCCTCAAATACGCAGAAGGAAAATGAGAAATTATCAACAAAAAAAAATCCGATTTCGTTGCACTTTAACGATGCAAACTCCAACATCGTCCCTTTTCCACGAGGCTGAAGTACGCTTCGTTGGAAAGCAGTGAGAATGTTTTCCATTCCAAATCGCTTGAACTCCAAAAGTGGAGTGCTGTACTTTTAAGACTACGGCCTGATATCAGCCGTGCAGACGAATACGGGGAATATTGAAGATCATTCAGTCACCCAAGGTCATTCAAGGTCATCCAAGGTCATCCAAGGTCGCTTTCGTTTGTAAAAAGTCTTCAAAGGCATCACTTGGAACACCTACGACCAGCGACTCAAATGACCTTGAAGGACCTCGCGTCGTAGGTCATTGTATTTGTCTGATCGTTCTGATTGTCTGATCCTCTGATCTGGTAAGCTCGGAAACACATCATTCCATTAGAAAAAACAAAGATGACCTCCGTATCTGAGAAGCAGCGCCAGCTATCGCCATCGGGTGAGCCGCACTGTATACACCTACAATGCCACATCCATTGGATAAACTTTTTCCTGCCACCCATAGTTTTAAACGTGACTGAAGTTTGCATCGTTAAAATCTGATGAAAAACAAGTTTCCTGAATCGCTTCAATTTTTTCGGCAAGATTTTGCAGACTACAAAATCTCTACCATTTTTTAACGGGCTACATCTACCAAGGCGGTCAAAAATTCCATTTTGCGAAAACATTTTTATTCGATAGTATCAGCTTTTAGCTGTATTCCCTAAAAATTTCATTGAAATATTCGTAAAATTGAACGAGCTACAGCTTCTAACAATCGGCCGGGCGAGCGGTACCAGCGCAATACTTCAAACTTCAAAAGCGGTTTTCTCGAAACACGGTTTTCAAAGTCGGTGGACATGATATCTAGAGAACCACTCGATGGATTGTTTCCAAATTTACAGGAGACACGACGAGAAGAATTTAAAGGTCATTGACGATCTCACTTTTTCAAAATCGATCCTCATTTGTCAATAGTTACGTGAAAATGACGACTTTTTCCATAGATTTTGCATGCTCGAGTTCGAAATGGTCGCCACATTGTCAAAAAACATGTTGTTAAAGATCGATGATCGTCAACGACTCGCATTTATTGTTAACTTAAATAACCCGTTTGGTTTTCAGATTCCGGATCGACCGTTTAAGCTGGAGAGTGTCCACCGCCAAACGTGGCGAAAAAAATTTCATCATCTGCCGGAGGCCATGTTTTTGTATTTTTTCTGTATTTTTTGGTGATTTTTTTAACCTCGGTGTTAAAAAAATGCGTTTCTTTTTTCATCAACCGTTTCCCGGAAGAAAATCGGAATTTGGCTATTTTTTCGGACCTCTAGGTAGATGTAGCCCCTTAAGATACTCATTTAGAGATCGACAATATGAATCTGGAATTTTGTTCTAAAAAAAATCACAAAAATCATGAGAATAAAAAAGGTACTTTCGTTGCATTCCAACGGTGCGAGCACCGCACTGAGAAAGTAAACCAATTGAATTAAAAAAAAATACATTGGTTGATCCAAATAAATGTACGGCTGCGCAATGCCACCGATATATGAGATTGTTATTCACAATATCATAAAATATTGGAAAATGTGATTGAAAAAAAAACTTTCAATTTTATCATGTCATTAAAGTCAATAGCGTTTTGTTTGGACTAATAAATCCGATTATTCACACCAACAATTTCACAATTGAATCAACGAAATTGCATTCAATAACACCAATGATATTGTACCAATGATTTTTTTTCTCAGTGCGTTAGTTTCCAAGATATCGAAGGTTGCAAAAGTTCGCGGCCGAAGCGGTATGACAGCGTACCTGAAGGCCGAGCAGTACGAGAAAATAGCCGGCCAGGGCCACGCCGGCCGAATCGGCCGGTATGCTGGCATCGTCGATGTCCCGCAGTCTGAGAATTCTTCGGCCAAGCACGAGGCACCCGATCAAGCCGGCGACACTGCCGATCGTGTGTACAACGGCCGAGCCGGCAAAGTCCCGAAAAGTCACGTCGCTGCCGAGAAAGTTTTGCCGCGCCATCCAGCCTTCGCCCGTCCATGCCCAGTGAACGGCGAACGGTTGAATAAAACCGGAAAGGAGAGTGCCGATGACGAGGTAGCCGACGATGTGAGTACGGCCGACGAGAAAGCACGTGCTGATGGCCGACGCGACGACGGCGGCCTGCCAGCCCACGAGAATCTCCTCCTTGTCGATCGTGGCCGGGTCACTGCCGATCCAACGACCTTGGCCGATCAAGCCACCCACGTCGCCGTTGTAACCGATCGCGAAACCCGCCACCAGCCATACCAACGTGACCCACGAAAAATCAACGATATTCTGAAGCATTATCAGATTTATATTCGTGACGGGTACACTGCCGATTTGCACGAGGATAAAGCCGATTCGCAGGAGAACCGTCAGCGAGACGCGCCCCAGTGACAACGGCGAGAAGACTTCCGGTGATACTGGCGGGGCCGAATTATCGCCCTCGCGCCATTTTCCGTACGCGCCGTTCCAATTCCCCTCGTGATTGTAATTTCCCCCGCTGTCGTTCCCCGTTACCCACGTGACTGGCACGGCCGACGAGGTACACAAGCGCATTTGCGATTCGAAGTTTTGCCGGAGGAGATAAGTGCACTGGGGTATGACGTTTGGTCGGTGACGTTTGGACGATGAAAAAAAGGGGTTCGGAGCGCGATCGCAGCGCCTCCGGATGTCGATAATTTGCAGCGTTTCGAAATTTCGCCCGTGTGTAGAGTCGTATCGTACGCAGGGGTTTGACTAAACTTGAAATTTCGAGAATACGGGCTTTTGCGGAGATTTGTTGCCTAGGGTCTTACGGGGGGAGATAACTTAAGGGGCTAGGCCACTTTAGAGGCCGAAAAAATAGGCTTTTTGGGGATTTTTTTTCGGAAAAACTACTAAATAAATCGAGATTGCAAAAAAGGGTGTTAATCATACATATCAGTGACTGTATACGATAATTTTTTTGAAGCGATTAATTTCAAAATGGCGGCTGTGCAGCGTTTATCTCAAAACTGAATTTTTTAAGTTGGCCGGCAACGTAACTCAGACAATTTTCAACCAATTCACGTGAAATGCTAAATATATCTTGAAAAATACGTTGTCCATGGAAGTGCGTATGATTTTTTTTATATTGCATAGTTCATTTGTTATTAACAATTATCTGACGAAATTTTTCACTTTCCAAAAATTTGCCTAAAAATCGTCAGATAATTGCTAATAACAAATAAACTATGCAATAAAAAAAATCCTATGTACTTCCATAAACAATGTATTTTTCAAGATATATTCAACATTTCAAGTGAATCGGTTGAAAATTGTCGGAGTTATGTTTCCGGCGAACTTAAAAAAATGCAGTTTTGAGATAAACGCTGCACAGCCGCTATTTTGAAATTAATCGCGTCAAAAAAATTATTGTATACAGTCACTGATATATATGATGAACACCCTTTTTCGTAATCTCAATTTATTTTGTAGTTTTTCTGAAAAAATACCCAAAAAGCCTATTTTTCGGTCTCCAAAGGGGCCTAAGACCTTAAGGCGAAGAAAATTGCCAATTTTCATGACTTTTTGTTCTTTAATTTTGAAAATTCCAAAAATCGATCGAGTTATGGTGATTTGCGGGGAGGGTCAAATCAGCCACGCAGCGATTTACTCTTTTTCTTTTACGATTTTTTCGAAATTTTGTTTTATGAAGCGATATAAGTCGTATCTCGAAACCTATTCTTCCCAATTACTTTAATTTTTTAATATATTTATACACTTGGTAATAAGAAATGTTTCGTTGTTTTTTTTTCGGTCGAAAATTGATTTTTTTCTACATCATGGCGTTTTCGTAATTTTCAAAATTTCAGAAAAGTATCCGGAGATACGAAAGTTTTATTATTATATTGAAAGTACATTGATTTTATTTTTCATTTCGGATGACCTTGGTCGCCAGAACGAGCTACACCGATTGGCCGTGCAGCAACGGCTCCAAGCTACTGTGAAAATGTCAAAAAAATCGTGCGTCGCTTGAGGCAGCTCCAATTGAAGAGGAAGGTCCACCATATTATTATCATCGTTGTAGAAATCTCCGTTGTAAGAAGGTAAGTAGACGTTCTTATTTTTTTTTGTGAAATATCGTTGATTTGAGACTTTTCATGCGATTTGGGCACCTTAAGGTAGAACGAGCGCGCGCTCTTGATTTCTATAGATTTTGTTTAAATTTGAACCAGTTCATATCATCATGCATGTTAGTGCAATTTCAGCGCCGTCGACTATTTAGATTGGGAGATAATGGGTTTTAAAATTGCAACCATTAACACTGCAGGGTCTGGATTAAAATTTAGACAGAATAATTTTCCGTAAAAAATATTTGTCCCCTTTAAGGGGTTAGGCCACAGTAACGGGTATAAAATCATGTGCGAATTTATCAATTTTTTTCGTATGAAAAAGTGATTCACTCATAAAATTAATTACGCATCTATTTAGTATGAATATCAAGGTGTTGGAAAATAACTTTTTTTTTATGTACAAAATGGCCGACTACGAATATTTTCTTTTGTTCTTTTTTATCTACATTAGAATACCTAGAGAAGTACGTACGGAATTAAAAAATATTGTTTGATTCAAAAGTTGTAGGCATTTGAATGAATTTTCAATGAAAAATTTCGTATAAAGATGCTCATAAAATGAAAAGTTTTCGATTAATCAGAAATTCCGTAGGTACTTCTCTGCGAAATGCAATTAGGAACATAACTTTAAAATTTGAAGTAAATCGAGTGAAAATTGTTGAAGTTATTTGTCACGTCAATTGGAAAAAAGGTGTTTCGAAAAAAACGCGTTTAAAGTTTTTTTAAACTTTAAACGCGTTTAAGTACGGTCATTTAGGTACTCTAGGGAAAAAAAATATTGCTATAAATCAAATAGTAACTTATTCTTATAATGACAAAGCACCGTTTTAGCGAGAAAAAAAATCGATTTTTTGAAAATTCTACTGTGGCCTTACCCATTAACAAAGTTGCCTGCAGATCGTTAGCTTTATACAGAATATAACATGGAGGTTGTCCGCATTGGTATTTTTTGGCCCTGAAAAGAGCTGTTTGTTTGGGTTTAATACATACACTAGAACCAACTAAAACGTAGCTTTCTAGTTATTTTTTCGATTTACTTGTTGCTGAAATATTCTGTTCGTTCTTTTCTCGACACAGCGCATTCCGAAGAAAGCCACATTAACGTAAACCAGTTAAATCGCTTAATAACGAATAATTTGTAAAAGATCCTGTATCTTCTAAAGGAAGCCAAAATCTCGATTTTTTATCCTTAAAAAAGTGTTTCTTGTGGGCCAAATATGAATAATTCACGGTCAAATTAAAGCGCCAGAGATATCGTAACCGTGCCGTGTAAAGAAAAAACGTGAAAGTATCGAGAAGAAAAGTGCCGAAGCAACGGTCCAGCACAGGCGCACGGGCGCTTTGTTGTGGCTGCGCGCGCAGCGCCACTGCGGCATCTCCGGCGGCGTTCGGAACGTGTCGCGGCTACCGAGCCGCCGATCCGGCGAGCGCGGATCCCTCGGTGGGTCGCGGTTTTCGTCGCGGCAGTCGCGCGCGAGCGGCCGTCCGGCCGTTTTATCGAAAACGCGAATTTTCTCGCATGCCGTGTTCCATGTACGAAAAAATCCGTATTATTCGCGTGAGGGCGTGAAATATCTTTGCGCTCTAGCCACCGGCGGTAGAGTGACAGAGAGAGAGAGAGAGCGATAAGGAGCAGAAACCGAGAGAAGTAGAAAGAGCGATACGGCCCGAGCGGAGTGGGGGGTAACATAAGGAGCTCGCCGGGCGAAAGTGGCGCCAGGGGTGGGGGGCGACGAAGCAGCGAAGCGAGAGTGAGATAGGTGCGCGCGAGTCTCGCCGCGGACAATCGTCTCTCTCACTCTCTCTCTCTCTCTGATTCCCTTCGCAAAATATAAATTCGGGGTGCGTGTAACCGGCAAAAACATGGCCGCCGCGGGTGTAACGTGTCGTGCGTTCGTCGTCCTAAGATTCGAAATTACTCGTGCTCTTGGTGTCGCCTCAGTCAACACACCGAGGAAATACCGGCATGTGAGTTCGAAACATTTTCACAAATCGCTCGTAAAATAAAACACCCAGGCAATTTCATTTTACAACTTTTTTTTCGCGATGCACGTGATCGGTACGTTTTTTACCAGGTTTTCAACAACGCAATAATGATTATAATAACGACGATGATACGCCAGCGCCGATCTCGCGTTCGCGCGTGTGTTTTCACCGGCGTTCCGCGTATCGCGTTATGTCAGATGCGCGCTCGAGCGAGGCAACACACGAAGTAAACACTAGCGGCGCCGAGCTATTCCCTAGGCTCCTTCGTACCCCCTTATTACTTAAGGTTTATTTCGAAAAATTAATTTTGAAGGAACAAGTAGGATGTTTGAGAAATCGTTTGGACATTCATTTGTCCGTACGTTGACGAACTTGTGTACCACATTTCATTGAAAAATCTTAATAATTGAAAGAGTTATAAACAATGGTGCCAAGGACCTTTGAACGTGAGAGGCTCGATGGTGTACTTGATTTTGGCCACTCGGTTGATCTGAAACAAAAAAACGAGTTTTTTTCCCTTGAAATAGATGATATTGGCTCAGACTTGACCGAGCTTTTTTTTGTTATCGTGTTTTAATCATGAAAAAAGTGATTTTTATATTTCGTTTTTTCGAGGAAAAATCACATTATTATTGATAGTAACTAATGAAAACAAAAAATGTTAAGGAGAAGAAAGTTAAGTTAAGAAGTTAAGAAAGTTAACTTAAGAAGAAAAACAAAAAATGTTAATTGAAATGTTAAAAAGAAAAACGTCGGTCAAGACCAAATTTCAAGTCAATCCGTTCATCAGATGTCGAGAAATCGTGTACACCGTCTTGAAAAACATATTTTCGAGAAAAACGCGTTTAAGGGGATACACCTAGGAGCCGAAAAAAAGGTTATTTTTGTAAATTTTTTTCAAGGAAAACTATTTCAAATTTCGGATTGGGGTTTTAATTATCTAAAAGTATATACATTCAAAAATATGTTTAATATTCTTTATTTAAAAATATAAAAAATATACAAGGATATTGTATGATCCTTGGAGCATTGTAAAAAAATCTGCGTATACGATACCCACTGCCGTTTCTTCGAAAATCATCTGAAAAAAAACCAAAAAGATTATTAAATTAGATACTATAATCTAGTACTTGTCATAGCCGATTTTGAAAATATAGATTTATGACAAAATGGCGGACGTTTGAACATAAATACTGATTTTTGGGCCAAAAATTAGTTATTATTTTGCCTATAAAACAAAAACTAAGTAACGGGAAAAAAAATCCTACGACAAGTACTAGATAATGGTGTATAGAATAACCACAAAAAACCTCAAGGCAATCGGTTCATTGGTTTTCGAGAAATTTTGGGTACTGATTTGAAAAACGTGGTTTTGAGAAAAACGCGTTTGAAAATTTGGGTATGATTAAATCATGAAATTTGTCAACTTACATGGAATCATCGATACCAGGCCCATAGTGTAGGTCTTCTACGGTCGACGGAATGTTCGTAGCTTCTAAATCCTCCTCGACCTCGACCATCTAGGAGTATATCTCTTACTAGCATCTCTGTCGTTGTAATCATGGGGTCACCTCCAATCTGCGATTCCTGCACCATATAGTCTACCTTACTCTTCAATTTCAGTTGCCTCAAGCGACAAACGTTTTTTTTTTTTTCTAGAATTTACACAGTGGCCTAACCCCTTAATTGTTTTTCTCATAATTGTACAGGCTTTTTATGTTAAAAACCTGGGGTTTGGTGAATTTTTTGTCACGTTGAAATTTTCATCGTTGATATGCAACGGAAATAATTTTTTTTGTTTCCCAAATTTCCTTTGCCACATTCCAGCCACAAAAATAAGGCAGACATTTTTAAGGATTCTTATTCAGCGATCTACAAGAAATCTGGAAAATATGATTTTTAACAATAATGAAAATAAGAAATTTAAAAAAAAACGTTCGTTATTATCACATTAACTGCTGCGACCGGAACAATCAAAATAATAATAATATTTTTTATCGTCCGTATTATATTGCAATAATCGTTATTATTATATAACAATATTTGTAATCAGTATTGTATAATAACTATTATTTCTGTTATTATTATCACTGGAAAAATAAATATAATAACAATATTTGTATTTATATTTGTAATCATTATGATAACAAGTACACCATATGTTGGACCTTCCTCTTCGATTTCAGTTGCCTCAAGCGACTATCGATTTTGTTCAATCTCCACATTAGCCTAATTCCTCGAGGGATAACACTACTCTAGCGGCAGAAAATAAGGCCTAACTTTGACAATTTATTTTAGGAGCATGAAAAAAGGAATAGAATTTCTTTTCAGAGGGTTTATTTAACACATATCAAAGTATTTTGAAAAATGTATTATAATTTGCATACGAAATGGCGGCGACAGAGCCTATCTTGAAAAACGTGTTTTTTACAAATAGCTTCACGGAGGACGGTTTTCTCGTAAAGTATAAGACCTGGAACAAAAACCAAGAAAATTATAATCTCTATATTATTAGCTATGGGACTACGAAGGCATTTTTTTTACCAAATTTTGAAAAAAAGGCGCTCTTTAAAAGTAATAAATCGATTTTTTGCCCAAAAATAAGCAGTAAATTGTTTATACAAACAAAAGTTTACATCTAATCAAAAAACGGCTACTTACTCCCATAGAGAATTTCATTGTGAAGCTCCCATCAAAATTTCAAATCGATCCATTCAAAGGTATTCGAGTAATCCGTCCTCCCAGTTTGAAAAAAGTGGTTTCGAGAAAAACGCGTTTAAGGGGCTATACCAGTGTGAACGCTGAAAATTTTGGTGATTTTCGGGAATTTTTTGGAAGAAAAGTACTCAATTAAATGTTTCGGAAAATTAAGAATATATTTGGCTATATTTGACCTATATTACATAATTTTTTTATAGAAAAATATTGAGATCCAAGCGACTTATGCGCTGCCTTCTGAGGCGCCAAAAAAGATTCCTCCACTGCTGACACGATTCCGGCCGATTGAGTAGCAGAAACCGAAAAAGGAAAAAATGTCGTTAAACTGGAAGTTATTTCCTGTACAGTGACGTAGGATTTTCGAAAAATATCAAAATCTAACAAAATTACGTAGTTATGAAAAAAAGTCTGTTTTCTCGCCTATAAAATGGTCATTTTTTCAATGCCAAATCGTCAATTTTCATCCAATCGAAAATATCCTACGTCATTGTAGAGTAAATATATTCAAGAGTACTCAGTTCAAATTTCAAGCCAATCGGATGATTGCTCTTTGAGTTACAATGTCAGCAAATATGAAAAATCGCATTTCGAGAAAAACGCGTTTAAAGATTTAACTATCGATTTTTGCAAGATAAAATTATATAAATGATATTGATATTCGTGAAAGTATAAACTGTCGAAAAAGGTAAAAAAACGATTTTTTGATAGTGTCACACTGGTATAGCCCCTTAAAGTTGTACGAGGCGCCTGAAAGAACTCCGACGCGCTATGGCAAAATCGATAATCGTTCCGTTAAAAAAAAAATTCCGCTACAGGATCAATTGCATATTATTTTTATGACCCCAAAGTATTTTTTAAGCAAAAAAAAACTATTTTTCCAAAATCCTCGAGTGGTGTTATTCCTTAATTCAATTCGATTATTCGAACGCATGCATCGAAATTCGTCTGCCATCCCATTCATGTACTTTCCTGTTTAGGAAGGCAGACATAGTGAGCATATGTACTGCGCTGTGGGTACATATACAGGGTGTCCCAGAACTGAATGCGTTCCCTGAAACGGGGTGTTGGAGGTGAAATTCTGAGTCGATTGATATAAGCAAGTGTGGGTCTGAGATCAAGCCCTGAATTATTATCAATTTTTAAAGGCGGGCCAATCAGATGCGCCTGATGAGCCGGCGTGCGTCGGTGACCGATACGCGCGTGTAGTGGTGCATGTAGGTGCGGTGCTCCCGCCAGGCACCACTACACGCGCGTATCGCTCACCGCCGTACGCCGGCTCATCGGGCGCACCTGATTGGCCCCGCTTTAAAAAAATAATAATAATTCAGGGCTTGATCTGAGACCCACACATGCTTATATCAATCGACTCAGAATTTCACCCCCAACACCCCATTTCAGGGAACGCATTCAGTTCTGGGACACCCGGTATATCTTATCTACAAAGTTTGTCGTCTCGCGGAGACATCGGAAATTGCGTTTAACCGTAGGCACAGCCGGAACACATGTACAGGCGAAATCGTGTGACTCATTAATGAACGTCGCCGAGACCTACGTTATCTCTTTGTCTCTCTCTTACTTTGTCAATGAATCAGTGTTACATCAAGATACTGTACTACGGCCCATATTGTACTCCCCTCGTGTCTCATTCCTACCGCGAACCGCGCTGAAGTCATTTCCTCGACCCCGGAACAGACTCACATAATCAAATGGAAATCCCTCCATCCCACCAAGATTCCTGCCTTCGGCCAACGAGAATTTTTTTCCTCCCGAGCACGTGACCTTGGCGAGTCAGTTTTGTCGGCCGATGAAATAAAAAAGGCACCGACATTTGAATTACAAAAAAAGGCATTATTATTATTATAGATAAGACTGTCATTTTTGTATTCTTGAAAAAATATTTTTATATTTATGAGTTTTTATCTGAATCTATGTGTATTTGGGAACAATAATAATAATAATGAGTGATAATAGTGACAACTTTGAAGTTTGCCTCGTTGGAATGCAACGGAAGGCAAGCCATCTATTAATATTTGTAAACTATAAATTTCTGTAAATCCAAATTGTATTAATATTTGTATAAAAAAACTCATAGTTGCTCAAAAGTATCTTCAGCCGATTTGGACTACGAAAAATCTTTGGATGATGAGAAAAATAAAGGAATGGAAAAATAGGAGAAACAAATCGTTGTATTCCGACGATGCAAACTTCAACGTGATCAATAATAGTAACATTTAAAGTATAAACGAAAATGGAATAGATTGAAAAGTAAAAAAGGAACTTATATTGTAAAAAAAAGAATGTTTTCGGGCTGATTTGTTCTTCGTGTTCTTTTTTAACGTTGTGAAAGTTTAAAAAAGTTTTATGTCCAATGCGACTAATATGTGTGCACATAATTCATGTAGAATTATATATTAGACTTTTGATATAACTCTTTATTATTTGTTACCACACTCTTCGGGTAGCTTAACCTTGTCTCGAGCACGTGGGCCTCTCTCGGCGAAACATTACGATATATACGACAGTTTCCTGTGTAAGAATTCCGAGTTTGAAATTCGATGAGAGACACACACACACAACTTTTGACCTTCTTTAACGAGGCACTTTCGTAAATTTTAACGAGGCACTTTCGTAAATATATCCTTCGTAAACAGTCAACAATCTCTAGGACCACCTCTCGATATTAAAAGGGTAAGGTAAAGAGCAAAGCGTTGAGGCTGGGGGAGGGGGCTCGTTCAGCCTTCATGAGACGGAAAAACAAACGTATCCCATTTTTTGCTCGTTCACGATCTACTGTGACCACCTGAAAATCAGGGTTATAAAAAAAATGTTATCGAATAAGTACGATGATTAAAAAATCGAGTAATTCCTTAGATAAATTACTTTTCCGAAAAATGAACCCAAAGTTATTTTTCCTATTTTCTCATTGATTGGTTATAAATTATTATATTCCAAAGTTGTGTACGAAATATCATAAAAATAATAATAATTAAAGCAGTTATAAATAATCTCGTGAAGGACCTTTGCACGTGAGGGGCTCAACGGTGTACTTTATTTTTGCCACCCGGTTGATCTGAAACAAATAAAACGAGTTTTTTTCTTTCTTAAAATGAATAATATTGGCTTAGACTTAACCGAGCTTTTTTTCGTTATCGTGTTTCAATCATGAAAAAAGAAACTTTTTTTTTTCGATGAAAAATTACGTCATTTTGCTCATAACTAATGAAAAAGAAATGTTAAGGAGAAAAAAGTCGATGAAGACTAAACTGCTATTACACTAGATAAGTGTACCCAATTGTAACAAAATTTCGCGAAATACTCGTTTAAAGTTTTACAAGCAGTTCTATCGTTGTTATAATAAGGTTACCTTTAATCTGCGATACCTGCACCATATGTTGGACCCTCTGCAGTTTGAGTTGCCTCAAGCGACTATCGATTTTTCGAAATTTCCACCACTGTGAACATTTTAAAAAATCGCTAATCGCTTGAGCTCAACCCCTTAAGAAGCACGAAGAGAATTGCTGTATGAAAAGTCCCAAACGAAAGATATTACACAAAACAATAATAGTATCTCCGTATCTTCTTATAAAGGAGAAGATAACTACAACGACGATAATAATACAAGTAATCGATAACAACAATAATAATAAAAATAATGAATATTTTTTGCTTGTTGACAAATAGAATATAATAATAGTAAATAATAAATAATAATGTTAATAATAATAACAATAATGAATGTTTTGGCTGTTGAGAAAAAAACATCATCGTGTCAAAAATCCCGAACCAACAAATTCCCGGAGAAAGAAAAACAATGAATACTACTAATAAAATACTGTTGATAATAATAATAATTTCTACAGTTTTAATCATAGTTATTATGAATATCAATGATAATCGACACATAGTCATAATGATCACAGTGTTAGACCAAATTATCGCAGCGACTATATATAATTGTCTTTCATTCTATTTTTAACCCGATGTAGACGTGATCCGTTAAAATATGCATTTTTTAATCAGAGCCGCCCGAAATGGTCTGAGTACCCGGGAATCGCTTGATTAATTTTTTTTTCTATTGCGTCAGGGCACTCGTTGCCTCGATTCGCTGGCGGCTGGTAACGTCATAAAATATTCCTGAATTATTTCTAATTAATGAGCGATGTCGTAAAATGGTTTTTCGGCAAAAGTGTCCCTCTGAAGTTATTGGGCCAGTG
Organism: Ophion slaviceki; assembly: GCA_944452715.1. Classification (NCBI taxonomy): domain Eukaryota; kingdom Metazoa; phylum Arthropoda; class Insecta; order Hymenoptera; family Ichneumonidae; genus Ophion; species Ophion slaviceki. Next base: position 4,956,500 of record OX101783.1, on the reverse strand, counting down.
GGCAGGCGTTGGATTTCTTGAGAACTGTGTCAGTTGCGAATGTGCAATTCTCTCTCTCTCTCTCTCTCTCTCTCTCTCTCTCTCCCTCTCTCTCTCCCTCTCTCTCTCTCTCTCTCTCTCTCTCTCTCTCTCTCTCTCTCTCTCTCTCTCTCTCTCTCTTTCTTTCTCTCGGCGAAGAGAGGAGGAGGAAAAAAATCAGAGAGGTTTCGTATAGACACATATACAGAAAAGAACGTGCACAAATATTCGGAACCGATAAAGGGTGACATATATCTTGTCGGACGTTCCGGATCAACTATAACTTATATAACTATAACTTATATTACTCGAATTACTGTTGCCACGGTCTCGTATTACAATTTTTCCGCGCACTCCTCACCGCGTCCACTCAACGAGTATCCGAGCTCGTCCACGGATCGCGAACACGTAAGTGAGAAAAATCGAAATACAAACACCCCCGCTCTGCCCTTCATTCCATCCACTCACTCCTCTGCCGCCATCGACGAGGAAGAATTTTTTTTCTTCAAGCACACGAATAATGCGAGTACTCCACCTTCTGTCCCTTTGATGAGGTTGAAGTGTGCCGTTGGCATGCAACGAAGATTAATATTTCTGAATTCCTTTAATTTCTTTTGGCACATTATGCCTCCAAAAAACCTTCAACCATTTTTTAAGCTATTTATTTGCCGATCTACAATGTAAATCTATGAGAAAATTTGTTCAATAATAATAAATACACGAAAAATAAATTACAGAAAAAAACATTCGTTGCGTTCCAACGATGCAACCTTCAGCAGCATTCACTTTGTGAGTGCAGATGAAAAAGAAAATGAAAACAGTTGACGATTCTGTCGGCATAAAAAAAATTGTCTTTGCAATATATACATGTATACTATATATATATATATATATATATATATATATATATATATATATATATATATATATATATATTGCAAAGACCGTTTTCCTTACATCGAGAGGATCGTCAACTTTGTTTATTTTCCTTTTCATTTTCGGAAAATTAAGGGGGAAATACTTTTAGGCGTGGGAAAAACTGCTGATTTTCATGATTTTTTTTAAGAAAAGATTTCTTCACCATTTTTTTCGACTTAGGGAGTTTTAATATTACTTTTGGCTGCTACATGGTATTTTTTTTTCATTAAGAATGGCGGAGGTATGGCACGGTCTTCTGAACGGGTTACGGCGGATGTTGTCAGACGCATGACATGTAGCGTCGCCGGGATTAATCTGAAAAAAAAACCAACGAAGAATTTATTAACACGCATACGCAGAACATGAACCTAAAAAAAGTGAGAAATTTTGAAAATTGATGAAGTGGTACGCTTTGAAATAAAAAGATTGAATGATCCGAACAAAAATGGCCACATTTTGCAATGGAAAAATACTTGTTTTTTTAGGAAGACAGCTATTATCCGATGGGGCGAAGGCGCATATATATATGTGGGCAAATGAGGAACAAGATGGAAGAGAAATAAGGAAGAAATTGATAAGGACGATAAGAGGAGAAATCGATGTAGAGTTGTGTCAATTTTTCAGGGAAATAGAAAAAATGTGTAAAAAGGAGGAGAGATTATAACGGAGAGCGGGAGTTCCGCATTAGGTTTAAGTTAATTATAGAGTAAAAAAGGCAATAGATGTAAGTTAATAATAGAAAACAATAGCATTCGATATAAGTTGAGAATAGCGAACAGAAGAACTAATTACAAGGCGAGTGCGAACCAAAGATTTATGCGAAAGCGAACAAAATAGATTGTAAAAGAGAGAGAGAGAGAGAGAGAGAGAGATTTATATTGTTACAATTTTTGTAAAAGGCCATAAAGGTCATACAAATAAAAACCACTACTACTACTACTACTTGTTTTTTTTTTAATTTTCAAAAACATTCAGGGTCGTGTTTTGGACAATAAGGGTAGAAAGATTTATGTCAAATTCCATCAGAATCAGTCGATCAGTTTTTCAGCTGTCACGGCAGTTTTGAAAATGCAGTTCAGAAGACCCTGGCATACCTCCACCATTTTTAAAGATTAATTTAAAAAAAATACTAGCCAAAAGTAGCGATAAAATACCCTAAGTCTCAAAAATGGCGAAGAAATCTTTCCTTTAAAAAAGAATCATGCAAATCAGCCATTTTTTTCCATCCTTAATGGTATCTCCCCCTTAATTATCTTCATTCTGCTCTACACAAAACGGAATTCTGATTTCTTTTCCCGAATACGCAACATTTTCTATATATACATATATATTATATCATATTATATTACATCGTACCAGCGACATACGAGCTGAGTTCATTGACCCGAGACCAACCCGATTCAATCTCGACAAACATCTTCCTTCTCTCCTTTATTTTGTATTTTTATTTCCAACCAAAAACTAGATAAAAGCCCCGCGACGGCGTCGTCCCGTCGAGGGCATGCGGGGACAAAGCGAAGAGATCGGCGAGAAAAAGCGCACACATTGGAAAATCCGTACAACTCTACTCGCACTCACGCGCGCGCGTATGCGTGTATGTATGTGGGTCTAGCATTATAATAATGTTCGGCGGCGAAGCGACCTCCTATATATCACTATTCAACGACGCGTGTGCAAACTAGTCGAACGACACATCCCGCAAGTCTCGTTGCCAAGCCACCAAGAAAATTCCTCGATCTTACGGAGACGAGCAACGCACTATTTCGTGGATAACCAGCCTCGTTTGTTTCATGTTCGTAATCAGGGGGATTTACTCATTAGACGATTTCAATTTTTGCGGGAAGTGGATGCCACACGTCATTGAGAGATGGAATATGTGTGTGTGTGTGTGTGTGTGCATTGAGGTTTCAACAGTTTAAGGGGTTAGGTCACAGTAATTGGTATAAAATCATGTGCGAATTTAACATTTTTTTTCGCATGAAAAAGTGATTCACTCATCAAATTAATTACACATCTATTTAGTACGAATATCAAGCTGTTAGAATTTTTTTTCCATGTACAGAATGGCCGACTACTAATATTGTCTTTTGTTATCTTGTGTAGACTAAATAGATATGCAATTAATGTTATGAGCGAATCGCTTTTTCATACGAAAAAAAATTGTTAAAGTCGCACATGATTTTATGCCCGTTACTGTGGCCTATCCCCTTAATACTAACGAGGAACATCATTTAAGTGTACGATTTTCCTTTTGTTGAAACTCGTACATGTGATGAAGCATTAAAAAAAACTATTAAACACGTATTTTTCGTCTGCCCCGCTATCACACCAGAAACTATTCGAAGGTCAAGAAAATCATTCATCCGACGTCTTTAAAAATATGCCGAGGTTAATAGCCATCACTTCGAACATTTGTTACAATAAATTTTCTGCACAAAAAATTCAATTACATCATTCGAATACTCTTATTGTCGATGTCATCACGATTTCCCGTTTTTACACGTGTTTTTTTGGTGAAAAATGATTTCAAGGTCATGATTATGAATCCAACGACCTATGGCCTCGAAAATCATGTCAAGGTCATGTCAAGGTCATGTCAAGGTCGTTGGATTCGTCTGAATATAAGCTACAACGCCTTAAAAAAAAACATGTTCTCATGTGAAAAACCATTGATGACCTTGAGAACGCATAAACGATGAGCTTGACAAAAATGAATTTTTCAGCGCTGTATCAGCCCTTCGAAATTAATCAAATTACCTCGTGACATTTTTTTCGTCACTCTAAAGGCAACGGAGATATTTGGGGTCGTCACGTTAAATGGTCCAACCTGTACATATAATTCCTCTCTCTCTCCATCCCCTCTACTCCCATGCTGTTTTGATGTGTGTGTTGCTATAAAGAGACCATTAGTTCAATCAAATAGAAAAATGGTTGACTCTATGAAAATTCTATTTAATTTAAATGTTAAAAAATTAAATGGATACATTTAGTGGATTCAACTAAATTGTTTTTCGAACAGATGAAACCGAATCACAGATTAATTAGGATTAAATAAAATATTGAGTTATTAGACGATATTAAATAGATTTTAATTTGAATAAATAAATATATTTAAAATAAATAATTCCAATTATCGAGCGCAATAGGAACAATTTGATTACACGAAAAATCTAGTTAATTCAAATTAAAAAAAAAGTCGAATAGACGCGGTTAGTTAATATCAATCGAAATTTTCTATCAGTGTATATGTCTTTCTTTGAGGGGTGGTTTCCCCCCTTAAAACCGTTTTACGGCCGATAAAAACAATACGCATCTATTAGTTTTCGACACTTTAACAGATCTATGAGTATCAAAAAAATCGAAAGCGGATACTTACACTGAAATTCTATTGATACGAACTAACCGCGTCTATTTGATTTTTGTTTATTTGAATTAACTAGATTTTTCGTGGAATCAAATTTTTTCTATTGCGTTCCATTATTGAAATGATTTACTTAAAATATATTTATTCAAATCAAAATATATTAAATATCGTCCAATAACTAAATATTTTATTGAATCCTAATAAATCTGTGATTTGGTTTCATCTGCTCAAAATACAATTTGGTTTGATCCACTAAATGGATCTATTTGATTTTTTTTTACATTTAAATTAAACAGAATTTTCGTAGAGTCAACCATTTTTCTATTTGACTGAATGGTCTGTCTTTATTGCAACACGCATATTGAAGAGATGAGGGGTAGGAAGAGGAATTATATACTAATATATATATATATATGAGGCGTTCCATACCATGTCGAATGGTCAAAAAGTTGTCCACCCTCAAAAAAATTGAAATTTTGTCAAATTATTTAATTATATGAAAACATATAATTTAATGTGTAAATTTGTGTACATTTTTTCAAAATGTTTGGATCTCGTTTGCTCGAGTTTTTTTAAATTTCAAAATTTTCAAAATACCGTTATATCTCGTGAGCATTTGATTTAACAGAAAAATGTTTAAGACAAAAAAGTTTATGAGTAGGTAGGTTCTAGGTTCGATTCCCATATAGGTGAAGTATTTTCTTCGATAGAAATCATCTCAATAGGCCAGGGAATTACGAATTGCGATATATAATCGTTGTTGTAAAACTATTAATTAAGTATTTAATTTTATTTTGGATTTATGAAATATTTTATGCATACAGCACACTTGGATTTACAGTGTACATTGTAAGCAAATAGAGATTTAGTTTAATCGAATCTTTATTTATTCCATTTGAATATATTCAATATTTAAAAAGAATAGCTGAAACAAATAAAAAAATATCTTTGAAACAAATGAGATCGTAGTAGGCAGTGAGCCAACGAAAAAACCTATTTGATTTAAATAGATCCTCATTGAATTAAAAAATTCTTTCGGCAGTGTAAGTGATGTTCCGTGTAAGCTAAATCCCGGTAGGTCATACGGCTTTGGCTGCATTGATCGCAAATAAGAATCTTATCAACTTTAGATCAGTCAATCAGACAATACAATCAACGCGAATCAGATTGAAAGCGTGTATCGAAGGTGGGGGCCATCACTTTGAGCACTCTTTGCAGGAGTAAGTGTTTGTACCGTTTTTCAAATCGATTGTAGACTGCAAACATTGAAATTTCTTTTTCATCTTTACTATACTAAATCTTGATCGATTGTCTTGAAATTTGGTGTGTAAACTTATTTTTAATGCCTTGATGAAATGCTGAAAAAAATCTCGTAGCCACGACTCGGTGACCCCGTTCGAACTGTGCCACTTTTGTAGGAATAGTTTTCTCCTAAGTATAATAGATTAGAAAATATTCCTACGGCCAATAGTCATTGCCTCACCCGGTGCATATATCGTGGGATAACGATTCAGGTTATAGGATAAAGTTCAGGATCGAACTCCATTTTTCTCAAGTAAAAATCAATTTTTTTTATTCATAAAAAATAGTTTAAAAAATTGGTATAAAATTAGAAATATTAGTAAAACAAAGAAAATAGTACAAAAAAATAGTAAAAATTAGTAAAAATTTAAAAACGGGTTAATTTTTTCATATTCTGTTTTATTTATTACGGAACCGCCATTTTCTATCTGTCCCATCTGTACGGGATTCCTCCTCTCTGCCTGCAGGTGGAAAAAGGTTGGCCCAGCTTATTCCACTTTTTTCTCTACCTTATTCATCTTTATTTATTTTTATTTGTTATAATTTCAAGTATTTTCAGCGTGCATTGTCGGCCACCATGACATTGCACAAAGCCTGAATTCCCGTAATTACACAATTGAGAAACGCTGCTGCAAGTCGTAAGACGTATTCGTAAAATTGTGCTCTGTATAGGCTGGGATGACAATTCGATCGCGGTATACCGTATACGCAGTTTAACGGCTGAAAGCGCGCTGACCGTGCGTATCTTTGGATAGGACGATAAAGGAGCCATACACGCAGGAATGAGAAGCACCTGCGAATGCATCGCTTTTATGAGGGTACGCAGAATTGCAAATGCGAGATCGGGGCTATTATACATCGCGAGCGAGTTTCCCGTGCCTCTTTGTTACTGCGTGAAGATACGTCGTCAACGGGTATGAGCTTGGGCTCTAAAAAACAGGTCGATTTTCAACATTTTTTTACGATGAGAGTTTTGGGATGACGAGGTCGGAATTTTACACACAATTAGTTCGTAGTCTTGCCAAATTTGAGTTCTTTATTTATTGAATAGTATTGATAAACAATGGAGTTATTATTGTTTAAACATAGTGCCGCTGCATGGCCAATCGGTGTAGGTGGTTCTGGCAACTAGGCTTATATGAAGTGAAAAATAAAAAATATTCGTTTGGATAATAATTAACCTTTCGTATGAAAATTCCAAAATGTAGAAAAAGTTCGATTTTCAAAAAAAAAAACAATTTCAATCATTTGTTATTAACGAATAAATAAAGGTATACAAAATCAACATGCCATAAAAAATGTTTAAAAAATGGGTAAGTCCAAAAATCGTCAAAACTCCGTCAAATTTGGGAATTTTTACAAAATCTTTGTCCCAAATTAAAGTTCAGGCCCTAGGCTATAAAACTCTGCCACAAAAACATTGTATTTCCGAAATTTCAAGCTTCGAAGCCCTTCGAAGGGCACGCATTTTTTATTTTGACATGAATATGGCTATTGAAAACTTCAGACGTGACATTGCGTGACTTCCGGTGCCATGTTTTCGAGACAAAAATATCCATATTATTTATACACTGCGCCATACATTTTTTTAGTAATATGTAATAAAAAGGGCTAGATTCTGTTTCGTTAAAATATCGCAAGGATTTCGCATTTCCTGATGCGAAAGCTGGACGGGGATTCATCAGCGTCGAAATTATATCAACCCTACGCGCGAAATGACCTTCCCGATGAGATTTTCTCGCGTAATCCGAGCTTCCGGTTCCGACTTTCTTCTTTTTTCCCCGTCTCTTTTACTTCCTCGTTCCAGCTCTCTGATGGTTTCTTGATGGAGTGGAATGAGGCAAAAAAGTGGGAAAGATAAGGGCGCGAATTTTCACTTATATTTCTAACTCGTCCTTGGCTGTGCGCGCGTCACGTCGGCGCAACAATAACGAGATATCATGATGAGGTTTCCGCCTTGAAATTGGAACAGTCGAGCCCTCGCTAACCCGTGCTCTCCCTGTTTCTACACACTTATATCGGTAATCCCAATAACGGAGTCATTCAGTCACATAATTTTTTTTCAGCGTTTTATAAATATGCTGGTAAATATAATAATAATATTACATCTATACTAGTAAATATGAAAATGAATTCATATTTACTTAAGGCGTTAGGTCACAGTAACGGGTATAAAATTATCAGAGTTGGGCGTAATTCTGTTTGTAAATACGAATACGAATTTATTCACATCGTGATTTTCATGCGAATATAAATACAAATTTATTCACAAATATTCTGAACATACAAATAAATTCACAGAAAAAATTGTAAATATTCACAAAAAATGTGAATATTTACAAAAAATCCTGTGAATTAAAAAAAATCATTTCTAAATCTGTGAATGCAAATGTATTCACAAAAAATTGTTAATACAAAAAAATTCAGAAAATAAGTTGTGAATTTATTCGTATTTAAGACAAATAAAAATCAAATTCACAATGATGAGATTAAAATTTACACCGAAAGTGAGTTCTTGTTGAGTTCAACACAACGTTTTCTCTCAAAATACGTAAGGACTCACTTGTGGTGTAAATTTTAATATAATTGTCGTGAATTCGATTTTAATTTTCTCCAACTTGAGGAAATTCACAACTCATTTTGTGAACCTTTTCATATTTATAATGTAATATTTGAAACTCACAACTTTACACACACACACACACACACACACACACACACACACACACACACACATACACATTAGTGGTGGCTTTTTAATACTTATTTAATTTAATATGCAACTAGACTAAAGTACCATAGAGCATGTTTCAATATTGTTAACATAAAAACTGGCGCTTTAATACAGTCATTGCGTCGTAAAAAAAACCGGTGAGCCCCATCAAACCTAAACACACAAAAAAACATTGTATGACGTAACTGCTGATTGAACTTGACCTTGAAAAGGTAATAATGGTTCTCGTAATACAAGAGCGAGCGAGAAGGATATATGTGGGGGTTGTCGCTGCGTGATCGACTTTATCAAGGTGTGGCTCGCATATCGGGCGCGTAACGCACGAGCCCATGCATATGAGAACGGAAAACGAGAGAGCTTATTTCCGAGCACAACCGCTCGAGGCAAAACTCATTTTGCCACCCGACTAAAATCAAACGTACTCGGGGAGAACCTTCCATAATGTATAAAACAATAGTGGAGTGGATTCGTATCGCGGATCGTTGCTGTTACGAATGGTCTGCAATTGTCAGTTCGTATGACGTTTTACACGCGTCCCGTAGGCATTGATGAATTCTCGAACGAATGGCGCGGCGATGATGCTGCTCTTGGATTTATCAACCGGAAGTAAACAAAAAAGGTACATATTGAGAATATGGGATTTTTCCCATAGGAAAGGAAATAAAAAATTCGTTGTTATTGAGATATATTTTTATTATTTATTAGAGTTCATATTAATTATTATTACTCTGCTTTATATTGATTATTGTTTATTGAAGTTATGTTAATTACTATTTATTAAAGTTCGGCCAGGTCTTTCATACATTGTTGAAAACAAAAGATCGATCAAGCAGTGGATAAATATTTTTTTTTCACTCGATATTAATGAGCTAGAAACGACGAAATTGCGCAGCTGAATTTTCCATTTACGTGTATAAAAAAAAAAAGAAAATAAAAAATTCCATGTTTTTCACGTTCATCAAATATCAATACATTGTTTTGAAAACTCAATCTCTATATTTAACAAAATGGATATTGATATTTAAAAAAATCCATCTCTGTACTGCGTTCAACGAGAGAACGACAGAGCGCCGCGCAGCTTTCTGCGCCTTGTGGATCGGGTGGGGGTAGTAGGACTTGCTGTTCAGTACCGTATTGGGTCCTGCACCTGCATTTAAATATATTTAGTTTTTATTTTGTTTGTAATGTTTTTAATTTTTAGGTTAAGCTATTATTAAGTCCATACTCACCGTGACCCCCGCGTCCACCACGTACTCGCACCGTCGTTCACCTGTCACTCACCTATGAAATCACACCACACTATTCGTGCACTCACGAAACACGTTAATTAATGCACAAGAAAAATTGTACGGCGCGCGCTTTGACACTTAGGGGTTACGCCGAAGTCTCGTAAGTCTCATCCGCGCCAAAAAATATCCACGGCGTACCGTGGAACTAATTTTGTAATACCATATATGTGAATCCCTCCCTTCCTAACTGACACGACCCGAGCCTGCTGCACGCTAGTTCGCGCGTTGCCCGACGGAGGGCGCCCGGCGAATCCTCTCCCGTAAGTGCCGGCAGACCGAGGCGGGTATAAAACTTCGGCCTTGAATCGTCAATAGATTATTGCATTTAGCTGTTCGCAGCCTTTGAACAGCTAAACAGCTTACCACGTACGGGGTCACGGACCGTGACTCCTACTCGTCTTTTCCGAACCCGCCGTATGGTGGCGTTCGCCATTTTCACAGTTCGCGAAAATTAAGCTTTTCCCCCGTCATCTCCTTGAAACCACCTTTTTTTTAATACTTCTCTTCGTTTTCCTCAAAGTAACCATTTATTTAGTAATTTATTTCTTATATTCGTTCAGATACTTTTAGCTTTTTCACCATTCTTTCATGTATCTTTATTAAACGTTTTCATAACTCCATATTTTTTCCATTGTTATCTTTTAACCTATTTTCATGCCTCGCATGTTAAGAACCCTACCTTCATACGGAGCCACCTCCAACTCCAAGTACCCCATCTCCCTTATACTCCCACCTTCCCACTACCTGCTCCGAATTGTTAACCGGTTCCACGGCAAGGAATTCCCGGACGGGGATTAATTGGTTGACATAATAAATGACGGAAAAAAAAATCGGCAGAGGATTTGGGATGGGGATCGGAAATTCGAACGATCAATGTTCAGAAGGACCGAAATTTCGAATTCAGTAATGACGAACGTTCCAATATGGGTAGATCAATCTTATGATAGTCTGTAAAATAGTTAATCGAAATTGTGAATACTAAAATCTCGAAGTTGATTTATAGCGAAAATAAATATCACATTTAGCAAAATAATGAGAGATATAATATCATTTCGCCTGTATATATACACCAAACAATTCGAGACGTCAAATCGTCGAATTGTAAATATTACGACAGTTTATAATTTCGAATTCATTAAAGCGAAGGACGAAAAAGGTCGATCGGCCCGGATAGCGAAAACTTGGGTTCGAGCAATACTACTTGCGCTTCAGAATGAAGATGGCAGATGGCGTTAGTGGTCAGTCGAGTCAGACAGCCATGCCATGTTCGCCATTTAGGTATTCGCCATTTCGGGACATCGATCATTTGCGTTTTTAAGATCTACACATTCGAAGTTTGTAGTCTCGATATATGGCTTTTTGCTATAGACGGTAATACGATTATTAGATACTCACTTTTTTTCTATTTCTATCTAAATATATGTTCTCGAATAAATAGTCCTTTGGTGTAATAGTTATTCGATTTCGTCATCGGTCAAAGGATCAAATTTCGAATAATTTAAGGGGTGTGAAAAGCTACAGCCCCTCAGCAGGCATTATTCGAGGAAGAGGAGGGTCCATTGTATGGGCCAGGTATAGCTGATTAGCAGTTTTTATGGTAAATATCATTTTATCTTGCGAAAATCAATAGCTAATCTTTAAACGCGTTTTTCTCGAAATGTGATTTTTCAAGTTTGCTAACACTGTAATTCAAAGAGAAATTATCCGATTGACTTGAAATTTAAACAGAGTACTCTTGAATATATTTACTCTACAAAGACGTAGGATATTTTTGATTGGATGAAAATTGACGATTTGGCATTGAAAAAACGACCATTTTATAGGCAAGAAAACAGACTTTTTTTTCATAACTACGCCATTTTGTTAGATTTTGATATTTTTCGAAAATCCTACGTCATTGTACAGGAAATACCTTCCAGTTTAACGACATTTTTTCCTTTTTCGGTTTCAACTACTCAATCGGCCGGAATCATGTCAGCAGTGGAGGAACTTTTTTTTACGCCTCCGAAGGCAGCGTATAAGTCGCTTGGATCTCAATATTTTTCTATGAAAAAATTATGTAATATGGGTCAAATATATTCAAATATATTCTTAATTTTCCGAAACATTTAATTCAGTACTTTTCGTCCAAAAAATTCCCAAAAATCACCCAAATTTTCAGCGTTCACACTGGTATATCCCCTTAACCTTCGTTATTTTGAGAGTTCATAATTCTGTCGTTTCGGAATCTTTGTCGGTCTATATTTGGTAATTCGACATTTTGATCCCTACCCGAGGATTTGCCTAGTTTCCCTGTGCCCTCGTGCAAATGCCTCAAATGTTCATTCAGGAACGGGACATAGGGCTGTGACGCATGCATCGCCCAAAATTGTAATTCCGCAAATGAATACCTCGACACATTAAGGAACAAAATCTCACCGCTTGAAAAAAGTTGGTACATCTTAAAATTTAATCCATTCGGTGAATCGAATTTTCCAGACGCATTAAAAGAATCCCATATGTGTCACGTTGTTTAGCTCTCTCTCCTCTGTCTCTCTCTCTCTTTCCTTCTTCCTCTCCCTTTCTTTCCGGAGCTTCGGAAAAAAGCGCGAGCGTGCGAACCGTATCGGCCACACATACCAATGGAGATATTGGATCAATGGCCCGGATTGTTTCGCACAGTGAGGCCTTAATTACCACGTCTCGGGTGTTCGAGCCGCGGGCGCGAGTCAATGGACTGGGAATAAAAAGTAGAGGAAAAAAATAAACACAAATAAAGAACGAAAAAGAATGCACCCTCGTCGAAGGGAGCTCGCGTAGCCCGAGGGAAGAGGATTTACGAGGTCGCTTGCAGAGGGCGCGGTCGGAAATTAACCGATCCTTCAAAGCTTAATTACGCGCGGACTACTTCACCGAGTACGTGCACAATAAATGTTCCACCAGAGATTTCACTCGGCCGCCTCGCAGTCACGAATCCATTGGCTTTGTTTATGATTTAGAAAAAATCTAAGAAAAAAAAACAAGAAATCGACGCAACCAAAATTTTTTGAAAAATTATTCTTTGGGGGAAATTTCGCACTTACGTTTGTTCAAAAAATCAGAGGGCTTATGGTCAAATGTCTTTGCATACGAGGGGTTTTATTATTTACTTTAAAAAAAGAAAACACATTTCAGAGAAGTTCTCACCGGTGTGCATTATGCACTTTTCTTACTATTATTATTATTTATACTATTTGAAATTGCTGTACTGTTTGCACTTATTATTCTTTTTATTGCTATTATTATAACAGTGACAATATTAATAACAAACAGTATAAATATACTCGATAATATAACTAATAGTAGATAATAATTATAAATAATAATAATAATAAATGATTATATAAATCATAATAAATAATTAAAGAATAACTTATTAGTTAGTTAGTTCGTTAGTTACTTTTATTCCACCGTACAGTGTGCTGCACCTTTTACATTTCCCTCTTACATACATCGCTGCCTCAGTATTTTTTACAAATTTTTTCACTCGCTCGCTTTTCCGACTTAAGTTCTATTTATTTTCACAATTTTCTGCTTTGTTCTTACGTCTCCAAGCTAAAAATCTTCGCCCACGACTCTCCCATAATCGTTGATTCCTTCGCTTTTCGTCCTATGATAACTCATTATTTTTAATATCATTTATACTCTTGGATTTATAATATCATGTTTTTTCAATTGTCATTATTTTTATTACTGTTGTTACTATAATTATTGGTGTTGTCAAAGGAGTTGTATATTATCAATATTATTTTTGAATAATGATAAGAATAATAATATTTTTGTTATTCAATAACAATATTAATACAAATGGCAACAAATACCAATAGTATCAAAAATAATGATCGTAACGCATTATTATTGTTACTATTGGGATGATTATTATTTTCAAAGAATTAGAACTACGTAAGATAAGTAAAACATAAAACAACACTACTAAAGTAGCACAAGAAAATCGATCGATAATCCTGACTTAAGTAGGTAGAGAATACGAGAGAGAAATGTCTGTGAAGTTAGCATCTCAAATGTTAGCATCTCACAAATAAACTCCATATAAAGTGGCATCCCATATAGTTCTACAGTTCTTGATAAGTTTTAATAATAGTTCTGTCGATTTTACCACCGGAAACGCGCTTTGAAAAAATGAGATGCTAACTTCGCAAAATGAATCATAGCATCTCATCGAATTTCGCAACCTTGACCATGCCAAAGTTGAAATTAAAAGAGTTCTACATTCTAAACCTATTCTGTAAATAGTTCTATCGGTTGAATCTAATTCGAATCGTTAACAATGGGTATAACCAAATATACGTAGATGAGTGAGATGCTGTAACATTACTGCGAGTTTCAGGTCGTACAAAGACTTTAAACGATAACTAGAGATCTCTCAAACAAGGTCCAAAAGAGTTCTGGTCTTTAAAACATCCTCAATAATTATAAATCATTGTTAAAAACCAAATATCGATACAGGAGTGAGATGCTGTTGTATAACTTCCAGTTCTGGGTCGAATGGAGTTTTTAAACGAAAACTAGACCTACCTCACACAAGATCCAAAAAAGTTCAGTTCCTTCAGACATCCTGACTATTATAAATTATTTTTATAAATAAAAGACCCATATAGCAGTGAGATGCTGTGGTATAACTGCGAGTTTTGGGTCGTATAAAGTTTTTAAACGATAACTAGAGATCCCTCATACAAGATCCAAAAAAGTTATGATCATTTAAACATTCGGCATAATTATAAATCAATGGTATAAACAAAATATCCATACAGGAGTGAGATGCTGTGGTATAACTTCGAGTTTTGGGTCGTGTAATGATAGTACACGATAACAAGAGGTCCGAAAGAGTTCTGGTCTTTTGAACATCCTCAATAATTATAAAACATTGTTATAAACATAATATCGATACAGGAGTGAGATGCTGTCGTTTAACTGCCAGTTCTGGGTCGAATGAGGTTTTAAAACGAAAACTAGAGCTTTCTCACACAAGATTCAAAAAAGTTCTGATCCTTCAAACATCGTCACGATTAGAAATTATTTTTATAAATAAGAGACCCATATAGCAGTGAGATGCTGTGGCATAACTGCGAGTTTTGGATCGTAAAAAGCTTTTAAACGATAACAAAAGGTTCCTCAAACAAGATCCAAAAAAGTTCTGATCTTTCAAACATTCTGTATAATTATAAATCATTGGTATAAACAAATTATCCATGCAGGAGTGAGATTCTGTGGTATAACTCCGAGTTTTGGCTCGTGTAAAGATTGTAAACGATAACAAGACGTCCCTCACACAAGGTCCGAAGGAGTTCTGGTCTTTCAAACATCCTCAATAATTATAAATCATTGTCATAAACAAAATATCGATACAGGAGTGAGATGCTGTAGTTTAACTGCCAGTTCTGGGTCGAATGAAGGTTTTAAACGAAAACTAGACCTTTCTCACACAAGATCCAAAAAAGTTCTGATCCTTCAAACATCGTCACGATTAAAAATAATTTTTATATATAACAGACCCATATAGTAGTGAGATGCTGTGGTATAACTGCGAGTTTTGGGTCGTATAACGCTTTTAAACGATAACTAGAGGTCCCTCACACAAGATCCAAAAAAGTTCTGATCTTTTAAACATTCTCCATAATTATAAATCAATGGTATAAACAAAATAACCATACAGACGTGAGATGCTGTCGTATAACTCCGAGTTTTGGGTCGTGTACTGATAGTAAACGATAACAAGAGGTCCCTTATACAACGTCCGAAGGAGTTCTGGAATTTCGAACATCCTTAATAATTATAAATCATTGTTATAAACAAAATTTCGATACAGGAGTGAGATGCTGATGTATAACTTCCAGTTCTGGGTCAAATGAAGTTTTTAAACGAAAACTAGAGCTTCCTCACACAAGATCCAAAAAAGTTCACTTCTTTCAAACATCCTCACTATTATAAATTATTTTTATAAATAAAAGACCCATATAGCAGTGAGATGCTCTGGTAGAACTGCAAGTTTTGGGTCGTATAAAACTTTTAAACGATCACTAGTGGTTCCTCATACAAGATCCAAATAAGTTCTGATCTTTTAAACATTCTGTATAATTATAAATCATTGGTATAAACAAATCATCCATACAGGCGTGAGATGCTGTGGTATAACTCCGAGTTTTGGCTCGTGTAAAGATTGTAAACGATAACAAGAGGTCCCTTACACAAGGTCCGAAGGAGTTCTGGACTTTCGAACATCCTCAATAATTATAAAACAATGTTATAAACAAAATTTCAATACAGGAGTGAGATGATATTGTATAACTTCCAATTCTGGGTCGAATTAAGTTTTTAAACGAAAACTAGAGCTTCCTCACACAAGATCAAAAGAAGTTCAGTTCTTTCAAATATCCTCACTATTATAAATTATTTTTATAAATAAAAGACCCATATAGCAGTGAGATGCTGTGGTATAACTGCGAGTTTTGGGTCGTATAAAGCTTTTAAACGATAACTAGAGGTTCCTGACACAAGATCCAAAAAAGTTCTGATCTTTTAAACATTTTCCATAATTATAAATCAATGGTATTAACAAAATATCCATACAGGAGTGAGATGCTGGATCTTGTGTGAGGAAGCTCTAGTTTTCGTTTAAAAACTTCATTTGACCCAGAACTGGAAGTTATGCAACAGCATCTCACTCCTGTATCGAAATTTTGTTTATAACAATGATTTATAATTATTAAGGATGTGCGAAAGTCCAGAACTTCTTCGGACGTTGTATAACGGACCTCTTGTTATCGTTTACTATCATTACACGACCCAAAACTCGAAGTTATACCACAGCATCTCACGTCTGTATGGTTATTTTGTTTATACCATTGATTTATAATTATGGAGAATGTTTAAAAGATCAGAACTTTTTTGGATCTTGTGTGAGGGACCTCTAGTTATCGTTTAAAAGCGTTATACGACCCAAAACTCGCAGTTATACCACAGCATCTCACTAATATATGGGTCTTTTATATATAAAAATTATTTTTAATCGTGACGATGTATGAAGGATCAGAACTTTTTTGGATCTTGTGTGAGAAAGCTCTAGTTTTCGTTTAAAAACTTCATTCGACCCAGAACTGGCAGTTAAACTACAGCATCTCACTCCTGTAGCGATATTTTGTTAATGACAACGATTTATAATTATTGAGGATGTTTGAAAGACCAGAACTCCTTCGGACCTTGTATAAGGGACGTCTTCTTATCGTTTACAATCTGTACACGAGCCAAAACTCGCAGTTCTACCACAGCATCTCACTGCTATATGGGTCTTTTATTTACAAAAATAATTTATAATCGTGACGATGTTTGAAGGATCAGAACTTTTGTGGATCTTGTGTGAGAAAGCTCTATTTTTGATTTAAAAACTTTATTCGACCCAGAACTGGCAGTTATACTACAGCATCTCACTTCTGTATCGATATTTTGTTGCTGACAATGATTTATAATTATTTAGGATGTTTGAAAGACCAGAACTCCTTTGGACCTTGTGTATGGGACCTCTTGTTATCGTGCACTTCCACTACACGACCCAAAACTTGAAGTTATACGACAGCATCTCACTCCTGTATGGATATTTTGTTTATACCATTGATATATAATTATGGAGAATGTTTAAAAGATCAGAACTTATTTGCATCTTGTGTGAGGGATCTCTAGTTATCGTTTAAAAGCGTTATCCCACCCAAAACTCGCAGTTATACCACGGCATCTCACTACTATATGGGTCTTTTATAGATAAAAATCATTTTTAATCGTGACGATGTTTGAAGGATCAGACCTTTTTTGGATCTTTTGTAAGAAAGCTCTAGTTTTCGTTTAAAAACTTCATTCGACCCAGAACTGGCATATAAACTACAGCATCTCACTCCTGTATCGATATTTTGTTTATGACAATGATTTATAATTATTGACGATGTTTGAAAGATCAGAACTCCTTCGGACCTTGTGTAAGGGACGTCTTGTTATCGTTTACAATCTTTACACGAGCCAAAACTCGGCGTTATACCACAGCATCTCACTCCTGTACGGATGATTTGTTTATACCATTGATTTATAATTATGGAGAATGTTTAAAAGATCAGAACTTTTTTGGATCTTGTGTCAGGAACATCTAGTTATCGTTTAAAAGCTTTATACGACCCAAAACTCGCAGTTATACCACAGCATCTCACTGCTACATGGGTCTTTTATTTATAAAAATAATTTATAATAGTGAGGATGTTTGAAAGAACTGAACTTTTTTTGATCTTGTGTGAGGAAGCTCTAGTTTTCGTTTAAAAACTTAATTCGACCCAGAACTGGAAGTTATACAACAGCATCTCACTCCCGTATGGATGATTTGTCTATACCAATGACTTATAATTATACAGAATGTTTAAAAGATCAGAACTTTTTTGGATCTTGTATGAGGAACCACTAGTTATCGTTTAAAAGCTTTATACGACCCAAAACTTGCAGTTCTACCACGGCATCGCACTGCTATATGGGTCTTTTATTTATAAAAATAATTTATAAAAGTGAGGATGTTTGAAGGAAGTGAACTTTTTTGGATCTTGTGTGAGGAAGCTCTAGTTTTCGTTTAAAAACTTCATTTGACCCAGAACTGGAAGTTATACATCAGCATCTCACTCCTCTATCGAAATTTTGTTTATAACAATGATTTATAATTATTAAGGATGTTCGAAATTCCAGAACTCCTTCGGACGTTGTATAAGTGACCTCTTGTTATCGTTTACTATCATTACACGACCCAAAACTCGAAGTTATACGACATCATCTCACGTCTGTATGGTTATTTTGTTTATAGCATTGATTTATAATTATGGAGAATGTTTAAAAGATCAGAACTTTTTTGGATTTTGTGTGAGGGACCTCTACTTATCGTTTAAAAGCGTTATACGACCCAAAACTCGTAGTTATACCACAGCATCTCACTGCTATATGGGTTTTTTATATATAAAAATTAGTTTTAATCGTGACGATGTTTGAAGGATCAGAACTTTTTTGGATCATGTGTGAGAAAGCTCTAGTTTTCGTTAGAAAACTTCATTCGACCCAGAACTGGCATTTAAACTACAGCATCTCACTCCTGTATCGATATTTTATTTATGACAATGATTTATAATTATTGAGGATGTTTGAAAGACCAGAACTCCTTCGGACCTTGTGTAAGGGACGTCTTGTTATCGTTTACAATCTTTACACGAGCCAAAAATCGGAGTTATACCACAGCATCTCACTCCTGTATGGATGATTTGTTTATACCAATGATTTATAATTATACAGAATGTTTGAAACATCAGAACTTTTTTGGATCTTGTGTGAGGAACCTCTAGTTATCGTTTAAAAGCTTTATACGATCCAAAACTCGCAGTTATACCACAGCATCTCACTGCTATATGGGTCTTTTATTTATAAAAATAAATAATAATAGTGAGGATGTTCGAAGGAACTGAACTTTTTTGAATCTTGTGTGAGGAAGCTCTAGTTTTCGTTTAAAAACTTTATTCTACCCAGAACTCCCAGTTATACTACAGCCTCTCACTCCTGTATGGATATTTTGTTTACACCATTGATTTATAAATATGGAGAATGTTTAAAAGATCAGAACTTTTTTGGATCTTGTGTGAGGGACCTCTAGTTATCGTTCAAAAGCGTTATACGACCCAAAACTCGCAGTTTTACCACAGCATCTCACTATTATATGGGTCTTTTATATATAAAAATTATTTTTAACCGTGACGATGTTTGAAGGATCAGAACTTTTTTGGATCTTGTGTGAGAAAGCTCTAGTTTTCGTTGAAAAACTTCATTCGACCCAGAACTGGCATTTAAACTATAGCATCTCACTCCTGTATCGATATTTTGTTTATGACAATGATTTATAATTATTGAGGATGTTTGGAAGACCAGAACTTTTTCGGACCTTGTATGAGGGACGTCTTGTTATCGTTTACAATCTTTACACAAGTCAAAACTCGCAGTTATACCACAGCATCTCACTCCTGTATGGATGATTTGTTTATACCAATGATTTATAATTATACAGAATGTTTGAAAGATCAGAACTTTTTTGGATCTTCTTTGAGGAACCTTTAGTTATCGTTTAAAAGCTTTATACGGTCCAAAACTCGCAGTTATACCACAGCATCTCACTGCTATATGGGTCTTTTATTTATAAAAATAAATAATAATAGTGAGGATGTTTGAAGGAACTGAACTTTTTTGGATCTTGTGTGAGGAAGCTCTCGTTTTCGTTTAAAAACTTTATTCTACCCAGAACTCCCAGTTATACTACAGCATCTCACTCCTGTATCGATATTTTGTTTTTGACAATGATTTATAATTATTGAGGATGTTTGAAAAACCGGAACTCCTTCGGACCTTGTGTAAGGGACCTCTATTTATCGTTTAAAAGCGTTATACGACCCAAAACTCGCAGTTATACCACAGCATCTCACTACTATATGGGTCTTTTATATATAAAAATTATTTTTAATCGTGACGATGTTTGAAGGATCAGAACTTTTTTGGATCTTGTGTGAGAAAGCTCTAGTTTTCGTTTAAAAACTTTATTCGACCCAGAACTGGCAGTTAAACTACAGCATCGCACTCCTGTATCGATATTTTGTTTATGACAATGATTTATAATTATTGAGGATGTTTGAAAGACCACAGCTCCTTCGGACCTTGTGTAAAGGACCTCTTGTTATCGTTTACACGAGCCAAAACTCGGAGTTATACCACAGCATTTCACTCCTGTATGGATGATTTGTTTATACCAATGATGTATAATTATACAGAATGTTTAAAAGATCAGAACTATTTTGGATCTTGTCTCAGGTACCTCTCGTTATCGTTCAAAAGCTTTATACGATCCAAAACTCGCAGTTATACCACAGCATCTCACTGCTATATGGGTCTCTTACTTATAAAAATAATTTCTAATCGTGACGATGTTTGAAGGATCAGAACTTTTTTGAATCTTGTGTGCGAAAGCTCTAGTTTTCGTTTAAAAACCTCATTCGACCCAGAACTGGCAGTTAAACGACAGCATCTCACTCCTGTATCGATATTATGTTTATAACAATGATTTATAATTATTGAGGATGTTCGAAAGACCAGAACTCTTTCGGACCTTGTATAAGGGACCTCTTGTTATCGTGTACTATCATTACACGACCCAAAACTCGAAGTTATACCACAGCATCTCACTCCTGTATGGATATTTTGTTTATACCATTGATTTATAATTATGGAGAATGTTTGAATGATCATAACTTTTTTGGATCTTGTATGAGGGATCTCTAGTCATCGTTTAAAAACTTTATACGACCCAAAACTCGCAGTTATACCACAGCATCTCACTGCTATATGGGTCTTTTATTTATAAAAATAATTTATAATAGTGAGGATGTTTGAAGAAACTGAATTTTTTTGGATCTTGTGTGAGGAAGGTCTAGTTTTCGTTTAAAAACTCCATTCGACCCAGAACTGGAAGTTATACAACAGCATCTCACTCCTGTATCGACATTTGGTTTTTAACAATGATTTATAATTATTGAGGATGTTTTAAAGACCAGAACTCTTTTGGACCTTGTTTGAGAGATTTCTAGTTATCGTTTAAAGTCTTTGTACGACCTGAAACTCGCAGTAATGTTACAGCATCTCACTCATCTACGGATATTTTGGTTATACCCATTGTTAACGATTCGAATTAGATTCAACCGATAGAACTATTTACAGAATAGGTTTAGGATGTAGAACTCTTTTAATTTCAACTTTGGCATGGTTAAGTTTGCGAAATTCGATGAGATGCTATGATTCATTTTGCGAAGTTAGCATCTCATTTTTTGAAATCGCGTTTCCGGTGGTAAATTCGACAGAACTATTATTTAAACTTATCAAGAACTGTAGAACTATATGGGATGCCACTTTATATGGAGTTTATTTGTGAGATGCTAATATTTGAGATGCTAACTTCACAGACATGAGAGAGAAAGTGACAGAGAGGGAGAGTTTTGGGCAGGTCGACAAAAAAAGGCTACAAACTTTTCATCGTTCCTTCGGAATCGCGTGAAAAAAGCTTGTGTGTAGCGATATCACCTGCCTAAAGGATCACACGTAATCCCAACGATACACGAGGAATATAACTGGAGAGCAATATGTCTTCGCTTCTCCGCGAACTGTCAACGAGGTGTCGACTTTTTTTTGTTGCTTTACTTATAACCGCGAAAAGGGAAGCGTCTCGCTTTTTGCAGATATAACTTTGCTGGCACGAAATAAAATCGTCGATGTAGAGAAAGTGTGTGTGTGTGGGGGGGGGGGGTGCAATTGTGAAATAAAACGTGATACAAAAAATGATAAATCAATGTAGATAAAAATTACGCGTTATTGTTCGACGTGTTCGTTCGCTTTGGGGTAACACCCAGTTCGTGATCGGAAAATAGTGGAATTTTCATGAACTTTTTCTGGAAAAACGAATGTAGGTTCATAAATTGCTTTTTTTTTACATTGAAAAGTATGTTTTTAAGTTTCTTATACAATTTTTGGTAAATATCGACAAGTGGAGCTCCAACTAGAAAAGGGGTTTAGAAATTTTGTACCGCGTCCATGTATTTCAGGGCACTTTGTTTATAATATTTAAGTTGGAGGAAGACAATTTCAACTCTTATTTCATAACCCAAACAAACGTATTTCTAAAATCGAATATTTTCCGGAAATATATATTTTTTAAAATAAAATACCCTTCCCCTATCATAAAAAACATATTTTCATACTGCAGAAAAGCCCCGAACACGTGAAATTTTTTTTTGGTGCCGATTACGGCTGGAGCCCCACTTGTAAATATTTACCCAATTTTTGTATTGAAAATATTTATAAACGAAGTAGATACAATTATACAATGAGCAAACCGCTTTTTGAAAAACGTCTTTCGCGATGACCGCTGCTACTCGGAGACAAATGATCCGAGATGAAAAAATAACGCATTCATTTTTTGCATGAAATTATCTAGCGTTTGGAAGGAGGATTTAATAAAATATTGATTTTAAAAAAATAACCGCAATCCAAGGTAAAAGTATTGCCCTTCGTTAAAAAAAAACGCTCTATTTTCGTTGACTGAGAAAAAATATGCATCGGAAAAAATAATCGTTTGTTCAAGCACTGTTTCTTGATATGTGAAAGAAGCTTGTACAATTTAAAGTTGATCGTCGCAGTGACTTGAGATATCGTGGTCACCGATCTTGAAAAAGTCATTTTGAGAAATATGCTTTCATAAGCGAACGAATCGAGTGGACATTTTTAAAGAGTATTTTTAAAATGTTGTATTTATTTTTTGAGGATCCGTTGAAAACCAAAGAGCAAAATTTTCAAAAATTTCGACTAGGTGTGAGGCCGAATTTACCAACTACAATTCGAATGCGTCGTTTATGTTCAGGAACGACGAATTTGAATTAAGTAGTGCGGCTCGTGTTATCGCCGGTACATAAAATGGGACGATTAGGGGTGTGCGGGTACCCGATTCACTCGGGTACCCGATGTTCGTGTCGGGTCGGGTACCCGACGGGTTACGTTTTTGCATTACCCGCCACTACCGGGTACCCGAATTTGGTAATCGGGTACTCTCAAATTTTTGGTACTCGTAAACGTCGAGTACTCTTAAACTGCGAATATTCGTAAACGACTCGGAGATCCGTATCTATTATTTATATTTATTTTTATTTTTTATTTAGGTGTATCAACCAAATAATGGGAGAAAACGAAAACTCGAAGAAGGCAATAAAACGAATAAATGATAATACCGTAAAAAATAATTTTTCGTCTCACTTTTCTATCCCGTGTGTGTGTACGTACGTGCGTGTGTGTGTGTGTGTGTGTGTGTGTGGGTGTCTGTTAGGGTGGAGTGAAGAACGGTCACTTTTGGCGGATCGTATCTTAATAGTGCGGGAAAGTTGCGTTTTGGCATCACTAAAAAGTGTGCGAAAGGAAAAAATGTACAATAAATATCTTCTGTTCCGGCCAACGCCTTAAAGTTTTGATTTTTTAACGTGGGATTTAAATGAAGAAAAAACCCAAAAAGACCAAGATTCAACGCCTTGCGTTTATTCGAAGCGAGAAGAATGTAGCTTCCATTTGACATTTTTAAATTGAAAATATCTTGATAAGATTCAGAGATATAAGCGTTTGAAGAACAAGTTTTACTTGGAAAAAAAAATTAATAAATTACAAAGAATTAAATTAAGAAGAATGAATCGCCGTAATTACCAGTTAGCACTAGACAGAATTAATGAAAAATCGACGAAGAATCTTGCTTTCATTCAGTTTTTCGACATCCAAATATCTCGATATTTCCTGAAATGCGAGTGTCTCAAAAGAAGTTTGCCGGAAAAAAATTGTAAATATATACATAACAAAAATACTAAAATGATTAAATAAATTATTTGTATTTCTTATGAACTCCAACATATCGGCGAAGGGTAGAGAACATAAAGCTGGAGTCTAGTTCGTCCGTTTTGGTACATTTCCGTGGCGCTATCTATACTGTGAAACGAATTTTTGTTCCGGCAACACGACTTATCGAGTACCCGATGTGAGACGAGTACTCGAAAAACTCGGGTACTCGATTAAGTTCGAGTATACCCGTCCGATCACGGGTACCCGATCGGATCATAGTCTAATTACCCGACCCGACTAATTCTGCTACCCGCACACCCCTAGGGACGATGTAGTGCGATGAACTTTATCAAAAACCTATAGATTAAAGTGTGCGCACACACACACACACACACACACACACACACACACACACACATATATATATATAATCCAAAATCATATTTTGAGATTTGTTAAATAAGATCGCTAAATAAGACTCCTAAAAGATGTTTGCGTGATTTTCGTCGCTCGAATTTGCCAAAGGAAATTCGAGAAAAAAAATCATCTTTGTTGCATTCCAACGTTGCAAACTTCAATGTCACAAGGTATATACGACAAGGGATAGAGACCCGAGGATCCTCGACGAGGCGCCTAGCATAGGGATGGAGAACGAAGTGGCATTTTCTCGTCAGACCTTGAAAAGTGGCGATTACCATCCTAAAAACTTTTCTATACTTGTTAAATCTGCCAATTTACTAATTTATCGTAGAATTCTGACCATAGGGGAGGATTTTGGGATAGGGGAAATCTGTCATTGTGAAATCTTAAAGATTCCAGCCTCCGGTGTTTTTAGTGCAATATATGGGGGGAAGGGAGGGAGAGGGAGAGAGAGAAGAAGGAGAGAACAGTTCCTCCATGATCCGTTAGAATGTTTACGTCATACTGCCATATATAAAACGTGGCAGGTGTGTTTGGTAAACTGTAATCCAACTGTTTGATTTTTTAAGCTCCATGGAATTCCGTCCTCGCTCTTATCTTTGTTGATTCTAATTGATACGATATTTTTTATTGGATAACAATTCCTTGCGCGTTTTTTCTCCCTCGTCCTCTTCCTCTTACACGATAAGTGTCACGTAACACACTTTCTTCTATTTGTTTTAATTAATTATATTGATTACATTATTATGTAATTGCTTATTGTAATTAATTACATTAATTACAATTACATTAATTACAATAAGCAGCTCAACAGCCGATCAGATGCCGTAAACCTGTATATTTTTTTTAAATCTCGTCTCTATACTAATTCTATTTTAACACTTAATATTGATATTTTACGTAATAACACGGAAATATACAATTTTTTTCATGAAATATAATTTTATTGAAAAACTTGAGTTTATTAAATATTTTTACATTGAGTAAGCTCCTTTTCGGTGATTTTCTTCAGTGAGACTTGTCGCGGCAGTCACGCATCAAATACCAAACGGAATCAGGTCTCTGTGTGTGCGTCCCATCTACCCTGATACCCTATCTTCCATGTTTTTCATGCTTTGGTAGAAGCGTTCTCCGTGCTATTCACTGAAGGAGCTAAGATTTTCTGTGAATTTATCTTCGTCCTCTATTTCTATTTCGAAATAAGACGAAAAAATCACGTTTTTAGAGTCCTGCACCCAAAGGGCAAAACGGAACCGTATTAATGCCACTCTGCCGTTTGTCCGTCCGTATGTCACGGGTCTCTAGCTCGTAAACGGAATGAGGTACAGACCTGAAATTTGGATATTTCAGATAGAATGTTGGGCCAAAAACCGAATATTGAATTAGAAATTGGATGAAACTATTTTTCATGGACGTCCCATACATGAAAAAGAAGCAGTATTTTTTTCTTTCCCTGGCATGAGGGGTGTGATTTTTTAAGGGGTTACCCCCACTTGCGATTTTGAAAAAATCGATTTTTTTTTATTGCATTTTTTTGAAGTATAAGTATCTGAGAATAGATGGCTCTATGAGTATAGGAATAGATGACTCTATGTAAGTTTACAAAAAAAAATATTTTCTTCGTGTAAACTAAAATTGAAACTTTAAACGCGTTTTTCTCAAAATGGCATTTCTGAAATCGGTGACTAAGATTACTCGAACACTTATGAACCGATCTTCTTGAAATTTTGCAGGCTTATTTAATACATAAAAATGTAGTCTTTAATCGTTCGATTTTTTTTTTCGAAAAAAATGGCCGTTTTATAGCCAAAAAACGGCCGTTTTTTTTTCGTTAAAATCGAACCATTAACTTTGACTGTCCGCCATTTTGTGAAAAATGAATATTTTTTAAAATCCTTCGATTAAAGACTAGTTTATACTTATATTTGACTAAATCCATCCGCATTTTTTTTTCAGATGATCCACTTCGCCGCAATGTTGGTCACCGCAAACCGTGTATATAAAAACATTATTTCATTGACGGCCATTTGCCACTAAACAATTTTATATTTTTCAATAAAAAAATTACTGAAAGTTCTTCAAGATGTGTTCTTTAAGATGGTATATTGATCGATTAAAAAAGTTTTGTAGTTTTCTTTAAAAAAATTCATGAAAAAGGCCTTTTTTGCGCTACAAGTGGGGGTAACGCCTTAAAGCTCATTGAGTTGAGTACAAATACATTTTCTTTCTTTTTTATCTGCAAAAATGAAGAAACGGGCGGCTGTCAAAGTTGTCAGTTTTAGAGCATTTTTGTGACGGGGTCTATTTCAAAAACTAAACTAGTTGGGAATTTGGAATTTTTGTATATTATCTATCATATACTGTATTTTAACAACAAATACTGAAAACACCGATTCATAATGTAGTATATATAGTAACTCATGGTATACACAATGCGAAAAGTTTACAATTTTCAATATTTTTACTATCAGCCTACAGCAGGAGTATACATAGCTTTCTTTAGCTGTCATCGCCCCATATGGTTTCAATTTAGTACTACTCAAGAACTAAGACAGAAAAAAAGCATTACCTAATGAAATATCAAGTTGAAAAAAAAATCGATTGGTCATATGTGCGGAACCTTAATAGAGCGAGGCCCGACTCGCACTTGGCCGAGTTATTCTAATTTTTTTATTATCATACTCTCCGCATATATAAAAAAAAGTATTAGGGTAGTTCCAACTAGCTCGTCTTCGCTTTGCTGCCGTCGACATATCACTGAATTAATTTATAACAGCAAATAATAATTTAAAAAAAAATGTATTCTTACATGAACTGCTAACGACACTCGCTCTAAAATTAAAAGTTGTTCA
This sequence comes from Ophion slaviceki, assembly GCA_944452715.1. Lineage (NCBI taxonomy): Eukaryota > Metazoa > Arthropoda > Insecta > Hymenoptera > Ichneumonidae > Ophion > Ophion slaviceki. The sequence continues at coordinate 4,929,152 of OX101783.1, read as the reverse complement.
GAAACCCTGTGTAGTAACTTGAAATATAGGTTGCTATAGGTCTCACCAATTGTCACGTGACAAAAAAATCATACGAATTTTGGCGGCACGAAGATTTTTTTATCGTTCACTTGGGTTATCTCCGATGTCAGCATTATCTCTATTTTTTTACTTTCGTCAAATTTGGTTTTAATAATTTTTTGTTGTTAAAAGTCGTCAAAAAGCGTATTTTCCTACTTCTATAATTTGGCTTTCTTGAACTCTGCACATTTGAACAAATTTTTTCTATAAGCTATGTTTGAGGCCCTGTTTTGCTCATTGACGTTTTATATTTCCAAGTTGCCTGGAGGTTCTTTTGCGAAGCATAATCATACAATCAATCAATCATATAAATCTCTCTCTCTCTCTCTCTCTCTCTCTCTCTCTCTCTCTCTCTCTATATATATATATATATATATATATATATATATCCTAACTAATATTATAAATCTGAAAGTCTGTCTGTTTGTTACTCAATCATGTCAAAACGGCTTGTCCGATTTCAATTAAATTTAACATGTAGATAGCTCATGACCTGGATTAACACACGGGGTATTTTTCATTGTAATATATAATATTTTTCTAATTACAATATTATACTCAAATATAATGTAATGATGAAATTGAAATTCTTATAGCGTACTAATTAAATATAATAGAAAATAGTTAATGTTATTCTTATTTAATAGAATCGAAGATATATTTTAAATTATTGGTTTAGAAATTTTTTATTTTACAACATCAAATAGTAACTATAAGGATACATTCATAGCTGTCAACCATGGCATACTCTACCTCCCTGCGTGAGGTCTCGTGACAGATGACGAAACATACAAAATTGAGATATGAAAGTGCGTAATCCCGTCGCACCAAAGATGTGTAACGGAATGAGATTACGCATCATCCATGTGGGAAGGAACGTCGTTGATTCTACCATATTAACCGGTGCAACCAAGGGGGAAAACGTGCTCATCCCCCGCATACCCATCATCCGCACAGATCTGCCAATCCAGTCTACAAAGTTGCAATTTCTGCTTAAATTGGCATACGCCATGGCCATAAATAAGTCGCAGGGCCAAACTATGAAATTCGCGAGTTTGTACTCAGGCGAACCATGTTTTTCGCATGGGCAGCTTTCGCAAAGCAAATCCTACAACATCGTTTACCGAGATGTGTTACAATAATACCAATATAGATGCCAGCTTTCTTTGAACTCCAGATTTCACCCTATGTGTGAAACTTTAATTCCAATGAACTTTTCATTTCTATTTCAAAACTACCTATGCGTTTTGATAATATGGACCTGTGACCAAAATCACTAGTGTATGGATGTGTGTATGTATGTTGCTTGTGCGTGTACATGTATGTGCATGTTTATTAAGATGCGTGTTATCATGCTGTTATCATATTTGTAGAGATTTCACAAAGCGTGGTTCGGATAAATGTCTTTACAATTGTTCTGCGCTCTCTGCCGCTTACACATGTTTTAATTTCAGTGTTTTTGGTTCGGTTGTATCATGTCCACCTTTTTTTAAAAGCAATCAATCAATTCATTGAACGTATTTTCTAAACAAAAATGGTGGTAGCCAAACCATAACGCGGGCGCAGCCGCTGGTATGAACATATATATATATGTGTGTGTGTGTGTGTGTGTGTGTGTGTGTGTGTGTGTGTGTGTGTGTGTGTGTGTGTGTGTGTTTTTTTTTTTTTTTTTTTTTTTTTTTAAGAGGTTTAGCGGGAAAATGCCTCCGCACCGTAGCAAATAATTGCCGTGTGTCGGGCTTGCACCGACTAAAAACCCCCATTCCTCTGTGGCCTTACAAATTCTCCCGCGGGACGACCGCTAGGTATTACATCGCGGGAGAGGCCTTAGCCGTAGCTCTTCCTGCAGTGTTGTCAGACGACCTTACATCCCCCGTTCCACTCTAGATGTTATGAGTGGTTTAGGGGTTCGTGTCGCTGATTTAATCTATGACTGCCTAGTCTTCCGGCGTCGTCTTCTTCCTCGCACGTTCTGCACGTCGCAACTCCTTCATCACTGCGGCAGCATAAGCCGATACCGCTGTCCATGCGTCTGCTGACTTCAGCATCAACTCAACCAGGTTGTCCGGGGTGATGCGTGTCTCCAGCTGATCCTCGACTATCGCGCGGGAGGCACTAAAACGTGGGCATTGGAACAATGCATGTTCAGCGTTCTCCTCGACTGCTACACATGCTGGGCAGTCCGGGGAATCTTCATAATTAAACTTATAGAGATAAGCCCGAAAACAGCCGTGTCCTGAGATCACTTGAGTGAGATAATAGTTGAGCTCCCCGTGTAGACGGTTCACCCATATCTCCACCTTCGGGATTAGTCGATGTGTCCACCTTCCCTTGGGAGAAGCATCCCACATCGTCTGCCACTGGTTGAGACTGGTTGCTCTCGCTTCTGTTCTTGCATAACTGGGGTTTCTAGCTCCCTTCTGCTGGTACATCGATCTACGCTCCTCGGCAAGCACCTCAATGGGCAGCATTCCCGCGATAACGTTGATAGCGTCCTCGGAGACAGTGCGAAACGCACAGGCTACCCTCAAGGCGCTGACGCGATACGTTGCTGCAGCCTTCCTGCGGTACTCCTGGATTTTCAGTGCATCAGCCCATATGGGTATGCCATAGGTGAGCACTGAGGTCGTCACTGATGACAGCAGTTTCCTCCTCTTCTGTCTAGGGCCACCAACATTAGGCATGAGTCGCGCCAGTGTGGTAGCCACCCCAGCAGCCTTTCTGCTGATCTGCTCGGTTTGCTCTTTGAAGTTCAGCCTCGCGTCGAGAATCACACCCAGGTACCGAATGAACGGTTGGGATGTGATTTCGGAGTTTCCAACCCTGAGCGTCACCGTTTCCATCACCTTCCTGCTGGATACGAGGAGTACTTCTGTTTTGTGGGCTGCAAGATGCAGTCCAACAGAAGACATCCATTCCTTTATCTTGGCGAAAGCTTCGCCGAAGAGTGCGGTGATTTGCTCCAGGAATTTGGCGATGACAATCAGCGCCGCGTCATCTGCGAACGCTACGATGGACACTCCTTTCGGCAATTTTAATAGCAGCAGATCATTGTACATGATGATCCACAGAAGCGGCCCAAGTACAGAGCCCTGAGGAACTCCTCCAGTCACCCTATACGTCTTTGGTCCATCCTCTGTGTCGTACATGAGCCACCTATTACATAGGTAACTCGCCACTATTCTCCGTAGGTACCATGGTACACCTAATGTTTTTAGGGCATCCATGATACACTTCCATATCGCCGAGTTGAAAGCGTTTTTGACGTCGAGAGCGACAACTGCGCAGTACTTCTTGGACCCTCTTGCCCATCGTTTCCCTGCAGTCGACTCCTGCGCCTGCTTCACCACTGTGTTAATGGCATCCAGAGTAGAGCGCTCCTTTCTGAAGCCAAACTGGCCTTCCGCCAGTAGAGGGTCCACGACTTTCTCAATCCTGTTATGGATGATGCGCTCGAAGATCTTTCCGGCGGTATCCAGCATACAGAGCGGACGATAGGATGAAGGTTCGTCCGGTGGCTTCTTCCCTTTCGGGAGGAGCACTAGCTTCTGCCACTTCCACTTGTCCGGGAAGATTCCTTCCTTGAGACACGCATTGTACATGCCCAGGAATATTGCCGGTGCTAACTTGATCGCTGCCTTGAGTGCGATGTTGGGTATCCCATCCATGCCGGGGGCTTTATTGTTGCCCACCCTGGCAGTCGCCGTAAGAAGCTCTTCTTCAGTAATGGCTGGGATGACCTCATCGACGTCCTCCTCGAGTTGGTAGTCCTCCTCGGGTTGCTCAGGGAACAGATGTGAAACAATCTTTTCCAGCAGGGCTGCGTCCACAGGCGATGGCATTGGCTGGCTTTTCAGCCGAGTCATTACGACTTTGTACGGCCTGCCCCAGGGAGTATCTTCCACCTCGCTGAGCAGTTCGCCCCAGCTTTCAGCTTTACTCTGCTTGATAGCCTTTTTAAGGTTCAAGCGCGCCTTCCTGTGCTGTTCTTCCAAATCGGGAAACGAGCGTTTGCCTCGAGCTCGTTGCGCTAGGCGGCGAGTTCGATGACACTCCCTTCGGAGGCCGGCAATTTGTTCGCTCCACCAGTGTACCGCCGGTCGGAAGTCGACATTACGTTTCCGTGGCATTGTGGCATCGCATGCTTCGGTGACCCTCTGCATGACCACCTCGACCTTCTCGGTTGCACTTTCCGCTGCGAGGGGGCTGGTGTCAAAAGTTTCACGAAACAAGTCCGCGTCAAACATTTTCGCTTTCCAGCCCTTCCCGTTTGTCTTCGGTGCCTTCGCTGTTCCGCTGAAGTTACCGCGAATCTCCCAGAGAATCGCTTGATGATCACTGTGAGTGTAGATATCACTGACTACCCAGTGGCACTGGTTTCCTCTTGCCAGGCTACTACTCACAAAAGTGAGGTCCACTATAGAGGAGGCTTCACCTTTAACAAAAGTGGGCTTTGTACCTGCATTAAGTAGTACTACATCCAATAAGGACATAGCCTCAAGCAGAGCTTGGCCCTTCCTGTTCGTCACTTTACTACCCCATTCCACAGCCCACGCGTTGTAATCTCCGGCTATGGCTACCGGGAAGCGTTGTTTAGCGTCTGCGACTAAGTTGTCGAGAAAATTCTCAAACTCATAAGTCGTCAGACTAGGCGGTGCGTAACAACTGTAGAAATGAACTCCTTTGGCTTTTATTCTCACAAAACCAGTTTCCATCCGACTCGCAAGATCCTGAAATGGAAGTTTTCCGCAGGACCAAATTGCGGCCTTCCCACTTGCGTCAGATTCCCAAGGTTGCGTGTCTAGATGTCTATATGGTTCCGAGAGTATCGCCAAGTCAGGCTTCAGCTCGCGCACAGTCTGCATGAGAAGGTCCTGTGCTGCTTCACAATGGTTGAGGTTCAGCTGGAGTACTCTCATTTGCATCGTTTTTGGAGTGCCTGAAGAGCCTGGAGAGCCCGCGTATACGCTGGACACCGGCTGCTACCTGCGATGTGGGCTGTGGGTGCCCCATCTCCCGCTTCTGCACATATGACACACTTTGCGCTTGCTGTGCATTCGGCAACTTTGTGGCCAGTGTTACCGCACTTGATGCAGTCTTTAGCCCGATCGACGTTGCTCTTGCAGTTCCGTGATAAGTGTCCAAATTTCCAGCACTTGAAACACTTTAGTGGTCTCACCACCTCTCGGATTCTGCAACTACACCAGCCGACTCGGATGATTCCTGTATCCAGAAGTTTCCGGGCAGCAGGCACCATGAGTCGTATTACCGCGGTCTGAGTTCTGCCATATGCTTTACGCAGAGACTTGACAGAGTATTCCGTGACGGAATAGTCCGGTTCCAAGACTCTCTGCAGGGCCGCCGATATCTCCTCCTTCGTCGCGTCCTCTTCCAGGTCCTTGATCTCCAGATCAACTTCCTGGACTTTACTCTGGACCGTTGCTGATTCACCAAGAACACCTTCGAATTGGTTTCGCAATTCCGGTGCTTTGGCTGAGCTCTCCTTATTCAGAACGATCAGCAGATCTCCCGCGTTCGTTCTGCGTACCTTTTGGACGCATTCACCTGCATCCTTGAGCGTCGGATCCTTCTTTATACGACTCAGGATCTCCGCATAGCTCAAGTCACCCTTTTTGTGGATGACGAGAGCGTTGGGCAGAGTCGGCCGTTCGCGAGGTTTCTGCGCCTTCTTCTGAGGCTGCTTCTCGGATATCTTGTGCGATCTTTTCTTCTTTCGCG
>OX101783.1:4873353-4920853 GCA_944452715.1 Ophion slaviceki | reverse complement strand
ACGCAGTGCCGCACGACAGGGAAAAAAGCCGCTCCACGAGGGACTGCGAACGCTAGTTAAATCAGGCCGCGCAATTTCGTATATGGCGAGGTCTCCGTGATTTTCAAGGTAAACAGTAGGATGCGTGTAGGTATCAAACAAAAAACCAACGAGACGCTTTTTTTGTTTGTTCGGAATTTTTTTCCAACACATGTTAGGATCGGGTCGAATTTTTTGGATCACCCATATTTTGGATTTTCTTCGTGGGAATTTAGGACGTGCCGTTGCGAGCAAAACGCTTTTTTTAAATGCCTTGCGACGAAAATTGGCCTATAGATATTCGCTTTCAAAGTCCGACGCTGAATACAAACGGCCCGGCAGTTGCTCGCGCGATTTTTTTCTCTCGAAGTATCAAATAATAAACGAAAATTATTAAATCGCTTTATAGATTTGCAAAGCCAAACTACATGTTCATTCTATTTTAGCGAAAAAAAATCTTGAGGAAAAAAATACGATTGTCCCAAGGTGGGGTCGAAGCCGCGCTTGATCTTGCGCGTCTCGCGCGTGAGCAAATAGGGTTACCCGACCAGTAAATGAACGAAGGCTGATTCATATTTAAAACAAGTAAAGAATATGAATTGTCGATAAAAACTGGAATCAATATAATTTAGCGAAAAAATCAGAACTGTCGTTAAAACTGAAGTCCCAGTTTATATCGAATTTTGACGCCACACGGAATTTTTCTAGATTGTGGTACTTGCCCACCGCGCAACTTAGTTACGATGCGATGGTGCAAAGTAGGTGTTCTAGAGGCGAAAACAATAGTTTTTATGAGTTTCAAGCGTGAGTATTACTTTCACTACTAAAGGAGGTTGGAGCAGTCCACGTGAGTCAAATGCCGGTTTATGAATATTTATTTTTTTAATGAACTTCGAAAAAATGCATTCGAGGTATAAATGTATTCTGTAGAAACTGATAGTTCATAAACTCTACAATTAAAGGGCATAATTATGCATTGTCATATTTTGATTACGTGAATAAGAAAAACTTTTGTGTTATCAACTTGAAAAAGTATAACATCATCGATGATTATGATGAAAAAGTTGTCGGCAAGTCGGAAACGTCGTGTTCTCCACAACGCTCAGCCCCACATAGTTAAAATGACCCAGAAAACTATTTCACAATTAGAATGCGAAGTATTGGGATATTCAATGATTTCTTACTGTTTTTTTTTGCGAAAATTAATGCTCTGTTTAAAAAAGTCAGTCCTAATGCTTTCAAACGTTTCGAAAATGTTGTGTGATCCTCCTAATGATTCTCGAAGTTCAGCTAGCGTCTGACATGAGTCTTCATAAAGTAATGCCTCCAATTCAATCCATCAAAATCAGTATTTTTGAAGCGTCTAAACCAATCTCTGCATGTTGCTTCCGACTGAGCATGGTCGCCGTAAGTCCCAACAAGAATTCTGTGTGCTTCAGCAGCCGATTTTTCTTTCATAAAGTAGTGCAGTTAAATTCCCCGAAAATACTCTTTTTTGCACAAAATCTGACCTGTTTAACACTTTGAAAAAAAGTAGTTTGCACTCTGGCAAAATGACATACGCTGCATTTCAAGCTTGCTTATAGTCCTTTATAGATGCGTTATTATCTCAAACTACACACACGCAATACTGGTAACGCCATCTGTTGAAAAACAGCGAGAACTTATTCAACATCCTAATTACTACCACATCCACCATATTCACCAGACTTAGCCCCGTCAGACAATCATTTATTTCAGGCTTTAAACAACTGTTTGCGCGATAAAGAATTTGATAAGCAAACGGATCTTTGAAACAGCCTTGAATAGTTTTTCAATTCAAGACACGAACTGTAGACGAAGAGGCAGACTATATTATAAATAAATCTTAACTTAACAAAATGTTACGTGTATTTAGTAAAGGTGTCATTTGGGTCGCAAGACTTTCTTACCAACCTAATATTTCGAACGAAAATAATAAAACGTTGTCGCTGATTAGGCGATCCCAGTGTACGTGTCACGAATATATTCAATTAGGGACGAAATAAGTAGATTAGGGTGTGGAGGTCGAACCTGGTCCTTTTTATCCACAGGAATCTCCGCCTCGTTGCTATTATGGCAGGGTGTTTTTTCTTTCCTGTCTTCAATTAGCGAAACTTATTTCGCTACACTCGTGCACCGAATGAGAAAAAAGGCACCGTAGAAAAAGGACTTGCCTAGAAAAGGCAAGTGATCACGTCCATGTGTCATGGTTTTTTTAGTATCTACATAATTGGCATATTTCATTGAAGTTAAATCAACTTTTCAAACAATGTAAAACTTTTTTTACCGTTGCAAAAAACGGCAATTCCAACGGCACTGGAAATATATACGTAGATACATACACACAAAAAACTTACAGCGAATAATGTGCCGCCTGAAAGCATTTAAGTTTTGTCCGAAACTTATTTTAATATCGTCAGCAGTTACGAAGACACCTGAGTGGGCGGATTTAAATGGGACTCTGTATAGATATAATAAGACTGTAGGGCGTGCTTTGTCAACAATTTTTTTATTTCCACAAGATTTCTTTACAGGTGATTTATATCCACTAAAACAAGTAGAAAAGTCGTGTTGTGAAAAAAAATTGTCTGTCTAGACGTTTGCGCGTACATAACTCGAGAACTACTTGATCGATTTCGATGAATCTTTCACAGAAGAACAGCTCACAGTGTGGAATATGATTAAGGCCATTAACTACACCTTACGCGGTGTAGTTAATTACAATGACAATAAACAAGCACACGAACAAACACACGTAAGGTTCATATGGAAACAAACAAACGGCAATAGCAAACGAGACCAAGCAAACTCGGAAATAAACGTGTGAAGAAATAAACAAATAAACAGAGAAAAAATCAGGAATAATCAGGTGTTGTGTGTAATTTTCGCATTTTCATAAACTGTCTTTACAGATAATTATTTTCATTTAAAAAAGCTACATTTAAAAAACTACAAATGGAAAAAACAACGAAGAAATTGATATCAATGTACAGATAATGAGGCGTGCTTGATAATGGAAACGGGGATAGAGGGGGGGGGGGGGATTTTGGTGGATGAGAATCTCGGATAGTGAGGCAAGTGAGGCGGACCTTTCTCAGTGTCTTCTGTAAGATTTTCTAGACCCGCCGAAAATAAAAATAAAATATAGAATTGTAACGGTAGATTTGCCATGGAGAGGATTTCAACCCAGGCGAAGCACAGGGCGCAGCTAGTATGTAAATAAATATATATATATATATATATATATATATATATATATATATATATATATATATATATATATATATATATATAGGCCCAAATTTTGGCTCAATTTTTCTCGCCACCCAATTATCTTCTTAAAAGAAAAAAAAATTGTCGCGAAATCTGCGAGCAGTCAAAAATTATTTAAAGGTCACTCAAGCCTCCCAAAAATTCAAATTTTCATTAAAGAATCGATTTTTTTCGTTTGCTTCTCACCCATGCATTTTACGCTTTATAATTTTTAAATTAACCTCGCGAAAGCTCTAGCCGGTCAATGAATGGTCGCTCAAGTATTTTTTAACCGCTCGTAGATTTCGTGACAATTTTTCTTATTCTTTAAATAAGATAAATGGGTGGTGAGAAAAGGGGGAAAAATGGAGGTCAATTTTGCGCCACCCTAATACATATACACACGCTTATTATTGCTATTTTTTTCGACTTTTTTAAACTCACTATATAAATATTTAAGGAGCTTCGCGGCTGAAGTCGACATATTAAGATTCGATTGAAATTTATATCAGTGAGAGATTTATTTACTTATGGTGCATAGACTGGCATATATATATATCAGGGTGGCCCAAATTTCAGCTCAATTTTTTTCGTTTTTCTCACCACCCAAATATCTTCTTTAAAGAAAAAAAAATTGTCGCGAAATCTGCGAGCAGTCAAAAATTATTTAAAGGTCGCTCAAGCCTCCCAAAAATTCAAATTTTCATTAAAGAATTGATTTTTTTTTTCGACTTTTTCAAACTCACTATGTAAATATTTAAGGAGCTTCGCGACTGAAGTCGAAATATTAAGATTCGATTGAAATTTATATCACTGAGAGATTCACTTATGGTGCATAAACTGTCGAAAAATGAATCAGTTTGACAAATAAAGTTTCGGAGATTTTTAATGTCTAAGTTAAACCTTTATCCATTTGCTATACACATGGCAACCTCGCAAACAATAGTTTTAGGGCTGTAAGGACTAAAATAATAATGAGATTTTGATTTTTTAAATCTAAACAAACCGCGATTAGTGTTACAGTGTCAAAAAATCAAGTGGTTTCTCTACTTTGTTAATTAATAATACGCGAAAAAACATGTAGATTTTGAGCTCGAACGGTATGTTTTCGGACATTAACGAAACTCGTAGGTTAAACGCGGCAACATCGCGCTAACTGCATCTGTCGAATGAGCCAATCACAGTGAAGCATCAACTAGCGGGTATTTCAAAATCCATAATGGTGTTCAAAACGTGCATAGTATTACAGCCGACTACGCTTTAACGATAGCCAGTCGTGACAATTGCAGAAACTGACGCAGCTGATACGTCCATCGGTTATTTTTTCTTTAATCAAATATCAATAAATTTATGATTAATTGCAAAAATTATAATAATTAATATCGTATCCCGGCTTAGAAATATTTATTAACAATACGATGAGCTTCAAGTTCCCCAATAGTAATTAATTTTCACCTGAAATTTCATTTGCAAGAGGTTAACATTCTACTGAAAACGCATTGTATTTTCATCTCCACTCTCGCAGCCAGAAAACAGCTCCGAAACTTCTTGACAGCGATTGAATTTCTCTCTCTTTCTGCTAAATATCATTTTCATCCCACTGCAGGAGCACGCACTCGTGCATACACGCGCAATGTCGTTAAAGTGTCCCAATTGATCGAATGTGTGCGAAAAGTTTTCAAGTCGAAAATCTTCACGGCAGTAAAACGAAAATTTACGGTCCGTGAGTATGTGTACGTAGCAGATATATGGGGGGCTATTATTCGCGTACGATAGAGAAACGCGTATAGGAAAGCTTTGAAGAGATCATACACGTCGCCTGACCTGGTGAAGCCTCGTCAAGCGATTTTTATATCCTTCTCCTTTAGTTCGCGCTTCTCTCCTGCCATCTTCCCTGAGGGTTTTTTTCCGACCGAGGTGCGCGACGATTTGTCCATATGTGCCGGGGGCACTGAAGGCCTTCAGTGTTTTAATGGCCAGCGAACGTACTCGACACCAAAGAACGTAAATCATTCTCTCGTTAGCATAGACATTTTTTGGTAATTTTGAGCTACGAGAATTACTCTTGGGGTTTTAAGGGCGGGGTAAAGTTAATTCGGCGAAAAAAGGCATGTTTTTAAGATTTTTTGTGGCGTAAAGAATAGTGTTCGTTTATTGAAAAAATTACATATAATAAAGTAACATTTGAACAACATTCTCCTAAATTTGCATGGCAAAATATTCAGAATTGATCGAGTGAAAATTGAACCCCGGAGGGGCCTCGAAAAAAAGTTGGTTCGCGGTGTGCACCATAACTCGCAACAGAATCATCTGAAACAAAAAAAATCAAAATGCATTTGTTAAAGGAGATGTTTCTCGAGGTAATGACGGGAGGATTTTTTTTTTTTTTTCGATTTTTCGATTTTTTGTAGCACTTGGGAGCCAAAAACCCGATTTTCGCTAAAAAAAATCGGCTAATTTGTTGAAAAATTAGTAATTATTTAAAAAAAAAACAAAAAAAGCTTTCGACAGTACCTGGTGAATTATGTGAAGAAGTACTGTGCAAAATTTCAAAGCGATTGGTACAGTAGATTTTGAGTTATCGTGCACACGGACTTCAAATATGACAAGTCTCAGAAAAACGGTTTGAAAAACGCAGAAGAGTTTGGTCGCTTAGCGCTGATTGCACATAAGTTTGAGAACACTTCTCGATTGCATAAAAATCTGAGAAAATTCATGCATATTAAAGGTACTCAAAAGATTAATTTTGCATAATAATAATTCCAAAATGTTATTAACAAAGTGATGAAAAAAAAAATTAGTCAACAAATTTCCCCGCAACCCAATTTTTTTTCGTGATTCGTTCATTTTTCTGAATACGTATGAATTTTTTCAGATTTTTCAATTATCTTTGAATTTTTAGAAATTCAAAATAAAACTCGATAATGTTCTTATACTCCCTCAAAGTCGTCGATGCCAGGTCCGTAGAGCAAAAGGCTTCCATCAAGATGATCGAGAGCATCTTTTTGCGTTTGTCTACGCAAAACTCTTTCTTCTTTACAGCGGTCAACTGATCTACAGACTAATGTGTATACTAATATACACCGGAACAGGCCCGTTTATCAAGAAATTTATTCGGGGTCGATAAATACAATAGCGCGCCGCGCAGCTGCCGCCCAGGTATAAAACCCGGCATGGAGCAATAGACGCTCAAATACTCATAACTTCGTCAATTTTACTCCGATCGACTTGAAATTTTAACACAATATTCTTGATATATTATGCATTCATTTAAAAAATTTTAAAAAAATGAAAAAAAAATTTAAATACTTTACCCCGCCCTCAAAGGATTTTTTCAAAGTTCTGCGAACAAAACTTTGCAAAACAATATTTTGAGTGGTAACGAGAAGGCAAGTAAGAAGGGAACTTTATTGCGTTCCAACAATGCAAACTTGAAGAGCATCGTTGTCAATTCATTTTTCCAAAAGAAGTATTTTAATGCAGATGTATTTGGAAAACTCGTTTCGATAACGAAATTCGGATTTTAAACAAAAATAATAGATAGTCTTGCCAAGCTTGACTTTCTTCGAAAAAGAAAAATATTGATAAAAAATTTTGTAAATTTTGTTAAAAATCGGTGTAGGTGGTTGTGCAACTATTGGGTCATCTGAAATAAAAAAAATTAAAATATTTACCTTTGGTATGATAATAAAAGTGTCGTACCATCGGATACTTTTTGGTAATTTTCAAAATTACGAAATTGGCGAGCTGTAGAAAATAGAGTTTCATTTTCGCAAAAAAAAAAACTTTAATAATTTGTTATCAATGAGTGGATAAACACACCGAAAAATTATCTGGTCATACGGTAGAAAATTAACACCGTGTAATGAAGCATAGTTGCGAAAAAAACGCAAAAGAATAAATGAGTGAATCGCAGTGGGGTTTCGCCGTAGCGGAATGGGCGATCAGACCCTTCACAAAAAGCAAATAAAAATTAAGACCCTAGGCTATCAAACTAAGCAATACAAATTGTATTCTTGTAGATCAAAGCTGACACAGACCCCTGAATGAAATATCAACCCCCACCCCTCTCACCCTGCCTGCACCATCAAAGTATTACAATTGCCAATTATTAAACGAAATCGGCTTGAGAAAATAATTCTGGTTCAACATAGACAATAACAACAACTAGATACTAGTTGAACGTTGGTGCTTCAAATAATTGCCCAAGCAATTGACTACGGAGCCTTACTTTGTTCGTGCTCCCAGCCCCACTTGTCAAGTTTTTTCATTCGATATTCCATCGGCCGCACACTGACAAAAAATTCTATTGATATTGACTGAAAGCGTGTATTTGATTTTTTTTAATTTGAATTAATTAGATGTTTCGTGAAATCAAATTTTTCCCATTGCATTCCACTATTGGAGTTATTTATTTTTTATATGTTTATTTATTTGTATCAAGATCTATTTAATATTGTCCAATAACTAAATATTTTATTTATTCCTAATAAATCTGTGATTCGGTTTCATCTGTTAAAAAAAAACAATTTATATGAATACACTGTATGTACCTATTTAATTTGTTTTAATTAAGATTAAATAGAATTTGCGTAGAGTCAAAAATTTGTCTCTCCGATTGAATTGATGGTCTCTCTGTATTGCAATACACCCATCGGAGGGAGGGGGTAGAGAAGGGAGGGGACGGAGATAAATTATATATATGAATATATTGAAACGCTGCATTACGTATATCGAGACTATCTGAGAAAAGTGAGATGAGCGGGCTGGCGTAGCTCAGTGGTCAGAGCAGTCGACCAGCAATCGAAAGGTTCCCTCGAATCCCGCCCCAGAAGCGCACCGCATTTTTTCTCGAATAGTTCTCTTGGGTGTTTTTTTCGGGGGATTGCAATATATATATATATATATATATATATATATATATATATACACGCGCAGATAAGTTATGCTTGAAAAAACTATAGCATGATATTTGATAAAACTCTCTTATTATCACAATGATATTAACTAATCGATATAGTTCATGTGATACAACAAATAATTATAGGAATTCATTTGGTCTCTTATGCCATATCTGCGACTAAGATGCTACAAACAGACGGTAGCGTAGGGGCAGCGTGCGTAGCAATAGGTAGGGAGGTTCGATTTCATATGCAGGCGGAATATTTTCTTCGATTAAGGCCTTAGGCCACTCTAACGGCCGAAAAAATAGGCTTTTTGGGGATTTTTATTTCAGAAAAACTACAAAACAAATAGGAATTACAAAAAACGTGTTTATTATACATATCAGTGACTGTATACAATAATTTTTTTTAAGCGATTTATTTCAAAATGGCGGCTGTGCAGCGTTTATCTCAAAACTGTATTGTTCAAGTTGGCCGGAAACAAAACTCAGGCAATTTTCAATCCATTCACTTGAAATGTTGAATATATTTTGAAAAATACATTGTCTATGGAAGTACGTAGGATTTTTTTTTATATTGCATAGTTCATTTGTCATTAACAATTATCTGACGATTTTTTAAGCAAATTTTTCACTATAAATGTTTCACTTGCAATATCAAAAAAATCCTACGTACTTCCATAGACAATGTATTTTTCAAGATAAATTCAACATTTCAATTGAATCGGTTGAAAATTGTCTGAGTTATGTTTCCGGCCAACTTGAAAAATGCAGTTTTGAGATAAACGCTGCACGGCCGCCATTTTGAAATTAATCGCTCAAAAAAATTATTGTATATAGTCACTGATATGTATGATAAACACCCTTTTTTGTAATCTTGATTTTTTTTGTAGTTTTTCTGAAAAAAAATCCGCAAAAAGCCTATTTTTTCGGCCTCTAGAGTAGCCTAGCCCCTTAATATCGTTTCAGCAGGCCAGGGAAATTTCATTATACGAAATCATTGTGGTGGAACTCTAAGCTGAGTATTTCATTTTGTTTTGGATTTATGAAATATTTTTTGCATATAGCACACTTGGATTTGCAGTGTATATTGTAAGCAAATAAAGATTTTTTCCAATCGAATCTTTATTCATTTAATTTAAACATATTCAATTTTTAAAAAGAATAGCCGAAACAAATAAAAAAAAATATATTCGAAACAAATTGAATCGTAGTGGGCCGTGAGACAAGGAAAAAACCTATTCAATGTAAATAGATCCTAATTAAATTAACTTCCTTAAAAATTACTTAAAATAAATTTCCTTTAGCAGTGTGGCAGCGTAAAAAAAATTAATTAGTGTCCTGTTAACATGTATCTGTGAAAAGGGCGTTCGTTTTCATATGGATGTACGCGATCCAATATCGTATCAAGTCATCGTCCTTCTCCCATATACATATATTCCCGGGCTCCAATGCTTTCGAATTGGTAAATTCAACCCAGCTCATCGCGTGTTACACGTCCATGATGGAGCACGGGTGAGCAAGTAAACTGTTTTCGAGCCTCGGGCTTGTAGTTAGCGCAAAGGCGGCAAAAATTCTTTTTTTCCTGGGTGTTTACGCTTTGCTTTCGAAGCACAGCTTCCGAACAAGAGATGGAGAGAGAGAGAGAGAGAGAGAGAGAGAGAGAGAGAGAGAGAGAGAGAGAGAGAGAGAGAGAGAGAGAGAGAGAGAGAGAATGAGCGAGAGGGAGGGCGAAACAAGAGGGTTGGAATCTCAAGAGAGTCGGAAGCGACGGCGGGGGGGGGGGGTTATCCAGGCGGTATTCCGCAGACTGCGGAGGCTGCGACGGGCGCCACGTGCATCGATCTGCTATTTCACCCCTGCGCTTCCCTTGAACTCACTTCCTATATAGTACACCATACTAGGTGTCTGTGTGTGTGTGTGTGTGTATATATGTGTATATATATATACACACACACATATATATATATATACCCATAAGATGATTTTAGTACATTCATATAGTATTACATCAAAACAGAGCGTCCCATTTACCTTGAAATGTTGAAATAATTCGAGAGCAGCGAAGACGATAAAAAAAACCCGAGATTCAAACAAGGACTAAAATGGCAAGATAGCTCTTTTTCGTGAACGCTTTTAAGATGATTTCCAGGTCAATTTTTTTTTAACTGGGCACCCATACTTTTTACAGCGGCATCTTATTCTACGTTAAAAAAACAGGTAACTTTTCGTCAAAATCTTTTTGTAAAATGTCGTAAAATGTTCAAAATGATGGACTCCCACTTGCAAACAGAGAACGAATCAATGATTGATAAACAAAATGGATAGTCTCTCTGCGGATACCGAGACAAGCCTCTAATCGCGTAGAAATTTTGATAGGGCGAAATTCAGGACGCTTTTAGGTTGCCTGGCTGCCCTGGTAGGGCGCGTATAAGGAGTGTGACGACCCGGAAATCGCGGTTATTAAACAAAAAAAATAAGGGAATAAGGAAGATTATTGAAAAATTGTTTGGCCACTTATTTGTATGTACATTGACAAAGTTGCATACCAAATTTCATAAGAACATATCAATAATTCAAGAAGTTGCAGAGAATCTCGCGAAGGACCTTTGAATGTAAGGGACTTCACGGTGTTCTTGATTTTGGCCATCCGGTTGATCTGAAACAAAAAAAACTAGTTTTTTTTTAAATAGCACATATTGTGTAAGACTTGAGGGAGTTTTTTTCTGCTATAGTGTTTCAACCATCGACAAAGAAAATTTGTACTTTTTTTCGATTTTTTTAGAAAAAATGCATTATCATTGTTAATAACTAATGAAGAAAAATGTTAAAAAAAACGTCCGTCAGGACTAAATTACTATTACACTGAATAAGTGTACCAAATTTCTAATCAATCCGTTCATTGGATATCGATAAATCGTCTACACCGTATTGAAAAACATTGTTACGAGAAGAACGCATTTAAAGTTATCCTAGCAGTTCTATCGTTGTAATCATAAGTTTACCTTCAATCTGCGATTCCGAATCTGCACCATATGTTGGACCTTTCTCTTCAATTTGAGTTGCCTCAAGCGACGAACGAGCATTCGTCATTTTCATAGTAGCCTAACCCCATAAGGCAACCCGGTAGCGCCCTGCTAGAAAGTGTAACGTTGTGTCACATATGGGCCCTTATTAGGTTGCCCGACCAGGCGTTTGTAATGTTGCCTGATCAGGTCATCTTAATATATGGTGTTGAAGTTTACATTGTTGAAATGCAACGAAATTTTTTATTTATTTAATTTTTAATGATTGCATTTTATCTTTTTTATTATTATACAAAATTGTTTTTCTGCAGATTCAGATTGTATATTTCCAAATGAAAATGGCGAAATATGTTCTAGTGATTTTTGTAGCTTAAATCTGACAAAGAAAAGTATGAGAAGAAAAAATGCTTTGCGTTCCAACAATACAAACTTCAATTTAATTATAATATTGCTTTACGTAGCCAGCACACAACATGCTCATACTCATACACATTCTATAATGCATTGCAAAGTCTGAAATATACTTGTCAGGGTATTTAAAAAAAATGAAATCCGGTTGAAGAAAAGGTGTAATTAGATTAATTTAAAACTATCATAGTTATTTTACTTCACAATAATTCTCTCACGTTCTGAAAAAGTTTTGAGTGAAAATGGAAGAAAACATACGCTTGTTCCAACTACTCTGCTCATTTTGGATGCACACACACCTCATAAACTAGTTTCGTGACATTCGTGAAAAACAAATAAAAAAAAAGAAATAGAGTATATATACAAAATAAATATATGTACATTTGGAATTAACGCATTAATAACGTGTTGAACGCCCGTGCATATTTTTGTGTTATACATACCTTGTTCCCATGGCTATTACACATTTTGAATTGTGTTATGCACCCGACTGAATTCGGTCGCGCACCTGAGCTGCATAACGTTTTTCTCTCGTCACGGCCCAAAAAACCTTTTTTGATGAAATTTTCAAAAACGCAAAACCATTAAATCTGACATGCGGCCGAATCAAAATGTCCATGTGGGACATAAGAGGTCACGTGCATATGGGATGCTGAGGTTATTAGGCAAGCCCCAATAGGGCCTCGTAAGGCCAAGCCTTTGTGGGACCATTTCAGTATTACCCGATTTTGAGCTTAAATACGTCCGGCCTGGTCACGGCGAAATCAGGATGTCCATAATAAGGGTCACCCGTAACGCACTCTTATCATAACCCGATCGTGATCTGGCAAACCTTGAGAAATTTCTACACGGGTAATAATGTACTTGGAGAGGTACAAATCGATCTTTTTAGGCACCGTTATATATAGGTATCTATATAAATTCAATGAAATAAGGAAATTAGATGATATATTTAATATTACCAAATATAGGGGATGAAAATGAAATCTGGAGGGAATTTAATAAGGGCGAAGACCCCGTTAAATGGAATCTCGGATAAAAAAACTATTCTTAAGGAGTTACCCCCACTTGTAGCGCAAAAAAAGCCTTTTTCATGATTTTTTTTAAAGAAAACTACAAAAAATTTTTAATCGATCAATATACCATCTTAAAGAACACATCTTGAAGAACTTTCAGTAATTTTTTTATTGAAAAATATTACATTGTTTAGTGGCAAATGGACGTCAATGAAATAATGTTTTTATATACACGGTTTGCGTTGACCAACATTGCGGCAAAGTGGATCATATGAAAAAAAAATGCGGATGGATTTAGTCAAATATAAGTATAAACTAGTCTTTAATCGAAGGATTTTAAAAAATATTCATTTTTCACAAAATGGCGGACAGTCAAAGTTAATGGTTCGATTTTAACGAAAAAAAACGGCCGATTTGGCTATAAAACGGCCATTTTTTTTTCGAAAAAAAAAAATCGAACGATTAAAGACTACATTTTTATGTATTAAATAAGCCTGCAAAATTTCAAGAAGATCGGTTCATTAGTGTTCGAGTAATCTTGGTCACCGACTTCAGAAATGCCATTTTGAGAAAAACGCGTTTAAAGTTTCAATTTCAGTTTACACGAAGAAAATATTTTTTTTTGTAAACTTACATAGAGTCATCTATTCCGGGCATCAAAAAGAACTGCACTTCAAATTGCACTTCAAAAAAATGCAATAAAAAAAATCGATTTTTTCAAAATCGCAAGTGGGGGTAACCCCTTAAATATTAGGTGTACAAATGAGTCCTCGGCCTGAGAATAAAGACATCTGTCTTGAATATTTGAACGAAAAATGTTCCCTCCAGGTCTTGTGTCTTGTAAAACCAACCTAGCAGGACGATTTTTCCGGACCAACAGCTCAACATAACCTCAAAATATATATCGTGAGCACAGTGAAGAAAATCAGTTGCAATAACGCGCACATAAGGCACTAAATGCTTTTCGCATTCGAATTGAAAAAAAAATACATCCGAGGCTCGGGAGATGATTTGTCAGGCATTGGGAAAAGATGCCGTATCCATCAGTACCGTGAAGAAATGGTTTCAAAGGTGCCGGAGTGGAAATTTCGATCTCGAGGATGGCGAGAGAGCAAACCGACCAAAAATTTAAGTCGAGGATTTGGAGCAGTTGCTGGATGAAGATCCTTGCCAAACGCAGTCGGAGTTCTCGCTACTGCATTAGGAGTTACCCAACAAGACATTTCCAGTCGTTTCAAAAAGCTCGACAATATTCAAAAGGAGGGCTGCTAGGTTTCGCGCGTGCTTTCGGTAAGCAACAAAGCGAGACGATACGACACAGCTTCGTCTTTGTTGTCTCGGTTCAAAAGGAAATACTTCTCGAATGGCAATCTTAAAAAAACCAAATCATGCGTTATTTCGGGTGAACCATCGAAATCGACCGCTAAACACAATATTCACTGTAAGAAACTCCTGTGCACATGGTGGGATTTCAAGGGTGTTCTGTACTTTGAGCTGCTCAAACCTGGTGAGACCATCACGGCTGAGCGCTGCAAACACCGACTGCAGCGTTTAAGTGACGGAACTTAGCGCAAGTGGCCTTGCATAGACAAAGGACCTAGGCCAGTCATATTGCTGATGACAATGACAGACCACACAGAGCAAAAAGGACTAGAGACGCTTTAGATTCGTTCGGCTGGGAAGTTTTCTCACACTCGGCGTATTCATCAGACTTGGCTCCATCGGATTTACATTTGGCTGATAGCCACTTCAAAGCATTTGACGAAGTCAAAAATTCCATACCGACTTTATCGACTCAAAACCACTACCTTTTTACCGGCAAAGAATTCGCAATCTGTTTGACAAATGGCAGAAATGTGTGGAAACAAACGGAGTTTACTTACCCGATTGAAATGTACCTTGATTTTAAGTAAATAAATCATTATTTTCATAAAGAAAGGCCGAGAACGTATTTGTAGACCTAATATATTTTATAATAATACAGAACAGTATAATATATATATTTCACTTATGACTTTATACATATATAGGGTCAGAATGGGATCAGTGGCTCATTTTTTTCAGACGTCCATAGCTGCCTAACCGTTCACACAATCTCAATGAAACCTTGACTAAACGTGAGGTGTGTTCAATGGCTTCATTTTGTTTAAAGACACTGAACGGTCTAACCCAATAGATATTGAGATAAAAACCATTTAAAAAAATGGAATTTGATCCACTGTGTACTTGGGGGTGTACACAGTGAAACATGCCTAATTTTACAGTCAAACAAAATTTCAAAATCATAAAGGAGTGCTTTTGTCTATACAATGGGGAGTATTGTACAGTAGACTATTGACAAATTAATTTAAAAAACAGCATATTATGAGATCAATCACAATCATTTATTGAATATTAATCAACAATGAGTACCTACCTAATGAGGTAGGACCAGTACCTATCTAAATCACAACGCGAAAATATTCATATTATGACTTACCTCTGTGTACCTTGAAAAATTCAGCCACTGTGTGTCGACCCTCTCTTTTTTCTAAAGGGGGTACTGACGAGTTTCTATTTTTGTTAGGTTAACAAACACAATGCTCAAATACCGCAATATAGCTGTATATTGCGGGAGAACAATGACTTCGAACATAACTGCGATAGGTAAAGAAGCAAAAACCTACAAACTCAGCTGGTTTTTTAACTTTTGACACCAAAAATAATATAAAATTACCGCAATAATATAAATGATCACAACCGAATTGCGCGGAAGCGACTCACAGACAGGTTCAAACCTATTGGCATCCGAGGGCAGTTCGAATGTGAAAAAGACGCAGATACATACATGTCCACTTCTGAGAAACAGAAAAAGTTCAGTGTACCCACTGTTGCCACTTTTCCCACTTTGACTCTATATATATATATAAATATGGCAGTACTCGGTTCCTTGGCTTTTCTCAAGCAAGAAAACACCTTATCATCTCGTTTGTAAGAGAAAGAGCGTTATAACATAGGGGAAGCCTCGTTCTTTCCGCTCCATTTTCCGTCTTGCAAAAGAGGTCGAGTCACTCTCGAGCGCGCCACCAATATAAACGCCAAGAAAAATTGGGCCAAGAAAAAAAGGACGTAAACCCACATTTTCGTTGCCAAAAATCCGCGCTCCGAGGGAACATACTTTTCCATGCGTCCTGGGTTGGAATCTTCGGTCCCTGCAACTTTACGAGGACACACGCGATACGTATTATATTATGCCGTCGCGACGTTTATTTTGATTCATTTTTTTCTTTCGAGAAATTTTAATCTTCTTTTTTGTGCAAGTTTTGGGTCTCCAAGGAACGGTCATCTCGCGTACGTACAAGAAGCTTGAGAGGGGCGGGGGAGGAATTTGTCCGAGACTCTGCGAAAATCGAAACCAATGGGCCTGCTGAGTAAGGGTTTGAACTTTTTTCATACCCATTCGTCCGAGGGCGCCTTTCCTACCGTACAATAAATCCTACACCGCAAGTGATGGATGGATAGGGGATTCGATATTTTTCCTTTTTTTGCGGTCCGAAAAGCCATTGGAGCGAATATCAATTGGGGGCTATACTTAAGGTGGTATATCCGAAGTACCCAGTCGAACAAGAACTTCACCATGAAAATGTTCGAATACTCCTATCTCGATTGCGAAAAATTCGTGACATGATAAAGTTTAATTTCACAATCGCGACAAGACCTATTTTCACGCTGATCGACTCGCAAGTATCGACTTGCGAGTAAAATTAACAAATGTTGACAATCTGCCAAATGTCTTTTAACGTGGATTTTTTTTATCGACTCATAGATCGATTATTTTGTATATAGATTTTATAGAACGACTATAAATTTGCGAATGATTTATTCTATTTTTTATTTATTTATTTTCTCACATACCCAGGCCTAGGAACACAAAGCAACGATGCTTCCAATTTTTATCACCATTAAAACCGTTCAACTGGACCCCCATTCATCCTCAGTTGAACTACAAAAAAACACATTCAATTTTTTTTGCCTTTTTTATTCCTCCAATTTTCTGATTATTCAAAGGAATTTTTACTGCAAATTACATAGTAGATCTCTTATAAGAATACGTGAAAAAGTTTGAGTCGTGTTTGTAGAATAGATCGTCTAAAAAACCTTTTGAGCAACTAAAAAGAATTGACTTTCGTTGCAGTCCAATGATGCAAACTTTAAGAAAAAATCGTCATATGAACACGATCAATTTCACGTTATTGAAATTTGTATCGTTGGAATGCAACGAAACTTCTCTATTATTTTTTCAATTTTTTTCATTCTCATTGGTATCGAAAATCATTTCTTACACATGTATGCTGAATATCGCTGATAAGGATTTAAAAAAAAACGCACAAGAGATTATGGTGACCGAAAGTTTGCCGAAAAAATGTGGGCATTAAAAAAAAATGTTTTTTCGTTGCGTTTCAACGACGCAAACTTTATTGTCGTTCAATTTTTGGAACTTTTACAAAATCTTCGTTGCAAATTAAAGTCAAGACTACAGGCTATAAAACTCTGCAATAAAGAATCCCTTAAGCTTGCAATTTTCATTATTTTATTCAACATTGATCGTTGGAATGCAACGATGTCTTTTGGGAATTTTATTATTCCTTCATTTTTCTCATTATCCAAGGCTTTTTTTACAAACTACTATAGTAGATCTCTTATAAGAATGCATAAAAACGTTTGATTGATTATTTTAGTGTAAATCGGGTGAAAAAACTTTTGAAAAACTAAAGAGAATTGTCTTCCGCTGCATTCCAATGATGCAAACTTCAACGTTGTCATAAGAATGTAAATGTTTTTTCCGTTTTTTCCTTCTTACTTTCTCTGTCCCTCTTCTCCTCTCGTCGCTTGCCAAATCTTCGTTCCTGCTTTCGGCTTATCCGTTTCGCTTATTGTATAAAATGGCCAGTCTAGACCGTGTACATGGGCATGCGGATATTCCCCGCTATTATTGTTACGATCGTGATGCGAATAGCTTCGCTGACCCGAGGTGAATTAATAATGAATAATATGGGAACGATGGAGGTAAAAGCGATACGTGTCATCGAATGTGCAGCCGTTGCGTTCTTAAGCCCCGAAGCGAGCTTTGCCGCGGCACCTGGCGTCCTCGACCTTAAGACGCGAGACCGCGTCGCTCCCAATCTAAACTTGCGAACGTCGATCGTTCAGAGCGTTGAAATATCGATGAGAAGGTTTTTCCACACTTCGTGGTATTTGTTATATATTTGCTAGCTGTGCCCTCGGCTTCACCGCGTTGAAATCTGTGTGATGTGCACACCAAATGGATGAAGCTTTAACTTTAACATTAAAAATCTTCGAAATTGTGTTGTCAATCTGATTTATTTTTACACACTTAATGTACCATAAATTAATTTCTCAGTGATATCAATTTCTATGGAATCTGAATATATCTATTTTAGTCGCAAAGCTTCTTGGATATGGGTGTATATATGTCTAAGTTACTGGCAATCTGTGTAATTCGATATTCTATAGACTACCTAGGCAATCTATACAATGCCTAAAACTTTCAGGCAAGGTAAAAAAAATCTTTTATTCCTAATTTACCTTGGCATTCTATTCAATACCAAATGTACAGCCGGCAAAGTGTTGAATAGAGGCGGTTTGCGGGAGGGGCGGGCAGTCGACGTCTTGCGACTTTATTTACTTTTGTTCGGTATTTCGTCCAATTTCATTGCGATACTTGATACTGGCATCGCGATTATTACACGAACTATGGCGTCCAATCAGCGAATCACCCAAATATTCCCAAGCAAACAGCATTGCGGTAGTAGAAGGTGCTTATGTTTCAAAAAGAAAATTCTATGCATATCAAAATGCCACATTCAACATGTAAGAACAAGTAAATACCATTCTATTGAATTGATGATTTCGAGCAAACAAAAGATATTTTAGTTGTCCATCTGCAATCATATCTGCAGACTCTGAGCTGCGTTTCTGTGAAAGATTCATCGAAATCGATTCAGTAGTTCTCCAGTTGTAAACGCGCAAACGTAAAGGCAGATGAACACTCTTTTTTAGAATACAAGTTTTCTACTTGTTTCAGTTAATATTTATGAACGATCTGTAGAGAAATTTTGTGAATATAGAAAAATTGCAGACTGCACCCTTAACAGTTTTATTATATGTAGAGATGTGGGTGTGTGTGTGTGTGTGTGTGTGTGTGTGTGTGTGTGTGTGTGTGTGTGTGTGTGTGTGTGTGTGTGTGTGTGTGTGTGTGTGCGTGCGTGCGTGCGTGCGTGCGTGCGTGCGTGCGTGCGTGCGTGCGTGCGTGCGTGCGTGCGTGCGTGCGTGCGTGCGTGTGTGTGTGTGTGTGTGTGTGTGTGTGTGTGTGTGTGTGTGTACGTGGCGCACTTCCAAACTGCACAAAGGATACAAACACTTTCCATCTTACAAACACACCCACACACACATACACACTTTTCGAACCTTATACATCTATAAAATCTCTCACATATGTATGATAGTCAGCACATAGTCACAAATGGCAAAAACTCCATTGACGCCCCAGTTGGCCCCAAAACACGTACCGTGGGCCCTGTGCCAAAAAGGGATCCTTAACCTCACATCCGTGAAGAGGACAATAATATGACCAGCGCACAATTGAAAGCTTCTCGAAAAAGATTTTTCTCAGTTTCCATGCATATTTTTTTCCCTCGGACTCGATTTTCCAATAATAATAAGAGTAGAGCGTCGCATGAGAGGCTGCCTGGTTGAAGCAGATATAACAAAACAAAATACTAAAACACATAATAGCCGATAGACACTTAGGCACACAAACATTTCCAAACCTATATAAAAGGAAGGTCCACCTAAACTTTGATTACTGGAAATATCGCGTATGCTTTCTGATCTTTAGAAATTCAAAAACTCATTTGGAGCCGGGAAAATACGTGGATTTCTCTAGCGACCAGATGGTTTATTATCCGAAAGGAACCACGTGTCTCTCGGCCGTTCGCGCCAACGAAGGGTTTACATCGGTCAGTTTTGACTCGCCAACATTTCATTCATGTTTTTTTTCCCGTTAAGGGTTTTCCGCGAGCAGATGCAGGCCCACGTATCGCGGCCATCTCGCCGATACCGATGGGGAGTTTTTAACCCTTGAATGAACCACTACTCAATAGGTGAATTCTTCCAGGAATTTAAAGATCCAATGAGGATGCGCGATTTATTTTGGTAGGCGTCTCCTTCAAACTTTGGAAAGAAGGTGGCAAATTCGAGAATTGTCTATTGCTGAAAATGACAGACAGTCGAACACTTGAACTCAACGCGAACAGCTCTCAACAAAACTGAATGGTTGCCCAGTCAACCATATCTTACGTTTAAACATCAAAGAAAAGTCATTTCACATTTTTCATATTGCACACAAACATCTATCAAGTTTCAAGTTTACCATTAAAGTCCTGGATCCTTATGAATTTACGCGAAACTATTTGTCATTGATTAATTTTGATGTCAACTTGAATTTGTCGTATCATAAGCGCACTGGAATTTACAACTCCAGTGGATTACAACAAGTCGCAAGTTCATCGTGACATAACAAAGAGCAATGATGATAAAAGTAAATGTACCATTTTCCCAAGCTCACGCCCTTCTTTAAGCAACAATTCAATTTCGAATAAAATTCCAAAAGGAATATTACGAGGCATTTGCAGTGCGTACAACGAGCCACGTTTGCAGTCGTTTGTGGGCGGGTGTGGGTATACAGCATTGAGCTTGTGACATTTGTGGGGTGGGCGTGAGCTCTCGTAAATCGAGACCCGCAGGTTTCGAATGGGGTAGGTACGTGTGCACGACTTCGTGGCAATTTAATGACAGCGCCGCGCGGTCTCTTTGAAGCTTGAATGTCTTCTGGTTCTCCAGAAACAGGTCCCGGAGAATGTATTGGTGTTCGTATTCCTGGTATATATATTTATATATGCGCAACTTTTCCTATGCATATAATATTAATATTGATGTGGACATATAAATATGTAAAGCATCGCATTATCGATGAATATAAGGATGCGAATAACTGACATCGGTAGATGGGTGGTCGAGGTTCGGCTCCCGCGATCCTTCGAGTTAAGCAGCATTCTGCATGGCTGATACTCGGAGGGGTGACCGCTGAGCTGTGCATCGGCTGGCGCATCAACCAGTCAGCGGAAGACCAATACTTCTGAGACCTTGGTGTAGATACTTGAGTTAAGGGGTATTCTCACTTTAGACGCTAAAAAAAGCTAACCCATGCATTTTTTTGATAGATTTATATTGTAGATATTGATATAAAAGTTGTTACACTTAATAAATACACTTTCGAAATACATTTTTGAAAAATTGTTTTTATTTAAGTCACTATTTATAGACGAAAATGGTAGTTGAAAAAATGTCCTAAAAAAATTGTAGGTCTGCGCTGTTAATGAAATCTTACAGATGGATCATTCAAAACAAAAAAATCAAACGATTTTAGATTCGGTATGTTAATGGCTATAGCGCATATCATACGATTTTTGATATATGCAAAAATAACAAAATGGCGGACGACTTTCGAAAAAACAAAAAAAAACGTGTTTTTTCAGCGTTTTTGGCAAAAAAAGTAAGTATCAAAATAATTTTTTTTTACTCCTTGATATGCGCTATAGTACATATCAAGGATGAAAAAATTGATATTTACTATTTTTGTAACCCAAAAAGACTTTAAAATCTTCGAGTTTCGAAGATTTTTATCAACAAGCCGTCGAAAAACGTTGTTCCGAGGAATACGCGTTTAAAGTCTTTTTGGTTACATAAATACATAAACAACATTTTTTTAAATGTATTTATTGAGTGTAACAACTTTTATATGAATATCTATAATACAAACCTATCAAAAAATTCATGAAAATAGCCTTTTTTTAGCGTCTAAAGTGAGAAGACCCCTTTAAACGTCTGTGAACCAGAGAATCTGGTGGAACATGGGGTGGCCTATATGACGTTGAAGTTTGCATCTTGAAGCAACGATATATATATATATATTTTTTTTTTGAATGTATTTATTTATTTCCATCATTACCCGAATCTTTTCTTTGCCAAATTGAGTTCGCGTATTTCTGATAAGAATGCGTAGAAGCGTTTGAGCGATTTTCACAACCTAAAAAAACCTTTTCGGCAAAAAAAAAATTGTTCCATTCTGACGATGACAACTTCAACGCCATCCGCCTATACCGATACGGATTTTCCATAGTTTCCATCTACCCTCGGCTAATGCGGTATAGTGTAGCTTAAGGGGTTAGGCTACTGTGACGGCCCGAAATTCAGCATAATTTCAACGAATTAATTTTGAAGCAATAAGTAAGATGATTGAAACATTGATTGGACATTTATTGGGATGTACATTAACAATGTCATGTACCAAATTTTATACAAAATATCAACCCTTTGCACTCGAGGCCTTTTTCGCTCGAACAGTAAGGGATGAGCGAGAGTCACCTCTCGATTGCAAAGGGTTAATAATTAAAGAAGTTATAAACAATCTCGTGAAGGACCTTTAAACGCGAGGGGCTCAACGGTGTACTTGATTTTGGCCATCCGGTCGATCTAAAACAAACAAAAACGAGTTTTTTCTTGAAATAAATAATATTGGCTAGGACTTGACCGAGCTTTGTTTAGTTATCATGTTTCAATCATCAAACAAATCCATTTTTTTATTTTTCGATTTTTCGAGAAAAAATAACATCATTATCGTTAATAACTAATGAAAAAAAAGGTTCAGAAAAAAACGTCGGTCAAGATTAAACTACTGATGCACTGAATAAGTGTACCAAATTTGAAGCCCATCCGTTCATTGGGTATCGAGAAGTCGTGTACACCGTTTAAAACAACATAATTTCGAGAAAAACTCGTTTAAAGTTTTACCAGCAGTTCTATGGTTGTACCCATAAGTTTACCTTCAATCTACGATTCCTGCACCATATGTTGGATCTTCCTCTTCAATTTAAGTTGCCTCAACTTTGAGTAGCCTAATCATTTAAGACGGCTATGGACGCAACGAAAGTTACGTTTGATTAGCGATGTGCGGGTAGGGAGTGATGGGGACGGGTTCAATTTCGAAGGGTAATACGTAAAAACCCGCAAGGGTATACACTGGAACTCAGGAAATATTATGATATCTATGTACAAGATGTCTCATTTTGTGCATCAACACACATCTGGATATATATGTGCGTATATATATATATGCATATATGTGAATTGTGATGGATATTACTAATAAATGGAGGTTTCTCCAGCATATAGTTATGTATACACAGACACTCGTATTACAGTGGAAATGGCCGCGGAAAAAGTCCGGAAGTTTGCACAAGCTTCGCATGCACTGATAGAACGAAAAGTTCCCTAGTGGAGGTTGTGCAGTTTCTCCCTGCTTTTGTGCACTTTCGCGCGAATCTCTCTCTCCTCTCTCTCTCTCTCTCTCTCTCTCTCTCTCTCTCTCTCTCTCTCTCTCTCTCTCTCTCTCTCTCTCTCTCTCTCTCTCTCTCTCTCTCTCTCGCTCTCTCTCTCCTCTCTCTCTCTCTCTCTCTCTCTCTCTCTCTCTCTCTCTCTCTCTCTCTCTCGCTCTCTCTGTCTCCCCGCACCATTTGCTCCGACGTAATAGCAAAGAGGTGCTCTATATTCGTACGAGAAGTTCGTTGCAGCTTCTTTTTTCTGCCTTTCTGTTACCCTCTTTTCCTTTCCTCCTTTATCGCCCCTCCCTCGTCTTCTTTTCTCCGCGCAAAGGGCCACGTACGAGGGCACACTCACGTGAAGGACCAACGAAACGGTCGTAAATAGAAAAACGGTGGGAGAAAAAAGCATTCGAAAGGAAAAGAACAGCCGTACTCCCCAAACCGGATTCCATAGAGATCGTTCCCTCTTGGGATTCGACCTCCTCCTCCGTGTTTGATTCTATATAGTTCCATTTTCCGAGCGCACGTGCTCGGAAAATCGATGCAACGTTCCACATTCTAATGTTACTCATCAACTCACGATCGTTTCCTCAAAAAGCTTGATCGGCGGGGGGGGGGCGGCATAAGGAAAAAGGACCTTGAGAACAGAACGCGATAACGGAGGAGAAGGATGAGGACTTGGACTAGTCCAGTAAAAGAGACGAAAACCCAACACTTGTAGCGTAGAATTAGAATTTTTGACTGAAGCTAAATGGTTGCATACTGAAAGTAACTCCAAAGAAATGTTGCCCCTCAACTCGCCCTAACCCTAAGAAATAAGGGTGGAAAACTTAAAAATCGCCGTATCTCGATAATTAATGGCGCGATCAAAAAATGTTTGAAACAAAAGTTGTTTGGAATAATAAAATACGTATAAAGTTATGTGACGTCCAACTTCCTATCTTTGAAAATAGCGGCACAAGAACAATCAGAAAATTCGTATTTTATTATTCCAAAGAACTTTTGTTTGAAAAATTTTTTGATCGGGCTACTAACTATCGAGGTACGGCGATTTTTAAGTTTTCAAGCCTTATTTCTTAGGGTTTGCAGCGAGTTGAGAGGCAACATTTCTTTGGGGTTACTTTCAGTATGCAACCATCTAGCTTCAGTCAAAAATCCTCATTAAACGCTAAAAGTGATGGGTTTTCGTCTCTTTTACTGGACACATTTTTGCAACCACACCTTAACGCGTATCTTATTCACGCTTCGTATGTTTTTTAAAGGTTTTCTAACTGAAGTTTATAATTTTTCAATTTAACGAAAATTTATAGCTTCTTTTTATAAATTTATTGTTCTCAGTAAACTTTTTTTTTGCGTTTTTAGTATCGTGCGATTTTTTTAGTATTGTGTAAAAGATATTTATATTTTTTGCCATTTATATCGACCTTAAAAAAATACGTCGAAACAACTAACATTAATGTCGTGAGCTAAAAAAATGTTCCGAACAAAATCAAAATTTATGAAAAATCGGTATTAAATCCCACTTCAAACAAAACAAAAAATTGCCAAAAAAACAAGAAGGACGTGTACCGTTTCTCGCAAACTGGCACGAAAACGTCTAATTGCCGTTTTTTAAAGAGTTGTTTTAATCCTTGCGATGCGAATTTTTCCCTTTTGCCCATTTCTCCCGTGTTCTTTTCGTTTTCTTATTTCACGTAAAAGCAGTACCACGTTCGTGTTGTGCCAAGTGCAGAATGCGCGTAGTACGTGGAGGGTGTGGGCACGGATCACTCGGCGCGAGAGGCTCTCGCCAAGTATAGTCGAGCATCAAGTGTAGAGCTCTCTGAGCACTTGGGGAAACGAGGGTTCCGCAAGAGTTAAGCAAGTAAGTGAGTACACTTTTTTTCTCGCCCTTGCCCCACGATCATCCACCCTCTCCGCCCCCTCCATCGATCGGTTCGTCCCCTTGTGTTTCTTCCGATTTTCTACCTCTTGAGTGCTATGATACTTATGTGGATGCTTGTGTGCTATGACACTTGTGTGGATACCCAGGTAGGAAATCAAAAGGCTGACGATGGAAACAAGCTTGTGCGAGCCTTGTTTCACCGAGCCTGAGTGAGACAGACCTGGCCCAGGTTTCATTGCATCGTTTGGAGCAGCCTGGAACCAAGACTGGCTGCTTAGCCTAAACTCAGGGTTATTTTAAGCTTTATTCAGCCGGTGAATTTTGAGGCTGAAAAATCAAGGCTGGATGCAGGCTTGTTTCAGGTTGTGATAAAATAAAATGAGTTTATAATAATATTTTTTCTGTACTTTTATGAAAAAAAAATTTAGCAATAAATTTGTCGGGTGCGAAGGCACGAAAAACGAAAGCGAAGGAGGCAGCTCAGAACATTTAAACATATGCTCTTATCGATATTTATGAGGTACACAAAAAAGTATATACGAAAATAAAAGTACGCAATAAAATAAAGTATTGTTTTTTAAAATATTTTTTATATATATTTTGTAACAAATAATATAACAAATAATAAATATATATAATAAATCAAATGAATTCTTTACAAATTTGTTAAATTTACCCCAATGTAGAATATAGAAAACTAAAAACAGGCCTCATATAGCCTCGGGAAGAGTTTGGGAAAAGCCTGGTCATAAATGGTTGTGAAGGCTTCATTAAGGCTCGCTTTGAGCCTTGTTGTTTCGTCGTTCCAGGCTTAGTACAGGCTTTTCTACCAGCCTTTGGTCAAGCCTGTGTGCAAGAGCCTGAAACCGCGTTATCATTCAGAGGTTCAGCTAGGCCTGAAATCAAGCTGGTGCTCAGCCTGAATTAAAAAATGTGAGCCTTGTTTCAGTGCTTGGCGAGCCCTTTTTTCATCGTCAATTCCTATCTGGGTAGGGATACACTTAGAAAACATCACATGTATGTAAATATGTACAAAAGATTCGCCAAGTGGATAAAAATTGAAGTCCAAGGAAACGGTCACTGCTGAACGTTACCAATAGCAGCTAGAGCGTTTGAATGATAATTTGATTGTCAAAAGGCCGTCAGTGGCATCAAATTTCCAAAAGGTGATTTTCCTGCACAACCCTCGGCCCCAATTTCTATTGGCGGTGATCGTCCCATGATTATCACTTGTTCCGGTCGATGCAACACGCCTTAGAAGATACACACTTCCGTAACTACGAGATGTTATTGAAGTTTGCATCGTTCGAATGCAACGAAAATTCATATTTTTGTTTCCTTGTTTTTAGAGGGGAGATACCTTTAGGCGAGGAAAACATTTGCTAATTTTCATGCTTTTTCTTTAAAAGGAAAGATTTCTTTACTATGTTTGAGACTTAGGGTATGTTTTGTAACTATTTTTGGCTGTTACATGGTATTTTTTGTTTTTCATTAATCTCGAAAATGGCAGATGTACGGCACGGTCTTATAAACTACATTTCTATAACTGGAGTGACGTATAGCTCAAAAACTAATCGACCGATTCTGATCAAATTTTGTATAAATCGTTCTAACCTTAGTGTCTAAAATACGGTCCTACATTTTGTTGAATATCTAGAAAAGTATTTTTTTATTGCAAAAAGTAACATTTTTTCGGAAAATTCAACATTTTTTGTTTCAAGACGTACCATTTCATCGATTGTCAACATGTCTCACTTTCTCTTGGTTCATATTCTGCGTCGTTGGTTTATTTTTGCAGATCAATCCCGCCGGCGCTCCGTGTCACGCCTTCTGACAACATCCGCCGAAACCCGTTTAGAAGACCGTGCCACACCTCCGTCATTTTTGACGATTAATTTTTTTTCATATCATGTAACAGCCAAAAGTAGTAATAAAACATACGCTGAGTCTCCAAAATTGTGAAGAAGTCTTTCCATTTTGGAAAAAGAAAAATGAAAATCAGCAATTCTTTCCTTACGTATAGTTATCCCCCCACCCCCTTAAGGCCTAAGGCCACTGTAACGGTCCAAAAAAAAGGTTTTTTCACTAATTTTTTGCGTCCAAAATTGAAGGTAATTGAAAAAAAAACTTTTAAGGGTGTTATCGGGCATACATTAAACTTTATTATCAAATTTTTTTACAGCAAAAAAAAACAAAATGGCGGTTCCACAGCTATCTTCCCGGGGCATGTTTTGCTTGCAGGGCTCCGCGGCACGCAGCACCACTGGTGCACTTTTGAATCTAGAACAAAAAAAACCATCAATCTAGAGGGTTATAGCTAGAGAATGTCGATCGGATTTTAAAAAGTATCAATTTTTGTGGATTTGGCGTGCGTTTGAAAAAAAAAATTGATTTTTGACGAAAAAAACGGCTAGTTTTTTGTTAATAAAAAATCAATAAATAAAGTTATTGAAAATAATAAAGTTATTGAAAATCCCGATCGACATTCTCAAGATAATGTTAATGTTCACATCTGGTCAAAATTTCAAGTAAAAAAAATGAAAATTGTTCGAGTGATGCTGCGTGCCATTTTGAAAAACCGTATTTCGAGAAAAACGCGTTTAAAGTTTTGCGAATAGTTTTTTATTGGAAAAAATAAAAAAAAGAAGGTAAAAAAAAATTTACCGTTAGTCTGCAATCCCAGCACCATACATTTGTCCTTCGATGGCCAAATTTTCGTCTGGCAAAATTTACAGTGGCCTTACCCCTTAATACGATACGAAATCTTTTTTGCAAATTTCAATTGCAGATCTACTAAGAAGCATAATGAAAAAGCGTTGAGGGATTTTGGTAGCTAAAGTCTGCCAAACGAAATTCGGGAAAGTCAGCGGAAAATTTATTTTGAATGCACTCCAACGATGCAAACTTTGATCGCGTCCAAAAATGAGTAGAATGGGATGAATGGATAGCGTCAAAAAACGACATTCTTTTGACGTGGGATTGGGTTTTTGCCGGTGAGGTAGGAGCAAGTAGTAACATCCGAGGGATACTTTGATTAAGGGCATGTCCAAAATCAACGTAACTTCACGGATTTTCCAACTCAGTTTTCTTGCAGATGCATAAATTTTTTTTTTAACGAAGCATCAGAATTACCTGACGCAGAGCTCGATGATCTTCTTTGGCCCTGAATATTATTAATCTTCGAAAGATCTCTGCTCGAACATTTGAGCTATATCTCTCGGAGTCAATGTACATGAAGTTTGCATCGTTGCTATCCAACGGTTTCATTTTTTTTTTCGATTTTGTTTGGTTGGTCCCGGTGGCCGTAAATATTTTTTATTCATTTTACCATATTTTTTTAGCAACTAGAGCCGAACTGACCAAGAAAAAATAGGAAATTACAAAATCGAAAAAAAAATGAAACCGTTGGATAGCAACGATGCAAACTTCATGTACATTCGGAGTCATATGTCACGTGGTACACCTTTTACTTCGCCTTAAGGGCTTACACCTAATTGGTATTTTTGAAAATATCGATTTTTGTTTTTCGACGGATTCTCAGAATATAATATTTCAAAAATATTCCCTTAAAATTTCAAGTCGATGCGTGTTGCAACGCGAAATGTATGCATTGCCCCCTTTTTTCAGTCACCGGGGTATGTCCGGTCCGGCCTAGACTTTGCGAACATTTTTTATTTCGCTTTCCTTTTTCTTTTATGATTGAAGGGGATTAACGAACTGCATTTGCGACGAGGGCTGCTGACCACGAGAGCGCCATATAAAACGTATTTTACAAATACTCAGCCCCCCCCCCCCTTATTTTGTATATTCTCTGTTTTCTTTTTCTTTTGTATTTTTTTCCTGCTTCTTTTGGATCCGGTCACTCCGCTACCAATGAAAACTGCATATTTTGTTTAAGGGATGCGGTATGTGTCCCTCTTCTTGGATGTAAGAAAATTTTGTCTTAGATTCATAAGGAACTCCGGAGAGTGAACATCTCCACTCTTCGTTACACCACAAATAAAGATAGTCTTAGTTGTTTTGTTTTCAAAACCGACTGTCTTAAAATCTATTCCTAAACTACCTAACTCTCGGTAAAACGAAGGTTAGGATATCGTCACGGGACACTACAATCCGCTTAAAATTGAGGGAATTGTGGGCATTTATAGGTAGGCTCTGCGAACCTACCTAGGCAAAAGAAATCGATTTTTTCAGTGTCACACTGGTATAGCCCCTCGACCAATTAATGTAGTCCAACCTTTTTTTGCAAAATAAATGCTTAAAAACGAAAAGAATAAGGCTTTCAATGCAAGTACGTAAATATATACTCCTAAGAGGTGTTCCAGTAACTTAGTTTTAAGTCGTACAGAGGGTAGAATTCCTCGCTCTGACGAGGTTACGTACGTAGGGAAGAAGAGATCTCGAGTTACGTTGTTCTCTCATTTCGCTTTTGTTGACTGGTATGCCCCGATGCATACAAGCTACGTATCTTGACAGCCTCTCGCTCGACTGTGTAACGTTTTCCGATTACGAATGTGAATAGGAAGCTTAGTAGTCCCGTAAAAGTGACGAAAACCCAGCTATTTTAGCGTAGAATTATATTTTTTTACTGAAGCTAGATGGTTGTATAGTCAATGTAACCCCAATAAAATGTAGCCCCTCAATTCGCCCCAACCCTAAGAAATAGGGGTTGAAAAATAAAAAATCGCCGTATCTCGATAATTAATAGCCCGATAAAAAAATGTTTCAAACAAAAGTTGTTTGGAATAATAAAATACGTATAAAGTTATGAGTAGTCCAACCCTAAATCTTTGAAAATAGCGGCGCAAAAACGATTAGAAAATTAGGGGTTGATGCGTATGCGAGCGGAGTAGACATATCGCTGCGTCCTTGTCTGGGTCAGTGGTGTTCTCGCGTGTTTTTGCCGCTATTTTCAAACATAGGGGATTGGACGTCAGATAACTTAATAAGTATTTTATTATTCCGAACAACTTTTGTTTAAAACATTTTTCGATCGGGCTATTAATTATGAAGAAATGGTGACTTTTAAGTTTTCAACCCCTTAGGGTTAGGGCGAGTTGAGGGGAACAAATTCGTTGGGGTTACTTTCAGTATGCAACCAGCTAACTTCAGTTAGAAATTCTAATTCTACGCTCAAAATGCTGGGTTTTCGGCTCTTTCACTGGACCATAGGGATTCGCAAATGATGTCACGAAGAGGTACGAGAGGATGAGCGTTCTCTCTCTCTTTCTCTCTTTTCGTTTAACCAAATGTCTCTTTCTTTCTCGTTATGCAACTTTTGCAACTATATATATATATATATATATAGTGATTAAAATATATAGTGAGCAAAAAGATTATGCTCAAGTTTTCGTATCGTTCAATCGCTTTCATTCCCGCATAAAGCAACTTCTCTCTCCTCCCCCCTCTCTCTCTCTCTATAGTTTGCTCTTTCCCTCTCATTCCTTTTCTCGTCCAATATTTTCCTTGTCACACGGCGATCGAAGCCCAGAATGGACCACCCCCTCCCTCCCACATCACATACATCACATTCATCGCCATCGCCCCCCCCCCTTTCTCACTCCATCACCGCCTACTCAACCTCTTCAATGAGTGACGGATAAAAAGGACGCTATAGGAAATCGCAAACGAAAGTATATTTAAAAAAAGTAGAGGAGGGTAAAGAAGAGCGAGAAAAAAAACGGGAAAAGAGAAATAAAAAAATTAAATAAAATCGCCAAAGGCGAACCAGTTTTTGCGTCGGGTCGAAAGTTCCCCGGTTTGGCGAATGTGCCGCAACGGGCAAGGTAAAGAGTGAGTGAGAGAGAGAGAGAGAGAGAGAGAGAGAGAGAGAGAGAGAGAGAGAGAGAGAGAGAGAGAAGATAAAACGTGTTCCCTCCCGTACCGAGAGAGTTTCGCTCTCGACTCGCTTGAGGGATGATACGTACAAACGTACTCTCCTCAGCATGCTCTTGCAAATCGCAGCATATCTTTAGATCTTTATTCAAGTTTTTCAAAACTTTTGTTATCGCCTATATTTTTATATTTTTATTCGTCTTTAAAAATAATTTATTTCTTTGCACGTATGAAATGTCGTGAACCGTCTGTGACGACTGTGGTGACCTCTCCCGCTCCCTCACCCTCTCTCTCTCTCTCTCTCTCTCTCTCTCTCTCTCTCTCTCTCTCTCTCTCTCTCTCTCTCTCTCTTCTTTATTTCCCCCTTTTTGCGACATTGTGATTATAATTTTTTTCGATTATTTTGTGCTCGCGACACTGTTATTTTCTGTTATCTTTGGATATTTTAATTATTTATTATTTGCCACACTATTATTTTCTGTTATTTTGATTATTTTGCGTTTGCGACACTTCCATTTTTGTTATCGTTACTTTCATTTTCATAGTTATTTGTTACTCCATCGATATTTTGACATGTCGATTATTGTTCTTATTTTATTTCCTGTTATATTCATATTACTACGTTTCACTCACTAAATGTTCCTTCATTTGCCAAAAAGTCATACTGGGGCATAATAAATTCAATCAATCAATCAATCAATCAATTTCTTTCTCTCTCTCTCTCTCTCTCTCTCTCTCTCTCTCTCTCTCTCTTTCTCTCGCCATCTTCTTGTCTCTCATCTATGCCGCTTGACCCAAATGCTCTCGGCCCAGGCGACAGATATCCCCGAGACATTCCTGATAAAGGTTCGCACAGAGATTGGCAGCCTGAGAAAACTACGGATATTACCAGCCTTGGCCATAAATATATATACGTCTGACAGGGCCCCCGCCCCCATTCCTCTCATCCTCCGTCGCGTGCATCGCCTCTAGACGGACCAAATCGATTTATCGGATACACGCGAGACACACTGCACCACTCTGGGCAGTCTGTATGCACCGTGGAAAAAAGAGATTTCCCGGCATTTGGCACTGGTTTTCCTCAGTTCCGGACCGAAACGGGCGACACACAAGCTACATACATATATGTGTGTACGTATTCGGCCATATACCAGTGTGAGGATGCTTATACGGGTCGTCGTATCCAGGACAATCGCACGTTCTCCAACTTTTTATTGTAACTTCGGGAAAAAGGCCGCGAGACTTTTCAATTAAACGAAGTGTGAACTTTGACAAATGAACAGAACATTTTCCTTGAAACGTGAGGACAAAATCGTTTTCGTGATGAACAAACGAGGTTAACATTTTTTTTTGTGTTTGCGGAGCAGCAATACATTTTTCTATTATTTGTTGAAGATTGTTTTTTCCGCAAATTGCTTTTGATTTCATTTTTCTATTGTTATCATTTTTTACTTATTATTATTTCTTTATATCAAGAAGCATAAACCTTTTCAGATTATATGTTGAAGAATTGGTTTTTCTGGTTTGCAAATCTGTTTCAATTTCATTGTATCATAGTTGTTACAAATTACTTATTGTTATAATTTTTTTTTAAGGAAAACTTTTTTAGTTTGTTTGTCGAAGAATTGATTTCGTTCCTACGCAAATTGGTTTGAATTTCATTGTATTATTGTTAGTTTTTATTATCATTATTAAATTGTATACTATTAGAAAAATATGAATATACAATCATTATTAAATTTTTCATATTACTTTTCCTAAAAATAATTACCACGATTATTATTATTATTATCGAATATTATTGAGAGACGTATATTATTTTTTGTCATAATGAAAATAATAAAATACAATTACCATTGTCACTATTACTATTATTATCGAGAGTCACAGGTCTCAGAATAACAACCTGGGCAAAAATGTGACCGGGCATTCCCTACCAGGTGTGTAAGTATGAAACCGGAATTTTTGTACAGAAAAAACACGTTTATTGTAATGAATGATACAAATAACTGGAGATGGCTTCTCGGGTCACCTTTAACTGATCCGCCAGTTGTTGTTGTGTTTGAGCGTCGTCTTCGTCCAACAAGGCTTGCAGGTCAGCGTCTTCAAACTTTTTTGGTGGTCTTCCACGTTCTTCGTTCCTCACGTCAAAATCGCCACTTTTGAACCGTTTGAACCACTCGAAACACTGTGTTTTACCGAGAGCATGCTCACCAAACGCCTCCACAAGCATTCGATGCGATTCGACTGCGGTTTTCTTCAGATGAAAACAGAAAAGTAGTGCTGTCCGCAAATCGTAATTTGTTGGCACAAAACTCGACATGTTTATCTCTGATAAACTAATGCTACTGAATGAAACTCGTGTTATTGTGAGTTGGAAATCTTTGTCGGATATCAATACAATAACAAGACACCGCTGACGTGATGTGTCGGTAACTGCATCGACATCTAGCGCCACCTATGGGCAAATTCCGGTTTCATACTTACACACCTGGTACTTTGTGCCCAGCCCTGACCAGAATATTGCCTTGTTTGATTTACCTGACCGGGCCCTCCCAGGGAACAAACCGGAAAGATCGCAGAATCGCTTTTTACGGCTTACCCTCTATGTTTGGAGATTACAATCTTCTGGCCGGGAAACATTGCGAGCAAGTACATCTTCACGTAATGTCTATCCGGCCAGAACATTGACATGTTCTGAAAAGTGGAGCCTGTCTTTATGAACTAAAGAAAAGCTACTTTGCTTTTCACCTCATCAAAGATATTTATAATTGATTGGGATGAAACTAATACATCTGTTGTAATTCTATTTGTCATTAAAAGCATTAATTTCATCAATGATAACCGACGAGGATAACAATGCTTATAATAAATACCGGCATTACGATAACTAATTAGTTGAGCATAAAGAATAGCCAAATTATTTCATGAGGCAAAAAAGTAAGGCAGGTCATTCGTGGTTTTTGAACGCCTTGTCGCTATGTTGGGAAATATCAATATTCTGGCCTGGAAGACATTACCTGAATGTATTTCGGCAACAATCCGCCATGTGGCTACAAGCGAAGCGCTTCGCGTAAGCAAGGTACCATCGTACGAGGATAAAAGTTCGTCTTCTGAGTTGTACCACATACAGAAGTGTTATGCTTACGGCGTGCACTTACGCTTATGATTTTGCGATACTTGTGGAATAACCCTTTGCACTCTAGGCCTTTTTCGCTCGGATCTGTGTACGTTTTTCTGTCCCTTAGCCTATCAGGAAAAGCGAGCAAGCGTACATATACACTCATCTTCTACTTTAGCAAGTAGATAACGAACAAACAACATGTTGTCGAAATACTAAATTGAATACACTCACGATTTTACCTCCTCAAGGATTCCAAAAATGCTGAAACGTCATTGATCATTTCCTCGTTTGTTCCTGGTTATTTCCCAATCTATTCCCTACAACTTTCCCGGTCATTTGCCGCTTGTTCTTCGGCCCGTTCCTAATCAGTTCACCATAAAGGGAACGGCGGATCGGAACCCAGCCTCAGACCCGTTACATTGCGAACCTATTCCAGGGTGGAAGGCCCGACCAGAGCCTCATATTATCCAGGGAAAGCAGATCGGGGGCAGTACTTTTCCCCGACTCAAATTTCTATACGAGAAGGAGTCGATTATTTTTTATTTTCTTACTATGCGACGAACTTTTTTCTTCGACAAATTTGTAAGACACAAAAACTTGTAAATCAGTAATAATTACAAATGCACAATTCCGTATTAATATTATTATTCGAAGTTCAATTATCATTGAAATCATAATAATTGCTGAAACAATTTTTTCCCCTTTCATTGGCATTTACTCTACGTATTGTTATTCTTGAAAAAAAAGTTAAAAAAACATATACCTAGACAGTAACTGTAATTGCTGGTAAAAATAAGTGTAATCTTTGATGCCGTTTCGTTAATACTAGCCCAATACAATAAACGCACGATGGGTGCACAAATCGATCGGGCACAGTTAACCCGAGCAAAGATCACGTCTCGATTCAATCCCTTCTCGACGTTGAACGAGGGCTCTCAATAATTAAGGCTCGTCGAGTCGCTCGACAAATGGCAAATGTTACGAATCAACGTGACGTTGCGAATGCGGGGTGGAGAGACGCGGCGACGGAAAGGGGGTGCATGAATACACGTGCGAACAAACGAAAAAGCCGACAAATTCTTTCTCTCGTTCGACCCTGACCGAATAGCCCTCTGACACTGCGAAGACCTCGACGTCTCAGCGCCGAGTACCGCAATTTAAATAGTCGAGGAGAAAAAAACACCCCTCGATGAAAAAAGCTCCCCGTGACGCTTTTCTCGTGCCGGAAAAGCTCCTCTCGAGTCCCCCTTGAGTCACGGGTAAGTAAACACGGCTCTGGAAAATTTATTCGCTTTTAAACTCGATAATGAGACGTAACTCGAGACTTTATGGCGGTTGTTATTTAAAATTATTTCGCACAAACTTTTGTATCGTCATTTTATAAATAGGAGGCGCACAGGGATCGAGAATATTGCTTCAGGGTGGTTGGTTACTCTTCGTTACGAAACTATACTTTTGTCGTATAATTCTATAAATGTTCTAGTTACAAAATAATACTTTTGGAATACAATTGTTCAGAATGAAGAAATTGGTGTTTAGAATCATGAAAAATTGTTTTCTTAACGTATATTTTTGTGTAAAAATAGATTTATCAACTTATGTCTTTATTACTTTTATATGAAAGAGGATTCGAGGTATGTTAAAATGGCTGTGAGAATTATTGGAAGCACCAAAAAACGAAAAAAAAAACGTAGGCGACGATAAGAAGTCGTCGGAAAAGACAGGAAAGAGGGGTAGGTAGACATCAAATGTAGACTATGCAAGCAGGCCATTGAAAATTTGAGACATACAGTCGAACCTCGATATAACGAAATCCGCGATATAACGATTTGTCCATTCCCTTCCAATAGACACCCGAAACGCTTAAACAACAACATAATAATATACATTGTGCCCTAATTGCTAATTGCTTGTAAAAATGGCTCTAACTTGAATCTTTCTTTGTTTGAAAAATATCCCTATATTTATACCACTAATTTGATTTTTTAAAAGAACATTTTAAACAACATGATCTCGATGTAACGAAACCTCGATATAACGACTTTATCTAGAGATGCGTTATATCGAGGTTCGAGTGTATTTGCGAGTGTACGAAAGTTAAGGGCAAAGGAAACCAAGAAACAGTAAATAATGTGAAGCAACTATGCGATTATGTCAGAACATTTAAGAAACTAGCAATTAGAACAGACATAAGAAAACTAAGTAAAATTATTTATGTAAATGAGAAGGGAAGGACATTTATGTAAACATCCTTAAAAAGGGTATACGAGGAATAAAATACTACTACTACTATTACTATAAAAAGAATTAATCCAACTGTACCCTTGTAGTGTATGTATTTTGATTTGAAAAGGGATTTGTCAAGTTATCCTCTTATATTAGGAGTACAACTTTGCAGTGACCGTTTTACTTAGAAAGCCACTGCGGCCGAAGTAGTGGCCCTAGCTCAATAAGAAAAGTGGCATTTTAAACTAGAGGCTCTGCCAATGTAAACAATTTAAAAAAGCTAACGGATACGTGTATGCATTATAAAGTTATAGGCACTCAAACATGGCAACCTACGAACCGAATTCTCAGCATTTGCGGGAGGTTATGATTTACTTCTTCAACATCAAGAAATCTGCGGCTGAGGCCCACCGTTTGCTTGTAGATGCTTACGGGGAGGATTCTATTAGTGAGAAAACGTGTCGGCGGTGGTTTCAACGCTTCAAAAGTGGAGATTTTGAGGTCGAGAACAAGCATGGTGGCGGAAGGCAGAAAGTTTTTGAAGACGGGCTGACAGCTGGGCGTTGTGTACTATGAGCTGCTCAAACCATCCAAAACCATCACAGAGGAATTCTACCGACGTCAGTTGATGCGCTTGAGTAAGGCACTCAAAGAGAAACGGCCACAATTCAACGAAAGACATGACAAGGTGATACTGCAGCATGACAATGCCCGACCCAATGTTGCGAATGTCGTGAAAAAGTACTTGGAAACCCTGAAATGGGAGGTTTTATCCCACCCGCCGTACTCTCCAGACATTGCCCCTTCCGACTATCACTTGTTCCGGTCAATGGCACACAATTTGGCTGACCAGCACTTCGGTACTTACGAAGAAGTCAAAAATTGGGTCGATTCCTGGATTGCCTCCAAGGACCAAGACTTTTATCGACGCGGGATTCGAATGCTACCTGAAAGATGGGCCGAGGTCGTAGCTAGCGACGGGCAGTACTTTGATTAAAAAATATGTAGCCACTTTTTTATAATAAAGCCTTAAACTTTTGAAAAAAACGGTCACTGCAAAGTTGTACTCCTTATATAAAAAGTTTTATATTTGAAAAAAACTATCGAATTAACTCTTATAGTTTATTTTTATATAAAAATGGTCTTTCAAATTATACTGTTATAATATATTTTTTTTTATATAAAAAAGGGTTTTATCAAATTATATTCTTATATGATATTTTTCTATATGAAGAAAAAAGTAAATTATACTCTCATAGTACAGTTTTACTAATATAAGGATTTGTTTGCTTTTCGTTTTTGCTCTTTTAATATGAAATTATACGTTTCATGTGTGTACAATGTACTTGCTGTACATTCACAGCAAAATTTTATGAATAAGAAGTTACAGGTCTCCGAAAT
This sequence comes from Ophion slaviceki, assembly GCA_944452715.1. Classification (NCBI taxonomy): domain Eukaryota; kingdom Metazoa; phylum Arthropoda; class Insecta; order Hymenoptera; family Ichneumonidae; genus Ophion; species Ophion slaviceki. Next base: position 4,883,296 of record OX101783.1, on the reverse strand, counting down.
TTTTACAAAAGGCCTGCTCCTTAGAGAAGAAAAAAAAATTACATTCGTTTAGGCGAAACGTAATTTTTCTATTCTTTATTCCACCGATTAAGGCAATATCGAAAAGTATTTTAAAAAACAGTCGCACTCGCCAACGTTCAATCTCGTAATACAAAAAGCTCCCCAGAGGGAGAGAGACAGAGAAAGAAATAAAGACAAAAGGAGAGAAGGCGTTTGAGCGACGACTGCACGATGCGTCTGACTCTTGTACAATTATACGATTTGCAATTTTCCCGGCACGACAATCATCGGCTTTGATCATTCAGTCGCCGAGGCCGGAAAGATTCCCGTCGGTGATGGTCCCGCTTGACTCACAACCGTCTCGCTCGGTGATGTTTGATTCGCTTGACGAAACGGTCGCGAAGACTTCCCTAATTATTGGTAAATATAGATAGATATTTACGTCATGTCTATGACGTCAATCACAAATAAAGTCACCAACTTTAGAGCACAGGACGTGTATACATATATGTGTGTGTAAAATTTAAAGCACAGGGGATATATATAGATATGTAAAACTAACAAGGAATATCACTTAAGTGTCCGCCTTCGATTTTGTTGGAACTCATATATGTGATGAAGCATTGAAAACGGTTAGATACGTTTTTTTATCGTTGGCAAAACGGTTTTAAGGGGGGAAAACATCCCTCAAAGAAAGGCGTGTTGAGGGGTGACTGCAGTTCCACCCACAAGCAGTCCGCCGATCTGAATGAAACAAAAACCTAAATTCTTCTAATATAAAACGATGAAAACTCCACTATAGAAGTATTTTGTCGAATAATAATGTTCGTATAAAGTATATATTTCCTTTAAAAAATAAAATATACATATAATTGTTATTTCAGTAATTTGACGATTAATTGTTATTTTTCTTAATTTTCCTGCTTCCTGGTTTCCTGTAATTGCAAAAACGATCTAATTATTATTATTAACTGAAAAAAATCGCGTGTAATGCTGGCGGCAGAATTTACCTTAGATTAATGAACGGTGATTATTTCGTTGCTAAATCATTCCGGATTTGTACGTTTGGACATCCATGCATGCTCGGAATGCAATTAAACATGAAGCGATGAGACGCGTTGAGTGATGCTCGGAAGTTCGTCTTGATGTCTTTGTCTATGTCTCTCTCTCCCTATCTCAGTTTCTCACGGTGCTCTTAGGGGACTCTGCTCCTAGAACTCGAAATAAGTCCCTCTTTCTCCCTCTCTATCCCTCTCGCTCTCTCTCTCTCTTTTATTATGTGACCTCTCTCATCTAAAACGAAAATAACCCGATTAACGCATGTTCCGTCGACATTCGCTTCTTGGCTGGCGGACAGCCAGAGTAATAGCCGATAGAGCCAACGAGTCACTGGAATCCATCCCTCTTAGCATTACGTGTACGTGACACCGTCCGGGTATTTTGAATTCTGGCCAGGCGACAGCGAACGGGGCGAGAGAGGGGGGAGGGAGCGGGAGCTAAAGAACACAAAAATAAAATGGAACATGGTAAGGAAAATGGTCAGGTCGTCGAGAGACGTATGTAAGGACGAAAAAAGAAAATGGAAAGTGGTGAACATGACTACTTGATTGAAAAGCGGAGGGGATAAGTACAAACCATTGTCGTCGAATATCCATAAGTACGAATATCCATAAGTGAGTATAAAGTAGAAATGAGCGCCAGAATTGACGGAAAGTAGACAAATATAGTGAGTATTGAAGGTAAGTATAGAGTACAAATGAGCGCCAGAAAAGGCAGAAGAGTGAAAAGACGAATAAAGATGAGCATTTTAAGAAATGTTTAATAAAGAGAATGCTCGGTAAAAGTTCGAGCTTGTTTGGGTTGTACACTTTGGGTTATATACTATGCTCACTTATGGATATTTGTACTTATGGATATTCACTTATTGGCCAATATTCAGATATTGGCGCTTATGGAAATAAGACTTATGGATATTCTACCCCAATCATACAAACACAAACAGAAAGATAGGGAGACAGAGAAAGGGAGAGAGAATGTGAAAAGAAAATTAAAAATGGCACGAAAAATGGTCCCGCTATTGGCGGACATAGGTGGAGATGAAGAACGAAAGAAGAAAGTGGAAAGTGGTAGTAAAAATGGCCACTTTATTGGAAAGTACATCAATAGATACAAACACAAAGAGAGGGAAGAAAACAAAGAGAAAGGGGACGCAAGAAGAAAATCGAAAACAGCAAGCAAACTGGGCGATCCCCATTTCAAATAGAAAAATCTTCATTCAACGTTCTTGAGCAATGTCACACACCATTTTATTATTTTCCCGGTTAAACTTGTTTCACAATAACGGAGGAGATTGCAACCTTCTATACGTGTTTCTTATCCTGCGGGACTGAAAGTCGGTGCATTTGTGGATTTGTGCAGTACATGCTGCGCAAATCGACAAAAGATAAAGGCAAAAGAAAATGAAGATAGAGAGAGTGAAAGAGAGAGAAAGACGAAGGGAGAAACTGGAATAGAGGGTGAGGGATTCTTTCTTTATGAGGGCAAAGTGCACACGCGACAGTTATTTCGCACGATAAGGGAAGGCCAGTTGTGTTTCACTTCCTACCTACTGTCAAAGCACACCCGCTGCTCTGCTCCGACGTCGCGCACGTTGTGTGCAAGCGAAATTCTTCACAGAGTTTCTCCACGGAAACTATAAGTTTCAAACCTTCCGAGACACGCGCTTTTCTCCCTGGTAACACGAGAGAGATTCAAACATCCACATATACGTAAACCATTAAGGCGTTACCCCCACTTGTAGCGCAAAAAAAAGGCCTATTTCATGAATTTTTTTAAAGAAAACTACAAAACTTTTTTAATCGATCAATATACTATCTTAAAGAACACATCTTGAAGAACTTTCAGTAATTTTTTTATTGAAAAATATTACATTGTTTAGTGACAAATGGCCGTCAATGAAATAATGTTTTTATATACACGGTTTGCGGTGACCAACATTGCGGCGAAGTGGACCATCTGAAAAAAAATGCGGATGGATTTAGTCAAATATAAGTATAAACTAGTCTTTAATCGAAGGATTTTAAAAAATATTCATTTTTCACAAAATGGCGGACAGTCAAAGTTAATGGTTCGATTTTAACGAAAAAAAAAACGGCCGTTTTTTGGCTATAAAACGGCCATTGTTTTTCGAAAAAAAAATCGAACGATTAAAGACTACATTTTTATGTATTAAATAAGCCTGCAAAATTTCAAGAAGATCGGTTCATTAGTGTTCGAGTAATCTTGGTCACCGACTTCAGAAATGCCATTTTGAGAAAAACGCGTCTAAAGTTTCAATTTCAGTTTACACGAAGAAAATATTTTTTTTTGTAAACTTACATAGAGTCATCTATTCCGGGCCCATACAGAAGTATTGGCCCGGATACTTATACTTCAAAAAAAAAAGCAATAAAAAAATCGATTTTTTCAAAATCGCAAGTGGGGGTAACCCCTTAAACACCTGAAAACATCAACTATATATATACGGGGTGGCCCGAAAAGTGACGTCCGAAAGGAAATTCTAGATGCCTATGCGAACCACCCCCATTTATGTTCTACGATCTCCCTTACTTTTCCAGAAAAACACGATTTTGTGTATGTACTTTCCTTGCGTTTTTTTAACCCGTCGAGTGTACACTGGGTCGTTTTTACCCAGTGATTTTTTTCGTGTAAGTACGTATTTTTCAACGTATACCCCACTTTGAATGAATGTTTTGGCATTTAATTTTCGTTTTCGTCAAAAAACAAATTTAGGGCCATAAAATATGGATAATGTACTACAAAAAACGTCTCTACAAAAAAAACAAAAAATGCATATTTACCGAAATACAACGATTTGAAAAACGCCTTGGGTCAGATTGACCCATCGTGCACTTATAGGTTGGCGGCGGAGGTGTGCACTCGAAGGGCTAACTTGTGTTATCCTTAAAACGTGCACCGTTGAGCAACAAATAAATGACCAACTGAACACTCACGTACATGCCTTAGATTTTGATCGGAAGTTAAAAAAATAGGTATAAGAGGAGTAACTAAAGTTCAGATGATAAAAAAGTTACTTGAACTAGGCCAAGTGACTCCGAACTGCTTTAAAAATCTTCTAAGAGGAAAGTACATGCACAAAAGAAAACAAAAAATAAAAAGCCGCGCTACAGAAAAACTCGAAAAAGAATGAAAAAAAAAATGTTTTTCTCGAAAACTGAAAATGATCGTAGAACGTACATGGGGGTGATTCGGATAGGTATTCATAAGAGGCATCTAAATTTTCCTTTTGGACGTCCCTTCGCGGGCCCCACTGTGCATAAATATATGCAGGGTGTTAGGAAGGTCGATGCAAAGCCTTAAGGGGGTGATAGGTCACCTCGTTAGGCACATATCTAACCTAGGTTACCTAAGTCCAAAGTCTAAGGATTTCGAGTTATCATGGTAAGTATGATTTTTGGAAAAATTCCCAAAATTAGGTACCAAGTCGTTTACCTCTTATGTGTATGCTATTTTTTAAAAATAGCATTAACATGAGAGGTATTTTTATTTTTTGACAAGTTTTTAATTATCCAACACGTCCCATTTAGTTAGTTGCGTGGATACAGATGATTGTAATCGTGTTTGTCGATTGAATATACATTAAGGGGTTACCTCCACTTGCGATTTTGAAAAAATCGATTTTTTTTATTGCATTTTTTTTAAGTATAAGTATCAGGGCCCATACTTCTGTATGGGCCCGGAATAGATGACTATGTAAGTTTACAAAAAAAAATATTTTCTTCGTGTAAACTGAAATTGAAACTTTAAACGCGTTTTTCTCAAAATGGCATTTCTGATATCGGTGACCAAGATTACTCGAACACTAATGAACCGATCTTCTTGAAATTTTGCAGGCTTATTTAATACATAAAAATGTAGTCTTTAATCGTTCGATTTTTTTTCGAAAAAAAAAATGGCCGTTTTATAGGCAAAAAACGGCCGATTTTTTCGTTAAAATCGAACCATTAACTTTGACCGTCTGCCATTTTGTGAAAAATGAATATTTTTTAAAATCCTTCGATTAAAGACTAGTTTATACTTATATTTGACTACATCCATCCGCATTTTTTTTTCAGATGATCCACTTCGCCGCAATGTTGGTCACCGCAAACCGTGTATATAAAAACATTATTTCCCTGACAGCCATTTGCCACTAAACAATGTAATATTTTTCAATAAAAAAATTACTGAAAGTTCTTCAAGATGTGTTCTTTAAGATGGTATATTGATCGATTAAAAAAGTTTTGTAGTTTTCTATAAAAAAATTCATGAAAAATGCCTTTTTTGCGCTACAAGTGGGGGTAACGCCTTAAGCTAAGACGCAAATAAGTTTTTGGTTACCAATTATTGTCTGTTTGAACATTATGAACGCGTAAGTACCTAATTTTGGGAGATTTTCCATAAATCACACTTACCATGATAACTCGAAATCATTAGACTGTAGACTAAGGTAACCTAGGTTAGATATGTTCCTAACGCGGTGACCTATCAGCCCCTTCAGGCTTTGCATCGATCTTCCCAACACCCTGTATGTTCGTACACAGGATGGTTCACTTAATCTGTTACATCGTGCTCGTAGCCGAAAAAAGAGGAATTTTCGTGACTTTTTTCTGGGAAAAGTGTGCAGGTTTAAAATTTTTTTTAAACGAGTGTGGTTTTGATAGAATATTAATTTTTGGATAAATGTCCGCAGTCGAAAGTTATCGTATCGATTTTTATTGAAAAAAAAACGCTCCATTTTCGTTTGAAAAAAAAAACGATGCATTGAAAAAAAAGTCCTTCGTTCAAGCACTGCTTTTTGATATGTACAAGAAACTTGTTAAGTTTGAGGTTGATCGGTGAAGTAATTTTTGAGATATTGTGGTCGCCGATTTTAAAAAAATTACAATATTTTGAGAAAAACGCTTTTCAAGTTCGCCGGTTCACGGTTCCTACCTATAGACGTTCATAACTCCCCAAATTTTGAACGGATCGACTTGAAATTTCGAGAATCCGTCGAAACACAAAAATCGATATTGTCAAAAATTTCATCTTGGTGGAGCCCTTAAAACAGAACACCTGGATATCTACCCGAAATTTGCGTAAACTTGAGAACGTTTCCAACAAAACGTTGGAAGTTAGTGCAGACCACCTTCGTTGGAAGGGAAACTTGTGGTCCAAGGTAATTTGTTTCCAAAGTTGTCACGATCATTAATGAGATTTTTCCGTTTTTTTTATTTTCTCATTGTTACGTTACCGTATCGCAACGATTATAATTGACGCTCTTCTCCGCTGGCCTCCTTCCGTCCCTTTCTCTCTTCTGACTACTTTACTACAATTACGGCAATAATTGTTCACGACAGGTGAATGCAACTACACGCAGTCGCAATTAAATTCTCTTCCCAGTTGCTCCATTTCACCAGGTATTAGCCTCGGACGTTTCTGTGTTATCAGTAGCTATTTATATATGTACACACACACACACACCCACATAGTACATACACCGAACGATGCGGTTCACCTTATCAATCTTCATTATCAGGGTCGTGGCACACCCTACGCCCACACCTTCATATCTGGTTATATAATATCTCACTTTATTATTTTTATCATCATTATTATTATTATATAAATATATACATACACATAACGAGTTTACGCACATCATTGACCAACTTTTCGCATATCAATTGCGAGAGCGATGAAGAGAGATGAAAGAAAATATAGGAACACAAAAACGAAAATGCATTAACGTGTAGTCAATAGAAAGAAAAATTCGTAATTGACCCCAACTTTATATCATCTTTTTTGTCGTATTGTCGTATGTTCGTCTTGTTTAGATCTAACTGATTCTAACTCAAGCAACATTCGTCTATATCCCAAACAAACCCAAACTAAAATTTGTTTTTTTTTTGCTCACGCATCCTAATCCAAACAAACCCAAACAACATTAGTCTTCATTCGATCCAATGTATTCTAACCCCAACAAAGCCAAAAGAAAATTCGTTTTTTCCCCCAACTCATTGTAACCCAAACAAACCCAAACAACATTCGTCTTTATTCGATCTAACTTATTCTAACCCAAACAAATCACGCTACAGTTTTCCTGTAGTGTGCCTTTTCATTTTTTGTTCTCTCTCGTGCATGTACTTTCCTCTTAGAAGTTTTTAAAAACAATTAGGAGTCACTTAGCCTAGTTTACGTCACTTTTTTTATCATCTGAAGTTTAGTCTTTATCGGATTCAACTTATTCTGACCCAAACGAACCCAAACGAAACGCGTTATTACTATAACCTTTGACATTGTTGTCGTCGGTATTATTATATTTACTAACCATTATCATTATCACCATCAAAATCATCATTATTATTATTTTAATCATCGATATCCGAATTATCGAATTGTTCCGTGGAATAACAATAGCAATCAATTTTTTTCCCAATCGCGTATTGCAAGATAACTTCATGCACAGATTGCTCGTATCCTGCGCGATTATTCGCTCTCCATATCGGCGGTTACATCCGGCGTCCCTGCCGAAACGATCGTCGAACAACGAGGATATGCACAAACGAGGAACGCGTGTCTGTCCAATTTAGAGCACTTTGCGATCCCTCCGAATCGCATATGCATCAATCAGTCGAGAGCACATTGACGAGTGTCCTTTGGTTGCCAAGTATCCTGCTTGGAGCTTGCGTGAAACTTCCGCAATACTGAAAAAAAAGTGCGGGGTGGTTCACCCCTCGCATCGACCAGCGGCACACGGACTCGCTGTGAAGCCCGGGAATTCTGCCCGCGAACACGCTTATCGCATACGCGGCTATCCGAAAATGCCCTCGAAATATTGCTCCGCCATTCGCGTCCCGATAAATACCATCTAATCATTTTTTACTCACTGTTATCTCGTGCGACAACTTTTCTGTGAGCAAGGAGGTAATTTTTATAGATAGATAAATTGTGACAAATTATTTGCAAAGATACACTGAGAGAAATTCGTTTTTCTTTTATCTAACTTCTTATTATTTACGAATTCGCATTTTATTATTATCATTATTATGGCAATGTTAACAATAATCACAATAATAAAAATAATAACACTAATAATCACAACAGCAGTAATTATATTACTCTTGTTGTGATTATCATTATTATATTATATCACTATTGTGATATAATATAATATAATAATGTGTTGTGATATACATTGTGATATATCACAATTACTGTCACTGTACTGTACTGTACTGTACAATATCACTATTGTGATATTATAATATCACAATAGTTGTGATTATTAGCAATGATATTATGTCACAACAACAGTATATGCAAATATTTTCAAAATATACATATATACATGCATATACATGTTGTCTACTGTTTGAAAGTTTAAAGCAACGATACTAAAAAAACATAAGCCGTTTCGGAAAATGCAAAAAATGGAAAAAGCCGCAAAAAAAATTAAATACCGCTCTGCGATTGCTGTTCCCTCAAGCCAGAGTATGAGCGGCTACTGCAGTCCACAATCGAGTTGCCTGAGTAAACGGAGGGATCCGAGTATGACCGCCTTATGTATCCGACCCAGCCCTGGATCTACGATTTTTCCGAACTGGAACAAAAACTTGACATTGGTGCCCCTCACCTCCAGCATTTGAGATTGATGATTTTCAAAAACTCATAAAACAAATATACTGAGTGAGATTTATTGTGACCGGATCATAAAAATCCTCAAATAAATTTGCGCTCTTTATTACCTATTTGCTAATCACTTTTCTTTATGCGTGACATTAATATGGAATACATACAAGCAGTGTAGCTAACGCACAAGCCAGACTGTACACACACCTTTAATCTTTAGGTCCCAGCAAATGTTGCTATCTAATCCTGCTACGGCTTCACATGTCAAGCTTTCTTTTCCGCGAAAGAATCTATTACCTCATCAAAGTTCGTCTCATAGGCAGTTTTATTTTGGATGGACAGGATCGCGAGACCATCGAAAGTCACTTGCTCTAAAGCTCTTGCTCTAAAGCTCTTGCAATCAGCTTGCTCTAAAGTTCAAACACATGAATTTGGCGCTCCCTTACATTGCCTTCCTCGCTGGGTATTCTGGTTTGCCCCCCACTTAGATCCGGGGTTGATCTTACCGGCTAGTAGCCGGACACTGGGTTTGCAAACTGGCGAGGCCTGACGAAAAACTCCGTCTAAGCTCGCCGATAATAAGGACAACGAGAGTCACCATGAATCCTCGACAGTTGGCAGTTCTCGGCCCGGAGAGGTTGATACTTAAGCTGTTTCTCTTCTTCCTTTAGCGACCCGTTTACCTCATGGTAAATAAGGGCGGCAGCCGAGGTGGTGTCGGAGCCGTCGAGTGTCACCCAGCATTATTGTTCCGGTCTAGACTAAGATCGAGCCTAACCCCTGGGGGTAAGCGAATGTTTTCCAGTGCACACTGAGGAAGTCCGTTGTCCAGAGCAATAAAATCTATTATTAAAAAAAAATTATAACGACCGTTGTATGTGTGGTGTTTTCAATTATATTTTAGCTATATAGTATATTTTCTTGAGGGGACAATCATAAAATATTATTGTCCCCTCAGGAAAATGTAGTATAGCCATAGTTACTGCAAAAAGTGTAGTCCTGCTTATTGATATTGTGGTATTTGCATGAATTATACACATTTGTCAACCGCAACCACCAATCTTACAAGCATCCGTTTATTGTTCAATGGTATATAATATAGTAGGTTTTCATAAAATAGTTATTCCTTGGCACGCAAAAATTGGCTTCTCCAAGATCCTAATAGTGAACGGAACTGAAATATATATAGGGGAGGGGGGCCGAAAGTGGGCACTCTAAAGGAAAAAAAAAGCAGTTATAAAATGTCATATTGTAACATTTTTTTTCGCTA
>OX101783.1:4798353-4868353 GCA_944452715.1 Ophion slaviceki | reverse complement strand
AGATATCGAATTCCAATAGCGAATGGGAAAGCGATTCGTACGACTGGCTCACAGAAGTAGTCGCAACATTTCCCCGATGCGACGAGCGCATAAAGTCACACAGTGCGAGCACAAATGAAGCGTGTCATAAAGTCCTGATATTGGCAATATCCTTGCGATCCTTTGAACACATTGGTGGCGAAGTGTGACAAACGTAAATAGGACGGGTGCCATTTTCACTATATAACGTGGCGGAAATATAAAATATCCAATGACATATTTACCCATCATCCCCTGTATACAAACACACACACACACACGCATATAAGGTGTTTCACAATTATAGGGTTTTCTTGGAGAGCATTTAGGATGTGATATTGCGAGCGAAAGGATTTTTTTAAGGGTTTACACTTAGTTGAAATTGTTGAAAATATCGATTTTTGTTTTCCGACGGATACCCGAAAAAAAATTTTCAAAAATGTCCTCTGAAAATTTCAAGTCGATATGTTCAAAATTGAGGGACTTAGAGGCGTTTATAGGTATGTTCCGCGAATCGACGAACTTTTTAACGCGTCCTCAAAATTACTTTTTCAATATTGGTAATCTTCATTTGCTTACATTGTACACTGTAAATCTAAGTGTACTATGTGCATAAAATATTTCATAAATTCAAAATAAAATGAAACAGTTAATTGAGAGGTTTACCACAACGATTTTGTATCGTAATTTGTCATTCCCTGGCCTTCTGAAACGATTTTTTTCGAAGAAAATATTTCACCTATATGGAATCAAACCTAGAACCTACCTACTTATAGCTCATTATCATTGTGATAATTAGAGTTTTATCGAATAACATGCTATAGATTTTTTAAACATAACCCCTATATATATATATATATATATATATATATATATATATATATATATATATATATAATTCCTCCCTCTCCACCCTCTCTACCCCCACTCGGCTTTGATATGTGTATTGCAATAAAGACAGAACATTAGTTCAATCAAATAGAAAAATGGCTGGCTCTACGAAAATTCTATTTAATTTCAATTTTTAAAAAATCAAATAGATACATGTAGTGGATTCAACTAAATTGTTTTTTTTTTAAACAGATGAAACCGAATCACAGATTTACTAGGATCACATAATATATTCAGTTATTGTACGATATTAAATAGATTTTGATTTAAATAAATAAATACATTTAAAATAAATAATTTCAATAATAAAATGCAATAGGAAAAATTTGATTTCACAAAAAATCTAGTCAATTCAAATTTAAAAGAAATCAAATAGACGCGGTTAGCTAACGTCAATAGAATTTTTCTGGCAGTGCAGTAGTTGTGAATCCCCCTGTACATATGCACCTGTCAAACTGACAGTATCAGGCCGAGTTCCCAATAGCCAAACAAGCCACCCCGACGACGAGCGAATCGAAGATGGCAATTTGAAAGTCTGCGCAAACTTGAATACAAAAGGGCTTGACGGCCGGCCCCGAAAAACAGACGATGTGGAGTGAGCGGTTAGAGGAGAGAGGGCAGGGAAGCGTTCGCAAGCTCGATTGCCCCTCGATAGAATTTCGCAAGCTCGGTTGCCTCGCGATACCAACCAAACGGCTTTGTGTTGCCGGAGATTTTCGTTGGATGATGGGCCCAACGTGTATATCGAGTATTCCACGTTTGTTTCCGGTCACCGAGTCTCCTTCCTCTCTCTATACTTACACATACATCCACACTTACTATACAAATATTTATGTATGCATATATACGTATGGTGAAAGGGTACGGGACGTTGCGAAGCTTGCGGAAACTAGAAATTTTCCTTAATTGCTCATCGCAAGCTCTCTCTCTCTCTCTCTCTCTCTCTCTCTCTCTCTCTCTCTCTCTCTCTCTCTCTCTCTCTCTCTCTCTCTCTCTCTCTCTCTCTCTCTCTCTCTCTCGAAAATTACTTCGCAACTACTCGACCTGTTCGATGTGCAACTCCGGCCAACACAAACTCACAGTTGTGCCGATCAAACGCGAATCCCGCATTTAAACCCAAACTTTGTACAAGCGTAGATCGAGCCCTAGATATACTGGGTCATACAGAGACATAGCGGGCCAAATAGAAAAATGTTCTGGGCAAAAGTAACCTTATTTGGATAATTTTCGGGAATTTTTTGGAAGAAAAGTACTCAATTAAATGTTTCGGAAAATTAAGAATATATTTGGCTATATTTGACCTATATTACATAATTTTTTCATAGAAAAATATTGAGATCCAAGCGACTTATGCGCTGCCTTGGGAGGCGCCAAAAAAAAAGTTCGACCACTGCTGACATGATTCCGGCCGATTGAGAAGCTGAAACCGAAAAAGGAAAAAAATGTCGTTAAACTGGAAGGTATTTCCTGTACAATGACGTAGGATTTTCGAAAAATATCAAAATCTAACGAAATGGCGTAGTTATGAAAAAAAAAGTCTGTTTTCTTGTCTATAAAATGGTCGTTTTTTTCAATGTCCAATCGTCAATTTTCATTCAATAAAAAATATCCTACGTCATTGTAGAGTAAATATATTCGAGAGTACTCAGTTCAAATTTTGAGTCAATCAGATAATTGCTCTTTGAGTTACAATGTCAGCAAGTTTGAAAAATCTCATTTCGAGAAAAACGCGTTTAAAGATTTAACTATCGATCTTTGCAAGAATAAATTATATTGACATAAATGATATAAATGATAATGATATTCTTGAAAGTATAAACTGTCGAAAAAGGCAAAAAAATCGAATTGTTTTAAGTGTCACACTGGTATAGCCCCATAAAAGTGTCGGCCATCTTAACCTCGCCATGTTAAATTTCGAATTAAAAAAGAGTGTTTTACCATCCCCTTCGGATCCTTCAAAGTTTCACCGTACTCGACACTTGATCGGAGCAGTATTTTTCCAGATAAATCAGGTGTAAGATTAAAATGTGCCACCCGGTATACTTGGCGTGCTTATCCCGCGACGAATGATTATTGAAACCGATTCGTTAATTAGCACAAAAAATAAATGGTCTACCGACACGATACTGTCCAATTAGTGTACATATATTAGCCTTGGAGTATGCATTTAATTTAATGCTACCTAAACATACGCATATATCGAATTAAAACGACTGTAATCGTATTTCAATTATTGTTTATGTTTTATTTTTTATTTTCACTGCATCGTAAACTTTAAATCGATTTCGGAACTGCACAAATCGCAAATTGCCTGGGCCGCAGTCTCTGATGTTCTCGGTGTGTGTGGTATAACAGGAAACAACGTGGTGCAGAAGGACCATTTCCCACAGAGGTCTGTCGACAGCGAGGGGTGCATTCGCTCCCCCAAGCCTGAGCCCAATTCTCAGCAGGGAAACACACGACCACAAAGATGCGAGAAACAACAAGGAACCGACCAAGCACCCGAAGACTTCCAGGGAGAACGCTGCGGCCGACAGCACGACAGTATCCGGTATGAGATTTCGATCGATCCGCCGATTTGTGTGCGAGTTTTCCAACACATACCTGTGTGATTTGTGTATCGTGGCGTTGATTGTCCCGTCGTGATCATTGTGGGAACAGTCACGATGGTCATGACGACAGTATGTGGTAATCGCGATGACGGTTGCTGAAGATTGCACGTTTATGGCGAGCCTTTGGATCAGCGTTCTAGCGATGAGAATTTGATCGTACTTTGATAGTTCATCGGCCCTTCCAAGCTCAAAGTTTTGACAACTTTTCAAACGCAAATATGTGCTGGACGAGAGACGGGTGTGCATAAACTTGGGACCTAAAAAACAGGTCGATTTGCCATATTTTTTTGTGATTAGAGTACTAGGATGACGAGGTCGAGATTTTACACCCAATTAATACACAGTTCTCCTGAGTTCGAGTTTTTTTTTTAACTGAAAAATATTGATAAACACCGAAGTTATTATTTAAACAAAGTGACGGCGTGACTGCATGGCCAATCGGTGCAGGTGGTTATGGCAACTAGGGTCATCTGAAATAAAAAATGCAAAGATGCACTTTCGGGATGTTGATAAGACTTTTGCATGAATGGGAACCTTTTTGAAATTTTATAAATTACAAAAATGTCAAGAGGTAGAAAAAAGTTTAATTTTCGACAAAAGAAAACCACTTTTAGAATTTGTTATTAACATATGGATAACCATATCTAAAAATCACCCGGCCATACGATACGAAATGTAATAAACTATGCTCTGTCCGAATTTAAAGTGAATCGGACGAATATATTTCGAGATACGACTTACACCTTTTTATAAAACAGTTTAAAAAAAACGCAAAAGAAAAAAAGGATATCTAATCCTACACAAAATTCGTCATAACTCGATCAAGTTTTCGAATTTTTACTAAATCTGTATTGGAAATCAAAGTTAGGACTCTAGGCAATAAAGTAATGCAAGAAAAAACGGATTTTTCAAATTTCAAGCTTATGCAGCCCCCTTAAATTACGACTAGAATAACATTTGGTATATTTCCATGTATTAATCATAATATAACATTTTGGTGTCCGTGTATTCGTTTTTTCATTCAGGCTGATATTGACCTTATAGAGCGCGAATACAATGTTGAGACTATACATAGGATTTTCAGAAATTTCCTCTGCCTGTCTGATCAAAGTTGGCGTGAAAAATGCTGAGGCTTTTCTCTCTAAATCTTTAGTATGTGCAGCTAAACAGTTTCAGAATTTTGCTGCACCTTTTTGAAAATCTGAATCCGTCAAGGAGAATTTGAAAAAATGCGATTTTACTTTTAACCCTTTGAAGCATACATTTTTATTTACCTGCAATTGGATTGAAATTTTGTACTCGGGAATTTTCGGGGTCGCTGATTACGAATCTGCACTCAAAATTCGGAAATTCAAGATGGCGGATCCAATATGGCGGACCATAAATGCAAAACGTCGTTTCATGATAGCGAAAGTTGGTACTCGATGGTTTGCGGGGTCGCTGTTACATGAAATAAGCTCCCAAAAAAATAGGTCATCAAATTTGGAAAAAATCCTATAGTTTTTGCCATTTACAGCCGCCGTATTGGATCCGCCATTTTCAATTTGACGGTTTAGACTTCGGGTTCGTATTCAGTGGATCACAAACCAAGTTTTTACCTATTTTTAGTTATGGTTTACCTGCTGGATTAGTGGTAATCAGATTTATGATGTAAAGGGTACGTTTTTTTGCACTTTCGTTATTGATGATACCCGCTAAGTGGAAAATTAAAATTGAATACGTATATTTTAGTAGTTATTGAAGTCCTAGGAACCTTGAAACGCATTTACAACCGCCATATTTAATTTTCAAACACTTTTGAATCGTGAAATTCTGAATTGAATTAGGTGTAACACCAGTGTCAAACTATGCCGCAAGGGTTAAAGGGGCCCGCGATACCCATCAGCATGTGCTCTGGTGACGGGTTCATCACTTTAAAATCCAGCCAAATTGCTGGCAAATGATGAGAAAGCCGGTAAATGATGGGCTAATATGAACTAACGAATTGTAAGTAAAACAACACAAACGTAAATAAATATCGAATTGTGGAATATAGATGTGGAGTAATAGTCAATCCAAAACCAATTGCAGAGTCGTAGGCAATCTTCCCACCCCTCCCTGTCGTAACACACCACTAATAACCTTTTACCGGATGGTGGAATAGTCCAATGTATGCGCAATACACAAGAGCCCTGCCACTTGCCACTGCAGCTAGGGAGCATAGGTGTCTTTTGCATTCAAGTTCCTGAGCCAGAAATAACTTTCCGAGTGCCCTCGAGCAAACGAAACGCACACATATGTGAACGAGGATGCGCGGAGACATGTATTTGGTCATATATCTTCCGGTGGATGGCTCTTATCTCCCATCCCGGCCTTCCGATAGATTG
The DNA here is from genome assembly GCA_944452715.1 of Ophion slaviceki. Lineage (NCBI taxonomy): Eukaryota > Metazoa > Arthropoda > Insecta > Hymenoptera > Ichneumonidae > Ophion > Ophion slaviceki. The sequence continues at coordinate 4,862,466 of OX101783.1, read as the reverse complement.
CGTCGGGAAACTTGACAAGTTGAGCTGCGCCGAAGCTCTCACGAGAGACGAAAACAAGAGCACGTGAAGTTCATATTGTGAAACAGGGAAGAAGGTGACAAAGGCTTCGAAGAACGTGGCAGGTAATTGTAGTACTTCGTGTAGTGTGGACATCAAGATAAGAGAGAAAGAAAAACCTACAAAGTGCATGTGGGAACACTCATAGAGCTCCGTAGTAATTCGTGCAATCATGTAAAGCATCAATGTTGAACAAATATGTAGTTATTATTACGTATGTTGGACTACAATAATTTATTACATACTAATTTCAATTTCACTCAATAATTCGCAATTATATTACTCTAATGGTACAGGCAGGCTGAAGAAGAGGAGCCCTTTGCTTGATGTTTGATATTTCACTAACGAGGCTTCGAACAACATGCGACAAAGTTATTCGTGCAGTCCTCTTATGGAGTTTCCATGACGTCAACTCAGGCATAACTTGGTTGTCCATATCTCCTCATTTTGATGACCTAACTTAACCGAAATCACTTTGATCGATAGGTTCAATCAAACGCTAGTAAACAGATTTTTTAAATCGACGTTTCAGAAATTAGACCGTGTCACATTGCACATCACTTTGCAGCTTCATATTTCGCAAACGGCGCTTAAAAACGAAAAATACGGATGGAACCTTAATATTATTTTTAAAGGGCGGTCCAATGAGCCCTCACTCGATGGGCGGCCCGGAAAAGAATCCGCGCCCACTTTACATACAGAGAAAAAACGCTGTACATTTTTTTTTTCTAAATTTTCGCTACATGATAATTGAGATCCCTCTCTGAAGTATCTACTCGCGATGTTTCTCGCATATTGGTTAAAAACTGTAGAAACTGTGAGGCTGTAACCGACGAACAGGCATGACGAAGCCATAAGAGTTCCTTGTCTAACTACGAAAACCTAAAATAAAGTCTTCCAAGAGATTCGATCGTAATTTGTCTTTATGTTATACTTAACAATGATTACGACTTAATAATAACGGATTCGTCTCTACATCGGTACTCGTACATAAGTATAGATATAGCGCTTGCATCTTAACGCGTCGTTATCGGTCCGGGATCACTGGGATAACAGGATCATCATAATTGAATACTTTGATTAGATATAATTGGTAATTGGTGTGTGCATGTACGTGATTAAACGCCAGGGGCGCCAGGATTGCCCGCGATGATTGATGCTAACATGTGTTTGCTATTCTGGTCGCTCCGGGGGAGGGCTTTGCCGAGTCTCCGAGATAAATATAAGCGTCGTTGCCTAACGATGCGACAGCAGCTATCCCAAATGGGATGTACTTGTACGCGCCAAAAACAGCGGGTTGTACCCATACCACAAAACAACTGGAGGTAGTCACTGTTACCTTACGGTTTCCGTGGGTCACTCGGTGGATTGGAGCAATTGGTTTTTGTAGGTGAGGCATAGGTAAAATAACGAGATAAGCGATAGTTGGACCGGCAACTATGATTTGAACTGGGAAAAGGCGATATTCGTGGGTAACCCCAACAATCTGAATTGATTCGCCAAACATGTACCAAGTCATTTACAGTAAGTCACGAAGATTTGTCGCAACTGATGAGCGTCCAACCCACTGAGAAGTGGGATTATCCAAGTGCCCGTTTATTTTCGCGCCGGTGATCTCCCGTTTGTTGCCGCTACGGCAGGTACCCAATCTTACTTGTCGTTGAGGCTGTCCTCCAGGACCTCGAACTCTTCGAACTCCATTTTCCCGAATTCCGCGTTCGTTCTCTTCCAGTTGGTCTCGTTGATTTGCCATCTGGTGAGGGCGCTACCGAAGCGATTGACGTATGCAGCTGATTTCGGGTCTCCGATTTTGCCGAGCTTGAAGTCCACCCTGGTGGCTTCGATGTCCTTGCTCTCGTCCTTCTTAGGCTCCAGTCCAATTACCACAGGGGGTTCCCTCTTAGCTTCCCGAAGAGCCTCGTTGTCGTGCTCGCCTTTCCTTTCCTGCTCGCTGTCAGTTCCACTCTCGATCATGGTAAGCTCGATACTCGGAGTTTCCGCTATCGTTGATTCGCGCAGGTGCGAGCAAGCTCCTCCTCGGTTCCTTGCACCGGACTGTCCTCTCGCCTCGAGGCGACTACGTCGCTCCACAACTCGTCCCGTTAGCTCGAGCCTGCTGTCGCAAGAGTTGCTCTTCACCAGGCGAAACTTCACGTAGTCCTCGTGGCCGAGCAACGAACGTTCGATGCGGTCACCCAATTTGCAACTGGTCGGCGAGATAAGGGGACCGTTGCACGTGTTGACCACTTTGCCACCGTAATACGTGACGGACGTTCCACATTCGCGGATCTTACGCAGCACGTCCTGGGAAACGAAGTGACCTGATACACGATCCGATTCCCGGGACGAGTACTCCTCACGGGAGTCCGTGTCCTCGTCCGAGGACGATGTGCAGTGCGCACCGCTGCCTGGATCCGTGTCTGGATAGTCACTCGAGACACCTGAACTCACGCTACCGGCGTCCCAGTTGCGCAATTGACGACGACGCAGCTGCTGATGATTACTGTGGTGAGTGCTCGGTTGATTCGCACGACGACAACGCGCTAACTTATCGCCCGTTGAGCCCGTCTCACTCGGCGACGTGTTGCCGCTTCTGGCCTCGAAAGATTGCGCCAAAATTCGCGTCTTCGTCTCGCTCCGCGGACCACCCTCGTCACCCTTGCCGTTCTCGTTCCGAACGTTCGAACCCGTCTTGTCCTCGAACAGCTTCGTCAAGTTTTTTGCTCTGCTGGAACATCGCGATCTAAAAGATCTTCCGGTTCTAGGGTATAATGAGCTGCCAACGGCAAAGAATCAACAGTTGGAGACATAAGTGTCTCAAGCTGTCGGACACAGAAGTGCCTTCAAACAATTGGACACGTAAATCTTCATTGGATACGAAAGTATCTCCAGTCATTTAAACACAGATATGTCTCCAAGTGACCTCAATACATGTGGATCATTCCGATGTCTGATTTTTACCTATTGGAGGCTCGAAAGGCTCTCTCCTCGATGTCATCCAGCGTCGAATCCTCGATCCTCCTGAGGTCCTTCATGCTAGCGCTCTTACGGCTTTTGGTCCCTGTCCCGCTCGCCTCCTGCTCCAGGCCTGCTCCCCTTAGAGTCTTCTCGAACATTCTACGAACGTTCCTCACTGTGTCCGGGTCCGGCAGTTCTTCGTCGATCAGCTCTTTGTTGACTCTTAATTGGGGAAGCCCAGAAGTATCGATCAGTAATTTGCCGCTATGGAATACCGGAATACCGCAGGGGAATAAACCACTTGGTGGGGTGAATCAGAGATGGGCATACTCGAATACTTTTAGTATTCGAGTAGGAAAATAATACCGAATACATGTCAGACGGATATTCATTTTTTTTCGATAATGAATCCACCTTGATTCAGTATTCGTTATGAGAATAAATAATGACTCCAGTTGGATTCAGTATTCATTTCAACATAAGTAATGGATCCAATTCTATTCAGTATTCATTCCGTATTCGGATATCATCAAATTGTATAATCTGGAAAAATGGACAGAAAACATGTTTATTTTATTGAAACATTATCGCCCGATTACATTATATTTACCCAAGGGAAATCGCGCTCTTAGTATCTAGTAACTGAAGAAATGGGGATAGAAATGGGACATTATATTTGTCCCATTTCCATTGTTCATTTTCCAGATTATTCGATTTGATGACATCCGAATACGGAGTGAATACTGAATCGGGTTGGATTCATTACTTATGTTGAAGTGAAAACTGAATTGAGTTGGATTCATTATTCATTTTCGGAAAGAATATTGAAACCAGTGGTATTCTTTATTCATTTTCGGAATGAATATTGAATCCAGTGGGATTCTTTATTCATTTTCGGAACGAATTTTGAATAAGTTTTTTTATTATTCTAGAATTTAAAAGAAACCGAATATGCCCAACCTTGGGGTGAATACAACAACCGGATGAGCTACTCTTTCATGTCTGACCACTATTATTAAATTGCAGTGACCGTCTGTAGGTAAGTTCAATCACAATTTTTTTTTGTGGTCTGCGTTCAAGCAACTTTTTTCATCGCTGTCCATTGGGTTAGGTCTTACGCACCTTATCGGATGATAGAAGAAGTGTTTCCTTAGCGACGACTGCTTCGAGCTTTTCGTTGGGCTGTCGTTTATGCGGTTGCTCTCGTTCGCGTCACCGTTGTCCATTTGTTGATTGGCTCTTTTTGGAAGGGTCGCCGAGCCTTTTGGAGCTCCTACCGGTCGATCCTTGCTGGAGGTCTTTCTCTCGATCGTTTCCGCTCTAACTGGCTCGATAATTACAACATTGTTGTCCATCAAGAGCTCCTGGAAGGAATATTCTCGCAGATACTCGATCAGACCGTCGTAAGTCACGTCCCTCTTGTTGATCGCACTACCGTACATGTTCTTCCCGAATAGACGTGACTTTACTATCTTGTAACGAACGTGATCGAATTCCGGCCCTTCCTCGTTTTGGCTCTCGATCGAATCGACGCAACTCCGTGATCTGGTCAAGTTCGTCCTTGACTTTCGACCAGTTTGCATGGTCCCGTCTTCATCCTCGTCGCCCTCCCGAGTGATCCGATCCTTCGAGAGATTCGCCGCGTTGCCCTCGGGCTCCAGGACCTCGTCGACACCGTCGTCGATCGATCTGCGCCTCGTGTCGCTACCACAATCCGAACCCAAACCAAGATCCGAGGACTCCGATCGCGCCTCAAAGCCCAAACTACCCCTAACCGCATTGCAAGCTTTGCCAAGGATGTTCGAGGTTCCTTTGACGATCCTCTCGAATCTACCCTCGTTACGACGATTCCGCGTCGCCTCTCTCCCCAAAAGAGTCTTCCTCTCGAAGAAATGGCGTGCTGTTTCCACCTCCGATTTGTCCTGGCTCGGGATCTGCTCGTGATTTTGGTATAAGTCAGACGTGCATTCGAACAAACGTAATTTAGTCCTCCCGTCTGTCAAAGCCTCATAGCTACAGATTATTACAAACTCCTTTAGCGTCAATTCGATCAGTGCTATGTACCATCAGAAGGTAAAAAAAATAATCCTTTCTTTTCCGAAACCCCAAGAAAATCCTTACCTCCGGGTCTTTATCGACATCGTCAACTGATCCGCCTTCTACTCGATCCGGAGCGTTAATCCGTTGCCGAGATTCCGTTCGCGAATAATTTTCTGCTCTCACGTGATTGCGATCTTTGACTGGTCCTTGGGAACGGCCAGTCTCAACGACGTCGTCCACATAGCTCGAGGTCGACCGTCTCCTGCTGGTGACCTCGTTGTCCACGACCCTGAGAACTTGAGGTCTTCGCGACATGTCCTCGGGCTCGGCCTCGCTGTCGGAGATCCAGATAGACTTGTAATCCTCGGCCTCCTCGACTTCAGGTCGTTCGTTCGTCGCGGCTTCCCGGAGACTCGCCTTCGTCCTGGACCTCACGGCAGGAATTCCCGAATTTACGATGTCTGCTCCGAGGATATCCTTGGAACTAGAAGGACTTTCAGGCTTTGCAGGTGGCTCCTTCCTAGGGATTTGATCGCCCGGGCAAACCTCGTCGAGCCTGGTTGGAGTCTCGCTGGAAACGATCGCTTCAGGGTCGGTCGAACTTCCGGGTGCAATTAAGGCGGGAGAATCGGTTCTCCAGGTGCCGTCGTCGTGAAACTCGTGAAATTGGACGATCTCCGGATACGCCTTTTCAGGATGGTTCTTCTTGCATTTCTCCTCGTCCGTGATATTCACGTAGTTCTCGCGCTACGAGGATGCAAAAAGAGCATACGAAGAAACATTGAAAAGTGATAATTGTTCCGTTTTTCCTATTCGCACTAAAGTTAGATGCACACGTGAACTATCTGTAGGTGCATGCGCAATGGCCAGTCAAAAGCCATTCGGAAACCGAAAAAAATCACAATATAATAAAGTGTAATTTCACAGGTGCATACAATCACTTGATCCTATGTATTGCGATCTGTAGAATATTGTGACAGGATCAATTTTGACTTGCATCGATCGATTGGGAGAAACATTTGACACGTGAAGACAACCTGCAAAATGTATTTGAGCATAGCTAGTACATTGCTATTGGGTGGATGCATATGAAACCACCTCTTTTTGAGGAAAAGAAAAAATGGTTCGGCAGCGAATCGACGAAGTGGTTTATTCAAAGTATTGCCTATCGCAATAGACAGCCTTTGCATCTTTTCGCCAACAGTTGGATCCCACGCAGAAAGAATTCGGCTTGTTTAGAGGCAATCCAGTCATCTAGCCATTCTTTGACTCCTTCGTACGAGGTGAACTGCTGAGCCGGAAGCGCTGACTGCATTGTCCGGAACAAATGGTAAGTTAGGATTTCCCAGTTCACCCCTTTCAAGTACTTCTTAACTGGTTAAGCAACATGCGACCCGGCGTTTCGTGCTGCAAAATGAACTTGTCATGGCGGTTCTCCTATTTCGGCCGCTTTTCGTGCAGAGCTCGCTTCAAACGCATCCGTTGCAGTCGATAACGATCCCCAGTGATGCTTTCCGAGGCTTTCAGCAGTTCGTAATATACAACACCCCATTTTTGGGTGGTTTTGGGAAAAATGCATGACTTTGGCAGCGGCGGAAGCACTCTTTGCACATTGTACTCGATGGAACATATTCGGCATACACTTCCTCTAACGAACAATGCACCCGTGCAGAAATGTGACCGGGCATTCCCTACTTTGTGTCCGGTCCTGACCAGACTTGCCTTGTTTGATTTACCTGACCGGGCCCTCGCATGGAATAAACCGGGAAGATCCCAAAATCGTTTTTTTTTTACGACTTACCCTCTATGTTTGGAAATTATAATCTTCTGGCTGGGATACATTGCGAACAAGTACATCTTCACGTAATGCCTATCCGGCTAGAACATTGGCATGTTCCGAAAAGTGGAGCCTGTCTTTGAGAACTAAAGAAAAGCTACTTTGCTTTTCACCTCATCAAATATATTTATAATTGATTGGGATGAAACAAATACATCTGTTGTAATTCTATTCATCATTAAAAGCATTCATTTAATCAATAATAATCGACGAGGATAAAAGTGCTTATCATAAATACCGGGATTACGATAACCAATGATTTGAGGATAAAGGATAGCCAAATTATTTTATGAGGCAAAAAAGTCAAGCAGACCATTCATGGTTTTTGAACGCCCTATCGCCATGTTGGGAAACATCAATGTTCTGGCCGGGAAGACATTACCTGACAGTATTTCGCCAAAAATCCGCCAGGTGGTTACAAGCGAAGCGCTTCGCGTGAGGAAGGTGCCATCGTACGAGGATAAAAGTTCGTCATGTTAGTTGTACCACGTACAGAAGTACTATGTGCTTACAGCGTGCACTTACGCTTATGATTTTGTGATACTTGTGAAATAACCCTTTGCACTCTAGGCCTTTTTCGCTCGGGAAGTGATCTGTGTACGTTTTTCTGTCTCTTTGCCTATCAGGAAATGCGAGCAAGCGTATGCATACACTCATATATTACCTCAACAAGTAGATAAACAAAAAACAATATGTTGTCGAAATACTCAATTGAATACACTCCCGATTTTACCTCCTCAAGGATTCCAAAAATGCTGAAACATCATTGATCATTTCCTCGTTTGTTCCTGGTTATTTACCGATCTATTCCCTACAACTTTCCTGGTCATTTACCGCCTGTTCTCCGGCCCGTTCCCAATCAGCGCCCCAGAAAGGAAACGGCAGATCGGGACCTAGCCTTAGACCCGTTACGATGCGAATCTATTCCAGGGTGGAAGGCCCGACCAGAGCCTGATATTATCTAGGGAAAGCAGATCACGGGCAATACCTTTTCCCGGCTCAAATTTCTACACGGGTGTTTCCGCGGCTGATTGTTTTTGCCGGGTAATAATGTAGCATAACTTCCCGTAAATGTGACTTAATTGGAATGAAATTTGCCATTGTAAAGATAGTTAAAATAGATGATGTTGAGGTGTCGCACAAAGTTAATCTATGGCGTTTTAACGGGACTCTATGGACCTATCATCATTTGTATTGCCAACTTTTAATTCGAGAAAATAGCGTCCTTACGACATCTATTGCTAGAAGACGGTTCCATATGCAACCACCAATACAATTTTCACATGCAACCACCAATGTAATTTTCATATGCAACCACCAATATAATTTTCATATGCAACCACCAATATAATTTTCTTATGCAACCACAAACAATTCGGTGGTCCAATAGTTAATTGCTCGCGCTACCTTAGTGCCGAAATTGCCGAGTTCAGAGTCGTCGGGACGATGGCTCGTCGCCTTGGCGTCCTGGCAAAAATCGTTCGACGAAGAATCCCCGGTTAGCAAATCACTTTCCCCATCCTCCTTAACGTCTCCATCCTCATCGTCCTCTTCGACCTCACTCGACTCCCGATCCTCGTTGTGAATCGCCCGATCGACGAATTTCCGTCTTCGATCTATCGACGAGTCTTCATCGCCACCACCAACAAAGTTGCCAAAGTTGCCGCTCCGGGTTTTGCCAAAGTCATCAATGCCGTTGCCGCTGCTGTCGTTGTTGCTGCTATTGTTGTTTTCGTTGCTCGTGCTACGGGCATCGGACTCGTTGAACTCCAGTCGCACCTTGGAGAGCGGCAACAGATTCAGGACGTCAAAGTACTCCAACTCGTCGTCGTCCTCGTGAAGTATACTGTCCAAGCTCCGATGCTCCTTGCGCTTTCGCTTCACCTGTTTATTTTTGGCAAAAAATCAACCGCGATGACAAAACCTTTCGATATATAATTCTCATTCGCGAGATCCGGATTTTATACGATCGAGGAGGAAAAAAAAGAAGCAAAAGGATTTATTACGAAGAAGGAAAAAACCGGAATGAAAAATTAGGATTTGAATATATTGGCGATTGAAGAAAGGGGGGGGGTAGGATTCTGCAGAATTGATTTTCAAAAAGAAAGAAAAAATAGCATTCGACGCTATTGCGGGGGGGGGGGGGTCAAGTGGATTTTTATAGAACTAAAGAAAGAAAGCAGGAAAAATCAGAATTTATTACGAGTAAAGGACAATAAAGATGGAGAAAAAGATTTTTTTTAGAATTGAAGCAAAAAAAGGAAAATTTCGAATTTACTCCGATTAAAGAAACGAAAAAAATAAATAAATCGGTTTTATAGCGGATAATTAAAAAAATATTTTATATATTAATATATTAATAATAATTAAAAATATATAAAAACAGTTTTCTATATCATTTTTTCATGAAAATATTTTACAAATATTTCTTTATAGAAATATTTTATACAAATTTATTCATAGAAATATTTTATAAATATTTTTTTTATAGAAGTAAAGAAAAAGAAACAAAAAAGAATATTTGACGATTAAAGACTTTAAAAAAATAGCATTCTGCTGTTTCGTGCGTGTTATTAATGTACTTTTTTTACCACCGGAATGAGGCACCGCCATACTTATTTTTCAAAACCATGCCAATCCATGCTTTTCTCTCTTCGCACGGAAAATTACCAATTTTTATTTATTTTTCATTTAAAGCATCAAAACTGTCCTTTTTATTACCGCGCTTCCGGTTAACCTCATTGGCTACGCGCTTCCGGTATGCTCCGTTACATTTTTTTTTATTCCATACAAATTCTGCTACCGTCGGTCGCGAATGCGAGGCAAAAAAAAACGAAGTTTATTCATTTTTCATTCGCGCTGTATCATTCTGAACTTTCCATCCCTGCTATCCTTTATCCTCTTCTTCTGCCTCTCTCTCTCTCTCTCTCTCTCTCTCTCTCTCTCTCTCTCTCTCTCTCTCTCTCTAACGCGCAGCACGCGAATGAGGGAAACATATACCAATGAGAGAATATTCTCAACGCGAGGCAACGCGGAAGATACGAAAAGTTGGCAAGCACACCCGAACCGAAAGGCATAGCGAACGAAATGGTATGGAGGAAACACGACATTTGCGGTGGAGTAAGATTACTACTAGCGTTTCTTGTGTTTTTTTTTGCGTCTTTAACCAGAACTTTTCCGGACTCTGCGGAAACGCGGCGGATTTTTTTCTTCTGGTTACTGCGGCCGGGAAAAAAGTTGAATGAGAATCAAAACTCTATATATATATATATATATATATATATATATATATATATATATATATATATATATATATATATATATATATATATATATATATATATATATATATATACATACATATATTTATATATGTATATATGTATACAGGGCGATTCACTGGAAGGTAGTCACCCGAAAACGCTTATCAATATCGATTACAGACGAAATTTGGATGGTTTGTCAACGTCTACATTTTGGTAGCCTTAAATTTTTTTCAAGTGGAGGTATCAACCCGATTTCAAGGTCACCTCCACTTTTCAAAGAGAAACCCGTTATTCTATTGGCCATAATTGGAAAGTACAAAAAAAAAGGAAACCAATAACTTACGATATTATGACCATGGAATGACCTTGAAATACAGAAAAATTTGCAAAACAGCAATTAGAGCTATGCAAGCAGAAAAGGCGGTGGTTTCAGACGCAAATGATGTTTCTATTGCATCGACATGTTCAAAAATTTGTCAATTGCCCAAAGTCTAATGGCCTAACCTAAAAATAAGTCTATTGGTCTAACTGGACGGTTTCTACCGATCCATCGATCCGCAAATTTTTGTCGTGCATTGTCCGCAGGACAGCCATCGTATTAGTACCACATTATTCCGCGGATCACTGTCGTTTTGCTTGCCTCGCTCAAAGTACCATTTTGCCAATTATTTGGTACTTCAATGTCGTAATACTGTAGGTGATTGGTTGTTTTTTTTTGTGGTCTACATTTCTGGCTAATAAAAAAGGGGTTTGCCCTTTGAAAAAGTGGAGGTGACCCTGAAATCAGGTTGATATGTCCACTTTAAAAAATCTAAGATTACGAAAATGTGACGTTGCTAAAATGTTCAAATTTCGTCTCTGACTTTTTCGACTAAAATCAATATTTGTGGGTGTTTTCGAGTGACTAACTTCTAGTGAATCACCCTATATATATCATATATATATCATCGGGGCAAGCGCGCGTTTCCCTGATAATTTTAGCGCCAGAACAAATTAGGCTAATGTATTACGAACCCGAAACTGGAGGGGTGATACCAGCTTCAGAGCGGCAAGGATGGTACGTGAGGGGTACTCGTTTGAATTATATATCAAGCACGGTGAGAACCTTTTTATGCCGGTAAATTTGCAAGAGTAGCAAAACATGTTATTATGCATAATGGAAAAAAGCAAAAAATGAAATTACATAATTATAAAATAAATATATGAACATTATGTTTTTTCGATGTAGATATTAGATGTATATCCCTTTACATACATTATTTTTGTCCTATTTATCCGAGTAAAAAATTTCTGAATAAATGGCGACCAAGTAGTTAAAAATTAAATTTTCAAGAATCGGAGACTACGCGCCGCGTACTCGTACGTATATATACAGCAAGCAAACTGAGCCTCTTTAAATTTCGACTTGAAGTTATGCGAAAAGGTGCACTATGATTAAAAAAAAACTATAATGAGATTTTGTAGGTGTAATGTTATTTTATTTTATTATACATAATAAATAATCAATCAAAAATCATAAATATATATCTCCTGTTTATTGAAATCTATTACAATTGTTTTTTATTTCATGTAAAATAATTCTCATTTCATTGTACCCGACATTAATTGTCATCATTTTCAAACTATAATTACTATTTCTGTATTTCCTTCAATTTAGATTTTCAATTATATATATCTCTCGTACAATTATTTTAAAAATTAATCAAAAGCTTTTTTAACTTCAAGAAAATTAATTTTTGAACTTTTTCGCCTTCAAAAAAATTGATTGAAATCTTTTTTATTTTAAAAGTTATTAATTTAAAACCTTTTTAACTTGAATCAAAATAATTTTTACTTAATTAACTTTTCTAAAAATGAATTCTAAAAATGTTCACATATTTATCATCAATATACGAGAGACACGAAACTAGGTGAATAATGAGATTGAAGTTTGAAGCGTTGGAGAGCAATACATTTTTTTTCGTTCAGCAAATCTACCTGCGAAAATCATTTACCCATTTTTTTAAGATGCTCATTTGAAAATCTGCAATCGCAATGTGCCCAACAATATACGGCATAACAAAAATTCTTCAAATTTCTCTATGATCCAAATTTTCATTTTATTTGTTCAAAATGTGATAAAAGAGTAGTAACGATGATTGATCGTGAGAATAAATTATCGTTACCTGAGTGTGGATCAAATCGAGGCTGCGATTATCGTCGATCGGCCAATTGTCCTCAACGATCTCCACGAGACCGCTAACCGTGTCGAGATCCTGATGGCTCCTGTATCGTCTCGGTGTTCTCGGCCAATCGAGAATATTCAGCCGATCGGGATCGCCGCGACTCGTGCGTCCGTACAACGGTGGATCCGGAAGTGAGGACAGGGCCGACGGTACCGAATATAAATCGCACGTCGAGTGCGAATGATAAGATCGCGACTCGTTGAAACGATCGTAAGAATCCGAAAGGTGCTGCTGACTCTTGGACAATCTGGAAATATCGAAATTCAAGAATACCGGTTTTTCGAACAAAAAATCGAGAAAAAATGAACAAAATTCAGTGTCTGATTAGTTGAATTAAGTGTCAATCAAAGATCTGGTTATGAGGTCCAAAAAGTTCACGATCTGTGTTATTTTCGCTCCCACGTAGAATAAAATCAATGATTTTCAAACTTGAAGATGTTTTATCGTACATTTTAAAAATGGAAAATAATTTTATTATTTAAAAATTAATAATTCTTTCGTAAGAAAATTAGGCCATATTTTTATTTTCATAAAATATAAGACAAAAAACAAAACAACATAATTGCCTGGTATTTTATTTTTCTTTTATTTAAATGTCCTTTATCTTTCATTTTTAATACACGATATATAATACGTTAATTTTACTAGCATATAAATTTTGTAATTTTAGCAAGTTTTTGAAAAAAAAAGTTTACGTTTATTGTGACGATAAAATGTGAACGTATTTTTTCAAAGGTTACATTTAAACTTTTTAACTTTTCAAAAAACCTCATCATTTTTCCGTAAAAATTGTCAACGTTTTTTTCAGCACCTTGCTTAAATTGCAAAATTTACGTTTTTGAGTTTCACGTAAAAGGTAAAATGATCAAATTAACGCATTACTTCGGTTTTTTTTTTACAATTTTTAGATAAAAATTATGATGGAAATGCTCTTTTACTAGAGAACAATTATGTTTCAATGAAGAAATTGTGTAGTACTGTCAAAATGGACGATAAAAAAGTTCTCAAAATTGGAAGAAATGTGTACGATTGATCTCTCGAGAAAAAAATAAATTACGAATACTGGTGCGTTTTTCGGTCTCCTGAATTCCCCCGTGAAGAAAAATCGGCCATGGAGAAGATAGAAAAGTCGAAAAATCAACCATCAAGAAGATCGAAGAACCGACCATCAAGAAAACGCGAGCAGAAAAATAAAAAATAGAGGCATTCGAAAAAAAATCCTGAATCCACAATTCAACCGTAAAATGGATTGGGCACACGATTCCAGTCGATCGAACTACTCCATTCTTTCCTTCTCCCGATTGGTGTAAAATTTATCGACCGGCTTTATCCAGCAAAGTGGATTCTTCGACCCTCTCAGCCTGCCTTTTTATTTCCGTGCAAAGAGTCAGGCTCACTCGCGCGCAGCTAATCGTAATAATCCCACCTGTCCTTGAGAGAATTGCGATCTATCAGCTTGGCTCGCGGTATCAATTGCGGCCTCCTCGGCAGTTCCAAATCCGGCTCGCCCAAATGAAATTCTCGGTCGCCGGTCTCTCTCCCTTTCCTCGTGTGATCCTCTGATATCACGGCCAAGCTTCGTGTTCGCTTGAGCAGCTTGCGACGATCCTCCGTATCGGTTGTGTGGCCCTCCTGCGACTCGTATCGACCGCTCGCCACCTCCCTGCGATCATTTTTCAACGTACCAAACACATTTACAATTGTAATTAATCGGAGAACGTCGTCAATCTTCGAGACCCTCGCGCGCAAACTCATCGCTCTTCATTCATTTTTTTTCAACGTAATAAATTAATGAACAAGTGTGATAATAATAAAACAAACTTTCAAACATTTTTTCTGAACCGTGAAAAAAATATATAAACAAATATTTGCATTTGTAGCATTCAAACTTCCTTTCAGTCTTTCGAAGTAAAATAATATGTAGTTTAGGTGGTTGCATATGAAACCACCAGCTGGCAGTACATGGCGTTAGGCATACCATTTTCTCGAATTGAACGTTGGCAATACAAATGATGAAAGGTCCATAGAGTCCGGCTAAAACGTCATAGGTGACATTTGTGCGACACGTTGACATCATCCATTTCAACTGTCTTTACAATGGCAAGTTTCGTGCCAAATAAGTCACATTTGAGGAAAGTTATGCTCCATTATTTCTTGGCAAAGAAATCGGCGGCGGAAACGCATTATTTGCTAGAGGAAGTGTATGCCGAACATACTCCATCGAGTACAACGTGCAAAGAGTGCTTTCGCCGCTGCCAGAGTCTCGAATGTCTCTATGGACATCAACGAGCGCAGAAAACACCCGAAAGAGGGCAGGTCGTGTATTACGACCTGCTGAAAGCGTCGAAAAGCATCACGGGGGATCGTTATCGACCGCAACTGATGCGTTTGAAGCGAGCTCTGCAAGCGAAAAAGGCCGGAATGGCAGAATCGCCATGCCAAGTTGATTTTGCAACACGATAACGCCAGGCCGCATGTTGCTCAACTAGCTGCCAAACAGTGTATACGAGCACAGTGCTTCCGTTGGAGTTTGAAGGGGCGACGGGGAGGTGAATAAGTGTGAAACTATCCACTGTGGCGGAAGCACGCATCTCGAGTGAGAAAAGAATATCGATTTTTTGACAAAACGATCTAATTTTTCCTAAAGTTTACCATCGTTCCAGTTCATTCGACTTGCTGATGTTGATGAGAGACAGGAAAGTAAACACAATTCAAGTGCTAATATTCTCCATACCTACAAATGAAAGTCCGTTTTTGTCTGTCCGCGATGAACTTCCCAACCACCCGTGCAGAAATTTTGACAGGGATACCCTATGTCCGATCAAATCCCGATCAAGATTTGTCATGGATTCCCCAAAACCGGTAACCCGGTTAGAATCCAACTTGCATCCGTATCGGAATATGTATGACGACGATGGCATATCTTTGAAAATTTTGGCGTCACGTGTATTTTCGGTATTACTATGAAATTCCTATCTATAGGTAGGAATTTCCATCTAGACGTTCCTATCTATAAAATTCCTATCTATAGATAGGAATTTCCAATTTCTATAGATAGGAATATCCAACGCAAAAGACTGAGATGGACGCAAAGGACGCCAAATAGTCCAAAATACGATAACCCAGTCGTAGTTTTCCATTTTTTATGGTGTTCTTGCCTTTCATTTTTTAAATTGATATTTTAATTTATCAAAAATGTATAAATGTTAATTATTTTTATAATAAATTTAACATGCAATAATTCCATTTTTGCCATTTTATTTCAGCCTCTATTTACCCGTGATCCTTCTAAGATTCCTCAATGATTCCATGGGGAATCTCTTTAGAGTCATTAAAGGATCCGGTTCTGGATCCCTAATGGAATCCAGTTTACGGATCTTACATTTAGTCTTAGAATCTGATCCGATATCGGACTAGATCCCGACTGGGAGCCCGGGATACAAGTCAGAATCCAGCTGTATCCCTGCCAAAATTTCTGCACGGGCAATGGTCCGATCTTCCTGCGGTTTTCACCAGTGTGTGGCGTATTTTCCGGTGCAGGTTATAGGCTACGTACCATTACGGTAGGTTATCGGGGGGCTGAGCAGTCAACAAAAATGTCGAACAAAAATGTCAGACTCGCAGAAAAACAAAATTGACAGCGGAAACATCCGCGCGCCCCCCTCGACACGTCGAGTGTACTGCTTCTGTTTTCATTTGACGTGACTGACGTATTTGAAACAGAGATCAATATAATGTTTTCATAATGCCGAAAAGAAAATCCGCCCCTGGTCGCAACAGTGCAGGTGCGAAAAGGAAGTGCGTCGCGACATTCAGTCGTTCGACATTCACGAAAGAGAGCCCCCGAGACGATATTTTCAGCCTATTTTGCCCCTCCAGATCCTCACAGTGGTAGGAGATAAAGGCAGTAAAGTAGCTTCGCATTCAATATAAAATGAGCTCCTACTTAACGCCTTGAACGGGAACAAATTTCCATTTTCTCCACTTGCAGGCGCTAAGGAGGACCTCGAATGGCACACGTATACACCCACAAGCATACACTATTACGCATATAGAGATACATATGCCTCAATACGCGCATGCGTAGACACACGTATATACCCGCGCACATACATGCCTAAGCATAAACCAACGCACGTATACTAGTACTTATACGTATGCATGCGTGCCTACTATAGGGATCCGCGTGTACATGCATACATGAGGGAAATTCCTATAAAAAATATTGTAACTGTTCGTCCAAGATCCATTTCTTCCACTTTGGAGAGTTGCTGGAGCTGCAGGGGTAAGTTTGAAGCGAATGCGAAAGGTTCGTTGGGTGGAGATAATGGAAAGGCCATTGGAAAAGTAGGCCTCTACGGCGAACGCGCGGTCCTACCTAGTCCAACGCATGACGGTTACTGAAAACTATCAGATCCTCTCTTTCGAATGCGACCATCCCCACCCTCGGTTCGTCGAAACAGCCAAATGCACGATAGGTCCAAACGCAATCAAAAGAGGAGCTGCAACGACCCAGCTAGGTTAGGTAGGAATATCAGGGCCTATGCAGGAGGTAAGCAGCAACGGAAGAGCATGTGGCGGCCCATAGTAGGACTTCTAGCCGTAAACAGACTCAAGTGAGGCTGGCATAGGATCAAAGGCCTTTAAAATAGGCTGAAAATTTCGACTCGGGCCGACATTGGCTAGGCTAGCCGTACATCTCGAAAATGGTCAACGAGTTTACTTCACAGAATCTAACGCCGCTGATATAGTCAACCATCCGAGAGAGACAAGTCTGCCTGCGCTCTTCAAGCTGTGTCCTAAATATTCGTTTTCCAAGACTTTGACATAAAACGAGGTGCCATCTTTTATACTTGGGACAACAAAACATTTAAACAAAGAAAGCAGGGTGTCCCCGTTGAAGAGTATCCAAATGTGAAAAAGTCTGGTGCACTCGGACGTGTCTACACCATCCTCCCTAATAACGCGGAGTGCTACTACTTGAGAATGCTACTTCGCGCCGTGAAGGGACCCACGTCGTTTGAACACTTACGAATGGTCAATGGTGTCGTGCATCGTTCATTCCAGCTGGCGTGCAAAGGGCTGGGCTCACTGGAGGACGACTCTCACTGAAGCGATACCCCGACCGAAGCCGCCTTGGGTTGCTCTGCTTTCTCTCTTGGGTATCTATTCTCAATGATATTGGTATTCTGTCACGCATTATATCCACTGTCGCTGTGGATCGCACACAGGAAGAGCATTTCGGAGGATATTTTGCATCGCATCCGTACAGAACGCTCAGACGACAGAATAAATTTTAGTGATACTATCTACGATTTGACTTTGGCGGAACTTAGTAAAATAGTGAGGTCGCAATTGGACAAGTACCTGCATGATTTCGGTCACCCTCAACCAAACGTAAATTACTGGTGACGTAGAAGTCCTTTGGGAGACGTCGACAAAAAACGAGCTTGCACCCGAACGAAGCCGGGTACGAAAACTAGTCATTAATACAATAAGAACGGTTTGTCAGAAATTTTCAAGGTTATAGTCCAATGGGTCAAGATGAATACAAGCTGTCGCAAAGCCGCAATATTTTACATCGTACCACTATCTACGTTAGGGAGACGTGATAAAACTATAAGAAAGGGTGAAATGAAACTAGTAGAGCCTTCGGTTGCCCTGCAACCGGTGCTTCTACCAGAGGAAGAAGAAGCACTAACAAATGATTTAATAGATATGGAAGCAAGATTATTCGGACTAAATACTACAGAACAGGTTGGCTTATCAAATTACCGGTATCGAAAATGGAACCATTTTTATGTGGGAAAGATGCCAATAGTTAATACATCTTCCCTCGCATATGGGGTAAGATAGGAAAAACAAAGGTTCGATCAAAAACACATATCGTACGCTAATAATCAGAGCAACTCAATCTTTTGTTTCCAAGGTAAAAGATTAATAAATGTTGCTTAGTTTGAAAGAATAATTAAAGTTCACTGATTCATATGTATTGTTCCATTTGAATATGATCTCAGTGATCTCATGTTGCCCCTCCCCCTACTTGGAAGGAGTGAACTGGGAAATCCTACCCCATCTGCCATATTCCCCAGACATCGCCTCCTCCGATTACCATTTGTTCCGGTCGATGCAGCCAGCGCTTACGGCTTGGCAATTCACCTTGTACGAAGGAGTCAAAAAATGGCTTGATGACTGGATTGCATCTAAAGAAGCCGAATTCCTCCTGCGTGGAATTCGATTGTTGGCCGAAAGATGGGCCAAGGTTGTCGGTTTCGATGGGCAATACTTTGAATAAAGCAATTTGTCGATTTGCTACCCGCTATCTTTTCGTGCCCTTAAAAATGGACGGTTCCATACGCAATCACCTAATATATACATTCGAACGCCGCCTACGCAAACCTCATCGTCATGTCAAAGTCTCCTTCGGCGCTTGAATAATACGCCTATCGCAACTTATATCATCATTAGCATCTCGTATTTTTCTCACGCACACTTGCGCACGCGTTGTCCCGCATCCGGGCACCTGAGCGACGAAAAGTGCCGGGAGAGACAGGGAGGAGGCTTACGTAACTCGATGAGCGACCGAGGAGTTATCGTAACGACGCGGGCACGCTTTTGTAACGGAGTCTTGATAATGACCGCGTGTTAAGGTAATATTGGCTTTCTCGAATCTCAAACTCATCTTCATGGCACATGGTTCCATACATACGGGGCTTTCGAGATCAAATGACCATGGATGCCATTTTTCATTGCTTTTTTGGTGCATTGAAGAAGAAAGTAAACTAACCGATAATACAATTATTGGTATTATTATTATTATTATTATTGAGCTCCTGATGCATGAGGGCATAGGGAAAGTAAGGAAAACCCGTGCCGATACAGAGAAGGGAGCGGGGTACGTTAGCGGTGTTCATATGAATTAGATACTGAACCCGGAAAGATATTTCCATTTCAGTAGATCTGCAAAAGCACCAAAAAGAACTGAATCTTTCAGTTTTTGCTGCTTTCGCAGATCTACTAGATTACGAAAAAAAAAAATCAACTAAAATCGTGTAATTATAAAATTAATATACATGTATACATTTAAAAAATAAAACGTATATATATGTATATATTTTATAGGTATCAAATGTATATACAGGGTGTCTCAGAACTGATGGTAGTCCTTAAAATGGGGGGTTGGGGGTGAAATTCCAATTCGATTGATATACGTATGTATGGGTCTCAGATCAACCCCTGAATTATTATTAATTTTTAAAGGCGGGCCAATCAGGTGCACCCGATAAGCCAGCGTACGTGCGTATAGTGTGCCGGTAGGTGCGGTGCTCCCGCCAGCCACCACCACACGCGCGTATCGCTACTCCCACGTACGCTGGCTTATCGGGCGCACCTCATTGGCCCGCCTTTAAAAATTAATAATAATTCAGGGGTTGATCTGAGACCCATACATACTTGTATCAATCGACTCAGAATTTCATCCCCAACTCCCCTTTTCAGGGACTACCATCAGTTCTCGGACACCCTGTATATGTATGTATTTCATAGGCATAACATTTTTTGCTCTTTTTCATTTACGCAATCTTTTTCCAATGATACTCATTGGTAATCGACAACCTTGATATCTAAAAAAAAAATTGGATAACAATATAGATATAGAAAGTATAAAATCGAACCATCATTGCATTCCAAGGATGCAATGACGTTGAAGTTTGTATAGTTGGCATCCAACGATTCTTGTTTGTTATTTTTTCATTTTTATTATTATTCGTAATTATTATACGTTGAAAAAAACGTCAATATGGAAAAAATACGAAAAAAAGCGATCCATAGATTTTCATAGCCTAAATTGGCCAAAAATTTATGTTATCAACGAAAAATAATAAACTTTCGTTGCCTTCCAACTATGCAAACTTCAATATCATAGCATGCAAACTTCAAATTAATGGACCCAGACGGAAAAAAAGGAAAATTCCAACAGCGTCGATTTCCACATACCGAAGGTTCAAAAAAAGCCTCCGCGGTTTTCGCTCCATCTTCGTTCAAACGGGCAGACGGATAAAATTTCCAAAAATCCGCAATGTCGTCTGAACATCGTATTCCAACCCTACCAGCTCAATTCCACCCCGAAAAAAACCAATCTACAGAAAACCACTACAATTTTCCAATATTGGTATAAAAAGAGAAGAGCCCTTGAAAGGTTTTCTGGGAAAAAACACGACTCGAAGAAGCTGCGACGAGCTGCTCGTACAATATTTTTCGAGTACACGAAAAAAATTATTAGACACTCCTCTTTGTGCACGTTGTAATCGACGAGAAAGCGGCGATGCCCAGGCTGCTTCTTACATTAGTTACAGCCTGTCCATATCGAAAAGCGGCGTTCATTCATAATGTTCAATTTTGTGTTTTTTCCTTAGATCCCATCTTTTCCTTCCCTCGAGCCTACCCCGCGCTGCTTTTCGACGCTCTTTCCAGTACGCTTTTCTTCTCTGCGAAAGGGAATAAAGAAGCCCGTGTAATTCCTTAAAGCCAACGACGAGGCGAATCCCCGAGAACGGAAAACGGATAAGAAGATCATATTGTATAGTGGGTTTGTGTTCGGCGAACTTTTTTTAATAACGAGTCCGGATACGACGAGCAAAAGCTGCGAGAAATGACAGAAGAGGAAGAAGAGCAAAATCTTTCGTTTTATTGTTATTTTTTTTCTCATTTCTGTCAATTTTTCGTTTCTCTGTCTTCCTTCTCTCTCATCATTATTAGAATTATTTTTATTGTTTATTATATGCTATTTATATAATATTATCAACTTGATATTATTAAATTATTATTTAAATTCGTCTATTATTTTCCTGCGTTCCAATGTACACCCTTGGGGTTTTTGCGTGTTGCCCTTCCCAATACAAATTTAATTAAATTAAATCCATTTAAAAAAGTTAAACGAAATTTTATTTACTGCCACTCCCAATCTGCACTTCGCTAATCTTATTTATGAAAATCAATTATTATTCATCATTGATTCATTATTATTAATATTATAATTATTACGCTTTTATTATTATAATGTTTTTTTATTATATTATATCTATAACATAATTCAATAATATTATAATTATACTGAATTATACTGATATTATTATTGAGATTATGATTATTGTATTTAGTATTATTATCACTGTTACTATTATTAATATTGCATTAGTCAATTTGCCTTATAGCTTGCTGAGGCACAAATAAAGTTAAATAAATCAAAGCAAAGTCTGTATTTCTCTTTTACCCTCTCTCTATCTCTCTCTTTCCCTTGCTTTTACAAGTGGACTCAAAATCACGTTTCTTTTTAATCAGCATTTATTTTTTTTCACTTTCCTTACTTTCAGAATATAATTGCCCGGGCCGTTCTTATTGTGGAAAAGATTGCCAAGTTTTATCGGTGAACGCGACTGGTGCGAGCTTAATCTCGAGTCGTATAAAAGTCAGAGTCAATCTCGTGTGCCTTCGCGCGCGCCGCTGATTGCGTGCACTTTCGTACGTATGTATTTAAACGTTCGATCGAACAATATTGTGAGTTGCGTCATTACCACGACGATAGATGTAATTGACCCTCTTAAATACGTTTTGTGGTCAGGCTTGCGGCACTACGTATCCGATTTTTTTTCAACTCTTTCGTACTAATAAGCTGGACATTTGAAGAAAAAAACAGATTTAAAAAAGTTTATCATTTTCTGCAAATTCCTCCAGTGTTCGGTTTTGTTCTGTTCTTTGTGTTGAATTAAAATGATTATAATCGTTATTAACAATGCATATTCGTATTCTTATTAATAGAAGTATGTATCAGTAAATAAAGAATTGCGAATAATAACAATAATAATGCAATTGTATTATTTTGTACTCATAGATAATAAAATATAAATAATAATAATTATTGTGATATTTTTTTCCACGTAAATAAGAATTTGAAAATAACGATAATAACAATAAAATGATGGGTCGAAAAAAATCAATTAACAAACGAAACACGAAACGTCAAACGGTCTTCGAATATTTCCATACTAAAAAAAAAACCCTTTTTTTTCGAAAAGAATGTATGAAATGAAAAAAATCCTCTCTTCGAACAGTACCGCAAACTTTTCGAAAAAAATGTATCCAAAACTATTATTTTTTCGAACAGTGTAGAAAACTACACGTGAAAAAAAAACTCGTTCACACTATTCACAAAAAAATGATCGACTGAGAACCAACTGCGAAAGAAAAAGACTTTTTTCCTAAAGCGAGTAACATATCGAGCTACCTTATCGCCAGATATGGTATCGAGCATTGGGAAAAACTCACGCGCGAGTCTCGTATTATTTATTTCTTTTTATCTCTTTTTCCTCGTACATTCCCGAATGCCTGGTGGATGTGCCGTTTAACATCCGGCCAATAAAAGACGTCACATGCATCCAATAGCAATTCGTACTTTATGGAAATATATATATGTATATACATTTTCCGACACGTACAGGTAGCCGAATCGATTATACTCGGGAGAGAGGTAATACATGTGCGATGGTACACCTAAGTACCTGAGACACGTACAGGCTCCCAGAGGCGTGTATATCAACATCGTACACGTTCCCCGTAGGCGTCACTGCCAACGATGACAAAGATGAAAGGAAGGGGACCCTCCCCCCCCCCCCCCACCTCGCCCTCCTAACCTCTCACTTGGACATATACTGACACAAAGGCATCGAGACAGGAATATTCTAGCGCTCTGCTTCTGAGGAGACCGGAAGAAGTTCCGGACCCCACTGTGAACAACCGACAAGACTGACGTACGAGGTCTTTGACAGTTCCTCGTTATATCCACTATAACTACGAGATTATAATAGGACGTCGAATAAGTTTACGCTGTTTTTTCCAACAGATGGCGTAACCAGAACTGCGTGCATGTACTTTAAGGGCTTACTTCACTGTAAACGTCTAAAATTAAGTGATTTTTTGCTACTTTTTTTTGGGTGGAAGGACAAGTGAGAGGATACTAACATTCAAGGATGTTGGTAGTCACATCTTCAAGTGGGGGAAAAACATTATATTAAAAAATTATACTACATGGTGACGCTGAAGGCATTTTCGCGAGGCATGGTGAATTTGAGACGCTCTGCGGCACGCAGTATAACTGACGCGAGTTTGAATTTGGATGAAAATTTAAAAAATCTATTACTCATGAGTATCTATGATATCATGACCTTGAAATAATATCATGTCGATGGATTTTTCTGAATATTGGCTACAACATCTTAATTTTTTTAAAACCTTGTTCCTATTTGAAAAAACAATGATGATCTTAAGGGGTAAGGCCACAGTAGAATTTTCGAAAAATCGATTTTTTTTCGCTAAAACTGTACTTTATCATCATAGGAATAAGTTACTATTCGATTTATAGCAAGATCATTACTTTTTCACCGACTTTGAGCGTATAACGTAAGTCCACCCGAGTCGAAATTTTTAGCCTCCTCTGAACCCTCGCAGGACCCATTTCTTTTGTAATACATAAGCCGCCAGCCTCCGTTGAACCTACGAAACCTCATGTGTCGAGTTCAGTGCCATGAAGAGACCTCCTCTTGGCCCAAGGTAGCCTCTGCTAGACCTCCCAAACCTTCTCTCGACCCCCAGTTTCGGTGAAACGTGCAGAGCACAGGCCTCCTTAACCTGCTTTCAATCTCAAACTGTTGCCTCGACCCCACCTAACCTGCTTTCGGCCCAAATTCGATATCTCCTCCATCATCATTCCATTGTGACCTGATCGGTAACCCGTTCGATGACGAAAATAATACGAAATTAATAAAAATACATCGTCCCCTTATCAAATTAATAGTCCAATATTAATATGCGAAAACAATCAAATTTGCTCAATATCGATTTATTATTATTTTATAGGCAATTGATAAAAGAATGCTTGTGTATACAGTCTTACTCCAATTCTATCGGATTAATAGGCATTTTCCTGTGAGAAAAAATCTCACAGGAAAATTCTTTAAAAAATGCCAGTCTATCCAGTATAAGCTTACGCGACGTTTTTCGTTCTTGACATTTCTTCTTAAGCCCTCTAGTTCTTGAGTTACATTGCATTATCTAGAATTAGTCTTTTTAGCAAAAAATGAAATAACATTGCGAAAAAAATCGTACAAAACTTTATAAAAAACGCAAATGAAGTTCCTGCTACCCCGTTTAAGTTCATCATGGATAAACGTAACAATTTTTTTTCCATAAGTCATGCGTTCAATTCTTGATGGTCGAAAAAAAGCCGAAAATCAGTCACGCATAAAAGTGCGTACCGGGTCGAAAAGAAAATGATAAAAAAATATTTCAGAAAAGCAACATACAGCTGAATTTATTCCCGTCAAAACGCCGTTCGGTAAATTTGGTTATCTTTTTTTTACGAAGCTATGTGACTTTTAGTGCAGCAAGAAATATCGACTGGTGTATCCAAACATTTAAGCGACGGTATATATTATATAATACTTTATATATATATATATATATATATATATATATATATATATATATATATATATATATATATATATAATACTCGAAATATGTGGTTGCGTTAATATATTCGAATATACACTACCAGTCAAAAGTATTCGGACACTTCAGATAACTGCAAAACTTAATATCACTTTGGATCATTGCAAACTTATGGTAGAATAATAATTATTTTACGAAGATACTATAAAGCTCTGTGAAATTACTTAATCATATAGATCTTTATAGTATCTTCGTGAAATAATAAATGAAATGAATTATATTACTCTAACATTATTTGGCAATTATCCAGCGATCAAAAGTTTTGCGATTATGTGGAGTGTCCGAAAACTTTTAGCTGGCAGTGTATATCTAAATAACATATAATGTTGATTTCTATATGGAACGATAGGGTGTTAATTATAGTCTATTTCATGTTCTGAAGGATTGAAATTGTCGGTTTAGAATTCAACCTCATTCGATTTTTTCTTTTTGTTTTTGTTCGTTTTGTTTTTTTTTGTTTATTCAATAATGAGTTGATAAATGGCGACGGCCGATTACCGTCGATTTCAAATAAGATGTTTGATTTTTCCTTGTTTTCATTTTTAGCACGTCGAAAATTAAAAAAATATTTCCACGTGTATGTATGAAGCATATTTTTATTTTTTCCCGCTAAATATTATGATATTAACTAACCGCGTCTATTTGATTTTTTTAAAATTTGTATTAACTAGATTTTTCATAGAACCAAATTTTTCCTATTGCATTCCATTATTAAAATGATTGATTTTAAAAATGTTTATTTATAGAAAATCAATCTATTTAATACCGTCCAATAACTACATATTTTATTTGATCCTAATAAATCTGTGATTCGGTTTCATCAGTTTAACATTTTCATCTGTTCAAAAAAACAATTTAGTCAAGTTCACTGAATGGATCTAGTTATTTTTTTAAATTTACCTTAAATAGAATATTTGTAGAGTTAAGCATTTTTCTATTTGATTGAACTAATGGTCCATCTTTATTGCAACACTCATATCAAGGGGGCGGGGGGCAGTGAAGGTGGAGAGAGAGGAATTCACTACCCCCCGCCTATTTTATATATATATATATATATATATATATAATTCCTCTCTCTCTCCACCTTCACTACCCCCCGCCCCTTTGATATGAGTGTTACAATAAAGATGGACCATTAGTTCAATCAAATAGAAAAATGCTTAACTCTACAAATATTTTATTTAAGGTAAATTTAAAAAAAATAACTAGATCCATTCAGTGAACTTGACTAAATTGTTTTTTTGAACAGATGAAAATGTTAAACTGATGAAACCGAATCACAGATTTATTAGAATCAAATAAAATATGTAGTTATTGGACTATATTAAATAGATTGATTTTCTATAAATAAACATATACATACACACACACACACGCGCGCGCGCGCGCGCGCGCGCGTGTGTGTGTGTGTGTTTGAAAAATCTATAGCTTATGTGATACAACAAATAGTTGGAGGTATTCATTTGGTCTCTTATGCCATATCAGCGACCAAAATGTTATAAGCATTCGGTAGCATAGGGGCAGCGGCGCGTAGTTATGAGTAGGTAGGACTAGGTTCAAATCGCATATAGGGCAAATATTTTCTTCGAAAAAAATCATTTCCAAAGGCCAGGGAATGACGAATTACGATGAAAAATCCTTGTAGCAAAGCTCTCAAATAATGCGTTCATTTTATTTTCGATTTATGAAATATTTTTTGCATATAGTAGACTAAGCTTTACAGTGTACATTGTAAGCAAATGAAGATTAATTTGAATCTCATCTTTATTAACATATATAAATATATTTGAAAGAAATATGATCGTAGTAGGCTGGGAGACAAGGAAAAAAACCTATTTTATTTAAATAGATTCTATATAAATTAATTTTTTTGTTTAGCCGTGTACAGTAGGCCGAAAGGGGGGGCAGTAGGTTCTGCGGGAGCGCACGAAGTAGGCCCACCTGAGGTTCCGTAGGTTCAATTGTGACCCTCCCTGACCTCCTTTGAGTCAAAAAGTCTACTTTCTGCCATGCCGGAGGTTCATCGGAGGCTCTAACGCATGGTACTTTCAAACATTGTACCCTCCTTTAGATACCCAATAATCCGCTCACGCCGATTTCTGCTCGCCTTCATTTTGTGGGTTGAACGCGGCTCGAAAATTTCGACTCGGGCACCAGCCAGAGGCATATATAACGTAAGCCCACGGCCAGAGGCATATGTAAAACTTTAAACGCGTTTTTCTAGAAACAGCTTTTTTTCAATTAGCGTGACAAATAACTTCAACAATTTTCACTCGATTTACTTCAAAATTCAAAAGTTACGTTCCTAATTGCATTTCGCAAAAAAGTACGTACGGAATTTCTGATTAATCGAAAACTTTTCATTTTATGAGCAGTTTTATTCGAAATTTCATTGAAATTTCGCTGAAAATTCATGTCTTCAGTTCAAATACCTGCAACTTTTGAATAAAACCATATTTTCTAAATTCCGTACGTATTTCTCTAGGTATTCTAATGTAGATTGACGAGAATTTTTGTTTTTTGTTCGAGGTGAAAAATTGTGGATCCTAAATGTCACGCCGCAGAGCGCCTAAAAAAAGATAACAATAGAAAATATTAGTAGTCGGCCATTTTGTACACAAAAAATATATATATTTTATAACAGCTTGATATTCATACTAAATAGATGTGTAATTAATTTTATGAACGAATCACTTTTTCAGACGAAAAAAAATTGTTAAATTCGCACATGATTTCATACCCATTACTGTGGCCTAACCCCTTAAGAACGCAAAAACTATCACCTTCACAAAAATGAACTTTTTATCACTGTATCAGCCCTCCGAAATCCATCAAATCACCTCCTGACATTTTTTTTTCGTCACTCTATAGGCAACGGTGACATTTGAGGGGGGGGGTCACGTTAAATGGTCTACCCTGTAGATTGACCAACACACTCTTTGTACAGTAAGTGTGCCTTTTACTGATCGTTTTTACCTTTGGATCGACATCACGCGAAAACATGACGACAAATCGAAAATCTATTGACATTTTATCGATGTAATGTGATTTTCTCCTATTGATCTTGTTTAGATAATTTTTTGATCCGTCCACTCAATTTTGAGATCTCATATATATATATATATATATATATATATATATATATATATATATATATATATATATATATATATATATTTATATATATATTTGTGACATGATGTTGATGTTTGCATCGTTTTAATGAAACGTAAATCTTTTTCCATTATTTTATTCCGTTATTTTTATTATTATCTAAATTTTCCTTTCGCCAATTCAGATTGCAGATCTCTGTATTAAGAATCGCAAGTAATGACGTTCTAGCGATGACTTTAGCAGCGTAAATATGCCAAGAAAAAAAATCTGGCAGTCAAGAAAATTATCACTTCCATTGCAATTCCGAAATGCAAAATTCAGCATCACGTTGCGTTGCTGTGTGTAATGTTCTTCAAACACTGCATGATGTTGAACTTTACATCGTAGGAACCCAACGAAAGTTGATTTTTCTTCTACAGGTCAGAATTTCTTTGCCGATTTAGGTCACGAAAATCACCGAAACAGTTTCTTGTATTCTCATTACAGATCTGCGACCTTAATGGATAAACAAATTATTGATCATAATAAAAATGAGGAAATGAAAAAAAAAATGTTTAAAGAACTTTCGTTGCCTTCCAACGTTGCAAACTTCAACGCCATAACACTGCCTCCTATTTCTATCCAACAAATGTTATTGTCCAACATAATAATATTCTGCACCATGTATTATTTCCCTATTCCAGAACCAATTTTCTTAACAGAGTTTGTCCACGTAACTCAACCGATGAGAAAAAATGTTCTAAAAAAATGTCCCGTCATGATAAAAATTCAATAACGAGATTGAAGGACCTTTTTGTTCGTTAAATCAATCTGAAACGTAATCCGATCGTAGATTCGAAAAACAATTTCGGATCTTCGGCACGGAGGAGAAAAAAGCGGAAGAAAAAAAGATCCGGGCTCAAAGTGCACGAGAAAAATCGGATAGAAAAAAAATGAGGAAACGACGAATCGACGATTGCCTCGTGACGTACGTATAGTGAGGAGCACTGGACTGATGATTGAGCCAGCGAAAAATAAAAAGTCAAACCAAGGCTTCGTAATCAATGAGCGCACTGCGTGACTAATATTCAACTTTTTTTTTATCGATGCTTTTCGCGTTTTTCATTCTTATCCCTACCAATTGCGTTCTCGTTTCTCTCCGTGCCTCGAAGGATGAAGGATGCGAAGAGAAAAAAATGCATACAGAGTCGCCGAAGCGATCGTTTCCGCGAGTTCCGTGCTCATTACGAGCACATTCAGCAAGGAGGAAAAACAAGGGGCACACGCGATTATGCGAATCAGCCAAAAAAAGGGAGGTCGAATGTGAAAAGGACTCCGAAAGAGTATTTAAAGAAAAAAAAATCGAGAAATAACCTCGGCTCCGCTGTAATTCTAAATAATGTGAAATAAAGTAGAGTAGACTACAAAAAAAATAGTGACGTGAATTAGAGTAGACAAAACAAAATCAGGTGAAATAAATTTGAGTAGATTTTGAAAAATTACGCAAATCAAATTGGAGTAGGCTTTAAAAAAATACGTGCAATAAATTAGAATAGACTAAAAAATCACGTAAAATAAATGAACGTAGACGACAAACAAAAATGAAGTAGAATAAAAAAAGGCAGAAAAGTCAACACCTTTTCATTCATATGATAATTTTTTTTCGTCAACAACAACACCAGTGCAGGAGGAAGAACTTGAGGGAAAGATGAGGAAAAATGGTCAGAAAGTAAAAACAACAAAAACGAGACTAAACGAAAGTAATGAAAAAAAAAACGCTTATCTGAGAGGAAGAGAAATAGAACACGAATTTAAAAAAAAAAACACATAACGTAATAATACTAGAAAAGCGGGACAAACATTGAACGAAAATGCCAACACAAAACGAAGTAAACCAAACAAAAATACAAATACAGGCGCACAAAAAAATACGAATGAAAATATCAATACAAAAAGACAAATACAAAAATGAAAAAGGAAAAAAGAAATACTAATTCAGAACCACACAAATACGATAGGGAAGGAGAAAAAAATTAAAATCCTAATAAAAGGAGAAGAGAATCTGGGGGGAGGGGGCTATGTAAATAAAAACTATCAGAAATCCTAATATAAGAGGATAAGAATACGATAAAAAAGGAAGAAAATAAAAATACTCATACAACGAGAAAAAAACATAAAAAAGAAAGAAAATACTAATACTAAAGAACAAAAACACACGAAAAAAAGTATTAATACAAAAGGATAATAAAACGATACCAAAAGGAAAAAATTAAAATACCAATACAAAATAAAAATAAGATTAAAAAAGGAAAAGAATAATTTTAAAAAACCAATAGAAGGATAATGATTCTGAACACATCAGTTCAGCGAGTATGCACAACAAACCGTGAAGCCCACAAACATACAGAACTACACATTTTAACTCATTTTTTGAATGACATCCCATTCTGTTCTACCCATAATGCGATTCCACTCGTATTCCACCCCCTACCTAACCCCCAATTATCGATAAAAAAAAATCCCGTCTCCGACTGGAACCATCGAGAGCTGTTCGCGTCTCGCGATAAAGACGAGCACGAATTCAATGGAAAGTCTCCCTCGCATCTTGAACGCAGAGTGGAAACGGAGGGTGAAAAATAGGACGGAAACAAAAAGTGAATCCAAAAGTTTCCAGCCCCGAGACATCTGCCGATTTCTCGGGCTTGAAATACTGGAGCAAATCGCTAGGAAGGAGAGTGACGAGTAGTAGAAGGAAGAGGGAAAAGTGTCGCAAAGCATATGGGATAAGAGGGCCGAAAAAAAGCCAAAAGAAATCCAACAAATGGAGACGAATTTCGCGCTCGATCGCACTCTCGTGTAACTCACCCCGTGGAAAGTCTCCTCGATAATCTCTTATCGCTCGTTATCCATTTTGCCCCCGGGAAAAGTGCACTCCCCCACCCCCGCGGTGGGTCCCTCGATTAATTATTTAATTCCTCGTCTCGTTGACACGCGAAATTATTTTCATTATTTTCGAATCAATTATAATCAATCAATCCTGCCCTTTTTCACGAAAAATCGTCGGTTTTCCAGTATTTTTTCATTATTTTTATCAACAATTTTCCTTTTTTTTATCGACCTGGCCGCTACTTCCGGAAAAGCGACACACGTCAAATCATTTCCGAAAAAAACGTCAAAAATATTTGGCTCATCCGAAGTCAGCGCGGATCGCAAACCCAAACAAACCCAAACCGAATTTGCCGGATTATCATTCACTAAATGACACAGCCATATGTATATATGTACGTATGTATGTATATATGTGAATGCGATCGTAACGGAGCCCGGACACACTTTGCCGGGATCCTTTGCCACACCGAGGCTTTTCTACGATCGGAGTCTCGACTCTCTTCTCTTAGATTCCACGAGGAAAGAGCCACGAGAACGAGAGTGGGAGAGCCCGTCTCGTTCGTTCGTACCTTGACGTTAGTGACGTCACGAGCCGCGACTATGTACCACGAGACTACTTATGACATTCGTAATAATGAAGCGCGAACTTGTCGTTCATTTTCACCTCATCTCGTTATTCCTCATTTTTTTTGCTTTTTCCCCGTCTCGCTCTTTTTTTTCCTTCTTAAACCCAAAGAATCTCGTTTTTTACCACTTTTTTTGAAGCCAGGTAAGTTACGTCTCGTTTTTTACCATTTCTTTTTTCCTCTTTTTCTAATACAAATAAACCTTATCTTGTTTTTCTCGCTTTTGTTCCATTTTTCAAAAACAAGCCTTATTCCATTTTTTTCAAAATTCTTTTTCCCTTCTTTCTACACCCAAACGACCTTCACCTTGTTTTTTCCTTTTGTTTTCAAACCCAAACAAACCTCAACTTCTGTTTTCCTTTTTTTCAATCCTAAACAAGCCTCATCCCACTTTTATGATTCTTTTCTCTTTTTTCTAGACCGAAGCAAGCCTCATCTTGTTTTTTAATATTTTTTTTACCCAAAAAAAGCCTCAAAGTGTTTTTTTTTTCTCTTTTTCCTAATCCCAAATAAGCTTAATTTTGTGCTTAATTTTTTTTCCGAACCCAAACAAGCCTTAATAGGTTTTTTTGCTTTTTTTATAAACCAAAAGAAGCCGCATCTTGTTTTTTCTCTTTTTTTCGAACCCAAACAAGCCTCATCTCGTTTTTCCTCACTTTTTCCCCGTGTTCTTAAACTCAAACAAGGCTCACCTTGTTTTGATCCCTGCTTTATAGCCGAAACAAACCCAAATAAGGCTCATCTCGATTTTCCTCTTTTCCTACGTTCTTTTTTCTTTATACAAATCCTAGCAAGCTCTATCTCGTTTTCTTTCTTGTTTTTAATCTCAAACAAGCTTCATCTCGTTTGTTCCTTTTTTTTAAACCTTAAGAAGCCTGATCTTGTTTTTTCCTCTTTTTTAAACTCAAGCAAGCCTCATCTCGTTTTCTTCTTGTTTTCAAGCCCAAAAGCCCCACGTCGTTTTTCTTACTCTTTCCTTGTTTTCGAACCCAAAAAATTCAAATAAGCCTAACCTCGTTTTCCCTCTTTTCCTTGCTTTCAAACCCAAATAAGCCTCATCTCATTTTCATTTTCATGAAATCTTTTGTTCCTCATCTCTCGCTCGATCGTCTCCGATCTTTTATCTTTATGACCCCCCCCCCCCCCGTCCGCCCCCGATTCAATCGTGTTCCGTACCGTACACCTATACACATATTTCGATATATCTTTAGTGCTCACGGAGGAGCTCGCGCGACTTTGAGCAGGACCCCGTCACGGACTTGCGGATCTCGTCGTTTTCTCGTTTTCGTATCCGAAGGACATCACGACGAAAATCTACACAGGATCGAGGTACCGCGCAATGAGGGCACTACAACTTTTAAGATGCCTCACCTTTCGACCTAAACCTTTCTGTCAGCCTTCCTCCAGCGATCACCTCCTTTCCCTCTCCATGCACAGGTGAAATTAAGGCACGGCTATTTACGAAGCGACATCGTCGTCATATCTTCCACATGATCGCTACATATGAGCGGACATGTACGATCGTATCCAAGAAACCAAGTATCCTGTTTACCCAATAGGAATAGATCTTTTTTTTGTTCTTTTCACTCAGACAATCACCCCCACTCGCTCAACGATTGAATTGAGCCTAATAGCCTCAAGGCCCCTGACGATTGTGTTTCGAATTAATTGGGGTGCTTGAATTTGTTACGAATTTTATTGCTCAATTATCATGTATATTGCTACGATGAATATATAAAACTTTTAAATAGTTAAAAAAGAACGCGGAGTCATTTGAAAAATCCCCTTAACAACATTATTGTGTGTTTTACCATTAAAAAAGTGCTGGTTTACCTTTAAAGTGATTATTTTTTGTTTTAATTGAAACAATGGTTTTATTATATTGTTTTCCATTAATAAATAGAACCAAAAAGATGAAATTACTTATAAAATAGCCAATTTAAATGTACGTATTATGCAAGTGTACGAGAAGCGTTGCACACAATTGTTAAATCGTAGAGATAGGTAATGTTATGAAAAAAGGTTTTATTTTCGTTTGACAAAATTTTAGTATTATAATAGAAAAATGGACTTCGCCATTGTAAACATTTTATTAATTTAATTACGTTATATAAATAATGCTGGATAGTTAAGTACGTGTAAATAATTAAAAACAATTTCAGTATTTTACTTATGATATAATAATTTATAAACATTCATATCGAATCGTGTCGATATTTTATTTATATAATTTAATAATACTCATAAATGATTATACTGTAAATTGAATATTTCGTTGATATTTGATTATTTACAATTATAATTACGTTATATGAATAATTCTAAATTTATATAACATTTCTTTTTAACAATTTATGTGTATAGAAAATGTACATTGTTCGATCGGGTCTGTTTGAGTTTGTTTGTGATTCTAATTCAAACGTCAAACAAACCCAAACAATGTAGCAATAGCTACACAAAGATTTTATTTAGATTTAATTATTTACATGACTTAATATAAATATCAATAAATTATTATATTATTAATTGATCATTTTATGGATATTCAATCATTTGCATGTACTCAATGATTCAGCATCATGTATATAACGTGATTGTATACATTTTTCATTGGCTTTGTTCGGGTTTTATAGTCACATACTGTAACCCATACAAACCCAAACAATATGTATATTACAGTAATATATATAACGTACGTTGCACATAACTATTCAAAGCCAAAGGTTAACACAATAAATAACGTAACAAATCCCAAACCTGAAATTGATCTAAAACGATTCCAAAAATTTTACAACTTCTTTCTTGCTACGTTTTCTTTGTTCGACTAAATAAAAATGCTGCTCGTTCGAGCTAATTCTTCATTACGTTTTTTTTCTTACCAGCATTAACTTTTCCTCCTGGCTGGAGACTCGGAGGGGGGGGGGGGGGAAACACCTAGCAAGAATGATAAACTTCCTCACCCTGGAAACAGCTTTTCGACAAACATTTCGTTTTCAAATTCATTTTTTAAATATTTCTTTTTCGCTCTCTTTCTTCACCGTGAAGCAGAAATCGTACGTGTGGAGAACTCGAATGGCGAGCAGTCATTTTTCTCCGTACTTTGTACCGCGACGAGTTATAGACATTTGAAAATTCGTGCAGTGTGTCAAGGCCGTGACACCTCGAGCGCAACACAACGCCACGAGGTATACGACAATTTGTAGAATCTCCGAGGCGTACTACATTTATTGTTTTTTGTTTCGTTCCTTTTTTTATCGCAAATTGTCCACTTGAATTCCGGATGCTAATTCTCAACGAGACCTGCGCACGACAAGTGGAAGATGAATTATCATCACGTGGAAGAGTTTTATGCAATGTCTGCTGCGATGAGAATAACTCATGCAAACGAACTGCGGACTCCGCTAATCTTTTGGTCAATCATATAATTCACAATAATATATTTATCGATTTTATTTCCTGAGCTACAACGTATATCCTCGCGGGTTTTTACGTGTTACCCTTCCCAAATTGACCCGTTCCTAGGGTCAAAACGACCAGTGAATGGACAAATAACAACACTGTATCATTCGGTTGGACTGTGGAATGAAAATATTGCGTAAACTAATTTTTTAACTGCTGTAGCTAACAAAAAATATTATTCTGAGAGGAAAGAAAAATATTCAAATCATTGCTAAACATGATAATGGAGGAATTGATAAATAAGTAGGGAAGTGACTAAATCGTCAATGGACGAATAACAACAGTGGAACATTCTGACGGACCGTAGAATGGAAATATTGTGAAAACTCATTTTTAAGGTTGTTATGGGATTAAGGCGGTCCTCCAGTTTCTCGGGTCGAAAAAAATCGATTTTTTTTTTCATAAATCACATCTACAACATGTGTAGAAAATGTGTGCCAAAGGATTTTTCGATATTCGAAGTGGTTCACAAGTTACGGCCCTGGAACGGAGCAGGTATACGGAGCAGGTATACTTTCAAACGCGTTTTTCTCGAAACACCATTTTTCGAAACGGTGACCACGATATTTCAGAAACTACTTCACCGATCTTGTTCAAATTTATACAGCATCTTTAATATGTTATAAGCCAGCGATTGAACTAGGATTATCATGATTGCTTCGATAGTTTTTTTTGTACGAGCGAAAAACTTAAGAAAAAATGAGTAAAAAATAGAATGTAATTTTCAAAAGTGTATAAAAAAGTCAATTTTTGTAATTTAGAATTCACTCTAGTTCAATCGCTAGTCTTAAATATCAAGATTAAAATGCCGTTTGGTTTTTTTTATTTCAGATAAGCAGAACAGCCGCAATCTTGGTCACCGTCAAGCACCTCTTTTACTTGATGTCTTCCTGTCGGCCACTATAACTCTTCTTCTATTATATATTTTGACTTCAAAAAATTTGTAAAGCTTATTTAAATGTTAATAAAGATTATGCAAAAACCATGAGATTGATTATTTCGATGCTTTGCCCGTAAAAAATTATTGAAAAAGCCGTAAAAAAACAGCCGAGAAACTAGAGGACCGCGTTAAGTCAACATGCTACTATCCAGCTGACATTTTTACCGGACGTTTATAACCTCTTTGCTGATAATCCTGTGCATTTTGAATACGACCCACAGTACCGTTTTTTAGAACAAACAAATCGGCAGCTCGGCGTATTTCGTGGACTAATTACATTACGCTTATGGGAAACTCCCGATCACTTATACCGTACCGTTATAAAATTATTCATGTTTTTGATAGCGAATTTGTGCGAAAATCAAGCACACAAAATATTAAACTGTGCAATCATGAAAACGTTGTACACGGCACAAATGCTACCTATCTTATCGGTATTCGGTAATTATGCCCAGGAACCTGAAACTACTCGGTCAGGATAATTAACAACGAATATTATTGGTACTCATTCTCTCAATTAGTAATAATTACTTAATAGAAATTTGATAACTATGTTCAGAAATTATACATTTCTAGACATTTCTAGGCAAAGACTAGGCATCTAGGCAAATCTAGGCAAAGGAGATTCCTTCATTGTCGTTGTCAATTTTTCTTCTGCTGCATTTTGTTTAATAGGGTCGGAATTCTACTTTATTGTGCTCCTACCAAATTTGCCCCAAAGTCACCTATGTAGAACATAACAAACATCTCCCCCGCTCCCCTCCCTGCATCGCTCGGCCACCGGGATCATAATTGATTAGGTAGCCAAATGCATCCGTACAGATATATATACACGGTGTCCCTCTTATCTCTGCCACCCGAAATAACTCGGTAATTCTCAACGGCTCAAAAAAATGTCCCAGACAAAAGTTGTACGGTGTGAAGGGGGCCATCAAATGAGACAAATTCTTTTTATTTCGGTGGAGGCGCTGACACACAGTGAAGGTCACCTCCACTTTTTTGAATGGAATGGTACATTTTTTCCCAACCATCTTGTGGAGCATCTCAAGCCGCATAAAAACATTCGGGGCTCAAAGTCGTTCAAGGTCATTCAAGGTCAGTATTGATGATACAAATCTAAATATCTCGGATCACTACCAAATATTTGAAAGTGATCGGAGATATTTAGATTTGTATCATCAATAATAATAAATTTGATGACAATTTGATGACAATTTGATGAGAATCAATAATAATAAATTAATAATAATACTAACGTTTAATGACCTTGAACGACTTTGACCCCGTAATGTTTTTTATGCGGCTTGAGGTGCTCCACAAGATGGTTGAAAAGAAATGTACCATTCAATTAAAAAAAGTGGAGGTGACCTTCACTGTGCGTCAAGGCCTGTACCGAAATAAAAAAAATTGGTCGCATTTGATGGCCCCCTTCACACCGTACAATTTTTGTCTGGAACATTTTTTTTTTAACGTCGATAATTACCGAGTTATTTCGGGTGGCAGAGATAAGAGGGAGACCCTGTATATATAGGGGTACCGCCGCCCCCTCCCCCAACAGTGAATTCTAATTTGAACGTCAATCGACAACCATCATACGAGCATCCCGCGGTTAAATAAATTTGCAAAACTTCGCCGATCGTTTTACAAACGCGGAGAAATTGCGCAGTTTTCAGTGCGATTTGTTTTATTTTATTTTTTTCATATTTTTTTATATACTATACATTTTTAATTCTTAATATGAAAATTTGATAATTAAATGTACGATCGTTATTTATTAATTAAATTTTTGATTTCATTATTTGAAATATATTTATATTTTTTTATATTTTATTTTTCGGTACGATCCATTTCATTTCACTTCTCTCGTAAATTTGTATTAATCTGCTTTTTTGGCGATCGGGTCTTGAGTTTCCTCGGGAGAAAGTTTGACCGATTGATACGCGTCGCAATACACGTGTGTCCTTCTTCTCTCGTTCGCGTGATCAAAGTCATGGTCTCGTGCGCGTATTAATCGCATATATATAAATATACACATGGGTGCGTAATTCGAGAAGACCTCAGAGAGAAGAAAGTGACCGCGGTCCCCAAATGACCTCGCAGCATCGGATTACCCGACGACAAGTGTCTCCACACGCGCTCCCGTCTGTGCATTCGTGTGGGTATATTGCTGTCATTAATTTATCAATTTTTTCGCGCCTCGATAACGAGGACGGAAACGGACAATCGCGACAGCTCTCGGCCTGCAAACCGATTGGCAGTAAAAACAAAAAGATTCACGAAAATCAAAGTTATCCCAGAATTGACGAGCAAAGATGGTCGAATGTTGGAGATAAATTCGTCGTGCTTTTGCTGATATAAATTAGTAAGAACAAAACATTGGTCGCCTGTTTATTCAAACCGATAAACTTGTCGCGTACGACCGCAAATCGAACTCTCGTGCTCGGCGTCGGAAATACGGAACCTTGTCTCGTCTTTTTTTACCTTTTATTTTCATTGAATTTCTCCGCTTGTGGACAATTTTATTTTATTTTCCTTTTTTTAAACTTCTTTTTAGTTTTAGCTTTACTCACGTCCTATCGTCTCGAATTTCGTTCGCTTTTTGCGCTCCCTTTATTTCATTTTTTTCCTCCCCTATTGATGTTGTTTTTCCTCTTATAAAGATAGACTTTTATTTACCGATTATTTTGAATTGGAGTATAGCCCAAGTGAGAACATTATTGTAACTGCGATAATCGATAATGAAATATATTAATTGTACGTAATCGGTATACAGGGTGTCCCGTAAAAAAAGAATTAAAACAAGTCGAAAAGAAGAGATCGTACAGAAAAATGTTCTGCTACAAAAGTTTTATGATTGTCAGCGAAAGATCCGATGGTAATACAAAATATTTTTTTTTGTCAACACGTCTAGGAGAGGCTGCGGTAACTTTCAATTTTTTTTAGAGGAAACGCATGGTTTTTGATTTTTTATAAAAATGGGTGATTTTGAGACGAATCCAACGGAAGAAAAAACGTGACTAGGTCAAAAATCAAGAAAGATATGGCAGTTTGAATTTTTTGCAAATATTTGACATATAGTATATATCAAATTTTACTTCAGAAATAATATCTCCGGTAAAATAAATTCAATTGTTATCAAATAATTTTTTTTATAAATAATTATGTCTTTTAGTCATCGTTATGTCATTAGATATTGTTGATTAATTCCATATTAGTATCTATAATATATCATTGAATTAATTGATTAATTAGTACAATTAGTATATTAAAGTATAATGGAAATATAATAGTACCTATATGAATCAGATAATCAGTAATGTATTAGTCATAGTATAGTCATAGTATAGTCACTACGTAACTTGTATAGTGTTATAGTATACTATAATTGACACATTAACTAATTGTCCGTTTCACGCTCTAATATATATAAATATATATATATATATATATATATATATATATATATATATATATATATATATATATATATATATATATATATATATATATATATATCATATAAAAATGTGATTAATTATGACGATTCGTGGTACCATTGATATGAGGCACTGAATGTTTGTACTTCGTGCTGCAATTCTACTAATTACTTGATATATGGAATATACAATTAATATATCAGCAATTTATATCATATTTATAATAAATGATCTACGATTGTTATATTACTATATAATATTGATTAACCATTACTAATTTTATTATATTATAGAATTGATATGTCGATTAATACAATCAATATATTGAACAAAAATCGAAACAATAATTAATTATATCGATCCCTGTATGATTGCAATAAGTTGATGAGTTTTGTGGCTGCTATTTTTTTACTCGCCTTGTGATCATACTCATTTTTCAATGTGATATTCAATTTCCCTCGTCATTTTTCAAAAGCTTCGTTTCCCTCGAATTTTCGTAATTCCATTCGCGAAAACAAAAATTACTCACTCACATTCCTGTACCTTTGATGCTGCGTTACATTAATCATTATTGTTTCATGTTGTATTTTTCAATTCGTTGACCAAGGAGGAGTGTCGCTCACGCTAATCGCTCACTATCATACCCGCTTATTTTTTTTATTTTGCAGCAGATGCGAGAGACAAGCGCACTGAGCGAAAGAAGCGCGCAAAGCTCAATGGTAAGTGAGCCCTCCGTAAGAGGACGCTTTTCCCGGTTGAAAGAAAAAATCTCTACTCCGGTGGGCTTTCTTTTTCTCCTTGTCGATAAATCGCTGATCACCGATGGCCCTACATCGATTGCTATAATACGAAAGTAACACTTTTTTCCGCATTTTCCAAACTAATCGCACGCTCGTAAAATTATTGTTAACTTATTGAAATATTGTAAGAATTATTTGTGCTGGGGCATTATTAATCGCACGCTCGCTAAATTATTGGTAAATTATTTAAATTATTCTTTCCGAATAATAGGAAGAAAAAAATTAGAAATTATTATTATAAAAAATTATAAATTATAAAGAAAAAAATCATTTAAAAAAAGAAATAAATTATTCTTTCCGAAAAATAGGAATTTAAATTATTCTTTCCCAGCAAAAATAAAGCATCGTGTTCAACGCGAAAAAAAATTGATTAAAAACTGGCAATTTTCAATAAATTTTTTAATTGATTCGGAAAAAGATCGAAATTTCCGGCAAAATTGAAATACCAACATTTAAACAAACTTTTTCGGTGACTCAAGACAAGGTGGAAAGATGCACACCGCGTGACGTCTAAGTGCGAGAGCGACAGCAGGAAATCTGTTTCTCAGGACTTTTATTTTCCCAAAAAGCCTCACTCTGTTCTCCATCGGAGATAAAAAAAATTCATCTGCCTAAAATGTTTATCCTATGGGAAAATAATGCGCATCGCGATTTTTACCGGATTCACCCCGCCCTCGGAATAAAGATGTCAATAAAACGATAAAAATTCATAAACCGCGAATAATTCACAAATCTCCTGGTGACAACTCAAGCAAATTTTACGCATGAAATACTTCATCGCTCTCCAAGTGCCCGCGAAACGGCGATCAACAAATTGAATTGACGTTACCCCGCCCGTTACGTTACGCCCGTCCCCATGGTCGTCGCTCTTTTTCATCACCGGAAAAATACCCTCTCCACTACGGTTTTTTTGCTTCCTTTTAATCCTTGGCTCATGTATTTTTCGAACGCGCGTTTGAAGATGCACGAGGAAAAAAGAGCGCCGTGAAAAATAAAATGAAATTGGTAAAGTAAACTGACAGAATTTTCCTGCAAAGGAAAAAAAACGTTCGAAAGAACGAAAAATAATGTCGCCGTGATCAAAAGTCTTGCTGCAGGTCCGTGAACGCTCGTTGAGTCCTTGCAACAATTTTTTTCCTTTTGGTGTATATATATATATATATATATATATATATATATATATATGACTGTGATAAAAATCTATACTTAAAATAAAATCTACCATATATACAGGGTGTCCTGTTATGAATGGATAATCCTGAAACTGTTGATATTGGAAGTACAAATAAGTCTCCGCCGTTTTTTATTTGAAAAATGGGCATTTATTGTGAAAGAATGGTACTTTATGTTTTTATTGTCAATCACTAGCCACTACTTTTCCCATCTTTCTGGCAGCATATGGATACCGCGTCAGAAGAACGCTTCATCTTTTGAGGCTATTCACAAATCGACCCAATTTTTGGTATCTTCATATGATGCGAAGTGCTGCTCAGACAGGCCGTGCGTCAACGATCGAAATAAATGATAGTCAGAGGGAGTCTGGTGAATACGGCGGGTGGGGTAAAACTTCCCAATTGAGTGTTTCCAAGTAGGTTTTCACCGGCGTCGCAACATGTGAACGAACATTATCATGCAGGAGAATAATTCCGTCGTGTCTGGAGTAGTAGTGGGCGCGTTTTTTCCTTGAGTGCTCGGCTCAATCTCATCAATTGTGTTCCGTAGAGAGCCCCAGCAATGGTTTCGTTCGGTTTGAGCAAATCATAATACACGACACCAAGCTGATCCCACCAAATACACAACGTGAGTTTTTTTCCATGAATATTCGGCTTGGCTGTCGATGTTGAAGCATGACCAGGTGGTCCCCATGATTTCCTCTTCTTTAAGTTATCGCGGTGGATCCATTTTTTATCACCAGTGACTATACGATGCAAAAAACCCTTTCGCTTATGCCTGGCAAGCAGCATTTCACATGTGCAAAATCGGCGTTCAACGTTTCTCGGCTTCAGTTCATATGGAACCTAATTGCCTTGCTTTTGAATAATTCCCAACGTTTTTAAACTATGAGAAATTGCTTGTTGAGTCACTCCTAATGTAAGTGCAAGTTCTTCTTGCGTTTGGCGCGAATCTCCCTCCAATAATGCTTTCAATTCCGCGTCTTCGTACACTTTCGGCCTTCCGCTACGTTCTTTGTCTTCGACGTCAAACTCACCGTTCTTGAACTTTTGAAACCACCCACGACAACTCTCACTTCAAACCGCCTCACCATATGCTTCTACAAGCAAACGATGCGGCTCAACTTCAGATTTCTTCAAATCCAAGAAGTAAATCAAAAGTTCCCGCAAATGACGCTTATTCGGCTCAAAACTCGACATTTTCGGACGAAAAAAAATGATGTGATGCTGATAAAAAATCACTAATGTTTCAAGGTTATGGTCTTGCCAGATGTCCAACCTCACGATATGACGTTTTACATCTGATAATTTCAACCATAACCTCCAGGTGGGGCCATCTTTAGTCAAACGGCGAAGACTTATTTGTATTCCCAATAGGTCACCCAGGTAGGAATTGACGATGAAAAAAGGGCTCGCCAAGCTCTGAAACAAGGCTCACATTTTTTAATTCAGGCTGAGCACCAGCCTGATTTCAGGCCTAGCTGAACCTCTGAATGATAACGCGGTTTCAGGATGCTGCTGAAGTTTGCATCGTTGGAACGCAATGAATGTTTTTTTTTGTATTTTATTTTTCGTGTATTTATTATTATTGAACCAATTTTCTTATAGATTTACATTGTAGATCGGCAAATAAATAGCTTAAAAAATGGTTGAAGGTTTTTTGGAGGCATGATGTGCCAAAAGAAATTAAAGGAATTCGGAAATATTAATCTTCGTTGCATGCCAACGATGCAAACTTCAACCTCATGGTTTCAGGCTCTTGCACACAGGCCTGACCAAA
The DNA here is from genome assembly GCA_944452715.1 of Ophion slaviceki. Taxonomy (NCBI): domain Eukaryota; kingdom Metazoa; phylum Arthropoda; class Insecta; order Hymenoptera; family Ichneumonidae; genus Ophion; species Ophion slaviceki. Next base: position 4,819,323 of record OX101783.1, on the reverse strand, counting down.
GGCTGGTAGAAAAGCCTGTACTAAGCCTGAAACGACGAAACAACAAGGCTCAAAACGAGCCTTTACGAGCATTTATGACCAAACTCTTCCCGAGGCTATATGAGGCCTGTTTTTAATAAATTTGTAAATTTGTAAATTTAATAAATTTGTAAAGAATTCATTTGATTTATTATATATATTTATTATTTGTTATATTATTTGTTACAAAATATATATAAAAAATATTTTTAAAAACAATACTTTATTTTATTGCGTACTTTTATTTTCATATACACTTTTTTGTGTACCTCATAAATATCGATAAGAGCATATGTTTAAATGTTCTGAGCTGCCTCCTTTGCTTTCGTTTATCGTGCCTTCGCACCCGACAAATTTATTGCTAAATTTTTTTTTCATAAAAGTACAGAAAAAATATTATTTTAAACTTATTTTATTTTATCACAACCTGAAACAAGCCTGCACCCAGCCTTGATTTTTCAGCCTCAAAATTCACCGGCTGAATGAAGCTTGAAATAACCCTGAGTTTAGGCTAAGCAGCCAGTCTTGGTTCCAGGCTGTTCCAAACGATGCAGTGAAACCTGGGACAGGTCTGTCTCACTCAGGCTCGGTGAAACAAGGCTCGCACAAGCTTGTTTCCATCGTCAGCCTTTTGATTTCCTACCTGGGCAGATCATGTCCTACTATATGCTGAAATTTCAGTTTAGCGAAAGCCCCACGGTGAAAGCCCCACGGAAACATTTTTCTCTAAGATCAACATTTATTAAAATAAAGTCGAAAAACTTTTGAACAATCAATTTTGGTGAGCTTTGACCTCGAAAATAAAATTTGCGGGTATTTTCACTATCATATTCGTAATCAGCGGGTAAAAATACATGGGTGCACGGAATTCCAAATTGATCGGTGGTATGTCCTTTTTGGAACCACTCCCTAAAGATCTTGTGCAGAATTTTCATACAAACTAATTCGAACATCTGACTTTGAAAGCCTGCGGTATAAAAAAAAGTACTATGCATATCGTACCAATTACTTCAAAAAATTGCTTAGTTATTGCCGATTCATGTTATTTGTAGAAATGGCATGCGAAAAACGAAAAACAGATTTTTTTAATAACATAAAGCTCAAAATCTGAAAAGCCGTCGGACTTTTACTAAACTGAAATTCCAGCATATAGTAAGACATGATCTGACCTATCGACAGTTGCAGGATCATCCATTCATAACAGGACACCCTGTATATGGGTCATTCCATGTCAAATCGACAAATTTTTTACCTGACCCCCTTTGATTTCGCTGAAAATTTTCTATCTTTTTCTACCCCCCGAAAGTTATTTTTCAGAATTTTTTCAAATTTTTTTTCCCGACTCAAAAAAAGTTATGAATTTTAAAAAAAAACCGCTCTTTTATTTTTAAATTGCCAGAACTTTTTCAAAAATTGACCGTTTGGGAACTTTTTTTTTTCAAAATTTTTGTTTTTAAATGTAGTTTTCGAAAAAAAATATGAAAAAATTTTCAGAATCCCAGATATATGAAATATTTTAGTTTTTTTGAAAAAACCGTAATTTTCTCAAAGTCCGACCGTTTTTTTTTTTTTTATTTTGCTCTAAAAATACTTCAACTAATTCTGCAATGATCCCCGTTAATCAAAAGATGTGACGACAATCGCTTCTAATTTTTTTTCTTGATTATAAAAAAATTTTTGTTGAATTTTTGCTGATTTTATATAACTTTGTTATGAAATTTTTTTTATTTCCTCGTGAAACCTCAAAAGTTAAAAAATAAAATTTTATTGGAGAATTTCAAGTGATTATCGTCCCAGAAATTGTTATTTAAAAAAAAAAAATAATTTTTTTCTCTCATTGACGTTATTTTTTTACTCTTATGGACGTTTTTTTTTGGTACTGAAATATGACAACTTAACGTCATTTTGGTACTGAAACATGACAAAATAACGTCAATGAGAGAAAAAAATTATTTTTTTTTTTAAATAACAATTTCTTGGACGATAATCACTTGAAATTCTCCAATAAAATTTTATTTTTCAACTTTTGAGGTTTCACGAGGAAATAAAAAAAATTTCATAACAAAGTTATATAAAATCAGCAAAAATTCAACAAAATTCTTTTTATAATCAAGAAAAAAAATTAGAAGCGATTGTCGTCACATCTTTTGATTAACGGGGATCATTGCAGAATTAGTTGAAGTATTTTTAGAGCAAAATAAAAAAAAAAAAAAAACGGTCGGACTTTGAGAAAATTACGGTTTTTTCAAAAAAACTAAAATATTTCATATATCTGGGATTCTGAAAATTTTTTCATATTTTTTTTCGAAAACTACATTTAAAAACAAAAATTTTGAAAAAAAAAAGTTCCCAAACGGTCAATTTTTGAAAAAGTTCTGGCAATTTAAAAATAAAAGAGCGGTTTTTTTCAAAAATTCATAACTTTTTTTGAGTCGGGAAAAAAAATTTGAAAAAATTCTGAAAAATAACTTTCGGGGGGTAGAAAAAGATAGAAAATTTTCAGCGAAATCAAAGGGGGTCAGGTAAAAAATTTGTCGATTTGACATGGAATGACCCATATACACATATTGTAAAAGAAAAAATCAATACAATGAAAATAAAAGCAGGAAACAGAATTTATTCTGTTTGTTATAGGGTGACAGAACTGCAACCCAATTTTTAGTTCGTGTAAAAAAATGTTGAGTTCTCGCAGCAGTTTTTGGAGTTCCGGAACAAAAAAACGTTCGTATTAACGAAAAATATTGTCACCTGGTTCATAAGTTTTGTTGCAGATCTGCGACCGCTCGTTGAGTCCTGGCAAAATATTTTTCCTTTCGGTATATTTTATATATATATATATACACAATTTTTTCCACTATCTAAATATATATGTAAATATATATAAAACCCATATGAAACGATAAGTGCACTCGCGTACCTCGTACCGTGTACCGCGGCAGTTTCGTATATGCCCCGCGCAAGGAGTGCATACACGCACTAACTCGACTGTCGACCATCAACTGCGGCGTGTGTGCGTTTCACCTTCTGTGTCACCTGCCCCTTTCCGTGGCATGGTGCACGCGGTCATATGTGCGTAACCCAAACACACACACACACATATATATATATACAGGGTGGCCGGAACATTGACGTCCAAAAATAAAATTTAGGTCTCTTGTATCGTGGGGTATCCGAATCACCCCCATGTATGTTCCATGACTTTTCATAGTTTTCGAGTTATGAATTTTTTTCTGAATTTTTGAGAATTTTCGACCTGCCCAATTTAAAAAAAATCTAAAAAAAAGTAGAAGACTGTCGAGATTTTTTTTTCCAACTGAATCTTCATGAGTAGTCCTTTTATGCATAAAATAATCACTTCGTAACTGTGATGAAAGTTATGAAAATGTTGGTCTAAAGTGAAACATTTACGTTTGGTAAATTATGACTGAAATGTTCAACTTTAAATTAAAAATCTAAACAGGTGACTTAATGGTTCCTAATTAAACCTCAAGAATGCGCCAGACTCTCAGCTTTCATAATCATTAAAAAAAGTAGTACTCAATAGGGCTACTTTGGCTAAAATTGGCCCTCAAAGACGGCGAGGTGGAAAATTCTTAAAATTACTAAAATTCTTAAAATTCCGCCCTCGTTACGGGTTGTAAACGAGGGCGCAACTCTTTTACCTGATCCACGAGAACGGATCGTGCAAAATTCATTAAACATAAATTAAACTAAAAAAAAGCAAACCTCTAAATGTTTGAATCTTAGCTTTCCTGCAGTCATTTTTGCTTAGTTAACAAACTAAATAACCTTAGGAATGATAAAATGGGCAAATTTTTTTTCAGATGGCTAATTTTAAGAATTTTCCACCTCGCTGTCTTTGAAGGCCAATTTTAGCCAAAGTAGCCCTATTAAGTACCACTTTTTTAAAATGATTATGAAAGCTGAGAGTCTGGCGCATTCTTGAGGTCTAATTAGGAACCACGAAGTCACCTGTTTAGATTTTTAATTTAAAGTTGAAAATTTCAGTCATGATTTACCGAACGTAAATTTTTCACTTTAGACCAACATTTTCATAACTTTCATCACAGTTACGAAGTGATTATTTTATGCATAAAAGGACTACTCATGAAGATTCAGTTGGAAAAAAAATCTCGACAAAGTCTTCTACTTTTTTTTAGATTTTTTTAAAATTGGTCAGGTCGAAAATTCTCAAAGATTCAGAAAAAAATTCATAACTCGAAAACTATGAAAAATTGCGGAACATACACGGGGATGATTCGGATACCCCACGACAAAGGGGACCTAAATTTTACTTTTGGACGTCAATGTTCCGGCCACCCTGTATAGGTACGTCTCGCCCTGTCGACGGTCCTGCGTGGGGGCCAAGTCGAGCCAAACCAGGTGAGTCCCTGCAACGTGATTCATTCGTGTATGCCATCGACACGGTGTATGCATATAATAATGCCACAGGGCCCTTTCCACCCCTCGCAGTTGTTTCATCCCTCGATCATACTCGCCCCCCTCACCACCCCAGCGGTTGCCGTTAACGTTCCTTCATTTCCCGTGAGTCGATTGAGCAATCTGCATTTATCAATGTCCCCTCAAGGTCTCCATTCGCATCAGACTGGCGGGCGATCGGATTGGATTACATGATGAATTTAATTTTGGACTGTTTTTCACCCTTCGGCAAATTGTCTGGCGATGCAAAATCGCCGTTTGCAATATCCTTGCTGAAGGATTTTTAGTACTTGTTTCTTCGTTTATGTTTTTCTTTTCATCGCCAGCTTGTATCATTCACTGGCGATGGGGTACTTCGCAAAAAGCTCGACACCACAGGCGCGACACCACTGTGACGTAAAAAACAGATTTTTTTGCACTTTCTCAAAGTATACATATTCAAAGATATGTGAGAAAAGTTTCAAGTGAAAATATTGAAAATTGACCGAGTTACAGATGATTTAGTGAGAGCAGGTAGCGCGACGATTTACGTATACTAAAACTTTCACTGGCGTTTTTCTATGATATTGAAGTTTGCATCGTTGGAATCCAACGAACGATTTTTTCACTGAATTTTCCAAACTTTGTTCAACTGATCTAAGCTTCAAAAATCCCGTGATCATTTTTTCAGGCTCCTTATTCAGCGACCTACAACCCAAATCTCCCAATTATGATTTTCGATGCCACTAAAAATGAGGAAGTAAAAAAAATCGTTGCTTTCCAACGATGCAAACTTCAAGCCCATGTTTTTCTCGACCTGGCCGGAATCATAATGTTCAGTTGGGAAATACAGAAGTATAACCACTTAAGCCTTTTTCTAATTTTCTTTATTCTCGTAATTGCTGACCCGTGCGAACGCCGTGAGGACTGATTCTCGAATGAATGTTTTCTTTTTTAACGCCTACTGCGATTACCCCTTTTTGTTTATTAGTCTAGCAACGCGACATTCAACTCTAATATCTAATGAAAATATGTATGTTCGCCCTCGCGGCGTGTACACCGGCGGGCTTGAAAGAATGGTCTTTCAATAGGTACAAACTGGCGAGTAAGGTACAAGACTTGTGACTAACCAAGCATAAACGAAAAAACATGAATAACTAAATACAAATACGTAATACAATCCTTTTATAATCTAACGAGCCATCTATTCGGTCGGCAACACGCATATTTTTGGCAAGGTTCGCTGGATTGTACCGCTCATAGTTTTTATAGTCACGGTACGAATAAGTCCATCCGTTCCAGGGTGGGTGTCTACTATTTTTCCGAGACGCCACTGGAGCGGTGGAGTAATATCGCGTAGTAGGACTACTGCGCCAATTTTTACGCTGTGGTTTAAATTCTCCAATTTCCATTTTGTTCGTTGCTGGAGCTGCGCGACATATTCTCGCGACCAACGATGCCAGAAATCGTGATACATTTTTAGAACTAATTGGTATCGGTTCAATCGGTTTGAAGAAGTGTCTGACACATCTTCCTCGGGAAAAGTCGTTAAAGACGTTCCCACTAGAAAGTGCCGCGGAGTCAAGACTTCGAGGTCACTTGGATCGGATGATAGGGGAAATAGAGGGCGCGAATTTAGACATGCTTCTACCTGACAGAATATTGTTGATAGTTCTTCGAAGCTTACACTTGTATCCCCTATTACCGCCTTGATGTGCGTTTTCGCTGACTTGACTGCCGCTTCCCATAGACCACCCATGTGCGGTGAGTGAGGTGGAATGAATTTCCACGCGATAAGGTCGTCTGCTGCGAATCTGGTTACCTTGTCCTGATGAGCCTTGTTCTTCAATAGTTCGGCGAATTCTTGCATTGAGTTGTTTGCTCCTACAAAGGTGGTTCCGTTGTCTGAATAAATTGTGTGGCATCGACCACGCCGAGAAATAAATCGTTTAAGCGCGTTTAAAAACGCTAACGTTGTCAAGTCAGACACGATCTCCAGATGAACTGCCTTCGTGGCTAGACACACGAACAAACATAAATATGCCTTCGTGGTCTTATTGCGCGAGACCTTGATCGTAAACGGACCAGCGTAGTCGACTCCGACGTACGAAAACGGTCGACTCGGTTTGATTCGTTCAGCCGGTAAATTTGCCATCAGTTGCGTTGGACTAGTTGGTCGTAATTTGAAGCAGGTGACACATTTTCGTAGCACACTGCGAATAGCGTTCCTTGCAGATATTATCCAATATTGTTCTCGCAATGACGCGAGTAATGCTGATGGGCCGGAATGAAGATTTCGGTGGTGATAATGAGAAATGATTAATCGTGTTAGCGGATGCTTTGTTGAAAGGATTATCGGGTATCGTTGATTGTACGACATTTCCGCGTTTTTTAGACGTCCACCCGCTCGAATGATGCCCTTATCAATGAACGGGTTGAGACTCAATAGTTTACTCTTGGAACCGACGGGACGATTGTGCTCCAATTCCTTGAGTTCGGTTGCAAAGGATTGTCGTTGGGCACGTTTCACCAAAACTGCCATTGCGTTTTGTAGCTCGGTAGGTTCCAATGCTCCAGCGCGTCGTTGTCCATGGTCGATGGTTCGACAGTTAGTCGTGAAACGAATCATCCATGCTACGACCCTGATTAATTTTCGGAGTGACGAATATTTGAGACACCAGTCATCGTTGCATTCGATTGTTGTAAACGTAATTGACATTGACTTCATTTCCGGAGGTTCGGACACCGGCGGGCTTGGCATGCTTGGCCACGACTCTTCGTCTCCCTCGAGCCATTCGGGGCCGTGCCACCAGATGCTTCTGTCGATTAATTGTTGCGGCTCGGTTCCTCGTGAAATTACATCGGCTGGATTGTACTCAGATTGAACGTACCGCCAATTCTCCGGGTTTGTGAGGTCCTGAATTTCCGTTACCCTATTGCGCACGAATTCCTTCCATCGGCATGGTTGACCCTTTATCCAGGCCAGAGTAACAGTTGAATCACACCAGTAGGTGGTGGTGTGTATTTCCACCGTGAGTGCCGGTTTTATTTTGTTGTACAAGCGAGCGAGTAGGAGAGCTCCACATAGTTCAAGACGAGGTAGGGTGACTGGCTTCAACGGAGCTACGCGAGATTTCGCGCATAAGAGTCGTACGACTGAGGTTCCCGATTTGTCTGTTGATTTCATGTAGATGCATGCCCCATAGGCGACAGTTGACGCGTCGCAGAATCCGTGTAATTCTATACTGATGGGGAACAAACAGATCACGTGTCTTGGAATTGCTATGTCGTTTATTTTCAAGAATTGCCTTTTGTAGACTTCCCATTTAGTGTGTAGGTCTGTTGGAATAGATTCATCCCAATTCAATTGTAATTGCCACAATTGCTGCAGCAGGATTTTCGCCTTTATTGTTGCAGGCTCAATCAGCCCCAGCGGATCGAATAATTGAGCTACGAAAGCCAGAATGACTCGCTTGGTCGTTCGCTGCTCCTTTGTAGTACTCGAAATCTTGTATGTTAGTTCATCATTGTCCACTTGCCAGCAGAGACCGAGTATTTTTGTGTTCTCGCCGATATTGCAGCTGGTAGATTCATTAACATCCTCTTGATCGAGTATTGATGACGAATTCGATTTCCACTTTTGTAATGGAAATCCAGCAGCATCTAGAATCTGTTGAATCTCGGCCTTTCGTTCACGCACTTCTGCGATGGTCGATCCTCCAGTTATGAGATCGTCGACGTAGAAGTCGCGCCTTATAATCTCGCTCGCTTCCGGCAGGGTTGTTGCATTTTCAATGCCTAGTTGCTGGAGACATCTTGTTGCCAAGAAGGGAGCTGATGATGTGCCGTATGTTAGCGTATTTAGACGATACGGTTTAGGAGGAACGTTTGGGTTGGTTCTCCATAGGATTCCTTGGAGATCTCGATCATCTGGGTGCACCGATATTTGCCGGTACATTTTTGTAATATCCGCCGTCAATACGTACGGATGTTGTCGAAAACGTGCCACGATATCGACCAATTCGCGTTGGACGACTGGCCCTACCATCAGTAGATCGTTTAGCGCCTTTCCAGATGTGGTGCGATGAGATGCATCAAATACGACTCGGAGCTTCGTGGTACTTTTGTCTTCGTTAATGACCGCATGGTGAGGTAAGTAATTCACCTTCTTGGTATTGGCACCGTCCTCAATGATGCTCATATGGTTGAGATTCTCATACTCCTCCATGAATCCGGTATATCTTTCTTTGAGAAGAGAACTCCTTGCCAATTTACGCTCTACGGATCGTAGGCGTTTTAATGCGTTGTCGTATGACTCTCCAAGTGCATTGGACTCATCACGAAGAGGCAGTCTGACCTCGAATCTCCCCGAGGGAAGTCTTGCATGAGTTTGTTGGTAATGCTCTTCGCAGGTGAGTTCTTCCTTTGATAGCTCTCGGGCCGATTGAATCTCCTCGATCTGCCAAAATCGTTTCAATTGATCCTGCAGTTCAGTGACGTTGGAGAAACCGCAGACCTCTCGGGTGGGCGTTGGTTGCCCTTTCACGTCATATGGCCCACCAATGATCCATCCTAGTTTTGTTTTTTGAATCACCGGCTGGTTCTTGCCGCTCCGAATTTGCTCTGCGCATAGTAAGTCCCAAAACACGCCGGCTCCTATCAACAAATCGATGTTTCGTGGTATGTTGTATTCCGGATCCGCCATTATCACATGGGACGGAATTTTCAATGAATTTGAGTCGAAAGTTGTAAGTGGAATTTGATCTGTGATTTTTTCGAGTATCGAAAATGATAGTTCAACCGAATACCCATTGTACTTCGATTGAATGGTCGCATTGGTCGCTGTTGACACGTGCGTCACTGTCTGCGCAATTGCACCCACCGATTGTCGGATTTTTCTCAGTGGAAGTTTTAGCTGGTCGCTCAAGTCGCGAGTCATGAAGTTCGTCTGTGAACCACTGTCCAGCAGCGCTCTTACTTCAATTTTTCGTCCCGAGCTGTCTTGTACGTACACCATGGCCGTTGATAGTAATACCTGTGATGTTGGTTTAAAGGCACAGGTTGCGATCGAGTTGGTTTCTTTCGTACTTGTCGATTGTGTCGGTTCGTTCGCGTTGTCACTATTCTTGGTTGGTTTCGTGCCCAAAGCACTCTGGTGTCGTTTCAGATAATCGGACGGATCGGCTAGATGTAATAATGAATTGTGTTTTTTATCGCAATGCTGACAATTTCTTGACTTACAGACCTTTGTGGTGTGGCCCTTCCCGAGACAATTCAGACACAAATTAATGCGTTTAATTTCATTTATCCTTGTTTGCACCGGGAGATCGAGAAATTGTTTACATTGGTAGATTCTGTGATCTTCGTGACAAAAATAGCAACTGAACTGGCGAGCTGTGCTAACATGGGATGTCGAATGACCCGCCCTTTGCTTCAAATGAGATGCTGGTTGGGATTTTAAACCGATTTCTTCCTTGCCACCTTTTTGCTGAATTGCCTCGAGAATTTGACACCTATTACTCAAAAACTGCTTGAGGTTATCGACGGTGGACCATTGCTCTGAAATTACCCTTTGCTCCCACTCGCGCTTCGTGAGGGAATCCAATTTATTCATAACAATCTCAATTAGCAACGTGTCCCATGAATCGACAGGTTCCCCGAGATTTTGCAACGCTCTTAAATGCTTACACAATTCGTCGGACAATGCTCGTAGGCCGGAAGCAGATTCGCGTTGCACTTGCGGCAATTCGAACAATGCCCGCACGTGATATCGAGTGGTTAGCCGCTTGTTTTCGAAACGTTGTTTTAAAAGATCTAGAGCTACCTGGTAATTGTCGCCGGTGATCGGTAGCGAGTGAATTATTTGAGCGGCTTGGTCTTTCAAAACTGATTGTAAATAATACAATTTTTGTACATTTGACAACGACTCGTCGGAATCTACGAGGGCCGTGAAGAGATCGTAGAACTGAGTCCACTTCTCATAACTGCCATCGAACTGTGGTAAAGCAATTGTTGGTATTTTTACGTTATGATGGACAAATTGACTATTCGGTTGCAAGGGATTCGCGCGTGGTCCCCGTGCACTTTGATTCTGAGAATCGTTTGATGATGTCGCTGAACCGACCAATCGTTTTGCTCGTGAAATTGCTTCGTAAAATAGATTCTCAAATAGGTCATTTTCAGCGTTCAAATCGTCGCCTAAATGTTCGTCTTCATCAAGCATACGAAGTTTTTCTTGACCTTCATTGAATTCTGTCAAAAGATTATCTGCTCGTTCTAGCCGAGTTTGCAATTCGACTAGGTCTCCCGTTTCATTTGTAAAACCATCGATAAATTGCCGAAATCGAGTCAATCTTGATTTCGTACCGGCGCGGGTACGCTTGAGCGCAGCAATATTTGCCATTTCGCCGTTTTGTTAACAAATTCGTTAAACTATCCTTAATGTCGCGTGTAATTTCGCAGCATGTCTACATTTCAAGCGAAAGATTGCGAACCCGTTACGTGCGATGTAAATGCGGATGATGCAACTTCTTGAAGCTTCGAGATTCACGTAGAGCGTCGGTTGTCAGGACCGATGTTTTCCCTGGATACCTCGAATTTATGGATGCCACGCTTCATGTGGTGAGTGTATGTCCCTTCGATTACCGCCCGTCGAGTTGTCGAAGAGGTCCGATGGTATACCCTCCAAATTGATTGCTGATTCCCACCGAAAGATGAAATTCCTCGTGGAATCTTGAGGCGCCGAATGGCTCGTGGCGTGGTGATCCGTCGAAGACTCAAATCTTCAAATCTTGATTTATGTACACATTTTTATAAAGGTGCACTGTTCACCGTAAATCCGGCTCGAAGGACCATTGTTCAGTTGGGAAATACAGAAGTATAACCACTTAAGCCTTTTTCTAATTTTCTTTATTCTCGTAATTGCTGACCCGTGCGAACGCCGTGAGGACTGATTCTCGAATGAATGTTTTCTTTTTTAACGCCTACTGCGATTACCCCTTTTTGTTTATTAGTCTAGCAACGCGACATTCAACTCTAATATCTAATGAAAATATGTATGTTCGCCCTCGCGGCGTGTACACATAACTCTAGTTATAGTGGTTCGATTTTCAATTAATTGTTTTTTCAAATAGCTACTGCAATTTCTCTTAATTGCAGCAGCAATTAGGTTTTTATTATAAATTTTATATAATAATTAATTACATTTTATATATATCGCGTAATATTTAATATTTAATATTATATATTTAATATATTTAATATTGAAAATTTCTCCAAACTCACACTTTATTTTAACACTCGTCACTTTGTGAAACTTTTTTCTTCGAAAAACGTATACGTACACCGAGAAGTATATTTATATAGATTATAAAACCTTTTTATTTTTATTTTTCGGACCAACCATTGTCAAGTCAAGTTGGACCACATTTTTTGTACAGAGGCTCTATTATACCTCAATAACGTTGTTAATTTTAATGTTTTTCAATTAAAAGCTTACACGATATAAAATCATTATAAACTTAATAACGGACCTTATTTTCGAATCCCAAATAAATAATCTAGTAATTTTAAAAAACGGAAACAACGACCTTTTTCGGCCCGTCACGGTGATGTCCTCCTTTGAGAAAAGAATATTCACTTGTCCGATGGTGGATTCGAAGCCGCGCTTCAAATGTTTTGTCGAACGACGTTTAAAATAAAGCGCTTTGCTTGCAATGACACGTGCTCACAAATAGAAGCCTGCTAGTTGTGAATCACCCTGTATACACGTATATGTGTATGTATATGCTCAAGATAACTGGGACGAACTTTTGAGGGCCCTCATTTAACGAGGGCTCGAGAGAGCAGAGGGATGAAAGAGACGGAACGGAAATTACGCGAACTTGCGTAAGGACCGACTCACTTTCGAAGCTTCTATTGCAATAATGTTCGCGAAGCCACATTATATTATATGGGGATATTAAAGTTGATGGACGGCGATTATTGTGTAAAATAGCCTGAGCAGGGGCGATAGAAGAATTCTTGATTCGAAAGAAGAACTTCAACACGTACACACACACATATATATATATAGGTATATTGCAACCGTGCAATTGTCGTTACGGCAATATCGCCCGCATTCGGCACCAAAAATTTCCAATTCAGAATTGCCTCGTAAAAAAAAAGTGCGGAATTTCACGGTCTGTAATTTTTTTCCTCTATATCGCGCGTCCCCGATTATCGATACTCTTCCGGTGTTCTCCCCACCTAGAGGCACCAACACGCACGTATCCCTCAAGTGGTCTACCCGTTTCAGAGCATTTCCGGCACGCGGCGACGAACAGAGTTCACGATCTGCATTTTCGTCTTATTCGTGCAAATCGGCTGATCGATATATTTGATCGATCGATTTCTCATTTACACACTGGGAGACGGTGGAGAATCCTGCATTTTTAATAACAGTGATAATTGGATCATTTAAATATTTTTTTTTATTTCTAATAATAATAATAAATAGACAATGATACCTTCAAAATTAAGAATTATCATTATTATTAATAAAATGCTGACGTTGATTATTCTCAATAAAATGATAACGCGAATGCAGATAATTATTGTTATTGATGAATTAATATTGTTGATGATTATTCACAAAATCATAACGTTAATGATAATTATTATTATCACTGTCATTAATAAACTGATACCGTCAAGTATTATTGATTAGAGAATAACTTCAATAGTGTAGTTTGCGTGTAGTTTAAGATAGTAACGCATCTATAAGAAGTACTATAAGCAAGTTTGAAATTCAGTGTTTGTCATTTCGCCAAAGTGTAAATACTTTTTTTTTCATTGTGCTAAACATGTCAAATTTTGTGCCAAAAACGAGTACTTGCGGGGAATTTAACTGCACTAGTTTATTTTTTTTTCAATCTGTAGCTGAAGCACACAGAATTCTTGTTGAGACTTACGGCGACTATGCTCTGTCGGAAACAGCATGCAGAGATTGCTTTAGAGGCTTCGAAAATAACGATTTTAATGTTGAAGATAAAGCATGCTCTGGCGCACCAAATTGGTTTGAAGACGAAGAATTGGTGGCATTACTTTATGAAGACTCATGTCGGACGCTAGGTGCACTTGTACGATCATTAGAAGTTGACCACAGGACAGTATCGAAACGTTTGAGAGCATAAGGAATGACTCAAAAGCAAGGACATTAGGTGTTGTACGAGTTGAACCCGAGAGACGTCAAACGGCGTCTTTTCACGTGTTAGCAGTGAAATATACGTTAGGCGGCAGAAAAGAAAAGGCTTTTTGCATCGTATCGTGACTGGCGATGAAAAATGGATACAGCAGATAACCCTAAGCGTAGAAAACCATGGGGTAAGCCCGGCCATGCATCAACATCGTCGGCAAAGCCGAAAATCCACGGTTCCAATCTTCTGCTCTGCATTTGGTGGGATCAGCTGGGTGTAGTTTATTAAGGCGTTACCCCCACTTATAGCGCAAAAAAAGGCCTTTTTCATGAATTTTTTTAAAGAAAAGTACAAAACTTTTTTAATCGATCAATATACCATCTTAAAGAACACATCTTGAAGAACTTTCAGTAATTTTTTTATTGAAAAATATTACATTGTTTAGTGGCAAATGGCCGTCAATGAAATAATGTTTTTATATACACGGTTTGCGGTGACCAACATTGCGGCGAAGTGGATCATCTGAAAAAAAAATGCGGATGGATTTAGTCAAATATAAGTATAAACTAGTCTTTAATCGAAGGATGTTAAAAAATATTCATTTTTCACAAAATGGCAGACAGTTAAAGTTAATGGTTCGATTTTAACGAAAAAAACAGCCGTTTTTGGCTATAAAACGGCCATTTTTTTTCGAAAAAAAAATCGAACGATTAAAGACTACATTTTTATGTATTAAATAAGCCTGCAAAATTTCAAGAAGATCGGTTCATTAGTGTTCGAGTAATCTTGGTCACCGACTTCAGAAATGCCATTTTGAGAAAAACGCGTTTAAAGTTTCAATTTCAGTTTACACGAAGAAAATATTTTTTTTTTGTAAACTTACATAGAGTCATCTATTCCGGGCATCAAAAAAAACTGCACTTCAAATTGCACTTCAAAAAAATGCAATAAAAAAAATCGATTTTTTCAAAATCGCAAGTGGGGGTAACCCCTTAAGAGGAGATATACACCTAGGAGCCGGAAAAAGGTCATTTTTGTGAATTTTTTTCAAGGAAAACTATTTGAAATTTCGGATTGGGGTTTTAATTATCTAAAAGTATATACATTCAAAAATGTGTTTCATTTTCTTTATTTAAAAATATCAAAAATATACAAGGATATTGTATGATGCTTGGAGCGTCGTAAAAAAATCTGCGTATACGATACCCACTGGCGTTTCTTCAAAAATCATCTGAAAAAAAAAAACCAAAAAGATTATTAAATTAGATACTATAATCTAGTACTTGTCATAGCCGATTTTGAAAATATCGATTTATGACAAAATGGCGGACGTTTGAACATAAATAGTGATTTTTGGGCCTAAAATTAGTTATTATTTTGCCTATAAAACAAAAACTAAGTAGCGGAAAAAAAAATCCTATGACAAGTACTAGATAATGGTGTATAGAATAACCACAAAAAACCTCAAGGCAATCGGTTCATTGGTTTTCGAGAAATTTTGGGTACCGATTTGAAAAACATGGTTTTGAGAAAAACGCGTTTGAATATTTGGGAATGAATAAATCATGAAATTTGTCAACTTACATGGAATCATCGATACCAGGCCCATAGTGTAGGTCTTCTACGGTCGACGGAATGTTCATAGCTTCTAAATCCTCGACCTCG
This sequence comes from Ophion slaviceki, assembly GCA_944452715.1. Classification (NCBI taxonomy): domain Eukaryota; kingdom Metazoa; phylum Arthropoda; class Insecta; order Hymenoptera; family Ichneumonidae; genus Ophion; species Ophion slaviceki. The sequence goes on along the minus strand of OX101783.1, from coordinate 4,804,045 downwards.
ACCATCTAGGTGTATATCTGCCCTTAACTTAACGAAGCCATCACGGGAGATCGCTATCGACTACAATTGATGCGTTTGAGCCGGGCATTGAAGGAAAAACGGCCGCTATACGAGCAGAGACACGACAGAGGAATTTTGCAGCATGAAAACGCTCGGCCACACGTTGCAAAACCGGTGTAAACCTACTTAGAAACGCTTGAGGCGTCTTCTCACTTTAGACACTAAAAAAAAAGCTATTTTCATGAATTTTTTTTATAGGTTTATATTATAGATATTGATATAAAAGTTGTTACACTTAAAGAATACACTTTCGAAATACATTTTAAAAAATTTCATGTATTTATGTAACCCAAACAAACTTTAAACGCGTTTTTCTCGAAACAACGTTTTTCGACGGCTTGTTGATAAAATCTTCGAAGCTACTGAACCGATCCTTATGAAATTTTAACCACATATTCTTTACAACTATAGCTATAGCGCATATCAAGAATTGTTTTAAATTTGTATATTTACTATTTCTTTGCCAAAAATGGTGAAAGAACACGTTTTTTTTTGTTTTTTCGAAAAATGTTCGCCATTTTGTAGTTTTTGCATATATAAAAAATCGTATGATATGCGCTGTAGCCATTAACATACTGAATTTAAAATCGTTTGATTTTTTTGTTACGGATAATCCATCTCCGAGATTTCATCAACAGCGCAGACACAATTTTTTTCGGACATTTTATTAACTACCATTTTTGTTTATAAATAGTGACTTAAATAAATGAATACATTTTTAAATGTATTTCGAAAGTGTATTTATTAAGTGTAACAACTTTTATATCAATATCTTTAATATAAAACTATCAAAAAAATTCATGAAAATAGCCATTCTAGCGTCTAAATGAGAAGACCCCTTAAACGGGAACCCCACCCGCCCAAGTGATAATCTTGGGTGACAAGTGATAATCGGAAGAGGCAATGGCTGGCGAATACAGCCATTGCCTCTTCCGATTATCACTTGTTCCGATCGATGGCACACGGCCTGGCTGAGCAGCACTTGCATTCTTATGAAGAAGCCGAAAAAAGGTCGACTTGGATAGCCTCAAAAGACGTGGCGTTTTTGCGACGTGGAATTAAAACGCTGCCAGAAAAATGAAAAAAAAAATGGAAAAGTGGCTGGCGTTGGACGATACGCCACGTCCGATTGCCACGGGTCTCTAGCTCGTAAACGGAACGAGTTACCGATCTTAAATTTGGACATTTTGTGTATAATGTTGACCCAAAACCGAACATCAAAAAAAACAATTCAATTCAATTATTTTTCATGAGGTTCCCACACATGAAAAAAGAGCAGAATTTGTTTGTTCTTCTTGCCCTGGCATGTGGGGCGTCATTTTTTAAAGCTCATTGAGTAGAGTACAAATATGTATTTTTTTCTTTTTCATCTTCAAAAATAAAGAAATGAGGGGCCGTCAAAGTTGTCAGTTTTAGCCTATTTTGGTTAGGGGGTCTATCTCAAAAACTAAACTCGCCAGGAATTTGGAATTTCTACATATTATGTACCATATACTGGAATTTAAAAACAAATACTGAAAACGCTGATTCATAATGTAGCATGTATAATAATTTATTGTATACGTAATACAATAAATTTATAATGAAAAAATATAAAATTATTGTTATTTAAATATTTACAATACCAAATTACTTATTTTTGGAGTCGATGCCAGCTAAGAAGGAGAGATTCATGTCACGGAAAAAACGAGATTGCAAATTAAAAACGACTGTAGATCGTATATGTCATTTATTTTTCTTCGCCGCTTCTTTTTCTGCGCAATATTGGCAATTGGCTGGTACTGGCTCCAAAAATAAGTCATTTGGTATTGTAAATATTTAAATAACAATAATTTTATATATTGTCATTATTAGCTTACAGCAGGAGTATACAAGACTTTCTTTAGCTATCATCACCCCATATGGTTTCAGTTTAGTACTACGTAAGAACTAAGATAGAAAAAAACATTACCCAATTAAATATCTAGTTCGAAAAAAGTGAATTGGTCATATATACGAAACCCTATATACGAAACATTAATTTTTATGAGAAAACAGCGAGAACTCAGTCAACATCCCAATACTGTTGTTAACATTATCATTATATTGTTAATAATTAACCTTATCAATTTTTTCAATAATAATAATTATGAATAAATTAATATCGCCAATTATTATTATAATAATGATAATAATAATAACTATTATTATTATTATTCGTTTTCTTTTATCAACTTGACGTTATCAGTTCGTTAATAATAATAACGTTAATAATATTGACGGTTATTATTATTATTATTATATTATCACTATATTGATAATAATTGGCGATATCGACTTATCAATAATAATTAACGTTAGGAATTTATCACAATAATTATTATAATTACAAACGTGATCATTACTGTTATTAACATTAAAAAAATTATTATTAATTCAAGTACTACCTATAAATTTAATTATATTTATAAAAATAGTAAACATAACGGAGTTTTATAAAAATATTCATAATGACAGAAGGTTGTAGATAAAATATTTATTGTGTATTTCGTACCCATCGTGTGAACAATCTTCTTCCTCCATATCCACGAATTCCATCGTTACTTGGCAATACACTATTTTCACACAAAACATTTTACCGATTTTGCCCTCTCTCTCTCTCGCTCTTTTCCTCAATGTCTTCTCACAAACCCAAGGGAGCTGTCCGTCCGCCGAAAACCAATTTTCCTTCACCGTACGTACGCAGGTATATTCGTACTCGTGACACTTTTGTCTCTTTTTATTCGAAATCAGTCGTCGAGCTGCGCGGGCTTCTGTTTCACTACTGAACGATCCGCGTGGGACAATGCGAACGCGCTGATGGTAAATGACAGAGACGTTAAAGTACCTTTGTGCACACGCGGTACAGCATGGTCCGTGAACATTAACAGCGAGCATTGTTTCCTCGTATCGTCGTTGAATTATATCCGGACAGCCGGATTCCACATGTTCTCGCGTCTCACCATTATCTTTTTTTTTATATGTTTGTATTTTCCCCGTGCATTGATTTATTTAATATTTTTAAATAAAAAAAATAATCCTATAGAATAAATATAAAAATAAAAAAATTGTCAAAAAAATGTTTTTTCTTGCAAAGAAAGTAACGTTCGTCAATGTTTTTTACATGCCATTTTTTGCTATTTTGTTAGTTTTTATGCAATTTATGAGAAAACAATATAACGCGTCGTGAGGCACGAAATTAATGTTACGTAGCAATTTGCGATGGAAGCTTTTGTAATTGAAAGTTTCATTTCTTTTTTGTTGCCGTCGTTCAACTCTTCCGTCGTTCCTGAAACTCAGGGAAGGCAAACATAGGAACACTGTTATCCTCTGACTGCTTTAATTGAAATGTCACTTTGTATATCGCGAAAACCGAGCAGCCGACAACATTTTTCCGCGTGCCATCAGTGCACGCGAGTGCACTGTCACTCTGGAGCAGAATATTGTGCAAGGGATGAAGTTGCGGCTTTTAATCTCTCTATCCATTTCTGGCAAACGAGCACGCTGTGTGGTATATATATATCAGTGCCATTTTTTTTATCGGCCATATTTACGTGATGCTTGCATCGTAATTTTTACATATATACATGTATATATATCTATATACATACACACTAGTGGAATCGATCCTGGACACTTTTTAAATTTTCAAAATTTCGCATTTATTGATCACTTTTACGTCATAGTCACTCATATTTTCTATTCTTATCAAAGTAGGCTTATTAAGCCAAATATTAAGTAGAAACATCAGAGATTAAAATAGAAAAATTTCAGTATTCTTTCGGTGTAGCAGAATATACATTTTCTGTGTAAATATTTTTTTTCAAGTTAATTTTTATTAAAAGTGTCCAGAATGAATTCCACCGATTTCGTGATATATATATATATATATATCACGAAATCGTAAATATATATTTATATATATTTCCATATATATTTGCGATATATCGAATATATATATATATATATTCGATATATCGCAAATATATATCGAAATATATATAAATATATATTTACGATTTCGTGATATATATATATCACGAAATCGGTGGAATTCATTCTGGACACTTTTAATAAAAAGTAACTTGAAAAAAAATATTTACACAGAAAATGTATATTCTGCTACACCGAAAGAATACTGAAATTTTTCTATTTTAATCTCTGATGTTTCTACTTAATATTTGGCTTAATAAGCCTACTTTATATATGTGTGTGTGTGTGTGTGTGTGTGTGTGTGTGTGTGTATAGTGTCGGGCACACGATACACCGTGAAAAAGTTTATTCAATGCAACTATGATCTAATTAAGTCGATTAATTTTTGTCATCGTTTCACGGCCTGCCACGATTCCATTTTTTTTGCCTCAATCATTCCTCGATCTAAGCAATACAATAAATACGTATTTGATCAAAATACATTGTTGATTTGATGGTAGAAAATATATCATTCATAATTTATGAATTTAATGTTCGAAATTTACAGAGTATCAGAATAAAAAAAAATATCTTTAGTTGCATGCAGTAAATGTCTCTTAAGGTTCTACCTTATGGACCCGAAAATCAAAGTAATTAAAAAAAATAATTTCGAAGGAGTAAGTAAGACGATTGAGAAATCGTTCGGCCATTTATTTGTATGTACATTAACAGAGTTGTGTACCAAATTGTATAAAAAATATTGATAATTAAAGAAGTCATAAACAATCTCGTGGAGGAACTTCGAACGTGAGAGGCTCAACGGTGTACTTGATTTTGACCACCTGGTTGATCTGAAACGGAAAAACCAGTTTTATTCTTGGAATAGATAATATTGGCTGAAACTTAACCGAGCTTTTGTTTTTTAGCGCGTTTCAATCGTCAAACAAGGTTTTTTTTCTCGATTTTCCGAGAAAAAATGACATCATTGTTGCTAATAACTAATAAAAAAAAATGTTAAGAAGAAAAGCGTCGATCAAGACTAAACTACTATTACACTGAATAATTGTACCAAATTTCAAGAAAATTCGTTCATCAGATGTCGAAAAATTGTGCACACCGTTTTGAAAAACACAGTTTCGAGAAAAACGCGTTTAAAGTTTTACAAGCAATTTTATCATTTTGATCATGAGTATACCTTCAATCTCTGATTCCTGCTCCATATGTTGGACCTTCCTCTTCAATTTGAGTTGCCTCGAGCGACGAACGAGGGTTCGTCACTTTCACAGTATCATAACCACTTAAATTCAAAGATATTGTTATTTCGAACGAATCGGAATTGTATTTGAATTGCTAGTAGTTTAATTTGCAATCAGCAAATTTACCATATTTTCTCATATACAATACATATTTATCCGTGTTGTGTTAACAATGCGCAGTGGTGAAAAATTATAAAAATCAGTATTACCATCATTTTAGTATATGCGAGAGGATGTGCCTCTTGCGTGGCTATCACGAGTAATGGCCACGTCTTTTGGAATACACACGTCTTTCGGTCGTATGCTCGCGCGGAGTACAACCCAGGTAGGAAATCAAAAGGCTGACGATGGAAACAAGCTTGTGCTAGCCTTGTTTCACCGAGCCTGAGTGAGACAGACCTGGCCCAGGTTTCATTGCATCGTTTGGAGCAGCCTGGAACCAAGAC
>OX101783.1:4668353-4793353 GCA_944452715.1 Ophion slaviceki | reverse complement strand
ATGTCCACCTCGAAACCGTAAAATTCATGAAATGAACAGTTTTATTGTATTCTCGTAACTTATTTTTCTGCATTGCTTCAAATGCTATTTATATATGTGCATAATTTCCAGGGTCCCAACGTATACCCTTGCGGATTTTTACGTAATACCCTTCCCAATTGAACCCGTTCCTCCCCCCCCCCCCACCCGCACTTCGCTAATCTAACCTAACTTTCGTTGCGTCCACAACCGTCTGAAGGGGTTTCGGGAAAATTGACGATATGTTACCATTTGATTTACATTTATACAGTAAATTCTTTGTCATGTACTGAATGCGCCCTTAACATTTTACATCGATGGTGTACTCCGTTTCAATAAAATGTACAATTGAAGAAACACTTTTTAATATAGGTAGATGCCTACGCTCATCGCTGAATGGCGTGAAAAAATTTTTTTTAATGTTATGAAAAACTGTCATAAAACTGTACATTATGACACTGATGACGAAAGTGTGATTATGTACTGAGTGAAAAACTGTCAAATCACAGTACATTATGAAAATTTCGTTTTCTTTCATATTGTAACAATTAGACATCTCCCTACGATAAAAAGTGTTCCTTTAATGGTCAATTTTATAGAAATGGCATAGACGATCGATTGGCAAAATTATTGAAGAATATTGGGATTTTGGTAAATATTCAATATTCGATTTATTAACTTAAAAAAATTTCCTTTTTTTTTCGCTGCATAAGAATTAAGCATATATCTATTTGTTCTACAAACACACACACACACGCACACACACACACACACACACACACACACACACACACGCACGCACACGCGCGCACACATACACACACAGGCGCGCGCGCGCGTGCACACACACACACACACACACACACACACACACACACACACATACACACACACACACACACATGATATATATATATATATATATATATATATATATATATATATCACAGTGGTATTTGCGAGTTTTCGTATTATTAATGCCATTACACTCCGTCACTCGTGTAGAACAAATAGATATATGCCTAATTCTTATGCAGCGAAAATAAATTAAATTTTTTTAAGTTAATAAATCGAATATTGAATATTTACCAAAATGCCAATATTCTTCAATAATTTTGCCAATTGATCGTCTATGCCATTTCTATAAAATTTACAATATATGTGTATGTATATATATATATATATATATATAGAGGGCTAGCATTGTTTGCGATCACGTGATGTACTACACGAGACTTCCCAACATATTTTGCATATTGGTCGCAAATCAGCTGCGGTTGATTGGTCGATTAATGTGCCGACGAGAAATCATATATATATATATATATATATATATAACTATGAATGTGATAAACCGCCAGCTGATACCAAATTTATTGCGTTCGACAGCCCGTTCAAATTGTCGTGTACACGTAGTACACATACATCACGCGCCAATCGAACGAGAAGAAAAAGAAGTTGGAAATGAAAACTACGGAGGCCTTGATACTAATCACGGCAAACGTCGCGCGAAAAAACTACGATCAATTCCTGCAATTACCCATGTGTAACTTTCGTATTGAGGCAAACAAATGAATGTAACACGTTGTTTTTTTTTGCGGTTTCTTCAAAACTCCATTACTTATAAAGCCAACGAAAAATATGACAATCTTCATATCGTTGAAGATACGATTTTTTCAACTTCTACCCCTTAAGAGTGACTCCTGTTGGTGGAAAGCGTTTAAAACGTTTTGGACAACATTTCTTAAGCAACTACTTAGAAGGGGAATGCCCGAGAGATTACTTGAAATAAAAAAAATAGAAGAAAAAATCGGACCGTCACGACCATTCAAACTGAGTGGATTATCATGTGGTCTGTATGTATTGTGTACTTGAGTGTGCAGGCACGTCTAATTTGCGTGGACTTGTTTTAGGAATAACCGATTCCAGACGTGAACGCTCTACTTGGTGAAATTCAGATTTTATACATATATATATATATATATATATATATATATATATATATATATATATATATATATATATATATAGGGTATCCCTCTTATCTCTGCCACCCGAAATAGCTCGGTAATTATCGACGTCACAAAAAAATGTTCCAGACAAAAGTTGTACGGTGTAAAGGGGGCCATTAAATGCGACCAATTTTTTTCATTTCGGTGGAGGCGTAAAAATCATTAGAGGGTCGAAGTCGTTCAAGGTCATTCATGGTCAGTATCGATGATACAAATCGAAATATCTCTGATCACTACCAAATATTTGGTAGTGATCCGAGATATTTACATTTGTATTTCATTTTAATAGGTGACCTCGAATGACCTTGAACGACTTTGACCTCGTAATGTTTTTTTATGCGACTTGAGGTGCTCCACAAGATGGTTGAAGAAAAAATTTACCATTGCATTAAAAAAGTAGAGTTGACCTTCACTGTGCGTCAGCGCCTCCACCGAAATAAAAAAAAATGGTCGCATTTGATGGCCCCCTTCACACCATACAATTTTTGTTTGGAACATTTTTTTGTGACGTCGATAATTACCGAGTTATTTCTGATGGCAGAGATAAGAGGGACACCATGTGTATATGTATCAGGGTTCGGAATATTAGAATTTTTTTTAACTCACGAATAATAAGGAAAATTATTCAAAATTCGTTCTGAAAATGAATAAAGAATCCCACTGGATTCAATATTCTTTCCGAAAATGAATAATGGAGCCAACTCAATTCAGTATTCATTCCATATTCGGATATCATAAAATTGAATAATCTGGAAAAATGGACAATGGAAATGAGACAAATGGGACACTTCTCTTTTCAATAGAATAAACATGTTTTCTGTCAATTTTCCCAGATTATTCAATTTGATGATATCCGAATACGGCATGAATACTGAATCGAATTGCATTCATTACGTATGTTGAAATGAATACTGAATCCAACTGGATTCATTATTTATTCTCAGAACGAATACTGAATCGAGGTGGATTCATTATCGAAAAAAAATGAATATCCATCTGACATGTATTCGGTATCATTTTTCTACTCGAATACTACAAGTATTCGAGTACGCCCATCTCTGATATGTATATATATAAATATATGCACACTACTAAAAAAATTGAAGAGTTAGAAAATTCCCGAAATTTTTCGCTCACATTCAATAGACTGTAAATCACAATCAGTGAAAAATGGTCATAGGACATTAAAACAAAAAGAGCATATCGAACCTTAGAATTTGTAATTTACGGTTTGTGAATTAAAAAAAAATGGATTGTTACCAAGAAATCATAAGAAAAACAGTAAATGAAGTACACGATTCTTTTTTCCGACTTCTAGAAAGTCCACGGGCGTGAATACATTTGTTTACCAATTTTCTTTCAGAAAGTTTCACATTGATCCTGTCTCTTCAATTTGATCGTTCGGGCAGGGCAACAACTCTATTCTTTATTTGTCTATTCTCAGACATCTCTCTCCTTAAATATCTCTACTCTGGAGGAGGTTTAATCAGAAACATCTCTATTCCAAAATATCTCATGTTTAAAACATTTCTCTGCCGAAACATCTTCATTCGTTAAGATCACAAAGCCACAATAATTAAATTCTGAAATATTACTGATCTCAAATATCTCCATTCCACAATCGTTCGTATCCGCAACTTTTCTATTCTTAAGGGGTCTTCTCACTTTAGACGCTCAAAAAAGACTATTTTCATGAATTTTTTTCATAGGTTTATATTATAGATATTGAGATAAAAATTGTTACACTTAATAAATACACTTTCGAAATACGTTTTTTTTTTAAATGTATGTATTTATGTAACCCAAATAAACTTTAAACGCGTTTTTCTCAAAACAACGTTTTTCGACGTCTGTTGATAAAATCTTCGAAACTACTGAACCAATCCTTATGAAATTTAACCACATATTCTTTACAGTTATAGCTATAGCGCATATCAAGGATTTTTTCAAATTTTGATGTTTTTTTTCCAAAAACGGTGACAAAACACGTATTTTTTTTGTTTTTTTGAAAAATGTCCGCCATTTTGCTATTTGTGCATGGATAAAAAATCGTATGATATGCGCTATAGCCATTAACATACTGAATCTAAAACCGTTTGATTTTTTTGTTTCGGATTATCCATCTCCGAGATTTCATCAACAGCGCAGACCTACATTTTTTTGACATTTTTTTAACTACCATTTTCGTCTATAAAAAGTGACTTAAATAAATAAATAAAAAAATTTAATGTATTTAATGTATGTAGATTTCATCAACACCGCAGAGCTACATTTTTCAGGAAATTTTTTTAATCGCCATTTTCGTGTACAAAAAGGGACTTAAATAAATAAATAATTTTTTAAAATGTATTTCGAAAGTGTATTTATTAAAAGTAACAACTTTTATATCAATATCTATAATATAAAACTACCAAAAGAATTCACGAAAATAGCCTTTTTTAGCGTCTAATGCGAGAAAACCCCTCAAATATCTGCATTCTTCAAAATCTCATGTGACATCCAAAACTGTATCTGACAATCCGTTATCCGACAATTTCATCTCACAATATCTCTCTTCAGAAACATCTCTCTTCCAAGAGCCTCTGCGTTGCACTTGTTTCATTCATCGCCTTATCATAGTAAATGCAATATTACGAACGTATTTCTTATTTTCTACTAAACTCACGAGTACTTCGCACATAATCGTTGCAACGAGGATCTGTTCCGTTTTCATATAAGGCGGAATATATACATTTAGACAGGAAAAAATAAGCGATACTGAGGGATTTCTTAAACTAAGAAATAATTATTCTCCAATTAGCAAACTTTAGGTATACTTTAATAGTATACTTAAGTATGCAAAACAATTTTTTTAATTAATTCATCATCAAAATGGCGAAGCTGTGGTAGAGTGTTACAGCAAGGTCGCCGCGGGAGTTGCGAATCGGCGTGCAGTCTAGCTTCCCGTAGACTTTGATTTGCAAACAAGTTCAAAAATTTTTTCAGTCAGAACATGTAAAGTTTCTGTGTGACGGTAATTAAAATGAAGAAAATGCAAATTTAAGAAAATGGCACGCATTCACAAAAACAATCAACATTTCACGCAACATTTCTGTAAAATGTGGATTAAAAAAGTAGTTTTTTTCCAATTTTTCAAAAACAATTCTCGTCAAGTAAAAGGTAACAATATTTCTACCAAGTTTCAACTCAATCGGCTGAATAGTTTTTGAGTAATCCTGCACGCCAATTTCGATAATGCAGTTTTGAGAAAAACGCGTTGAAGTTCACGCCCGCTCTGAATCCGAGCGGTGAGGCACAGCGTTGACGGGCTGTAACGTATGAAGTTTTTCGAATTTCGATTTAAAACTTTGGGAAAATATTCTACATATATAGGTCTATCGTTTAAAGAAAAAAAAGGTAATCGATTTTTTATCGTTGTAAATGTATATCCCGCCTTAAGGGGTTACCCCCACTTGCGATTTTGAAAAAATCGATTTTTTTTTATTGCATTTTTTTGAAGTGCAATTTGAAGTGCAGTTTTTTTTATGCCCAGAATGGATGACTCTATGTAAGTTTACAAAAAAAAAATATTTTCTTCGTGTAAACTGAAATTGCAACTTTAAACGCGTTTTTCTCAAAATGGCATTTCTGAAGTCGGTGACCAAGATTACTCGAACACTAATGAACCGATCTTCTTGAAATTTTGCAGGCTTATTTAATACATAAAAATGTAGTCCTTAATCGTTCGATTTTTTTTTCGAAAAAAAATGGCCGTATTATAGCCAAAAAACGTCGGTTTTTTTCGTTAAAATCGAACCATTAACTTTGACTGACCGCCATTTTGTGAAAAATGAATCTTTTTTAAAATCCTTCGATTAAAGACTAGTTTATACTTATATTTGACTAAATCCATCCGCATTTTTTTTTCAGATGATCCACTTCGCCGCAATGTTGGTCACCGCAAACCGTGTATATAAAAACATTATTTCATTGACGGCCATTTGCCACTAAACAATGTAATATTTTTCAATAAAAAAATTACTGAAAGTTCTTCAAGATGTGTTCTTTAAGATGGTATATTGATCGATTAAAAAAGTTTTGTAGTTTTCTTTAAAAAAATTCATGAAGAAGGCCTTTTTTTGCGCTCCAAGTGGGGGTAACGCCTTAAGCTTAGCGTGTCCTCAATAAGCCTCGGAAACCTCAAACCTCTGCGATTTTTCTTTTATTGTGTTCAGATCGATCAAAATTGTAGAATTTGATAAAAAAAATTGAAAAACTGTAGACTACAAACTCCAAGTATCAAAATCCTTTTCTTTTCGTTTTTCACTGACAATGAGTTACGGAACAATGAAAATCATTTTTAAAAAATCGGTCGATTTTTAAATCCCGTTTACCGAAAATTTTCCGAAGAAAATTTCGGTAATTTTTTAATCCCTTAATTTTTTGAGCAGTGTAAATTTATAAATGGGAAAGATGATTTTTAAGACATTCAACCCGAGGGCCATCTTCAAAACAGCCAGATGAGCTGATAGCCCACATTGCATCGACATAACGGATTTGAAATATCCTCACTATATATATATAGTACATGAACAGATCACTTTTCACGTAAGTTGAGCAACTAGATCACACGTCCACGTACTAATAAGCGTTGCTTGACCGTTGCAACAGTTCGCCAATTAGCAATCTCGTTCATTATACCAAGCAAAGCAAGACGTGGAAAAATTAAGAATCGAGAGAAGAGGACGCGATTCCTTGTCAGGATTACATGCCTCAAGCAGACTCTCCTCTCGAGATTTGTTCAACGAATCGCACGAGTGATCCCGTGAGAAACGCGACAGGATGCGCTTCCACGTTCCTCGCACGAAAGTGTCTCGCGAATTTTCTCTTTATTATAAACCCTTTGGACTATTCGTTGCTCTGGGTTTATTTTTTATTTTACCTTTTCCCTCGCGGTTCAACGTTAGCAGGAGACTGCACGAAGCGTAATTTTTGGAAAGCATTTCGTTGAATTTAACAAAAAAATTTAAAAGTATTTTTTTGAATCTGTCGAACTCCTCGAATGTATTTTCTTGAATCTGTCAAATTCTTTAAAAGTATTTTTTAATTGATCGAATTCTAAAAATTTTAAACAAAAATTCTAAAGTTCTAAAATCCCAAAATTTCTTTTTAAAACCATCTAGAATTTTAGAAATCCTTAAAAAAATGTTTTGAGATTCTCAAATTTCTAAAAATGTTTGTAAAATTTTTTTGACATAATCAAATTCTTCAAAAGTATTTTCATGAATTCATCATTTTTTTCAAAGTATTTCCTTGGATGTATCAAAATCGCCAAAAGTATTTTCATTAATTTATCATTTTCTTCAATGTATAAAAATCTTCAAAACCATTGTCATCCATTTATCAATCGTTCCAAAAATATTCCCCTCAATTTATAAAACTTCCAAAAAAGTTTTACGACTTTGCATTTGCGATGTACTATTTCATCGAAGTTTTTCTTTTATACACTTCAACCTATATCGGCCTTCTTTTCACTTTGTTTCTTGAATAAAACGGTTTCGTTTTCGAAAATGTTGGCCTCAAAATTTCATCATTCTCAATATCTGCCTCGCAGCAATATTAAAAATGTGGGCGTGGAATAGGAAAATTAACGGTGAGGGCGAAGAGTAACGGGGGGGGGGGGGGTGCTGCACGTACCCCGTGCACGATGCCAATTAGTTCGCGCGCATACGTACGAAGTTTTAAGAGACTTGGAACAAACAGACGAACGAAATTGCAATTGTATATTGCACGCGTTAAGCATTCAACGAAACCGAGTTGGCCACTCGAACGACGAAACTCGGCAAATTTCCTCGGCTTCGTTTCCCCAAAGCCAACAAAAGGAGCGAGAGAGGTATGCAACCGTTGAGTACAGCGGTGAACCGAGAGTGATAGAGAAACCGGGGTCGTTCAGAGCCCCTTATCCTTATTCATCCCACCTGCAGCCCATCAGTGCTGCAACTGCGTTCGAACGATCTCCCCGGATCTTTTGTATCAATCGCACGAATTGAAGGGTCTTCTCACTTTAGACGCTAAAGAAAAGGCTATTTTCATGAATTTTTGTTCATAGGTTTATATTATAGATATTGATGTAAAATTTGTTACACTTAATAAATGCACTTTCGCAATACATTTAAAATTATAATTTTTTTATTTCAGTCACTATTTGTAGACGAAAATGGTAGTTAAAAAAATGTCCTAAAAAAATTGTAGGTCTGCGCTGTTGATGAAATCTCTGAGATGGATCATCCGAAACAAAAAAATCAAACGGTTTTAGATTCAGTATGTTAATGGCTATAGCGCATATCATACGATTTTTTATATATGCAAAAATAACAAAATGGCGGACATTTTTCGTAAAAAAAAAACAAAAAAAAATGTTTTTTTCACCGTCTTTGGCAAAAAAATAGTAAATATCAAAATTTAAAAATATCCTGTATATGCGCTATAGCTATAGCTGTAAAGAATATGTGCGGTTAAAATTTCATAAGGATCGGTTCAGTAGTTTCGAAGATTTTAACAACAAGCCGTCGAAAAACGTTGTTTCGAGAAAAACGCGTTTAAAGTTTGTTTGGGTTACATAAATGCATTTTTTTTATTTGAATGTATTTTGAAAGTGTATTCATTAAGTGTAACAACTTTTATATCACTATCTATAGAATAAACCTATCAAAAAAATTCATGAAAATAGCCTTTTTAAGTGTCTAAAGTGAGAAGACCCCTTAAGCGAGGTTTCTACTTTGTCAGGCCAAAAAATGTTCGATTTTTACCTATTTTTGATGCGGAACATATTAAATATAGAATGTTGAAATTTGGTATGTTTTCTAAGCGGTAAATATTAAACTTTTCATTTTATTCGCACATGAACTTAACTTTAAACGCGCTTTTCTCGAAACCACGTTTTCCAAGTTTCCAAGTGCTCCTACACTCCCTAGATGAGCAAGTGTTATAAAATATAGCAGGCACGTGTACGACAAACGTTTTTATTAGTGAAACTAAAATTATCCAAAAATATTCAAGCTTTCTTATTTTGCGAACTTTTTTGGTGAAAACTGAACTTCCCCTTCGACCACTTACTTCTTTTTTATCCTTCAATTTTTCTTCTTGGTTCTAGTTCAACTTTTACACAATATTTTACAAAGTAAAAATATGTTTGATTTTTTTCTGCAAGTCACCTGTTCAGGGCTTAGGACTTCCGCAAGTGAAGAATATCATCGCTGGCGCACCAACATATGTGGCTCCTCCCACTCCCTGCACCATATTTTGTCAAACTTCAAAAAATATTATCATGTTCAATGAAAACCGCTTAGTAAACGTACCAAATTGCAACATTCTATATATAATATTTTTTGTATAAAAAATCGGTGAGAAGTCGAACATTTTTTGGCCCAACAAAGTAAAAACCTCCTTTAATTACCCCCCGTGGTTGCTCCGACGCGTCTGCACTTCTCGAAGGAGACGAAAACACGGATTTCATCGCAATACAAGACCTCATATTGGTGCCTCGTTCTTCAAATAGGTTCTATAATTACAACGTTACCGCTTTTTTCGTTTTTTTTTTTTCGTTGAGCGGGGGGGGGCACTTTTAGGGCCCCGCACCCCAAAAGATAAAAAAACCGAATTCCGTCAAAAAAATCGTTGTTCGTCTCTCTAATTTATATATATATATATATGTGTGTGTGTGTATATATATATATGTAAATAATCGCTGACATTAATGGGTAGGCGGTCGGAGTTCGTCTTCGGAAGTCCTTCGAGTGTTATTAAAGTCGAGTCGAATTTTTCATAAAATCGATCCACCTCTCCTACAACCGTCAATCACTCCCTCTCTCCAACGCTTTATTTAAAAAATAGTGTATTAAAAAAGTAGAGTTTTAAAAAACCACGTGTCGAAAAAGATGGGGAAGATTGAAAAAACAATGTCATTTTCCGAAGACCGGTTATGCAATTAAAATGTTATTTTGGACTAATATATATATATATTCCATATATCCATTCAAATTTAAATTCATTTCAAATAAGGAGTGAATTTACTATTCTGTAAAAAGTTACCTTTATATGCAGGGCCACTGGTTACTGGTCACGATCCCGTGAAAGGATTGTCGGACATGTTTTCGGCTATCAAATAACCCAGTAATGCTTTATGCAAAAGTTAACCATTATCGAGATATTATTTTTATCATTTTTTTCGAGTGAGGGGTAGGAAACTTAAAAAATTAACTTAAAAAAACTGTTGTATGGAATCAAACTTTTTCTTTATTTGTTATTTGGGGACACAGTAGCAAAGAATTATCAACAATAAAATTAAAATAAGCTGCAAACGTTTTTGAATAGGAGTCCAAAACTCTGCAAGTCTAATAATTATTCTTATTTTATTGTTGATAATTCTTTATCACTGTGTCCTAAAACTACAAGTAATTAAAAAGTTTCATTCCATAACACAGTTTTTTTACATTCATTTTTAAAGTTGCCTCACTTTAAAAACCCCAAAAATAATAATATCTCGAAAAATGGTTCACTTTTGCACAAAGCGTTTCTGGGTTATTTGATAGCGGAAAACATGCCCTACCACCCTATCACGGGATCGTGGCTAATAACCAGTAGCCCTGTATATGCATATATAGAGGTAACTTATTACAGAAGACTGTCAATTGTGAATTGAATTGTGCACTTGGTTCATCATAGTAATGCAAACTTGTTCTAAATGATCTTCTATTTATATCTTTCAAATCTAATCAATACTATTTTATGTACTTTATATACACTGAATATATATATATATATATATATATATATATATATATATATATATATATATATATATATATATATATAGGCTATGATACAAATAAAAATAAAAGAAAATAAACGAAAAAGAAAAACTCACCTCTGGCCTCGCTGCCGTTGACGCTCGTGCATCCAGAGTGCATCGCCGAGAGTGTGCGCACTGCTCTGCACGCCTCCCATGATGAACCCGTAAGCTTTCCGAGGGAATATTCGTTTTCCGATGCGAGCCTTGAAAATAATTGTCATACGAACGATTCGTTAGATTGGGACTATTCGCTCGCGTAATTAGTGCATTCATCAGACACTTGGTCGGAGCATCTACTTGATAATAATTGATCCGTAAACTCGTTCACTAACGTGCGTAAAAAAAAACGTATTGATCCGGTTTCGTAGTCAGTGATTGTTTGAATTTAATTTGGTACTTGGTTCGTATTAATTGTACATTCCCGTCCATACAAATCGTACATCGAATTTGAGATTTTTAGTGCCGAAATACTTCAAATTGAGGTATGATTGATTTATATAGACGTTTACAGTACGATTTGTTTTTCATCAATTGTCACAAAAATCTAAATATGAAAGCCGAAATATACTTAAGGCTTAATATAAAATATTAAGAAATCGATTTTTTTTGCTTTTTCTCAAAGTAAATATATTCAAGAGTATGTGAATAAAAATTCAAATTAAAGTATTGAAAATAGACCAGTTATAGACATTTCAGTGAGAGCAGGTAACGCAACGATTTAAGGCGGGATATACATTTAGACAGGAAAAAAATATGCAATGTTGAGCGATTTTTTAAACTAAGAAATAATTATTCTACAATTATCGAAATTTAGGTATACTTTAATAGTATATTTACGTATACAAAACAATTTTTTTTAAATTAATTCATTATCAAAATGACGGAGCTGTGGCAGAGTGTTAGAGCAAGGTCACCGCGGGAGTTGCGAATCGGCCTGCAGTCTAGCTTCCCGTAGACTTTGATTTGCAAAAAAGTTCAAACATTTTTTCAGTTAGAACATGGATAGTTTCTATGTGACGGCAATTAAAATGAAAAAAATGCCAATTTAAGAAAACGGCACGCATTTACAAAAAAAATCAACATTTCACGCAACATTTTTGTAAAATGTGAATTAAAAAAGTATTTTTTCCAATTTTTCAAAAACAATTCTCGTCAAGTAGAAGGTACCAATATTGTCAATATTTCTACCAAGTTTCAACTCAATCGGCTTAATAGTTTTTGAGTAATCCTGCACGCCAATTTCGATAATGCACTTTTGAGAAAAACGCGTTTGAAGTTCACGCCCGCTCCGAATCCGAGTGGTGAGGCACAGCGTTGACGGGCTGTGACGTTTGAAGTTTTTCAAATTTCGCTTTGAAACTTTAGAAAAATATTCTACATATATAGTTCTATCGTTTAAGGGGTTACCGCCACTTGCGATTTTGAAAAAATCGATTTTTTTATTGCATTTTTTTGAAGTATAAGTATCTGAGAATATGTCCTGAAAATTTCGAGTCGATCCGAACAAAATTGACTGAGATATGAGCGTTGAAAGAGAAGAATCCGTTGTGAAATTGAAACTTTAAACGCGTTTTTCTCAACATGACATTTCTGAAGTCGGTGACCAAGATTACTCGAACACTAATGAACCGATCTTCTTGAAATTTTGCAGGCTTATTTAATACATAAAAATGTAGTCTTTAATCGTTCGATTTAAAAAAAAAATGGCCGTTTTATAGCCAAAAAACGGCCGTTTTTTTCGTTAAAATCGAACCATTAACTTTGACTGTCCGCCATTTTGTGAAAAATGAATATTTTTTAAAATCCTTCGATTAAAGACCAGTTTATACTTAAATTTGACTAAATCCATCCGCATTTTTTTTTTCAGATGATCCACTTCGCCGCAATGTTGGTCACCGCAAACCGTGCATATAAAAACATTATTTCATTGACGGCCATTTGCCACTAAACAATGTAATATTTTTCAATAAAAAAATTACTGAAAGTTCTTCAAGATGTGTTCTTTAAGATAGTATATTGATCGATTAAAAAAGTTTTGTAGTTTTCTTTAAAAAAATTCATGAAAAAGGCCTTTTTTTGCGCTACAAGTAGGGGTGGGGCCTTAAAGAAAAGAAAAAAAAAAAGAAATCGATTTTTTTATCGTTGTAAATGTATATGCCGCCTTAATCGGGTTGAAGTGTGCATCGTTGGAATGCAACAAAAAAGCTTTTCACTTTCCCATTTTCATTATTATTCAAAATTATATTTTGCCGATTTGTGATAGATCGCTAAAAAAAATCGGAAAATCGTTTGCGTCATTTGCGTAGCTTAAAGCTGCCAAGGGAAATTTGCGAAATCGAAAAAAGTCCATTTTCGTTGCATTTCAACGATGTAAAGTTCAACGTTGTATGATTTACGCATACCAAAAGTTTCAATCGCGTTTTTCTCGCAATGACTTTTCTGAACCTGGCCGGAATCATAACTCTAGCTGTATTTGTCCGATCTTCAATTTTAAAAAATACAATTGCCGTAATTGCAGTACATATCGTTGTAAGTAGTAATTTTATTGTTTTGGATATTTACTTTTCTCTGAGCCCCCGAATATAAGTGAGGAGTAAGCGAACAAATCGGACTTCTCCACACGACAATTTTTTTCCAATTTCCGACCACACATTTGTCAGTTCCCAAAATATTTTAAATCAAATCCGTCTCTAAACACCCCGAAATTTTATTAAAAACTGCCTTTCCAAGCGAAAAAAAAATTATTTTTCAATAAAAATTCACACGCAATAAGTTGAATGTATGCTTAATAAAATACCGCTTTTCCCAAATCCCAAATGTCCCTTAATAAAATACCGTTTCTCCCATATCCCGTTTTCCCAATTCCCACATCCCAAATCTAGCAGACAAAAAAAATCAGAAAATACGACCTTTTTCGGCCCGTCACATTGGTGCCCTCCCTTAATATACAATATTAAGTATTCATATTGTTGAACGTGATGTTGAACGTATGAACGCTGAAAAATTGGGTGATTTTCTGGAATTTTTTGGAAGAAAAGTACTCAATTAAATTTTTCGGAAAATTAAGAACATAAGAGATCGCTAGAGTTTCGGCTTCGGTCCGGCCAGTGAAGGACTTCCAAGGTTATCGATGGAAATAAGAAATTATGTTTCTTAACGTTTCGGCCCTCTGGTTCGGGTCCTCTTCAGAATATGTATATTTAATTTTCCCTCGAAGTATTGAAATTTCGGATTTTTTTTAAACACATGTTTGGAAAGAAGTTGTAGCAAACAGAGACATTATTTGTGAATACAAATAATGTTCTGTGAAAGGTACTCAGTAGATGGAGTTAATATCGTTTATGGGCGATTTTATCTGATCTGTTGAGTTTGTTCTTAAGAGTGTGTTATCTTTCCAAAATGAGTAAAAAACTCGAATTATTTCATTGGTTCGTTACATTTTGCGTTGTGTAGCGGACAAGAGTTCGAGAGAAACTCTCGAACTCTTAAGAACATATTTTGCTATATTTTACCTATATTACATAATTTTTTCATAGAAAAATATTGAGATCCAAGCGCCTTATGGGCTGCCTTCGGAGGCGCCAAAAAAAAAGTTCCTCCACAGCTGACATAATTCCGGCCGATTGAGTAGCTGAAACCGAAAAAAGAAAAATGTCGTTAAACTGGAAGGTATTTCCTGTACAATGACATAGGATTTTCGAAAAATATCAAAATCTAACAAAATGGCGTAGTTATGAAAAAAAGTCTGTTTTCTTGCCTATAAAATGATCGTTTTTTTCAATGCCGAATCGTCACTTTTCATCCAATAAAAAATATCCTACGTCATTGTAGAGTAAATATATTCAAGAGTACTCAGTTTAAATTTCAAGTCAATCGGATAATTGCTCTTTGAATTACAATGTCAGCAAATTTGAAAAATCTCATTTCGCAAAAAACGCGTTTAAAGATTAAATTATCGATTTTTGCAAGATAAAATGATTAGAGATACGGCCGTGAAATTTTTACAGGATATTCTTGAAAGTATAAACTGTCGAAAAAGGCAAAAAAATCAATTTTTTTAAAGTGTCACACTGGTATAGCCCCCTCAATTGAATTGAATATTAGTTATTGGATATTGAATATTAACTATAGAATATTATAAATTGAATATAAAGTATGGAATATTATAAACTGAATATTAAATATTGATACATGATGAAACCACTTTTTTCTCCAGTAATTGAATGGATTGTTGAAGATTATAATGACCGGAGGACATTCGAGTCGTTTACGTAAAGGAAATAGAAAATAATTTCACGATACGTCTCTTATTTTGGAGAAATTGTTGCCGAAGAGAAATTTTCTCATCTCCGGTACAGAACTCTGAGTGCCTTGCGTGTGTAATACTTTCGCATATATATAGATATACGTGCGATCCACACGCCGGGCTCGGCGGAACCTCGTAGTTCTCGAGGTTCACGAGAGGTGGCACGCGTCGCCTTCGTTTCTCGAAATTAAAAAGTTCCGTGCAAATTATATAAGGAAATCGTGTCGAGCCGAGAAAAGAATTTGCGAACAGAGTTGTTCCTACGTTAACTTTTTCCGGAAAGGGTCTTGGCCGTCAGGTTTCGACCCACATAGAAAATATCAAACATAATTTCAGCCAACCAACGAATCGATGAGCCACGCTTGTTGAGAAATTTGTTCAACCACCGGTGGCGGTTTTATCCTTTGACAAATCATTGATCCTGTGCAAGGATTTTTGAATATTGTTGAATGTTTAATTAACATATTTCGATTTTATTGAATTATATTTATTTCAATAGAATTAGAGATTTTATTGAATGACATTGAAAAATCCTTTTGGATTTTCGTGAATAGAATACATTTTAATAAATTTATATTTTATTAAATGAAATTTAATATTTTTGGACTTTATTAGGGGTGTGCGGGACTCGATTCACTCGAATACCCGATGGGTTACGTTTTTGCATTACCCGCCACTATGGGGTACCCTAATTTGGTCATCGGGTACTCTCAAATTTTGGGTACTCGTAAACGTCGAGTACTCTTAAACTTCGAATATTCGTAAACGCCTCGGAGATCCGTATCTATGATTTATATTTATTTTTTTATCTAGGTGTATCGATCAAATAATGGGAGAAAACGAAACCTCGAAGAAGGCGATAAAACGAATAAATGATAATACTGTAAAAATCTTTTTTCGTCTCATTTTTCTATTCTGTGTGTGTGTATGTACGTACGTGCGTGTGTGTGTATGTGTCTGTTAGGACGGAGTGAAAAACGGTCAATTTTGGCGGATCATATCCCAATAGCGCGGGAAAGTTGCCTTTTGGCATAATTAAAAAGTCTTCGAGAGGAAAAAAATTACAATAAATATTTTCTATTCCGTCAAACGCCTTAAAATTATGATTTTTTTTTAACGTGGGTCTTAAATGGAGAAGAAAACCCAAAGAGACCAAGATTCAACGCCGTGCGTTTATTCGAATCAAGAAGAATGTAGCTTCCATTTGACGTTTCAAAACTGAAAATATCTTGATTAGTTTCAGAGATATAAGTGTTTGACGAACAAGTTTTTTCTGGGAAAAAATTTAAAAATGACAAAAAATTAAATAAAGAAGAATGAATCGCCGAAATTACCAGTTAGCACTAGACAGAATTAACGAAAATTCGACGAAGAATCGTGCTTTTATTCCGTTTTTCGACATTCAAATATCTCGACATTTCCTGAAATGCGAGTGTCTTAAAAATACTAAAATTGTTGTTATAAATTTTATAATTTATAATATATAAAATTAAATAATAACTATTGTTATAATTATAAATTATAATTATAAATATACACATAAGAAAAATACTAAAATTATTGAATCAATTTTTTGTATTTCTTATGATCTCCAACCTATCGGCGAAGGGTAGAGAACATAAATCTGGAGTCTATTCCGTCCGTTTTGATACGTTTTCGTGACGTTATCTACCATGAAACGAAATTTGAATTTTTTTTCCGGCAACACGGCTTATCGAGTACCCGATGCGAGTACTCGAAAAACTCGGGTACTCGATAAAGTCCGAGTATACCCGTCCGATGACGGGTACCAGACCTATTCTGCTACCCGCACACCCCTAGATTTTATCAAACTATATCAATGATTCTCTAATAGCAAATAACCGTTACCTAATCGTACTTTGATCCCAGATCGAGTTAATCAATTTCGTAAATGCTTTCCAGCACACTCGATTAATTAAATATAAATCCGTTTGTACTAATTTCAATTTCGAGACCGTTTACGATCGGATTACTTTGGGTAGCACCAAGTTTGGGATTGTTTGGGTTTGCACTTCTCCAGTGCATACGACGAATAAATGCATGTGCCTCCGTTGACACAAAGTAATATTTTCACTTGAATTACCGCAATTGAATTTATCGTTACTGAATTGTACTTCAAGTTGTATACCAATTGTCACTCGTTTGGGTCTGTTCCAGTGCATTCAAAAAATGAATAATGCACACCTGTTCAAAACACAAAATGCCGTTATCAATTAAATTATGCAATTTCGTCAATTCTTTTGCAATTCTTCTCCAAGTCGCTTGTTTGGGTTTGGTGCTTTGGTGCCTTCGGCAAATTAATTCACGCGCCTCAATTCAAGCGTAAAATACTCGGTCAATTGAATTACCCAATTTGATGCATTGTTCTCATGGCTGTACCTGAATTGTTCTCCAGCTCGTTTATCTTCCTCACAAAATTCTTGCTCGCCGAATCGAACAATTCGCGCCCTTTGTCTCTACATCGCGCACGAGCTTTCTCTCCTCCTACTTCTTCACTCTCTATGCCTCGTTCGCACTTCCTGCGGCACCAAATCCGGCGATGCACATTGTTAATCCAAAGTCTCAAAGGATCGCCAAATTTCGATGTACGAGATATTCCACCGGGAAATTCGTGCTTTTTTTTAACTTCTCAACGTTAGGTACGCGTTGAAGTTTCGATAAACATTTTTTGTTTTTCGTAGTTTGAGTAGTGGCACTTATTAATTGTTCACGATCTCACGATCAACTGGTAGGTTCGAATGTGCCACTAGAGGAATACGAGTGAGTTTAATGCGAGAGCCGGAGAGCCCAGGAGGGATGCACGATTATACTTCTTCCACTATAGGCCACTTTTCTCTCTCGCTCTCTCTCCCTCTCTTTGTTTCTCCCTCTCTTGTACTCATCATAACTCGCGGAGCTCGAGAGAGAGCCCTAATTACCTAGGCTCGTTGCAGACCAAGTAAACTACTATTTCTCCCGCACGTACCGCACAACTCCTCAGTATTATAATCCTTCTAATTAATTCTCACCAGAAATAATTCTCTTCTAAACGACGCTTGAATTTTTCATTCCTCCTTTTTCGCCTCCTTTCCGCACAGTTACGTAACGACACTTTTCGCCTTCTATTTTCAGCACTTCGCGTTCTAGGGATTTGATTATCCCGCGATTAAAAAAAAACCTCGGCGCCGAAAAACGGAAATTTTTTGGTCGCCCTATTTTTTGTCAGTAGTGGATTTATTATTTAATATTTACTATATGATATTTATTATTCAACATTTATGATTGATTATTCATTATTTTATATTTGTTGTGACTGCGTTATAATATCGAATATTCAATATTCAGTATTAAGTAATTAATTTATTACTCAACATTTACGAAACTACGTACATTGATTATTATTATTATTATTATTGTTGTTGTTGTTGTGTGTCACGTTAAATATCAAACGTTGACAAAAATAACCATTATAGTAATAAAAATAATAATCGTAACGACAATAGGATAAAAAATACTCATATGTTTATATCTATATATCGACTAAAGACTCATATATATATATATATATATATATATATATATATATATATATATATATATATATTGACAGCTCGTAGTCTGGCGGTTCCGTTCTGCTTATCACGTAAAGAAGATTCACCATGTGTGGTGGAAAAACCGTCGGATTCCGTTCTCCACACTCTGATACCTTTCTCATATCAACGGCTTCTAACCAGGTTATACGCCCTGAACTCTCGAGGCGAACGCGCCCACGCGGTTATCACGCGAAACGCTTCGCGGAAACGGTGCATGTTCAATTCGATTTTTTTTCCTCCTTTTACTCCCCCTCACGTAAATCTTCGAACGTGCGATGACTGCTTGTTGCGGGCGAACGAAATCGTAATTGACAAATTGGTAGGACGGATTGCATCCTCGGCGCGGCAGGAGGGGAAGGAAGGAGCATTGGTGAAAAAAAAATTGGACGAGGTCGGGGTGGATGGAGAGTGCATTATTAAAAAAAAATATTTTTTCATGAATGCCGTGTTATCGTTATCAATGATTTTTTTTTGTTTTTTCTTAATGCCTTATTGTTATTAATGATGCGTTTGTTTATTCATCAATATTTTGGTTATAATCTCTTGAAATTAATTAATTTTTTTTATTAATAAAAAAGTATTTTTTTCTTCATAATTGATAAGAGCGATATATATATGTATATACACACACCAGCCTTAATATTAATTTGATTTAACAATTTTTATATATTAATTTTTATTGTATTAATTTATCATTAACCATATATTATTCAATTGTATATCGAATACGTAGTAATAATTCATGAGTGTGCGTGTGTGTGTACCTGTGTATGCGTTCGTGATCGTAGCTCGCAACGTACATATATTTTCCTTAATTGCCCACATTTTCCAGCATATTTTCAGCTATGAAAATCACCCGGACGTTTCTTGGGATCCTCATTAGAAATTCGCAGCATAAATTGGCAAAAAGAGATTTCCGATTATATAAAAAATGAAGAAATTTGCAAAACAAAAAGGACTTCCGGTGCGCGTCAACGATGCATTTTTCAGCATCATATACCCTTTAAAATATTAGCTGCTCTGACAATTATAAATCGTTTAACTATTTTTAAATTTGACTACTTCTCGTCGTTGTTATGGTTTTACATTATTAGTCGTTGCCAAATTTTCGGTTACGAAATTCACCTGAACGTTTTTTATGATTCTCAATCGAAATGTACAAGATAAATTTGTGAAAAAAAATGTTCGACAATAATAAAAAGTAAAAAAATCGCAGAAATAAAAGAGAAACTTCAGCACCCTAATTGTACTTACAAAAGTACTTCAACATCCCGTATTTATGGATTGACAATATCTTTATTGGTTTTTAAAATAAATTTGCCTCATCAACAGGTACTAATCAAGCGTCGATATCGCTTATAAATAATTTTTTTTTTCCAAAGATGTGATCGTCGAGTATCATCGAGGCTTGCCGAGGATCACTGTGCCATTGCCGTCGCGGAAGGAAAAATGTATTTTCACCCTGAAGCCCATTACGAATACCGTGGCCGACTTCATCGACATGCTGAAGCTCGAGGATCGCGGTATCGACAGGGCGGTCATAACGACGATAGGTGAGAGCGACTTTTGTTGCACGTAACATCTGAAAATTCATCACAAGGGAACTAGTTGAAGAGGAAGGTTTCACTTTCACGCGTTAACGAGTCTCTTCGTCGTTCCGTGCACGCCTCATCGTCGATACGAGTAATACAAAAATTCATCGATTCCACAGACGGTACTAGGATAGCATGTGGCAACACGATAGAGTCCCTCCTCGAGGCCGACTTTAAATTGGTCATCAACGACGTCACGTACGACGTTTCACCACCGAGTCAACAATTATTAAACGCGGTAAGCGCATATCGACGAAAAAAAATTAAACGAAAAATGATCTCGTTTTTTCCAATAAAAAACTTCTCCATCCCTCAGTTATTTTAAATAAAATTCATGTGAAAAATAATTGTTTGGTGCTATTATAAAATGTGAATGTATATTACTATTTACAATTATTTTTAAATTAAATATTTCAATTGTCAGGCCTATTAATATTATTGTCATTATTTTTTTCCTATGGAATAATTACAATAACAAAAATTACATTTTGTCACTGTTGTACACAAGAACAGTGATAAATGTTTTTTATTATTACCCGGCTCGTAATTTGATAATAATAAGAATAATAATGTATTTTTCAATTGAATTTAAAAAATTAGAGTATTCATTATTATTCACGTTATTATTGTCATGGTTTTCATCATTATTGTCATTATTTCATCATAATAAAAACAATAATTATAAAAATGACAGAAATGACAATTAACATGCCAAATATATCAAAGACGTTAGCAACAGGAGTTTGTCACCGACACCAAAACCAAACAGTGATGCGTGTGTAAGAACGGAATATTATAAAGAGCTGTTGTCAAGGCGGGATATACATTCAGACAGGAAAAAAATAAGCAATATTGAGGGATTTTTTAAACTAAGAAATAATTATTCTTCAATTATCAAACTTTAGGTATACTTTAATAGTATATTGAAGTATACAGAACAATTTTTCAAAATTAATTCATCATCGAAATGGCGGAGCTGTGTTACAGCAAGGTCGCCGCGGGAGTTGCGAATCAGTCAGTTAAAACATGTATAGTTTCTATGTGACGGTATTTAAATGAAGAAAATGCAAATTTAAGAAAATAGCAGGCATGTACAAAAACAAATCAACATTTCACGCAACATTTGTGTAAAATTGTGGATTAAAAAAGTAGTTTATTTTCCAATTTTTTAAATGTACATGAAGTTTGCATCGTTGCTATCCAACGGTTTCATTTTTTTTTTCGATTTTGTTTGGTTGGTCCCGGTGGCCGTAAATATTTTTTATTCATTTTACCATATTTTTTTAGCAACTAGAGCCGAACTGACCAAGAAAAAATAGGAAATTACAAAATCGAAAAAAAAAATGAAACCGTTGGATAGCAACGATGCAAACTTCATGTACATAAACAATTCTTGTCAAGTAGAAGGTACCAATATTATCAATATTTCTACCAAGATTCGACTCCATCGGCTTAATAGTTTTTGAGTCATCCTGCACGCCAATTTCGATAATGCAGTTTAAGGCAGGATTCTACTTTGAAACCATGAAAAAAACGCTATTTTCGTGAATTTTTTCTGAGAATACTATTAAAGATATCGATATGGGGTTTAAACTGTTCAATAAATACACTCTTTAAGTACATAAAAAAAAAATTTTAATGTATTTTATTCATTTTTTGTACACGTAAAATATGTTTAAAGCCAACGCCTCGAAAAGCAGGTACCGTTGCCGTGGTCGTGAAATCTTCCCGACGGATGGTCTGAAACAAAAAAATCAAATAGTTTCATGTTCAGTATGTCTTCAGGAACCGACCTAACTAGAATATTTTATATACGTGCAAAATTAACAAAATGGCCGCTAAAATACGAAAAAAATGCGTTTTTTGGGTCTTTTTTTGCAATAAAAAATAGTTCTAATCAAAATTTTAAGTTGATTGTAGTTAGGTCGGTTGGTACACACATATAGAATATGTGTTTCAAATTCCATAAGGATCGGTTCAGTACTTTTTGAGTTATCACGACCACGGTGCTTGAAAATGTCGTTTCGAGAAAAACGCGTTTAACGTTTTGGTGAGTCACAATAGCGCGCTCAGGTAGGTGCGTTCGAAAGGCGAAAAAGGATAGTTAGACTGCTTGGAACTTTATAAAATTTTGACCGAATATTCTTGAACATATGTACTTTCGAAAAATGTAAAAAAAAAAATTTTTTTTTCAAAGTTTCAAAGTAGAATCCTGCCTTAAAAAAAAACGCGTTGAAACTTTGGGAAAATATTCTACATGTATAGTTTTATCGTTTAAAGAGAAAAAAAAGGAATCGATTTTTTGATCGTTGTAAATGTATATCCCGCCTTAAGATGATAGCCGTGAATGTTCAATTCTGAGCCTACAATATCAGAAGTGGGAGTGTCGGTTAGCTTTGTGCTTTGACGAGCTCAAATCGCTCGCTCAGCTGAGTGCCGCGATCTAAAAGTAAAAAACGTCGCCCGAACTGTGTGCGTCGACGAAACTCAGACTTTTCGGTGAGTTTTGAACCACGAGAGGAATCCGCGAGGTCAATATATCGTACTTCGACGAATTCGCTAAAAGGTGTGTGAGAATATCATACGAAGTATCATTGCGCGCAAAGAAATACATCCGTTTGAAATGAGGCCCTTGGAACTCACAGTAGTACAGTTAAGGAGCCAGTCCACTTTGGAGCCGCGAAAAAAAGGCCATTTTCGCGATTTTTTTGAGGATTTTATAAACGATATGAATATAAAAGTTGTTGGGCTTGATAAATAGTCTTGAAATACATTTAAAAAAAATAATTTATTTTTATTCATTTTTAAGTACAAAAACTATAGTTTAACGTAACGCCTGTTCTGTAAAAGTAACGGCTTGTCTGAAAGAAAAAAAATCAAAGTCCATTAGATTCAGTATGACACCAGCTAGAAAATAACCCTCGGATATAAAGTTTTATCAAAAAATAAAAAAATGGCAGATGAAAAACGAACAAAGTTTTTCAAAACGCGTTTTTTCGCAGTTTTTCACAAAAAAAAAGAGTAAAAATCAAAATTTTAAAACCATCGAAGGTCATCTTGTTGCGAATCATGTTTACAATATGCGGTTCAAATTTCAAGTCAATCGGATAATTGCTCTTTGAGTTACAATTTCAGCAAATTTGAAAAATCTCATTTCGAGAAACACGCGTTTAATGATTTTTATCCTACATTTTATGCCTACGAGCGATTGCTCTTTAGAAGACTGCCATTTGGGGAGTATTAGAGATACGGTCTTGAAATGTTTACAGGATATTCTGGAAAGTATAAACTGTCCAAAAAGGCAAAAAAATCGATTTTTTTAAAGTGTCACACTGGTATAGCCCCTTAATAATGGTGACGCCAGAGACGATTTTAGAGGACGATTTGCACGCTTAATGGGTCTTCTCACTTGAGACGCTAAAAAAGGCGATCGTAATTAATTTTTTTTCATAGGTTTATATCATAGATATTGATACAAAAGTTGTTACACTTAAGGGGGGATTGTCTTTTTTTCGCAAAATTTACCGCTTTTTGGGAATTTTTTCGTGAAGAAAGTATACAACGGAAAACTTGTGAAACTTGGCATATAGTTTTATTGATCTGTTTACTACATACAAAAAAATTTTTAAACAATTTCATCAAAAAATCCGCCTCCCACCCCCCTCGACGCGCGATGGTCCTTTTTTGATGGTGTGCACGATTACAGCCTTCACGTTCATCCAAATACCCAAAAAGCATTTTACTTTAGACACATATAGCTATCGTTCGATGAAGGGGAAAAAAAATTGACGATTTGAAGACGTTTTGAACTTGAAGTATCGATTTTTCGAAAAAAATTGATCGATTTTTTGTTATAAATAAAAAACTATTAAACGTATTGCTTTTTTGCTTCATCAAACGATAAAAGGATGTCAGCTGAGCATTCTGTCCAAATTTGAAGGCAATCGGTTGAATAGTTTTTGAGAAATCGTGCACACCATCAAAAAAGGACCATCGCGCGTCGAGGGGGGTGGGAGGCGGATTTTTTTGATGAAATTGTTTAAAAATTTTTTTGTATGTAGTAAACAGATCAATAAAACTATATGCCAACTTTCACAAGTTTTCCGTTGTATACTTTCTTCACAAAAAAATTCCCAAAAAGCGGTAAATTTTGCGAAAAAAAAAGACAATCCCCCCTTAACAAATACACTTTCGAAATACATTTAAAAAAAATTATTTATTCAAGTCACTATTCATCGACGAAAATGGTAGTTAAAAAAATGTCCTACAAAAATTGTAGATCTGCGCTGTTGATGAAATCTGGGAAATGGATCATCCGAAACAAAAAATCAAACGGTTTTAGATTCGGTATATTAATGGCTATAGCGTATATCATACGATGTTTGATATATGCAAAAATAAGAAAATGGCGGACATTTTTCGAAAAAAAAACAAAAAAACGTGTTTTTTCACCGTTTTTGGCAAAAAAAAATAGTAGACATCAAAATTTAAAAAAAATCCTTAATATGCGCTATAGCTATAGTTGTAAAGAATATGTGGTTAAAATTTCATAAGGATTCGTTCAGTAGTTTCGAAGATTTTATCAACAAGCCGTCGAAAAGCGTTTCGCGAAAAACGCGTTTAAAGTTTGTTTGGTTTACATAAATACATCGAAATGTTTATAAATGTATTTCGAAAGTGTATTTATTAAGGCGTTACCCCCACTTGTAGGGCAAAAAAAGGTCTTTTTCATGAGTTTTTTTAAAGAAAACTACAAAACTTTTTTAATCGATCAATATACCATCTTAAAGAACACATCTTGAAGAACTTTCAGTAATTTTTTTATTGAAAAATATTACATTGTTTAGTGGCAAATGGCCGTCAATGAACCAATGTTTTTATATACACGGTTTGCGGTGACCAACATTGCGGCGAAGTGGATGATCTGAAAAAAAAAATGCGGATGGATTTAGTCAAATATAAGTATAAACTAGTCTTTAATCGAAGGATTTTAAAAAATATTAATTTTTCACAAAATGGCGGACAGTCAAAGTTAATGGTTCGATTTTAACGAAAAAAACGGCCGTTTTTTGGCTATAA
The DNA here is from genome assembly GCA_944452715.1 of Ophion slaviceki. Lineage (NCBI taxonomy): Eukaryota > Metazoa > Arthropoda > Insecta > Hymenoptera > Ichneumonidae > Ophion > Ophion slaviceki. The sequence continues at coordinate 4,767,923 of OX101783.1, read as the reverse complement.
AACGGCCATTCTTTTTTTCGAAAAAAAAAATCGAACGATTAAAGACTACATTTTTATGTATTAAATAAGCCTGCAAAATTTCAAGAACATCGGTTCATTAGTGTTCGAGTAATCTTGGTCACCGACTTCAGAAATGCCATTTCGAGAAAAACGCGTTTAAAGTTTCAATTTCAGTTTACACGAAGAAAATATTTTTTTTTTGTAAACTTACATAGAGTCATCTATTCCGGGCCCATACGGAAGTATGGGCGCGGATACTTATGCTTCAAAAAATTGCAATAAAAAAAAATCGATTTTTTCAAAATCGCAAGTGGGGGTAACCCCTTAAGTGTAACAACTTTTATATCAATATCTACAATATAAACCTATGAAAAAAAATTGATGAAAATAGCCTTTTTAGCGTCTAAAGCGAGAAAACCCCTTAATGCAACAGGAAAGAGGACTGTTGGAAGGGAAAATGCAATTGTTTAGACCCTTGAGAGCTTCACCAGGACCGAGCACATCGTCAACAGGATTCCGTGATCCACCGAGTACAAAGAGCGTGAGTGAACTGCTCAGTGAGTATAACGGATCAAGCGAAGATTTTGAACAATGGAGAATCCAAGTACATCTGTTTCGAGCTGCGTACGAGCTCGACGATAATTCGGCAAAGATAATGGTGAGCTCCAAGTTACGTGGGAAGGCGTTCAATTGGTAGCACTCTCGAGCTGAGCACTTTGCAATGTCACTCGAAGAAGTAATGACGGAAATGGAATCAATGGTCGACCAACGAGCCGGAAAACTCGTTTTGAGAAGAACGTTTGAGGCTCGAGAATGGAAACGCGGAGAGATCTTCAGTGACCATCGTCGTGAGAAATTGATTCTCGGCAATAAGGTCCCCATAGCGCGAGAAGAGATTGCAGACTACGTCATTGATGGAATCACGTCCGAACACCTAAAAGATCAAGCACGAATGCAATCATTTCTTACGATCCACGAGCTTCCAAAGACCTGCGGGAAAATGAAACGGATTTAAAACGAGATTTTGCATCAGCGAAGGACACGAGGGTCAAGCACCGACTCGAACCATGTCATGAATCGTCGACGTCAGCCGCGAGTAATGAGACATCAGACAAAAACGAATCAACGACACGAGGCGTTTTCAAGTGCTGTAAATGCAAGAGGATGCGGGTATTTTGCAAAGGACTGTGGGGTCACGACCACAAAAGAGATGGGTCGTCCACATGGTAGCAGTACTTCCACGACCGAAAGACAGATCGCCTGTATTGACAACGATGCCGAGCAAAAACATCAGCCAGAAGCAACGCTAGATAAGGACGAAATCTATACAGAACCAAGCACGTACTCATAGCCACAGGATCTTCGCAAGCAATTTGAAAGTTGAAAAAGCTATTCGCCTGTTTTACTACGTGTCGCTGTATGTGTTCTGTAAACGCGCACCAAGAGTTTGAGGACAAACTCAATTCAGGCTGCACTGAGAAAACAGTTTATTTACAGTAAAGAAATACATTTAGTTGGCACTTTTATTCAAATATTCATCAACTGTTACAAAATTTGTTAGACGTTGAGAAATATTCGTGTTCTCATGACAACATTTTATAGCCATGGTATTTCTTTGAAAAAAGTGATTGATTTGGTCACTGTCATTTCTCTTAACTCAGTTGATGTTTATGGTCATCGAACAACGAGTTGAAATTGTGATATGATAATACAGTCCAAAGGAGTAGAGATTTGTTCACAATTAATGTATTTAGGTTTAGGGCTGTCAACATATACACTCATTACAAAAATTAAGGAAACAGTAAAATTTCAAAAAAATTTCATCGATTTTTGAATAGCTGTAACTTCGTGAAAAATGGTAGTATCGTAGAAAAGAATGGGGTTTTAAAGCTTGAAGTCTATAGTTTACGAATCTCACCGGTAAACTTTTTTTTTAAGCAACACCTCAGCGTGAATCGAAGAAATAGCGCGAGGCAAACATTTTCGATTTTTTTTTCAAAATCGTCCACTGGCTCAATTTTTTTTGAGCTTGATCAATACTGGGGTCATTTAGCCTGATTCTTCAGCTTCAAAACGCTAGGTTTTTGACCTGTGTACTACCATTTCTCGCTGAGATATCGGCGTTTAAAGAAAAAAGAAGCTTTTTTCGTAGATCATCAATATCTCAAGAACAAATTATCGTACAGCGAGGTAAAGGTGGGTTTCGTGAGCTGAAATAAATTCTCTAAAAACACCTTTTGGTACTTTAGAGAATTTTTCTTTTTAACCTTAATATTGATTTGAAAACGTACGAAAAAATGAATTTTTTTTCCCGTTTTGGAAAATCCACGTCAACTTTGAAAATATTGCGAAAATGACTCATGTTTCTAGGTTTTTTTAAAGTTCAATACATGCCCAAAGCCCCCCCACAATTTTAAATTGATCGGCTGAACCGTTATTTTTTACCGAAGCGTCAAATTTTTATAAAAAATTTAAGGACCACATTTATTGTTTCTTAAATGTCAATTAACGATGATTAAAATGAAAAAAAACAAAATTCCGTTTTTTTTTCTCACAGTTTCGCAATAACTTTTCTTTAAATCTTGGAAAAAGAAAAAAATTCAAACTTGAATGTCTTTTTTCAAAATTTCAAGAAAAAATCATTTTGAAATTTGTAGAAATTTTTTTCAAATCATTATTTGTTTTGTGTTAGTGCGATTTTTTCGTTTGCATGCCATTATTTATCGAGTAGAAATGAAATGCATTAAATCAAGTCGATACCCCCAAGTAAATCTTCATGCATCTTTCTACACGTATCGCTATCGGATTTATCAATCACACATTTTACGCTTCTAAGCATCTCCAGAACTAGTTCGCAATGTTTGCAAAGTTGACATGGATTTTCCAAAACGGGAAAAAAGTCATTTTTCCGTACTTTTTCAAATCAATATTAAGGTTAAAAAAAGCCCACCTTTAGGTCGCTGTACGATCATTTGTTCATGAGATATTGATGATGTGCGAAAGATAGGTCCTTTTTTCTTCAAACGCCGATATCTCAACGACAAACGGTTGTACAGAGGTCAAAAACCTACCGTTTTGAAGCTGAAGAACCAGGCTAAATGACGCCAGCATTGATCAAGCTCAACAAAAAAATTTGAGAGCGTCGACAATTTAAAAAAAAAAAACAAAAAAATTGAAAACGTTTGCCTTGCGCTATTTCTTAGATTCACGCCGAGCGTGTTGCTTAAAAAAAAACGTTACCGGTGAGATTCGTAAACTAGAGATTTCAAGCTTCAAAACCCCATTTTTTTTACAATACGACCATTTTTCAATGGAATTTTTTTGAAATTTCACCGTTCCCTTAATTTTTGTAATGAGTGTAGTTGCCGCGACTATCCTGTGTTCAATGCAAGTGAACATGTCACAACTATTAACTGATTTTCGTTTAAAACGACTATCTCGGCCGCATTTGAGCCAAGAGTCACACAGTTGATGCAACATCTTCTCTATTTAACGCAAATGAGGATTTAGTAACTATTAATGAATCCGTCTTTAAGATATTGGCCAGTCGTTTTTTGAGATAACAGTCGTACACTTATTACAAAATGAATATTTGGTAATAATGAAAAAATCTTCAGTTGAATCAAATATAGCCCTGTTAATAGTTAGCAAATAACTGTTAAAAAATCGACGACTCGTCTCAAACAACGATTTGTTAATAGTTAACAAATCTGTACTTGAGATAAGTATCGTACATTTGGCAAGACTGTTTACTTTGTACGCTACCACGGCCCTTTGTCGCACAAGCTCCTTCGTGCGCAGACGCAACGTAGGCCGTGTTCGTTGGGTCTCATCATTTTGATACGAACAAGTGCGCATGCGCATAATGATGCGCAACCCGCAACTGCGCAATGAAACGAGTCATGCGCAAAACGAATGACTCGTTGCTCTACGACGTATTGATGCTACCATCTTTGTTGTCCTCCGATTAACGGACTTGCTACTTGTAGAGGAGCTTGTTCCTTGCTACTCTACAAGTAGCAAGGAACAACTCTCATTTTCTATGAGAGTTGTTCCTTGTACACTTGCCCACTAGCACTATAGTGCTACATTGATTCAACTGCACATTCATCTGCCGACAATCAATGAATGACTTTGTCCAAATATTCATTTCGTAACTATACACGAATCTTGATTCGCGCGAATATAAAATATCGTTCACTCAACTATTCTTTACATCTGGGGAAACTGCCACTGATCTCATTGAATAAACGCCTCAGTTATAGGCAACAAGTGTCGATAGTACATTAACGGAGACTTTGTCCTTGGAGTGCCATATATCAGGTGTTTACATTTTATTTTTTTTTAAAGAAACGAGTAAAGGTTTTTGAGTGCGGTTTTTTCTTGCTTTTATTCATGATATACCGAACGTTAAAAAATGTTTTTTTTTTTAAAAAAAAAACCAAAATGGCGGCCGTTGCAGCTCCGCGAAAACAGGTCCTCAAATCGCGGGAGGTAAACGGCTGACATCACTGCCCCCTCTTTGTTGATCTGAAACATAAATTCAAAGCATATTATCAATCTGTGACCCTTTGGTCATGGAATGACGGATGGGTTTTTCGTTTAGTACAAATTTCGGAAAATGGCGGCAATTAAAAAAAAATCGAATTTTCGCGTTTTTTTCGCATAAAAAGATAAATAATAAATGCAAAAATGTATCTATCGAAAAAACGATCCGTTCTTCCGTGAAGACATATTTTCTGAGTATGCTCTCCAAATTTCAGGTCGATATGTTAATTACAGCGGTCAGGAGAATGTCAGCCATTTTTAAAAACGTGTTTTCGAGAAAAACGCGTTTAAAGTTTTGTAATGTGTTTACACAAATGTGTTTATAATTACTGGTAATCGGCATTGCCTGGTCCATAGAGGCATCCCTCCTCTTCTTCTAGCTGCTCATGTTGAGCTCAAATTGATTTTTTGAAAATTTCAAGGACAAAGTCTCCCTTAATACGAAGCATTGGGTTAGACCAACTGTATATCTATTGGCTGTCAAGAACCGGTATGTGCCATTAAAGTACCCATTTCTTAACTATTACCAAAGCTTTATTTGTGACAATTCCGAGGCTCAAATGAATGATTAATTAACTGTAAGAAGATATGTATTTCGCATATCCAACTTTACCATTTGTTCGTAGTTAACAAATCCTGGTACATAGAAATATATTGTTATCTTCCATACTTGTAGTAGAAAACATAATATCATTGTTGTTGTTTTCATTATATCATAAAAACAACGATACCAATAATAGTTAATAGTCTTATCGTTAATACTTTCAATATTATGAACAACATTATTATTATCATATTGTTAATAATAATAACAGCAAGGAACTTATTATAATAATTGTCTTGTTATTATCCTTTAAGAAAAGTTTAAACGTTACGAAAATCAAATTCATCGAGGTATGCAACTACAGAGTTGAATGCTGTTGATATCGAAGTTCGAAAAGTTGGAACGTAACGCATTTTCGTCAAGTGCCCGCGATGTTTTTGGATTTTTTTAACGTTCCTTGTTAGAGACGCTCACCATAAATTTGCATGAGTTTTAATAATAATGAAAATTAAAGAAACGAAAGAGAAGTGCAAACTAATGCAAACTCCATTAAAGTAAAGTTTGCATCGATGGAGTGCAATGAAAATGATTATTTTTCAGTTGCTCGAATTTTACGTGGCTAGTCTTTGTTGAGAAAATCCATCAATCTTTTAAGGGGTCTTCTCACTTTAGACGCTAAAAAAGGCTATTTTTATGAATTTTTTGATAGGTTTATATTACAGTTATTGATGTAAAAGTTGTTACACTTAATAAATACACTTTGGAAATACATTAAAAATTTTTTTCATGTATTTATGTAACCCAAACAAACTTTAAACGCGTTTTTCTGGAAACAACGTTTTTCGACGGCTTGTTGATAAAATCTTCGAAACTACTGAACGAATCCCTATGAAACTTTAACCATATATTATTTACAACTACAGCTATAGCGCATATCAGAGATTTTTTAAATTTTGATATTTACTTTTTTTGCCAGAAACGGTGAAAAAAACACTCTTTTTCGAAAAATGTCCGCGATTTTGTTATTTTTGCATATATCAAAAATCGTATGATATGCGCTATAGTCATTAACATACTGAATCTAAAATCGTTTGATTTTTTTTACTTAAATAAATGAAATTTTTTTAAAGTATATCGAAAGTGTTTTAAGTGTAAGAACTTTTATATCGATATCTATAATGTAAACCTATCAAAAAAATTCATGAAAATAGCCTTCTTTAGCGTCCAAAGTGAGAAGACCCCTTAAGCCGCTTATTTAGAAATTTACAATTTAAATGTGCAAGAAAATGTTTTGTAAAATAATAAAAATGAAAAGAGAAAAATACAAAGAAGACTTTTCGTCGGTTTCCAACGATACAAACTTCACGACGATCAAACTCCAACTTCGTGGCACTATGGTGACGCCGGTGGTTGCACCTCGGAGGGTTTCAATTGCGTGCTTTTATTGCAGGAAAGCATAGATCAACTGTCGGACGTTAAAACCGTAGTAGGACAACTGTACCAAACGCTAAACTGCCAAGAACACAATTCCGTTCTCGAGCGCGAGGTAATGGCCGAATTGGAGCAAGTTATGCTGGAACTGGAGCCACTGGAGCTGGTAAGGATAAATGGGAAAACAAGGAAGTGGAGGGAATCAGGGGGATGCAAGATGCGTTGTTGGAGAAAATGTGAAAGGAACGCTAAAAAATGGATTTTGGCTTGACAAGAAGATGCTGGTGGGAAAAATCGGGATTTTTATAATTTAGTGTATTCATGGTTGCTACGCATTGTTGACTTTGAAGTTCCCTGAGTTTTCCAGGTTTACCACAGAGGTTTTGCAAATATTCCAGGGAGGTTGGGTTCAAACAAAGAACATAATGTTTTTCAACACAAAATATATAAAAGTTCTGAATACTAAAATAAAATAAAAAAAAAACTGAAATTCAAAAAACAATTCTAGCACTGTAAAGTAAAAAAATGCATTGAAACCAAATACAGAACTGTTCTTTATTAAACAGAAATTTTTATGTCGGCGCCACTAAATAAGAAATAAATATAAACACTTATCTACAATAATAATTGGCTGGTTGTGTATCGTCAAATCGAATGCAAATGTATTGAACTTTAGAGTAAATTAGTTTTTGAAATTCTCAATGTTTGGCACGGAGATAACTTTTTTTTGTATACAATGAAAAATAATATAAGTATCACAAATGTACGAAAATATTTATTTTTATACCTTTCGGTTTTGTTTCCACGTCGGTTTCATTTTTCGTAATTCTTGCAAAAAGTAAATTCTGAGGTAATTCCAGAGAATTTTCAAAATTTCCTGAGTTTTCCCTGTTTCGCATATGGAAAACAGGGAAAACTCAGGAAATTTAGAAAATTCTCTGGAATTACCTCAGAATTTACTTTTTGCAAAAAACAAACTTTACTTTACCCAAACAAACCCAAACAAACCCAAACAGCCATGGTTATTCCGTCCCCATCGATTCTCGTGTTTATTTCCAACGATGTAATCGCGTGTACGATTGTTTGGCGAAAAATAAATGAGACGTCGTTGATCGCCTAAACAGAAACGCCAGGAGCTCGAAGCGTCAGCCGAGAGAAGAGCAAGCATTCAACCCTGGCTCGGCCTCGTCGCGATGGCGGTGCAATTTGGAATCCTTGCGAGATTAACCTGGTGGGAATACTCGTGGGACATCATGGAGCCCGTCACGTACTTCGTGACTTACGGTACCGGGATGATCTGGTACATCTATTTCCTTCTCACGAGGCAGGTGAGCAATGCGTCGAAGAAAATGGGACTGAGGTCTACGATTTCCCTGCACACTTCTGGTATTCACGAAAAAAAACAACAACAACAACCAACGTAACGGGACAATACGACCCAAACAACCCTAAAATTGACAAAACAACGAACCCAAAGGACCCGAAATTTAATGATACAATAAACCGAAGTAACCCTTAACTCGGGGAGAAAACAAATACAGAAAATTGCCAATCTAACGAGACAATAAACCCAAACAAACCCTAAACCTAACGAGACAACAAAGCCAAACAAGAATGAATGGGAGGGGACAATAAACCCAAACAACCTTAAAGTTCACGAGGCAACAACAAACCTTTTCGAGACTTTTCATAGTTTTCGAGTTATGCATTTTTTTCTGAATTTTTGAGGATTTTCGACCTGACCAATTAAAAAAAAAATCTTTAAAAAAATTAGAAGAATTTGTCGTGATTTTTTTTGCACCTGAATCTTCATGAGTAGTACTTTTATGCATAAAACAATCAGCTTCGTGACTGTGATGAAAGTTATGAAAATATTGGTCCGGGTTTACGGGTTGTAAACGAGGGCAACTCTTTTACCTGATCCACGAGAACTGATCGCGCAAAATTCATTAAACTTAAATTAAACTAAAAAAAAAAAATAAACCTCCAAATTTTTAAATCTTATCTTTCCTGCAGTCATTTTTGGTTAGTTAACAAACTAAATAACCTTAGGAATGATAAAATGGGCAAATTTTTTTTTTAAACAGATCGCTAATTTTAAGAATTTTCCACCTCGCTGTCTTTGAAGACCCATTTTAGCCAAAGTAGCCCTATTAAGGACTCCTTTTTTTAATGACTATGAAAGCTGAGAGTCTGGCGCATTCTTGAGGCGTAATTAGGAACCATGAAGTCACCTGTTTAGATTTTTAATTTAAAGTTGAAAATTTAAGTCATAATTTACCGAACGTAAATTTTTCACTTTGGACCAACATTTTCGTAACTTTCATCACAGTTACGAAGCTGATTATTTTATGCATAAAAGTACTACTCATGAAGATTCGGTTGCAAAAGAAAAAATCTCGACCGTCATCTACTTTTTTTTAGATTTTTTTTAAATTGGTAATGTCGAAAATTTTCAAAAATTCAGAAAAAATTCACAACTCGAAAACTATGAAAGGTCGCGGAACATACAGGGGGGTGATTCGGATACCCCAAGATACAAGGGACCAAAATTTTATTTTTGGACGTCAATGTTCCGGCCATCCTGTATATATACATGTATAGATATATACATATACGGACATGAATATGGATATTCTAATAGAATCCAATCTATTCGCAAAAATCTAAAAGTCCGTACTTGTTGGATAGTCACAAACTTGCGGGAGAAAAAAAATATTTTTTTTTTAATGAGTCAGTTTTTGCTGAATATGCAAAAAAAAATAATTTACCACCTGAAGTAGGTGTGTGTGTGTGTGTGTGTGTGTGTGTGTGTGTGTGTGTGTGTGTGTGTGTGTGTGTGTGTGTGTGTGTGTGTGTGTGTGTGTGTGTGTGTGTGTGTGTGTGTGTGTATATATATATATATATATATGTCGGAGATACGTCAGAATGAACGTTTGCATCTTCGCGTGCTTCGACGTTGGCCTGCCTTTTAAGCCGCGTGGACGTCATTTCGGGTAATGCGAGAATAAGATAGACAGAAATCAGAAGTATCATCCGAGTTTATTCCGATATCCTTTTATCGATCGATTCTTTTATTCCCGAGGATCGGTTTTCGATATGACCGTTCGATCCACACTGATCTTCCGAGTCCCTCCGATCTTCCTCTACTCTTTCTTCTTCTGTTAACGTCGCAATCCTCGTTCCGCTCGTATACTGGTCAAGGCCTTCTTCACTTGTCCTAATGAGCCTATCGTCTCTCTTCTACATATATATATATATATATATATATGATCAGGGTGACGATGATGTTTTTTCCCCGTAGAAAACGGAGATTTTGGCACCGAGAGAGATATGATATTTGATAATTTTTCAAATCCTGTTCGAAAAAAGCTATTTCATTCGAAAATATTGAGTCGAAGATCATATATTTCTCTCGAAGATTCATATTTTTTCCTCCTTACGCACAGGAATATATGCTACCGGACGTGCTGAACAGGCGATACCTCGTGGTACTCCACAAGAGGGCGACAAAGATGGGCCTCGATCTGAATCACTACAACACCTTGAAGGAGCGAGCGTACGAGCTCGAGACGACTCTCAAGATAATACGGGGTCCCCTCTGGAATCAGAAGAACGAAATCGAGCAAAAACGGCGGGAGAGATTGAGATCGAGATCAAGCAGCAGCAGCAGCTCGTCGAGCAGGTCGCCCAGCTCGTCGCCTAGTCCAAGCCCAAGTCCCAGTCCTAGTCGCAAGCCTAACACTCGCGCGTGAATTCGAGCGTGCCCGTGGAAACGAAAATTCGACAAGAATAAAACTAGCGAGAAAGACGAGAAGGAACGGCGGAAAAAGGAGGTGAAAATATAAAGCACACGTGGGCGAAACTGAAGTGCTGTCAGCCGATTTGAATTTTCATTGGTCCACGATTGTGTAACGAAGATTAAAACGCGTCGAAAGTAAATCACGTATACATCGAAGAAAAAGAAGAAGGAATGTGAAGTTTTAGGACGATGTCGATTGCGATGATTGTTTTTTGTTTCTTTTTCGGCGAATCCCAAAAACGCGCTCTCCTCGTTTGTGGGAATATTCGACCGAGCAATCGCCATCGTTACGACCAAAAAAAATTATTACAATCGCAAGACGAGTCAGAGCCAAGCAAACCCAAACACTTCAAGATGGCGATCTTTTTAGGCTTGCCTGGGCTCGTGACCTTCAACGCGATCGTGCATTCGTGCAGTGGACGAGAAAAGTTGCACATCTTTCTTTTTCTCTTGACATACAGAATCAATCTTTCAAACGATCGATCAAAATCGCTAATATTTTTTCTCAAAACTTCGTTTCGGCGAAGCGATTCGCGCAGCTTTCCCACCCACTTCGCGTACGATGAGAAATCGCCACGGACTCGGACACTCCTCTTTTAGAAAAGTCTCCACGATTATTCGATCCCCGCGGAATGGCGAAATTTCAATTTCCAACTCGCAATTTCACGATTTTTCTATTCGACCAATTCACAATTTGCCTTTGCACATTTTTTCCATTCGTCGTTTTTCCAATTCTTTCATCGTAACGGCCTGTCCTCCAACGATGTTGCCATTTTTCGTTGCGAATGCAACGGAAAACTTCAGTATTTTTTCAATCAACAAAACATGACAAGCCACCGTTACACTCCGACGGTAACATTGGACAATATGTTTGTTCCGTCAATCATTTGTTATTATTATTTTATTCAATATTACCATATATATGTTTTATTTTCAACAGCTGCTTTTATTTATTATTTACTTTCACTTATACTTTACCTCGATTGAAATTATTATATTATTGTTATGCATAAATAATATATAATTCTCATCAAGTTAAAACTATACAATATTTTAACTTAGAAAATCGTTGAAAGCAATTTTGAAAATGATTTGAAAAAAAAACTGCACGAAATTGCGTAGTGGATAAAAATTGAACCCAAACAAATCCGGAGTGACGGTTCGAGAAGAGCAATGGCCGGGAGTCCGCGATAATCGCCTCGCGCAAGAGCGTTAACGAGACACTCGTCCTCGCGATTATAAAATGAGTGTTTACGATTTATAGAATTATCAAATGACATATATACATATATATATATTATTATTATTATTATTATTATTATGACGACGTCGCGTGCAACGGTCGAAGGTCCCACGCGAATTTTCATTATCACTGCTACAAAGGAAAATCGGGCCAACACTTTAAAGCCACTCGACGATTGGCTAGCTCAATAAGGCTCGTAAAATAGTAAAATCGACGACGGAAGAAGAAAAAGAAAAACAATGCCATATAGAAAGGAGAAAATATATCGAGCGCGAAGCCGAGTAATTTTTGGCGCGAAAAGCACCCCGCGTTCACGGCCCGTGGCGATACACGCCACACGGACACTCTAGTCGATCTTAATCAACTACTTAGCAACACACAAACCTCAGCGCGTACTTGTCCTTCGAATTCGCACGCGATTGAAAAAAAAAAGAAAGAAAATTGCAACGAAAAAAACGCAGACAAAGCAAAGGTGTTTCGCAGTCGAGGATATTTTTAGCCCATCTCGTTCAGCCTCGAGTTCGATCGAACAATGAGTTCCGTTAAATTCGAAGGAAAAACAGACTATTTCGTGAGTTACGAAAAAGTTCAATTTCATTTTTCACACGACTTCGTGTTGGTCAATGACGTTCGCGAACGTTCTACTGTCTTGCGTTTCGATTAAAAATAAGCATGAGAATGGTGCCTGGATAAGGATGGGGAGAGAAGAAAAATTGTTGACCCGGAGAATCGTGCATACAGGGCGACCCCATTTAAATCGACCGACTCGGAGGTGATACTAAATACAAGCCTTTCGTTTTGAATATCATTTGTTTTCTTTATGGATACCATAAACGTTTAAGTCACTATGCTGAGCTTACATGACCAATATTGGTTTAATACGAGTACGTGTAAGCTGCTTAAGGCCAGAGCCTGAATTAGATGGTCCAAAAACGCGTTTTTCCGGGAATTTTTTTAGAAGGGAAACAAACAAGTGAGCCCAGTAAACATTGAGGTATCTTTTCATGTATATTTGAAATGTATTGAAAAAATGTTTCAACATGAAACAATAAGTGACTGCAAATTTATCAGCCTACTCCATGTGCGTCTTGCCACTGCAGTTCTCAATCGGCGGGAAAGATGCAGCTCGTAATTCTTGAATGAAACAAAAAAACCAATTACATTTTCAATTGTCATATATTTTTCTTCTGGGTGAATTAAGAAAAAGCTGAAAATATCGTGAAATTATAACTTTTCGCAGGTTTGGAAAAAAAAATGTGTTAAAAAACACTTCAACGTGATATAAAAAAACCTTTTTTAATTTTAAAAAGGTAATTAAAAAAAAGATAATTTAAAAAGACCTTTTCAACGACTTTTTTAATTCACGTGGAAGAGATTATCATATTAAAGAAAATCAACTTTGGTTTGATTCAATAGGTTTTTTTTTTCTATGCTACCACGACCGCCAATTTGCAAAAATCGTGAAAATGAAACCTGGAGAAAACGGGTTTCAAAGTTTTCAATTGGAGGAAATATCAATATCAAATATCAATCGCTTCTCTGCTTTTGGCCTTGTATCTTCGAAAATATTTACAATTGGCCTCTGTAACTTCGCAAATACATTCTTGGATAGTTTATCTATCGATTTAAAGAATTTAAAAAAAAAACGATTTTTCGGACGTTCTAGTTCAGATTCCGGCCTTAAGGGTTAGGCTACTGTGTCTGCCTCAAGCGACAAACGATTTTTCTTTAATCCTCACAGTGGCCTAACCCCTCAACTGTTCTTTCAAAATTATTTTCGTATGAAAACTTCCGGTCGCGCTCGATTTTAATGGGACACCCTGTACATTTGCATATACATAACACAATAAATTACGAACGATTTTATCAAAAAGCGAATTTATTTTCGACTCGACCATCGGCGCAAAATTGAAAGCAAGTTTTTATTTCTTAAACCCCGGTCCGAAAACCGGTTTTGTCGAATGTCTCGGTTTGATCTCCACTGACCTTCGACCAGCGTCCTCAATTAATACCGGGATCGTAAGATCGTCACTCGTACATGGGACAAAGGTTAATCATCACCGTCACCGTTTTCTTCGTGACGTTGAACTTTGCGTCGTTGGAACGCAACGATTTCTTTTTTCAATTTTTTTTCCCTCATTTTTATCACTATCCGACGACTTTTTTGGCAAACTACGGTCGTCGACCTCCAATGAAAATACGTGAAAACTTTGGAGTGATTTTCGTAGTCCAAATAGACCAACAAAAAATGTCGAGCAACTAAAATGAATTGACTTCCGTTGCATTCCAACGATGTAAACTTCGAGAAAAAAAAACAAGCAAACCGAGACAAAAGGAAACGTCATTAACGTGCTTGCGACTGATCTCGGACGTTCCGTTTATCAATTTTGGAACGCCTCACCTGTGGTCTTCGTCTTGACAACTCAATATATAGAATCGACGTCCGTTAACTTTACGGTGCTTCTTTCGGAAACTATAAAACCAACTAACGAAAAAAAATCGATCGCCACCACGCACTGCTGTAATTGAAATAACGATGTTTATATTACGCCCTCTGTAGTACACGAATTTCTTCCACGAGAGATCTCACTCGCCGCGTCACAGGGTGTGTTGTTTTTTTTCCTCTCATAATTCTTTGGTTCGCAGCTAAAAAAACGACCTCGCAGCTCTCCGTTGGGCAATATTAAAAATAAATGTTTGGCAAGCTTCGAACAAGTAACGAACAAAATTGCCCATTCGTAAAAGAAATATTCAAGCGCGGAAAGTAGTTTGAAAATGACCAAAAAAAATTCTACAACCCGAAAATCGAGAGATATGTCGAGAAAAAAAATAGCACACCCTCCTACGCGAACGTATGTTACTCTTTTTCCAAACAAATTATACGTTATTAAATGATATCAAATTATAACGTCGCTTCGTACAAAATCGTATCGTCACGTGTCTTCATCCGTCCGTCACGTCATGTTCTTTTGTTGTTTTACATTTCTTCGCCACTATGATAATCGCATTTCGCACAAAATATCCACCGATCGTCATCTTATATATATACATGTATAGATATATACATATACGCACATAAATATGGATATTCTAATAGAATCCAATCTATTTGCAAAAATCTAACAGTAAGTACTTGTTGGATGGTTACAAAATTGCGAGAAAAAAAAATGAAAGTTTTGAAAATGAGCCAGCTTTTGCTGGATATGCGAAACAATAATTCGCCACCTGAACTGGGTGTATATTTATGTGCGTATATATATATATTAAGAGGGTGACAATGATAAGGTTTTTTCCCAGTAGAAAACTTAGATTTTGGCATCGAGAGAGATATAATATTTGATAATTTTTCAAGTCCTGTTCGAAAAAAAATATAGCGTATTTTTGTGTTTGCCACAAAAAAGTGGGCATAATGGAAAAAATCAAAATTTCACTTTGCGTTCAGCATAATGAAGACTACTAAATTCCCAACACCTCTGAAACTTATCCTTTCCCACCCTCACTTTTTTTCATGGATTGAAATTTCATCAATTTACTTTAAAATGCACCTTTCATAATTCTTCACTCGATTACAGGATGCACAAAAAAGGTTTTCCAGGAGTGTTTCGTATTCGGAATTTAATTATCTTCATTCTGCTGTACTGAAAATGAAATTTTAATTTTTTTTCCAGATTTCTCAATTATTTCTGGCAAGTACTACGCATCACAAAAATACGATGTATTTTTTCTTTTCAAGAAGACTTAATAAACCATTGAAAATTCCATTTTTCTCAGTCGCGTAATCTCTGCTCAAGACCCTTAAGAGGTTACTGTGACGAACCGAAAATCGGGGTTATTTAAAAAAGAATCAAGGTACAAGTAAGGTGATTAAAAAATCGTTTCGACATTTATTTGCATATACGTTAATAAAGTTGTGTACCAAGTTTTGTTAAAAAATATTTATAATTAAAGAAGTTATAAAAAATCTCGGGAAGGACCTTTACACGGATTTCAGCCACCCGGTCGATCTGAAACAAAAAAAATACGAGTTTTTCTTGAAACATATAATATTGGCTTGACCAAGCTTTTTTTGTTATGGTGTTTTAATTATCAAAAAACAAAAATTTGGATTTTTCAAAAGATTTTCCCAAGAAAAATACTGTAATTATTCATTCGTCATTTTCCCAGTGGCCTACCCCTTAAACAACACACGGCCTTATAATCGTCACCCGTTATACATAACATCGGACATTCTCGCGTTTTTTGCACTTCACAAGGAATCGTTAACTGATGACGTTTTTTATGAAAAACATCTATATATATATATACGCACACACGTATATCATCGCGCCTCGCTACTTATCGTAGAAAATCTATCCACTATAAAAATAAGATAACAAAAAATCGATGGTACTGTTAGTGCGGCCAGTCTACGTTATAGAGCCAATCGGAAGAGCATCGCACAATCCTGCACTCGCAGAAATAAACTTTATTCTAGAAATACTTCACAGGTACACAAGTGCGAAAGCAAACGTCACTAGATGGTCGCGCGAGCGTTGAGCAGAGAATTATTATTATATAGAAATATTTTACGCGTTCAGGACTCTCTTGCGAAGGTCCATAGAGTTATCCGTGTTTTTTTTTTGTTTTCGAGTGTTTCGAATCGTACTGTAAGTTTGTTTTGCGTTATTCAGCCAATGCCGGGTAGGAGTGATCGCGATGGTTGGCGAAGTTCCGTTCGTTAAAAAGTTGCGTATTCGTCAAGAGAGAGAGAGCAAGGATCAGCTCTGAAAAAATTATGAAATACAGAGTGTCTCAAAATGGGCTGACATTTTTATTTATTAATAAAACGTATTATTTATTTCAAAAGTACGAATAGGTTTATTTTAATATTAGGTAGAAACATGGAGGTTATGTGTGGAACACAATGTTCGATAAATGGCCGCCTCGTCAGTGTGGCAGGTGGCGCCATCTTGTTGAAAGAATAAGTCTCAAGTCCATGCCGTTGATGCCATTTATCGCATGTTGTGTTCCACACATAACCTCTATGTTTGTACCTTATATTAGAATAAAAGGATTTGTAGTTTTCAAATAATACGTTTTATTAATGAATTAGAATTTCGGGTCATTTTAGGACGTTCTTTATCATAACTAGGCTGTGTCGAGAAAAAATATCAACTCTAATCCCTTCAAACGTCAGTGTCAAAAAATTATGTACACCACCTTCGCTCGCGAGTGTGTGAAAAACGGACGGACAAAATTTCAAAAAATTGTGGATATCCACTCAGCGTCCTATTTCAACACGACGTTGAAGTTTGCATCGTTGGAACACAACAAAAAATTTTCTTTTATTTCCTGAATTTCCTTTGACAGATTTGAGCTACGTAAATCACCTGACCATTTTTTTTACCTTATTTAGTGATCTACAACCAAAATCTACAAAATATGATTTAGGATAATACTAGAGAGCAAGGGATTGAGAAGAATTTTCGTTGCATTTTAACGATGTTGACTTCAACCTGATATTCTGACTCCATTAGCGTAAGGAGTTTCGAGCCTGTTTTTCGGCTGTGAGAGTAGGGATGAAAGTGCAATGAGTTTTTGTCAGAATGCCAACCTCTTGGGAATCAAATTTCGTGTGAAATAAATTACTATTGGACAATTTTCAACTCACAATATTGTTGAAAAATATTTCTACAATTTTTGCAATTAAATATAAATATATTGACATTTTATTCGAGATGAAATAACCGATGGACTTGAAAACAGCGACGGTTGCTGCCATTGGTACGACTGACTATCGCTGAAGCGTTTTTGGCTGTAATACTATGTACGTTTTAAACGCCATAACGGATTTTAAAATACTCGCTAGTGGATGCTTGACTCTGAGTGGCTTACTCGACGGTGCCATGTTTATGGGGGAAGATGCCTTTGAGCAAGGAAAAAATTGATGAATTTATGACTTTTTGTTTAAAGGAAAGATTTCTTTACCATTTTTGCAACTTACGGTATGTTTCATTACCACTTTTGGCTGTTACATGGTATTTTTATTTAATCTGAAAAAATGGCAGAGGTATGGCTTGGAAAAAAAACCAACGAAGATTTTTCTTTCATTAACGCTCATGCGCAGATTATGAACCAAGACAAAGTGAGAAATGTGGAAAATCGATGACATGGTACGCTTTAAGAGGTTATATACAGTCAGGAGGCCCGAAAAGATCGATTTTTCAAGAATTTTTCTTGAGAAGACCTTTAAATCTATTAACGTAAAAATTTGTACAAAAATAATTATTTCGAAAGCTGCTACAGCTGATCTCCGGGAGCACGTCTAGAAAAAGGCGTCTTGCGGTGAACACGATATCTCTGGACTGGATCATCTAAAATGAAAAAACCAAAAATATTTCGTTAATATAATGGATTATCTTGTAATTGATCGAAGGAATAAGCAAAATAATAATATTTGACAAAATGGCGGCTTCTTAAAAAAAAATCGATTTTTGACGAAAATTTAGGCCTTAAATTGTTTATAAAATGGGAAATATTTAACCTTCGATTAATTAGTATAAAATATAGTTGAAAAGATTGTGTTAAAATTTGAAACTGATCGGTTCAGCCGTTTCCGAGAAATCTTGCTTACCGAATTTAAAGACACAGTTTTGAGAAAAACGCGTTTAAAGTTTTAAAGGCACTTTCGAACGCTCTGACACGTCATTAAAAATGTGCGTGTAACTTCGAGAATATTCGCCGGATTGACAAGATATTTTCTGTGGGTGTACTCAAACATATGTACATTACGAGAAAAAAAGATTATCGTTTTTTCGAAAATTTTAACTGTATATAACTCCTTAAAGCAAAAAGATTGAATTTTCCGAAAAAATATGGCTACATTTTGCAATAAAAAGTACTTTTTTAAAAATTTATCAAAAACATTGAGTATCATATTTTGGACTATAAGATTCGCAAGATTTGTACCAAATTTCATCAGAATCGGTCGATTAGTTTTTTAGGTATACGTGTCACGCCAGTTTTGAAAATGCAGTTTAAAAGACCGTGCTATACCTCCGCCACTTTCAAAGGTTAATCAAAAAAATAAAATACCACGTAACCGCCAAAAATAGTAATAAGACATAACCTAAGTGTCAAAAATGGTGAAGAAATGTTTCTTTAAAAAAAAATCATAAAATCAGCAAAAAAAATCGCCTAAAGGTATGTCCCCCCTTGAGGCATTAGGCTACTGTGACTACCTGAAAATCAGGGTTATTATTTAAAAAAAACAGATTTGACAGAATAAGTAAGATGATTGAAAAATCGCTTGGCCATTCATTTGTATCTACACTAACAAAGTTGCGTGCCAAATTTCATTAAAGAATATTAATGATTGAAGACGTTATGAACAATCTCGTGATGGACCTTTGAACGGTCCGAAACAAAAAAAATAAGTTTGTTCTTATAATAGATAATATTGGCTAAGACTTGACCGGACCTTTTTCCTATCGTGTTTCAATCGTCAAAAAAAAGTTTGAATTTTTCGAGGAAAAATGACATCATTATTGTTAATAACTAATGAAAGAATGAGAACATGAGTGTACCAAATTTCAAGTTAATCCGTCCATTAGATGTCGAGAAATCACAAGCTTACGTTCAATCTGCGATTCCTGCATCATATGTTGGACCTTCCTCTTCAATTTAAGTTGCCTCAGCTGGCGAACGATTTTTCGCAATTTTCACAGTACCCTAACCCCTTAACCTGCAAGTTCCGGTAATGTCCGAAGAAACACCACATCGTTCAAAACGATGTGCTATGTTTCCGCAAAACAAATTCACATAGTTTTTCGAGTACTATTAATAAACGAAGTAGAAAAACCTCTTACTTTTTCACCGGAAATTCCTAACACTATGATCACGGTCTGGTCGGTTTTTCATTGAAATCTCAATATCATTTTCGTCCTTACAGCCCGATAACTAGTGTTTACGAACTCTCACTCGTATCACCAAATGGATAAAGGTTTAACTCGAACATGAAAAATCTCCAAAACTACATTGTGAAACTGATTTTTAGTGCACCATACAGTTAAGGGATAACACCACTCTAGCAACAGAAAATAAGGCCTAACTTTGACAATTTATTTTGAGAGTATGAAAAAAGGAATGGGATTTCTTTTGAGAAGGTTTATTCAACACATATTAAAGGATAAAAAAGAAAATTTATTATTTTTTTTCATACAAAATGGCGGCGACAGAGCCCATCTTGAAAAACGTGTTTTTCCACAAATAGCTTCACGGGAGGACGGTTTTCTCGTAAAGTATAAGATGAAAACAACAAACACTGAAACAAAAATTATAATCTATATATTATTAGCTATGGGACTACGTAGGGATTTTTTAAATCAAATTTTGAAAAAATGGCGCACTTTGAAAGAAAGAAATACATTTGTTTCCTAACAAATAAGCAGTAAATTATTTATAAAAAAAAGTTTACATTTAATTAAAAAACGGCTACGTACTCCCATAGAGAATGTAATTGTGAAGGTACTATCAAAATTTTAAATCGACCCATGCAAAGGTGTTCGAGTAATCCGTCCTCCCACTTTGAAAAAAGTGCTTTCGAGAAAAACGCGTTTAAATTTGTACGAGCCGCCTGAAAGAAGTCCTAGGCGCTGCGGCAAAATCGATAATTGAACCTTTTAAAAAAATCGCTGCAGGACCAATTGCATATTGTTTTTATGACCCCAGAATATTTTTTAAGCAAAAAAAAACGATTTTTCCAAAATTCTAGAGTGGTGTTATCCCTTGATGCACCATGAATTAATCTCTCGGTGGTATGAATGTCAATCGATATTGAATATTTCGATGTTAGTCTCGAAACTCCTTAAGGCGGGAGCCTAAATTAGAAGATCCAAAAGAAAGCGTTTTTTCGGCAATTTTATTAGAAGGGAAAAGAACAAGTGAGGCCAGTAAACATTGAGGTATCTTTTCATGTATATATGAAATGTATTTTAAAAAATGTTCACCGTGAAACAATAAATGACTGCAGATTTATCAGCCTATTCCACTTGCCACTGCAGTACCCAATCAGCGGGAAAGATGCAGACCGTAATTCTTGACTGAACCAAATAAACCAATGAAATTTTCAATTGTCATATATTTTTCTTCTCGTTGAATTAAGAAAAAGCCGAAAAAATCGTGAAATTATAACTTTTCTCAGGTGTGAAAAAAAATGTGTTTAAAAAAACACTATAAACGTGCTATAAAAATGATTTAAAAAGACTTTTCCAACGACTCTTTTAATTCACTTTGAAGAGATTTTCATACCGAAGAAAATAAACTTAAAATTGGCAAATCAACGAAAAATGCGCTTAATAAATTGCAATCATGCTTAAATTGGGCATACATTTTTCCTACACCCAATACTTTCGTTTGAAGTGGTAACAGTTGATTTTTTTCAACCCACCCTAATACAAAGCAAAACAGTGTTGACTTTCAATGATTGGCAGTCATCCACTTCTTGCTAAACCCCCCCCCCCCTCCGCGCGTTTCCTCATGCCCCCCTCTTATCCACGTATGGTTGAAACCAAATGATATTTCCGACTTTTTCAAAAAGCGTGTGTACAATTTGTTCTACGCGACGTTACAGACATTGCCCTGATGATGTAATTTTCTCAACGTTACGAGCGTTACGTTACTCATTTTGTGTGTGTGTGTGTGCGTGTGTTGGGCGCCGCGCAGATCTCGCGGATCGCCCCATCATCTTGGCAAGTGAAAGTAAAAAAGCGTTGCGATACGTGCTCGTTCCGGTGCCAATCCACGAATGCGATAGAGCCTTCGTCACGCACAATTTATGGAATTACTGTTGTTATTGTATCGATGATGCGTTGATAGCGAAAATTAAAAAACAAATGGCCCACGAAGTGAGATAAAGAGAGAGAGAGAGAGAGAGAGAGAGAGAGAGAGAGAGAGAGAGAGAGAGAGAGAGAGAGAGAGAGAGAGAAAGAGTGTCAGAAAAATTGCGTATGAATGTAAAAAATGGACAACAAAAAAATGACAGCTTCCACGTTATAAAGTTCCGATCCGCGCCACGACGATGATCCACCAATTCTTCGTAAATTTCTTGGACCATTACTTTTCACGATCATATATATTTATATATTTATGCGTCCATACAGGGTGATTCACAACTAGTAGGATGCCCGTGGCGATCCTCTAGGGCACGTGATTACGAGAATAACGTTTTTTAAGGGGTTAGGTTACTCGAAAATCGGGGTTATTTAAAAAAATTGATTTCGAAGAAGCAAGTGAGACGATTGATAAATCGTTCGGACATTTATTTGTACGTACAATAACAACGTTGTGTACCAAATTTAATTAAAAAATATTGATCATTAAAGAAGTTCCAAACAATGTCGTGAAGGACCTTTGAACGTGAGGGGCTCAACGGTGTACTTGATTTTGGCCACCCGGTTGAGCCGAAATAAAAACAACGAGACTTTTCTTAAAATATATAATATTGGCTAAGACTTGACCGAGCTTTTTTTATTATCGTGTTTCAATAGTCAAAAAAATTGAATTTTTTGTTTTACAGGTAAAATGATATCATTATTGTTAATAACTAATAAAAAACAAATGTTAAGAAGAAAAACGTCGGTCGGGACTAAACTACTACTACACTGAATAAATGTACGAAATTTCAAGTCAATCCGTTCATTAGATGTCGAGAAGTCGCGTACACCGTTTTGAAGAACATAGTGTCGAGAATGGGGCTGAAGTTTGCATCGTTGGAATGCAACGAAAATTCTTCTCAATTTCTTATATCCATTATTATCCAAAATCATATGTTGCGAATTTATTTTAGATCGCTAAATAAGGATCCGAAAAATTGTTTGCACGATTTTCGTAGCTCAAATCTGCCATAGGAAATTTGTTAAATCGAAAAAAAATCATTTTCGTTGTATTCCAACGATGCAAACTTCAACCTTATGTGTCGAGAGAAACACGTTTAAAGTTTTACTAGCAGTTCCATCGTTCTATTCAGAAGTTCACCTTTAATCTGCGATTCCACCTTCGAACGAGTCAATTTTTTTTTCTCAATATTTTTTTGTCGCTAAAAAATAATGTACACGGAGACTTGCTTTGAAAATCGAAAATCGAAATAAAATATTTTTTGTTAGTTATTTAATATCGAAAGAACAAAAATATTTAAAAGAAAGCTATTCGCTCGTAATGACATATCCTACATGTTCACCAAGGGAAGCCTAATACTTGTGAATCATCCTATATATATATATATATATATATACAGGGTGTTAGGAAGATCGATGCAAAGCCGTAAGGGGGTGATAGGTCACCTCGTTAGGAACATATCTAACCTAGGTTACCTTAGCCCAAAGTCTAAGGATTCCAAGTTATCATGGTAAGTATGATTTTTTGGAAAATTTCCCAAAATTAGGTACTAACTCGTTTACCTCTTATGTTAATGCTATCTTCTTTAAATGGCAGTAACATAGGAGGTATTTTTATATTTTGACAAGTTTTTAATTATTCAACACGTCCCATCTAGATAGTTGTGTGGATACAGATGATTGTATTGGTGTTTGTCGATTGAATACACATTAGGCTAAGGCGCAAATAAGTTTTTGGTTACCAATTATTGTCTGTTTGACCATTATAAAGAGTTAGTACCTAATTTTAGGTTCGTTTGGGTTAGAATTATACTTACCATGATGGTAAGTATAGGTGGCCTATGAACGAGGTGACCTATCAACTCCTCAAGGATTTCCATCGATCTTTCTAACAGCCTGTATATATCGTTTTAATTTACCACAAATCTGTCGTTGCGCTGTTCCTCTGAGCTTCTTATAACGTACAATGCCTAATTATTGACGTTAACTAGATAATCGAATGATTGTTAATCGAGACCGTTGTATATATATATATATACACACATACCTATTACACGCGACACCGCTCGCTGCGAGTTTGATTTTCGGTCGCGCCGTGTTAATTGTGAAATTGAAATCGATTCGCGATAAGTTGCAATGGCTCGAAAGCGAAAATAAATGAAAATAATAAATAAAACACGTAAATCCCATTCTCATCGCCCCCACCTCGACATCTTCGACCGAAGAGTTCAAGGGAAGCAGGAAAAATATCTTGTCGGCTCATGTCTTTTATCTCTCTATTCGCGGTGACATCGAGAACTTTGACGAATTTGTTATTACTCGTTTTTGTGACCGTTTTTTTGCTCTTCTACACTCGAGCTCTTCAAAGATCGCTGAAAATGGCATTTATCGAGTGAGAAAATTCTTGTCAAATTGGCTTACGAAGCCGCGAATTCGAAAAAAAAAACAACAACTACTCACTTTCTGTATATATATACATTATTTCAAATAAATGCATAAGTATTTATTCAAGATCTATGAATCTTCGATGACGAATTGTTTCGATTTGTAGATTTAGTTGAGCGTTTTTTTTTTATTTCCTGGGATCAACGTATACCCTTGCCGGTTTTTATGTATTACACTTCCTTATTGAACCCTTTTCTATCACTTCCTACTCGCTAAGCACGGCTACGCGGTCACCGCTCCGAGTGTCGGCCATGCTCAACGCTACTTAATCGAAGGACCGCCAGAGCCAAAGCCCATCCACTAGTGTCAGTTTTTGTTTCGATTTACATATATATATATATATTAGGGTGGTTAAAAAAAAAATTTTTTTTTCGTGGTACTCGACGGAAAATGTTACTACGTTATGAAAAAAGTAATTCATACGAAATTTAAGAGGTCTAAACATTTTTTTAGGTAGTGCTCAAAGGACTTTTAATTTTTTTTTTTCGGTTTTTCGTCAATTTTTTTCCCGCCAACAGACATCATAATAATATAATTTTCTTCAAAATTTTGATTTTTTATTTGAGCAGTTGGATTTTTCCGTAAATAATTTTTTTTTCAATACTGCCCACTCCAATCGTAATTTTCGTAACCTTTTGAAATTGATGCAAGGTTGAGAAATTCCTATTCCGGCTTCGCCCCAAATAGTAGTTATTTTGTCGTAACGTTTTGTGTACTCTCTCGAACAGAACATTTAAGAGTAATATGATGGTGAAAGAATAGACGTAATCTATTGTCTATCTTCTCTATTCGTGGGTAATTTTTGCTCCACAAATTCTTCGATTTCCCAATCAGATAAATTTCGCCACTTTCACTATAGTCCAAACCCGCGATCATTTTTTTACATTTTCTTTACGTGTACTGTGACGTACCGCAATACAGCAACTACTGGAAACAGTCAAATGAATCGCAAAATAACTTACGGACAGTCAGAGAAACGAAGGTGCAGTAGCGTCAACAGCGCCGCGGTTTGTAACTCTCGAATCCGTATGACTTTGTTTTCTTACTCCAAAACAAAATATTGCTCCAAAAAAACACGCATACTTCTTAGACGTTCAGTTCTTGTTCATCAAGTGGTTGCTATAATTTTCAGAACCGAATTACATATGTTGGTTCTTAATCTGCAAATACAAATTGTTTAAGGGGTAAGGCCACTGTAAATTTTTTGAAAAATCGATTTTTTTTATTGGCTTCAAAAATAGTTTAAACCCTCTAGAATAAGGAAAAAAAGGTCCCGTGCGAGAAAAAATTTTTTTCCTTAGAAAATAGAGCAATTCGCAATAGTTTTTTCCTTAGGAAACAGAGCTATTCGCAAAACTTTAAACGCGTTTGTCTCGAAATACGGTTTTTCAAAATGGCACGCAGCATCACTCGAACAATTTTCATTTTTTTTACTTGAAATTTTGACCAGATATGAACATTAACATTATCTTGAGAATGTCGATCGGGATTTTCAATAACTTTATTTATTGATTTTTTATTAACAAAAAACTAGCCGTTTTTTTCGTCAAAAATCAATTTTTTTTTCAAACGCACGCCAAATCCACAAAAATTGATACTTTGTAAAATCCGATCGACATTCTCTAGCTATAACCCTCTAGATTGATGGTTTTTTTTTTGTTCTAGATTCAAAAGTGCACCAGTGGTGCTGCGTGCCGCGGAGCCCTTCAAGCAAAACATGCCCCGGGAAGATAGCTGTGGAACCGCCATTTTGTTTTTTTTTTGCTGTAAAAAAATTTGATAATAAAGTTTAATGTATGTCCGATAACACCCTTAAAAGTTTTTTTTCAATTACCTTCAATTTTGGAAGCAAAAAATTTGTGAAAAAACCTTTTTTTTTGGACCGTTACAGTGGCCTTCGGCCTTAAGGTAAAAAAAATATTTAAATAAAAATTGTTTATTGTTACAGAAAAAATTAAATCAAGACTTTGGATCACGCACTAACATTTTCTGCGAGATAACAAAAAAATTAATACTCCGGTAATCATGAAAAAGGCGTTTGTGCACCAAATGAAAAATTGTTTAGAACCCTGAAATTTTGCAAAACTTTCTTTTTCTTAACATACTTCAATCTTCCATTGAGGAAAAAAAAATCGATTTTTTTAACCACTCTAATATATAATATGCGAGTGTATTAGGGTGGGACAAAGTTGAGCTCCATTTTTTTTCCTTCTTCTCATGATCCAATTATCTTCTTTAAAGAACAAAATAAATTGTCGCGAACGCTGCGAGCGGTAAAAAAAATATTTAGCGGTCGCTAAAGCCTCTCAAAAATTCAAGTTTTCATTAAAAAATCGATTTTTTTTTCGTCCACTTCTCACCCATGAATTTCACGTTTTATAATTTTTAAATTAATCTCGCGAAAGCTCTAGGTGGCCAAAGAATATTTAGTGGTCGCTCAAGAGCTTCGAAATTTTCGCCAATTTTTTGTACTCTTCTCACTGATAAATTTGACGCTTTGTAAAATTTTAAAACAGTCGATCCTTTTTTTACAGATAGATTTTTCAAATTTACCTCACACTTCTAACTGAAGAATTATAATCTTTGTTCTCATAAAATTAATCTTCAAAGCTCTTGTCCGTAAACAAAATTATAGGTCGTTTTATTCGTAAAACTGAAATGGCAGCTGTTTTCCGCGCATCGTAATGCGTCCCACAGTTGGTCTAGTTCGGCAAACTCCGGATCAATCGTGGCTGTACTCTGTGACGAGCGACGCCATAATACAATAATATATAATAATCACATAATAACACATATCGTCTAATTGGTGTTTGTTACAAATTATTATAATAAATTATTCAGAAAATGAGACACTTCTCTGTTACTTTGTTTTTATGCTACAAGGAGTTACAATAATGCATGCGAGATTTATTTTTTGGCGAAAATTTTAAATCTCGAAATCATTGAGCGACCACTAAATATTTATTGGCCGGCTAGAGCTTTCGCGAGGTTAATTGAAAAATTATAAAGCGTAAAATTCATGGGTGAGAATTAGACGAAAAAAATACGATTTTTTAATGAAAATTTGAATTTTTGGGAAGCTTTGAGCGACCTGTAAATATTTTCTACCGCTCGCAGCGTCGGCGACAATTTTTTTTGTCTTTGAAGAAGATAATTGGATGGTGAGAAAAAGGAAAAAAAAGTAGAGCTCAGATTTGTGCCACCCTAGTGTGTATATGTTCAAGTCAATGAAAGTGACAGTCAGTCATCGAAAAAAATGACTACATCGTTCCAGGGAATCCACGAGTAAAAAAATAATGTTATAAACGAAAGGATTCTCTGCCAATTGACGAAATACATCGACACTTTTTTTGACCAAAGAAATACGAGGACGTGCGATGCAAAAGTACGAGGAGACTCCTGGTGCATTGAAAAACGTCAAAGTGTACGTCAGGATCTTGCCACTTTTGAAGCGTTGCGAAAACTGCGTGAAGATCAGTCGCGATAAAAAAGTGAGAGAAGTTTCATTTTTCTGTTTTCTTCTCCGAGGGAGAGAATTTTTTTTTCCTTGTCCCTTTTCCGAGTAAGAGGAATTTCCGTTTTCTCGTTCTCTCTTTCAAGTGTGCGAAAGTTTATTAGGAATCTACAAAGCGAATGGGCACGAAAAAATGTTGAATAATAATACAAACGAAAGAAAGAATCATGAGAAATAAATTTAAGAATAAATAAATAAACAATATTCTTTATTTATTTGTTTTACTTTCTAATAAAATAAAGAAAGATGCAAACTCCAGCATTCGAATCAAGCATCACAGCTACAGCGACAAAATTACTTCGTATAATAAAGCATTTATTGAAGTAATAAAGCATTAAGGGGGGAACATACCTTTAGGCGAGAAAAAAATTGCTGATTTTCGCGAGTTCTTTTCAAAAGGAAACGCTTTGAAACATAAAGATTAAATTTGTAACCAAAATGGTAAAGAAATCGTGCCTTAAAAAAAATCATGAAAATCAGCAAATTTTTTTCTCGTCTTAAGGTATCTCCCCCCTTAATCTGATGTTTTAAATAATTAATTTCTTCTCAAGAAAATTTACGTGAGATGTCTGCAAGACGCGAGACCGGAAAAAGTCACCCAACCCAAGGATCCACTTTACTGGAGTTTCCCGACGGACGCAATTTTCTACTACAACTCACAGGAGGAGATCTATCGCGAGATCATGAGTGAAATAATTGACAAGTGAATATTCGAACGTTCGTACGGGAATATTCGACGCGCGATTATATTTCCGGTAAAAAGAAAGAGTGGGCGATTGAAGGGTTTTAGATGGCGCGAATTTTGTCCTCGTGAGCTGCGGACAAACCGGAAGTGGAAAGAGCTTCACGACCCAGGCTCTTCGAAGCAATTGGGAGGTGCGCAAAAAACAAGTCTCCCTTTAATGAACCTTCGAAGTTTCTGGGAATTATTTTAATTGATTTTTTTTTTTCGTTTAGCACAGGGGACTCGTGCCAAGGCTCGTAGCGGATTTAATGCTCGAGAAAGAACGCAGAAAACGTACGAACAAAATTCAATACTGTATAAGCTACTTGGAATTTCGCGGAAAAAAATTCAAGGATCTGCTGAATCCTAATTTCGAAAATTCTCACAGTAGCAACAGCCGCGATGTCTTCAAGGTACACAAATTACGGAATTTCAGGAATTTAAGGGAAGAGATAAACTCGAATTAATATAAATTCAAGACAATTATTACTTTTTAAAAACGTATATAAAATTATGAAGAATGATTTTCAATAAGAACATTATAAATTAAAAACCTAATAAACTAAAACTTTATACGGAAAAAAATCAAATTGAAATGAATTCAAGACAATAATTATAAAAAAATGTATATAAAATTATAAAGAACGTTTAAAATAAGAACATTATGAACTGAAACATTTTATGGGACAAAAAAATACAAATTGATATAAATTAAATACAATATTTGGAAAAATGGTTATAAAATGAAAATACGATAAAATAAGAACGTCATAAAGACACTTCGTCGAACGAATAAATTGAAATTGAAAGAAATAAAAGAATAATTATGAAGAACGTTGTAAAATAAGAACGTTATAATATGAAACGTTCAATGGAACAAATAAATTTAAATTTCAATAAAAGAAAGCATAATTATAAAGAACGTCAAAAAATAAGACACTTGATGGCATAAATAAATTAAAATAAAAGTAAATCAAAGACGACAATTATAAAGAAACGTATATAAAATCTATCGATATTCAGAACGTCAGCAAAGTGAGTGTAAAGGACGAAAAAGTTGCTCTGCGATACATTTTCGAAGGCGAAGGTAGAAGAGATTTCGCCGGAAGTTCCGAATATCCCGTTTGTCACTTGGGCACCGGCGTTCTCACTTTTCACGTTTACAATACGAGCCTCATAACATCGTGGGCCGTTGTTTCCACGGCTACGGTAATAATGCATTCTTAATTTTTCGATAAATTACAATTGGATATGTTATTTATATCTATATCTTTTCAATCGCAGATAGTTATGTACACGGGGTGTCCAACATGATTGTCCCACCGATAATTGTCCTATCGAAATAACTTGAGAACAACGAAGTGAATAAAAAAAAATCCGAAACACGTATCGGGTAGATTCAAACGACGAGTAAATCGGCAACTTACGGGGGGAGATACCTCTAGGCGAGGAAAAAATGGCTGATTTTCATGATTTTTTTTTAAACAAAGATTTCTACACCATTTTTTAGACTTACCGTATGTTTTATTACTACTTTTGGCTGTTACATGGTATTTTCAAAACATTTTATTAATCTTCAAACGTGGAATAAAACAGCGGGATTAATCTGACAAAAAAACCAACGAAGATTTGTTTGTCATTAAGGGGCTACATCTACCTAGGGGCACGAAAAAATTGGCAACTTCCGATTTTTTTCTGATAAACGGGTGGTGAAAAAAAAAAAGAAAATTTTTTAACACAAAGGTACACGTATTGAGAGTTATTCAAGTTAACAACAAATACGAGTCGTAGACGATCGTCGATTTTGAAAACAATTTTTTTAAACATCGTGACGATGCATTGAAACTCGAGCATACAAAAGATATGAAAAAAGTCGTCATTTTTAGGTAACTATTGAAACATGAAGATAATTTTTTCAAAAGTGAGATCGTCAACGATCTTTAAATGTGGCTTCTCGTATCTCCTGTGAATTTGGAATCAATCCATCGAGTGGTTCTCGAGATATCATGTCCACCGACTTTGAAAAAGTATCATCTGCCGGCGGCCATATTTTTTTTTTTTGTATTTTTGGGTGATTTTTTTAAAGGCTCTTTTTTTCAAAAGCCATTTTTTGGGGCCTCTGGGTACACCCATACGGACAATGTGCATTTTTTATATATACGCTTTTTTTAAATTTATTTTCAACAAATTTAGGGTCATGTTTTAGGCAATAAGGTCAGAAAGATTCATGCCAAGTTTCATCAGAATCGGTCCATTAGTTTTTCAGCTATACGTCACGCCAGTTTTGACAATACAGCTCAAAAGACCGTGCCATACCTCCACCATTTTTAAAGATTAATAAAAAATACCATGTAACAGCCAAAAGTAGTAATAAAACATACCCTACGTATCAAAAATAGTGAAGAAATGTTTCCTTAAAAAAAATAATGAAAATCAGCCCACTTTTCCTCGCCTAAAGGTATCTCTCCCCTTAACTTGTTTATTTAATAGCCGTTTTCAAGGTGATTCAGGTTCAACTTTTTTTCTTTGGAAGCCTATTTTAGCATTGAAAATGCTTTTAAAACCGTATACGTTTGTTGCGGTACACTGGGTACAGGGGTCTGAGTTAGCTGGATATCACGCGAAACTAACGCTACCCCCACTCCACTGCCACCGTGTTGTAGTAGAGTGGGGGGAGCTGCGACATGCTAAATGCCTGTGATTGGTTGAAAAATGCCGGTTGACATGTAGTGTACATCTGTGGTTAAAAATTGTTATGTAGTGTAAATTACCTCTAAATTACATGTAAATGACATGTAGAGAGAGAGAGGCGATAGATGGATGGATGGATGGATAGCTAGATGGACTGATGGATGGATAGCTAGATGGACTGATGGATAGATCGATGGATAGATGGATGGATAGCTAGATGGACTGATGGATAGATCGATGGATAGATGGATGGATGGATGGATGGATAAATGGATAGATGGATAGATCGATAGATGAATGGATGGATGGATGGATGGATGGATGGATGGATGGATGGATGGATGGATGGATGGACGGATGGATGGATGGATGGATGGATGGATGGACGGATGGATGGATGGATGGATGGACGGACGGATGGATGGATGGATGGACGGACGGACGGATGGATGGATGGATGGATGGATGGATGGATACATCGATGGATAGATGGAAGGATGGATAGATGAATGGATGGATGGATAGATAGATGGATTTCATATTGTACGTAAAAAAAACAGGTAAGATTTATTCGGAAAACCTTTATATTTAGCTATTATTTTTTTTTTTACAGAACATGTTCAAAACGGTCGCCTTCCACTTCCAAACATAAATGAGTACGCGAATAAATAATTGATTAACTAGAACGAGAGGCTCTCCGCGGATACCCAAAAAAGCATTTCGAATAACAAAGCCGATCGTGTTCCTTTTCAAATCCTGAAAAAAATAGCCTACATCGTTATACACAAAATCACTTTGCATTTATTTAGCGAAAGTTTGAAAAATGTCCGAAAATAATGACAAAAAAAAATGTTTCGGACAAAAGTGACCTTTTTTTTGTTTACGTAGAATAAGATGCCGCTATGTCGATTTATCGATTCCCATTTTTTTTATTAGTTGACTTTAAAATTACCTTAAAAACGTCCACTAAAGTAAAAGAACATCTTATCATTTTACTCCTCGTTTGAATGTACTCGATACGTGTCTCGGGATTTTTCGATTTCCTTAGCTATTCTTGAGTTCTTTCGATGTCTCAGGCTGACAGGGACACCCTGTATACAATTTTTTGCGGCCAATTGTTTTACTTGAATCTTGCGGTACGGAAATTTGGCCTATAATTCTCAAATACTTCGTCATCGGGCAGATTCACATAGTGGAGATGGCTGGTATCGACAATGCCGGAAAGTCGAGCTGCTCGAAATCGGCTCGCGACGTGATCGCCGCAAATTCGATGAAATTGGAATTGGAACGTTACTTTGAGAATTTACAAAAGATCGAGAAGATTCCGAGTACGTTCGCAAGATCCAGCAGTTACTTGTTGAAATATTTGGGCGACGTTCTGAGTTTAAACTCAATCGTACGGTACATTGATGCGAACTTTTTATCACGTTCCTTTTTTTTAATGAATTCGTGTGAAATACTGAATTAAGATCGCACGAAGTATGAGTCAGGATTTTTTATTCGATTTTTTGATATTTTACTATATCGTATTTTTTTATTCAATTTTTCGACAATTTACTATACAATATTTTGTATCGATATTTTTTAAATACTTATTTTGATTAATACATTTATTTGTTGTTTTGTTTTTTTTTAGTTGGCGATTTTTTACAGATAATTATTCCAGATTTATCCATTATTTATCATTATTCCATATTTATAAATTAATTTGTGTGAAATACTGAATTAAGATCGCACGAACGATGAATCAGGATGCAGCATCTTTTGTTTAATTTTTCAATATTTTACTATACGGTATTTTTTATCAATACTTTTTTTAATACTTATTTTGATTAACTCATTTTTGTTGTTTTGTTTTTTTTTTAGTTGTCGATTTTTATAATTAATTTTTCCAGATTTATCGGCCACGTGAGAGTCGCCAAGGAGGACCTCGACGTGTCCTTGTCGACTCTTCGCTTCGTCGGGAAAATGGCCAAAGTGCCCGTAGCGAAGGTGACGTACGACGTGAGACCTCAGAGCGCGATATATCTGGAAAACCTGCAGGACGAAATTGAACGACTAAGGAGAGAATTGTACGCGAACGAGATGTTCTTGAATCAGGAGGCTTTGATGAACGTATCAGCCAAGAGAATACAACAGATGCGAAACGATTTTCTCGATTTTTTGAACGGACGAATTCCCGACATCGAGCTCGTTAGCCTCTCGCAGACGCAAATTATCACGGGGATCATGAAGGAGCTCTATGTCAGGTTGGTGGTCCATCGTCCATTAACGGGGGTCTACATCACCTTAGAGCCAAAAAAGGTCGATTTACAATTTTCTTTTATCGTAGTATTGGGATTACGAGGTCGGGATTTTACACACAATTAATGCATAGTCTGGCCAAGATTGATTTTTTTTTAATTGAAAAATATTACTCAACTTTGTCACTTCATGGGCAATCTTCAATCCAAACTTTTTTGAACTTTTGAAAATTACGGATATGGCACGCTGTAGAACAAAAAAAATCGATTTTTTACCAATAAAAGCAACTTTGATCATTTGTTATTAATGTTACAAATGGATGAACGTATCGAAAAATTATCCGGTCGACGATAGCAAATTTATAAACTATGCTATAATAAAAGATTTTGAGATACGACCTACACCGTTTCAGAAAACATAGTTTCGAAGAAAAAGGCAAAGCAAAAAGGGTAAATCGACGCAGCGCAGTGGGCGATCTGACCCTTCACAAAAATCGTCATAATTCGGTCAATTTTTGAAATGTTCACAAAATTTTTGTTGAAAATGAGAGTTAACACCCTATGCTATAAAACTGTGCTATAAAAAATCGTATTTTTCACGTTTCAAGCTCATGCAGACCCCTTAAGGCGTTACCCCCACTTGTAGCGCAAAAAAGGCCTTTTTCATGAATTTTTTAAAAGAAAACTACAAAACTTTTTTAATCGATCAATGTACCATCTTAAAGAACACATCTTGAAGAACTTTCAGTAATTTTTTTATTGAAAAATATTACATTGTTTAGTGGCAAATGGCCGTCAATGAAATAATGTTTTTATATACACGGTTTGCGGTGACCAACATTGCGGGGATCATCTGAAAAAAAAATGCGGATGGATTTAGTCAAATATAAGTATAAACTAGTCTTCAATCGAAGGATTTTTAAAAATATTCATTTTTCAGAAAATGGCGGACAGTCAAAGTTAATGGTTCGATTTTAACGAAAAAAAAACGGCCGTTTTTTGGCTATAGAACGGCCATGTTTTTTTCGAAAAAGAAAATCGAACGATTAAAGACTACATTTTTATGTATTAAATAAGCCTGCAAAATTTCAAGAAGATCGGTTCATTAGTGTTCGAGTAATCTTGGCCACCGACTTCAGAAATGCCATTTTGAGAAAAACGCGTTTAAAGTTTCAATTTCAGTTTACACGAAGAAAATATTTTTTTTTGTAAACTTACATAGTCATCTATTCCGGGCATCAAAAAAAAAACTGCACTTCAAATTGCACTTCAAAAAAATGCAATAAAAAAAAAATCGATTTTTTCAAAATCGCAAGTGGGGGTAACCCCTTAAAATAGGGGGATTTTAACTTTTTTTACAGTAAAACTCTTTTTTCACTACCTACTGTGTGATACCTAATATTCTCATTATTTTCGGGTTAAAAAAATTCCCTGTCATGCCGCCGACATTTTTAAAGATGAATAAAATAAAATACTACGCAACAGCCAAAAGTAGTAATTAACCATACACTAACACGGAACATCACGTAAGTGTCCGCTCTCGATTTTGTTGAAACTCATATATGTGATAAAGCATTGAAAACTATTCGCCTCGTATTTTTTTGTTATCTGCGCAAAAACGGTTTTAAGGGGGGAACTACCCCTCGAAGGAAAGCGTGTCGAGGGGTGGTTTTGCAGTTTCACCCACAAGCAGTTCACGGATCTAAATGAAACAAAAACCAACATTCTTCTAATGTAAAGCGAGGAAAAATCCACAATAGAAAAATAGAAAAAAAAATTAAATTAAGGGGTGTGACGCCTTTTTTCGAGGGGTTGTTTCTCTCCTTAAAAACGTTTTACCGGAGATTAAAAAAATACGTGTCTAATCGTTTTCAATGCTTCATCACATATATGACTTTCAACAAAATCGAAGGCGGACACTTAAGGCGGGAGTCTGAATTGGGGGTAAAAAAAAACCTTTTTTTTGGGGGGGAATTTTTTTTAGAAGGAAAAAAACAAGTGAGCCCAGAAAACATTGACGTATTTTTTCATGTATATTCGAAGTGTATAAAAAAATGCTTCAACATGACACAATAAATTACTGCAGATTTATCAGCCTATTTCATGTGCGTCTTGCCACTGCAGTCCCCAATCGGCGGGGAAGATGCAGCTCGTCATTCTTAACTGAAACGAAAAATCAATAAAATTTTCAATTGGCATTTATTTTTCTTCTGGGTGAATTAAGAAAAAGCTGAAAAAAATCGTAAAATCATAACTTTTCTCAGGTTTTGAAAAAAAAAAAAACGTGTTTAAAAAAACACTTTAACGTGCTATAAAAATGATTGAAAAAGACTTTTTCAACGACTTTTTAAATTCATTTAGAAGAGATTTTCATACTGAAGAAAATAAACTTTGGTTTGATTCAATAGGTCGTTTAGTTTTTTTGCTACCATGCCCGCCAATTTGGAAAAATCGTGAAATTGAAAACTGGCGAAAATGCGCTGCAAATTTTTCAATCGGAGGAAATGCCAATATCAAATATCAATCGCTTCCCTGCTTTTTGCCTTGTATCTTCGAAAATATTTACAATTGGCCTCTGTAACTTTATAAATATATTCTTGGATAGTTTATGTATCGATTCAAGCAATTAAAAAAAAACTATTTTTCCGACCTTCTAATCCAGCCTTAAGTGATGTTCCTTGCAAGTCTCAAAAATGATGAAGAAATATTTCCTTTAAAAAAAAATCACGAATATCATCAAATTTTTTCCTCAGATAAAGGTCCTCCCCCCTTAAGCTGTTGGTCCGTAAAATTGTTCTACTAGGCCGGTATTGTATGAAACCAGACCTGGAGGGACAATTATTTTCGTTTAAATATTCAATCCAGCTTTCTTTATTCTCAAGCCGAAAACTTATTGGCACACCTAATATTTGCCAGGACGTCAACAATAAATTATTAGATGATCCACGATTAATCATTGCCAATTCAGTCATAATCGACCATCCGTTTTTTTTTTCTTCAACTATCCCCTAATTGCAGAATCACTGCCGAAAAGGAGGACGCCCTAAAGGACGCGGAGAGATGCAAAACCGCGTTGACAAACGCCACGCGAGTTGCCTCGAAAACGAACGTTCAAAATTCAGCAAAGGTGAGTCCCAAAGTATACGTCCCATTTTTCTAATATCCTTATTGCCAGTTTCCTCCTGGCGATAAGATCTAATTCCATCGATATTGTGAATAAGAGTACCAGCCGCAAGAGCTCTGATCCAAAAGATCTCTCCGTAACGAATGGGGAATTTACGGAAGAATCTCAGAACGAAAAAGTGGGCGCTCTGGATGGGCAAGGTGTGTACTTTGTATATTTGCGAATTGTTTTTTTTTTTAATCTCAAAAGCGACGATGTAGAGACACGGAAAAAAATGTGCACGTCCGAAACGAATCTGAAAATGTGTCCATCAATGAAAAAAATAGAATAAAAAAGCACCGTCTCATTTTTTCATATTTATTTTTTAATTTTACCAATTATACATTTTATTTTCCTATTTATTTCCGTGTCTTTTATTTATTTCAAACTTTGTTTTCATCTAACATTTTTTAATTTTATGTCCGATTTTTTCGTCTCTTTGATTCATTTCGTTTTTTTTTGTTTATTTTATAACGTTTTGAATACATTTTTCGATATTCCTCCGTGTCTTTTTTTATTTATTTAGTATTTTTTTTCATTTTTTATTGTATTTTTCACTTCAGTTCGTGTCCTTTAAATTCACTTCGTATGTTTTTTATTTCATCAACGTTTTATTTTATATTGCCTTTACCTCGTCACTTCTTTTTTTTCCCACTTTTGAGAAATTTTTCATATGATTTATGTATCTCCAATATGAGAAAATTAAAGTAAAATATGGTAAACAATTCAAAATACGTGTAATTCATTGAACGTGTATTTCACAAAAAACATTATCATTAAAATATATATATATACGCTTCTGATTCCCTTTTTTGGCATTGCTTTTTTTTTCCAAAATATCAAGGTATCACTCTAGGACCGGGTATTTCGGAAATTCCGGCACTCTCGGGAACGACAGTCACGATCTTGATGGGCAAAAACAAACCAACGGCTATAATGCCCTCGAGGAAACAGTCCCGTGCAAAAAGCTCGAGAAGTTACGAGGATGTTGAGAACGAGGAATCGGAGGCGAAAAGTACCGATGGAAATATGAAAAAAACGTTCGAGCGGTTGCAGCGACGGCTTAAACGTTCGAAGTGAATCATGTACGTTTAATTCGGTAACTTCGTGATTTAAGGTAGACCGAAGGCGCGCTCTTGATTTCTATAGATTTTGGTCGAATTATAACCAGACATTGTTCATATCATTATGCATGTTTGAGTGAAATTTCAGAATAGCCGACTATTTAGATTGGGAGATAATGGGTTTTAAAACTGCAACTTTTAACACTACAGGGTCTGCATTGAAATTTAGACAGAATAATTTTCCGTTAAAAATATTTGTCCACCATAATAAGAAGAAATTAGACAACACCGCATCGTCCCACGTATCCAATGACGTAAGTTTGCGCGGCATATTGTAAATAATACCGCGAAACAAATTTTTATTTGGAAGCGATATTTCATCGAACAAAGTTTTTAATTAGCTATGAATTATCCAACACGTATGAAGTACGTACGAACATTTTATTCGTTAATGAAGATAACATAAATAATATAAAATGTTAATATTTATAACGCAAATATTTTTTTTATGATAAAATGTTTAAACTTCAGGTGCACGGTAATTTTTTTTTCGCAAAATATTGAACTTGAGTTCTGCAGTGTTGCCATATGTCATCTTATTATATCTCGCCACGTACGATTTTTTTTAAATTTTTATTCTTGACGGAATTGCGAACGTTTTAATTTAACATCCGTTTTTCGTTCGCAATTTCCGACAATTTTCGATTGCATACACATTGCATAAAAAAGCAATGGTTCAATCAAATGAAAAACCCCTACGTGGCGAACGAGAAAAACTATCGAAGAATATTGTATCCAAATTTGGACAAAATCGGACAAGCCGTTTTCGAGATAGATCTGGCACCGACTTTCAAAACTATGTTTCGAGATAATCGCGTTCGCATCGCTTCCAATCAACGAATTTATTTTAAAAATGCCTCAACATACCTCAATATACATATTGTCCAATGAAAAAACCCGGCTCCAATC
This sequence comes from Ophion slaviceki, assembly GCA_944452715.1. NCBI lineage: Eukaryota > Metazoa > Arthropoda > Insecta > Hymenoptera > Ichneumonidae > Ophion > Ophion slaviceki. Next base: position 4,729,670 of record OX101783.1, on the reverse strand, counting down.
GAAACATTAGTTTTTGAGATAAAAATTCCCGAACTTTACCAGTTTTTCTCGCCGTTTACTCAGGTACCTCACCTTAACCTTTTGCAGGCACCAGCAGGATCTTCGGCGAAGAAAAACGTTTCAAGGAGTCAACTCTAGTCTCAGCAATACACCGCAGCGTAAAGATAACAAAATAAATAATAAGTTACATCTACCTTTATATCTTCGATTTAAATATACGTAACTAGAAAGATTCGATAAGAGTGGAAACTTGGTTTATTTTCGTCTCGTTACCGACCGGCGTGCGTAGATTCCCATTACCTCAAGAAATATAGGTATATGTATTTATACAGGGTTGTCCACAACCACAAGGTTTTTCTTGATGACCACCTAGTGTCTCATTTTCTAAATGTCATGAGACAAAAATTGGCAGATATAATTGGCAGGTGGCGGTGAAAATTTGCAAAAAATCGTGCGTCGCTCGAGGCAACTTAAATTGAAGAGGAAGGTCCAACATATAGTGCAGATATCGCAGATTGAAGGTAAACTTATGATTACGACAGAACTGCTAGTAAAACTTCAAACGCGTTTTTCTCGAAACTACTTTGAACAATTTAGCAATGAAAATCAATATATTTCTTCAAATAATATCGGAAAAAAAATTTAAATGAAAACATCAACTTTCATCTTCCAAATTACAATTTAAAATATTCAAAAATAAATGAGAAAAAAAAATAATTGGTCGTGATGAAAGTTATATGGGGATTGGGGTTACTTTGATACCCCCCCTTTTTCTTAATGAGAATCGGAAGTATTCTGAAGTATTCTGAAGTATTCCAATTCTTAATGAGAATCGGAAGTAAGTAAAGGAGCATCTTTCCTACAGAATAAAAAAATCGGTCAACGGGATCAAAAGTTACAACGATTTTTATTGTTTTGGGGTTACTTTGATCCAACAAATATTACACCTTTACTTTTCAAAATCAACTTTAGTGATACACAACCTGTATTTTATATTTATTTATGCGGTAACACATCCATAAACTTCGAAACATTAAAAAACTAAAAAAAAAGTTGTAATACTTATGTCTACGAAAGTATCTACATCACAAAACGAGATCACATTGGTTTCATTAGGAACATGTTTCACTTAAACTAGGTCACGTACCAAATCACACTAATTGTAAGACAAAAAATATCAAATAACAATTTGATATTTTTTGTCTTACAATAAGTGTGATTTGGTACAGAATTGTGGAATTGTAGGTTAAGAAATGTTCCTAACGTGTTCATTAGGAACATTTCTACAATTTCTACAATTTCAACAATTGAAACCTACAATTTGAAAAATTATCAAAAGACGAGAATCCCTGAGAATACTCCGAAACTAGCGATAAAAATAATGAGTGGGGTGCAATTGATCAATGATCAATGTTACCTCGTCGAAGCGATCGAAGACACCGCAACGAAACAACTGTCGTCCATTAGATATGTTTTTGAGGTTATGCCACACAACAAAGCATAATTGTGTAGTTTAATAAACATCTGACAAGGTGATTGTTACTAAAAATATGTCATTGCAACACTCAGCTTATTTTTTAAGTTATTCGAGCACAAAGAATAGTTTAAATGCATTACTTACGTTTTTAATATTTTTACGGTGACTTAAACCCGTTCGTTCGTGCTGCGTCTGAGTGATGACACAAAGAGACATTCAGGCTCGCTAACCGTAAAAAAACAACTTTCGGTCCCGTTCAGGAACTTCGTAATTTGAATTTGAAAACAAAACAAAGTTTTTATCGAAGTAACCCCAATCCGTGAAATGTTTTTCAAACCAGTGCACACGATTGCTCGACATCTAATGAACGGATTGACTTGAAATTTGGTACACTTATTCATGCTAATAGCAGTTTAGTATTGACGGACTTCTTAACATTTTTTTGCATGAGTTATTAACAATAATTATGTCATTTTTCCTCGAAAAATCAGAAAAAAATTCAAAATTTTTCTTTTGATTATTGAAACACGATAAGAAAAAAAAAACTTGGTCTAGTCTTAGCCAATGTTATCTATTTTAAGAAAAACAAAAATCGGTTATTGGTTTCAGATCAACCGGGTGGCCAAAATCAAGTACACCATTGAGCCGTTCAAGCTCAAGGCTCATCATTGAGCCTGACGTTCAAAGATCCTTCACGAGATTGCTTATAACTTCTTTAATTATCGATATTTTTAAATGACATTTGGCACACAACTTTGTTAATGTAGATACAAATAAATGTCCAAACGATTTTTCAATTATCTTACTTATCAAAATGAATGTTTTTTGATAACCCTGATTTTTGGTTCGTCACTGTAGCCTGATCCCTTAAATAATAAACAAAAATTGTTGAATCGTATTATCGATTTACAAAGCGAGTCTTCATGTTCATTATTTCTTGGCGACAGAAAAAACTTAAGGCCTTAGGCCACTCTGGAGGCCGAAAAAATAGTCTTTTCGGGGATTTTTTTCAGAAAAACCAAAATAAATCGAGATTACGAAAAAGGGTGTTTATCAAACATATCAGTGGCTGTATACAATAATTTTTTTGAAGCGATTAATTTTAAAATGGCGGCTGTGCAGCGTTTATCTCAAAACTGCATTTTTAAGTTGGCCGGAAACGTAACTCAGACAATTTTCAACCGATTCACTTGAAATGTTGAATATATCTTGAAAAATACATTGTCTATGGAAGTACGTAGGATTTTTTTTATATTGCATAGTTCATTTGTTATTAACAATTTTTTAGGCAAATTTTTGGAAAGTGAAACTTTTTCCTAAAAAATCGTCAGATAATTGTCAGTTCATAACTGACGATTCAGATAAAAATTCAGATAAAAATCGTCAAAAAATCGTCAGTTCATAACAAATGAACTATGCAATATAAAAAAAAATCTTACGTACTTCCATAGACAATGTATTTTCAAGATATATTCAACATTTCAAGTGAATCGGTTGAAAATTGTCCGAGTCATGTTTCCGGCCAACTTAAAAAATACAGTTTTGAGATAAACGCTGTACAGCCGCCATTTTGAAATTAATCGCTCCAAAAAAATTATTGTATACAGTCATTGATATGTATAATAAACACCCTTTTTGGTAATCTCGATTTATTTTGTAATTTTTCTGGAAAAAAAGTCCCCAAAAAGCCTATTTTTTCGGCCTCAAGAGTGACCTAACCGCTTAAGAAAGTTCGAAGCCGCGCTCGATCCGGCCTGCACGTTCCGCGAGTGAGCAACTAGTGTGTCATTTTTTACTACTTGGACTTTGAACGCGAATATCTCTGCCAATGTTCGTCGCACGACGTAATGAAAAAAGCGTTTTACTTACAATTACACACTCTAAAGGCTGGCCAAGGGGACCCTTATCTTGTGAATCACCCTGTATACATATCTATAGACCCTGCAGCGTTGACCACGTGACATGAGGATGAAGAGAAACAGCTGTCATGTTCAGACGATCCATTCGTAACCAGTTCACATTTTAGTCAAACATGAGACACATACCTCACAAAATTATCCAATAAATGACAGAATGCTCAACTCGCATCCAAAATATTAATTATTTCCATAGTTGGATGAAGACTCGAGATCATTTTTGTACTCCCCTACGCGACCCCGTGCTTAACCTCAAAATCCCGAAGAATGCGCCCTTCGCACTCTCCAACGAATCAATGCCGTGCAATAAACGACAAATATCATCGATATATTTCACAACTGCAGCGTTTATGACAACAATTGATGAAACTGTCGTCAAGTGACATCGCGATCTTGTGTTGACGATTCGATTCGATATATTTAGGTTGTTTCGTTACTCTGCTGAATAAACGAAAATAAAAGTAGATACGTTGAAAAAATAAACGAAAAACAGAATAATAAACGTTATATAATTGGAGAACAACGAGAAATATGCGCGTCTAGAATATGGATCACGAGGATGAATTTTTAAACACTTTTTTCACTCAAATATCCCAGCTCTGTTTCGAGAAAGCCAAAGAATTGCTGGTAAGTTCTGCGAGCGGCAAACGGAAAGTGCACATATTTCATCTTTATTTCAATTTTCAGGATTAATTTTATTTTTCTTATAATGTTATTTTTAATTTCACGATTTATTTTGATTTTATTTTATTTTTGTTTGAATTATTGTATTTAATTTTATTTTCATTTGAATTTTGAGAATACATATTTCATTGATCTCGCAGGAAAAGGAGCGTGAACAGAAGACCGAGCATGTCGATAGAAAGGTGACACAGCTAGGGCCATGGGGGATGCTGCTGACGCATTTGCCGCAGTTTGCCATGGCGGAACGCTCTTACGCCGATCTGGGTTTCCTGCATACAAAGAACAAGGGCTTCCTCAGGAAAGACGTGAGACGCTAATCACCCAATAATACAGAATAGACGCGAAATATCGCTGTGATCGGAACATTGTTAGATTAGGCAGTGATGGACCAAAGCCAGTCGATTTTTCTGGTCGATTGTGGCTATTTTGATAAAAAGCCTTCTTCATTGCTCCACAGAGGGGAACAGGGATTTTATTCGGTCTCAGTCTTCCAATCACTTCGTTTGGCTCCAGGGTGAAAAATGATAGAAGTCGGAGTTCATCCTTCGTTGTCCATTCTCATGATGTTTGTGTCATTGGAATGCAAAGGAAATTCTTCCCTTTATTTCTATTATTATCATGCAGAATCTGTTTGCAAACTCGAATCGCAGATCTCTGATGAGGATCCTTCAGGAATTTTCTGACGAGCAAACGTTCCAGTTATTTTCGCGTCTTAAATCTGGCAAAAAAATGATCTTCCGGTATAATAATAAAACTTCAACAAATGGATACGTTTTTGAAATTTTGAAAATCAGAAAAATGGCATGCGGACAAAAAAATGCATATTTTTGAAGTCTCAAGTTCGAAGCACCTTAATGTTCATTGAGTTTCAAGTATGCAAATTTCAATAACGTAAGTTTTTGGTGTTGAAGTTTGCCTCGTTAGCATCAACGAAAGCTATTTTTTTTGTTCTATTTTCTACTGTAATTCTACATTTTTTTCCATATTTACAAGGAGAAAAAGATTTACGCGATAATATTCATAAAAAAATGTGAATTCTCAGTGAACATTGTAACGTCGACCTTTACGTGACCTTGGAGGGTAACACTCCGTGGAGAAACTAGGAATATTTTTTCTCCCTCCGCACCAAACATCTTCAACGTGAAATATTATTCACCGCAACGCGCACTTTTCGACACGCCTCTGTTCAAACGTTCCCCACACACAACGAGCTTTTCCAATAATTCTCGCCCTATTAATGATTTTCCATAGAATTCCCTGAAAACGATGTACGAATCGTTGAAGTCGGACCTGCGAAGGGTGGAGGAAATGACACGCGGCACGGATAGACTCGGTGCGACCGTAGCCGAAGTTTCCGGTCAGCTTTGTCAATTCATCAGCGCGAGAATCCAGCTGATCGAGTTGTGAGTGATCGGCCAATCAATTTCACTTCGCGGCTCTGGACACGTAACCTTACCGAAGCGTATCGAGTCTACATCGTGGCTGCGTTTTTTTTTTCGAATTTCAGTTACGAGAAAATGTACAACATGAGTATCGGCAGTAAGATCATACGACATCACGAATTGTTGCAGACTATAGAGACGATAGTGGATACGCACTCGTTGTCGTGCTCCCATCTGGCTCTCATTGCCATTAAAGCCGCTTTAACGTGAGTCCAATTAATGTGGGTAATTAATTAGCTGCGCCAACGTAAGCTCGATTAATCTACTTAATTAATTATCTCCGCTGAAATGAAACCAATTTACTCGAATGATTAGCTGCGCTAACGCAAGTCCTACCAATCTATTTTATTAATTAGCAGCGCTGAGGTAATTTCAATTAATCTACCTAATTAATTAGCCGCACTGACTCAAGGGGTTAGGCCGTAGTATATAAAACGGGTATAAAATCAGTATATAAAAATAAAATCAGTATATAAAATCAGTATATAAAACGGGTATAAAATCATGTGCGAATTTAACCATTTTTTTCGTATGAAAAAGCGATTCACTCGTAAAATTAATTACACATCTATTTAGTATAAATATCAAGCTATTAGAAAATGTATATATATATTTTTTTCGATGTACAAGATGGCCGACTACTAATATTTTCTTTTGTTATCTTTTTTTGAGGCGCTCCGCGGCGTGACATTTAGCATCGACAATTTTTGACCTAGAACAAAAAACAAAAATTCTCGTCAATCTACATTAGAATACCTAGAGGAGTACGTACGGAATTCAAAAAATATTGTTTTATTCAAAAGTTGTAGGTATTTGAATGAATTTTTAGTGAAAAATTCCGTAAAAAACTGCTCATAAAATGAAACCTTTTCGATTAATGAGAAATTCTGTACGTACTTCTCTGTGAAATGCAATTAGGAACATAACTTTTCAATTTGAAGTAAATCAAGTGAAAATTGTTGAAGTTATTCGTCATGTCAATTGGAAAAAAGCTGTTTCGAGAAAAACTCGTTTAAAAGTTTACATATGCCTCTGGCCGTGCCAGAGGTGGCCTTACGTTATACGCTCAAAGTCGGTGAAAAAAATGTTCTTGCTATAAATCGAATAGTAACTTATTCTTATGATGATAAAGCACCGTTTTAGCGAAAAAAAACGATTTTTTGAAAATTTTACTGGCCTTACCCCTTAACTCAAATTAATCTACTTAGCTAAATACTTGCGCCAAAATGGGAATAATTAATCTACTTAATTAATTAGCTGCTCCAACCTACGACCGATTAGCGTACTCGATTAATTAACTGTGCCAAAGTCAGTCCGATTGATTTACTTAATTGATTGGATCCGCTAAAATGTACCCAATTGATTCGCTCGAATAATTAACTGCGCTAATGCAAGCCCTATCGATCTACTTTATTAATTCGCAGCGCTGACGTAAGTTCAATTGATCTACGGAATTAATTATATGCACTCACTAAACGTAAATTAATCTACTTAATTCATCCCCTCCGCTGACATAAGCTTTATTAATCTACTCCATTAATTAGCTAAGCTAACTTGCGTCCAAGTAATCTACTTAATTAACCAGCTGCGTTCACGTACGTCCAATAAATCCACTTAATCAATTGGCTGCATTAAAGGTAGCCCAATTAATTTACTGAAACAATTTGCTGCGGTAACGCAAGTCCTGTCAATCTACTTTATTAATTAGCAGCTCTGACGTAAGTTCAATTAATCTACATAAATGAGTACCTGGCTTGGCTTAACGTAAATAGATTTACTTAATTAATTACCTACGCCAACATAAGCAGACTTAATCAATGTATTACCTGCGCTCACATAAGCATGTACTTAGGGGCAGGTACCTGAGTACACGGCGAGAAAAACAGGTAAACTTCGGGAATTTTTATCTCAAAAAGTAATGTTTCGATTGGATCCAGGTTTTTTTCATTGGATAATATGTACATTTAGGTATGTTTAGGAATTTTGTAATAATAAATTCGTTGACTGGAAGCGATTCAAACGCGATTATCTCGAAACATAGTTTTCAAAGTCGGTGCCAGATGTATCTCGAAAACGACTTGTCCGATTTTGTCCAAATTTGCATACAATATTCTTCGATAGTTTTTCTCGTTCGCCACGTAGGGGCTTTTCATTTGATTGGACCATTGCTTTTTTATGCAATGTGTATGCAATCCAAAATCGTCGGAAATTGCGAACGAAAAACGAATGTTAAATTTACACGGTCGCAATTCCGTCAAAAATGAAAATTTCAAAAAAATCCTACGTGGCGAACGAGAAAAGCCCAATCAACATCCTCAATTAATAAGCTACATCGACGTGAGTCCAATTAATCTAGCAGATTAATCAGGTGCGCCAACGCAAGTCGCATCGATCCACTTTGATAACGAAGCCAGTGATCATATGAATAACAAATAAATCGACAGTTTAGAATGCGAGATCTTGGTGCAGCTGATAAAGGCCCAGGTCGAAGTGCAAAATTGGAGATTCCTTCCGACCCTGATGGCACTCTACGGAGCTCAAGCGCGAATGTCCGCGTGGGAGAGGACCCTACAGAGCAAAGAAGTCAGTGCAAAAAAAAAAATCACCATTCTCTGAGAATCTTCTTCTTCCTGTACGGTTAATTGTTAATTTTTTGTTTCCATCGAATATTTTCGCAGTCTTGGAAACGCGGTTTCGGTGCGACTTTTCTCAAAACGAATCAAGGTCCGGCTCTGTACCAGTGGCTCGTGAAGCTGCGCAGCTCAATATTGGACAAGTGCTCTCTGTACTTTCACACTACTCTCAGCCAACAGGCGAGTCCCGGCGAGATGAGGAACGTCATGAGCAAACAAAACGTCGACTATTATCACAAGTAAGCTTCGTAGTGGCTACCTGACAAGCTCTAAAAATAATCAGCGGAATGTATTTTCATTTGTTTATTCTTATTTGCTCCCAATGTTCCTTCGTGTACCCCCGCGAGCTCTCACGAGCCCATTTTTTGTTGCCAAGTTTTTATTAACTCGCTTTCTTGTCTGCTTGTTTGTTTGTCTGTTCGGTACAAATTTTGCAATCGATTCTGAACTAACTTCCGGATGAGCTAGAGACTTGAAACTTTAAACATACCTCAGAGCTGGATGATAGACAAATAAACAGACAGGCAAATCTTTAAAAAAAAAGGAAACAAAATTGTGAAAATAATAAATGAAGAAATAAAAAATATAGTTTAGTGAAAGAGAATTTTTTTTATTTAAAAAATAATATAAACGGTGATCAGGGAATTAGTGACAATTTCTACGATGGTCACGGAGACAGCCCCCCAACGCAAGCGACGCCTAGAGAAGGAGAAGCAAAATTTTACATGCACGAGACTAAAAGGCAGAAAATAAAAATATTGAAACAAAAAAAATCATACAACGTTTTTAAGGGGACAGTCTACTTTGGAGCCACGAAAAAGGCTATTATCGTGATTTTTTTTTTTGAAGTTTTTATAAAAGATATGAACATAAAAGTTGTTGGGCTTGATAAATAAAGTCTTGAAATACATTAAAAAAAATGAAATTAATTTTCATTTATTTTTAAGTACAAAAACTATAGTTTAACGTAACGCCTCAAAAATAGGTGGGCTAGGTAGCTCCATCACAACTCGGCAACGGCTTGTCTGAAACAAAAAAATCAAAGTCCATTAGATTTAGTGTGCCACCAGCTACAAAATGACCCTCGGATATAAAGTTTTATCAAAAAGTAAAAAAATGGCAGATGAAAAACGAAAAAAGTTTAAAAACGCGTTTTTTTTCGCAGTTTTTCGCAAAAAAAAGAGTAAAAATCAAAATTTTAAAACCATCGAGGGTCATCTTGTTGCGAATCATGTTAATAATATGTGGTTTAAATTTTAAGAGAATCGGTTTATTAATACGATGGAGTATTAATACGATGGAGATACGATGGAGCTAGATTTAAAAAACGTTGTTTCGAGAAAAACGTGTGTGAAGTTTATGCTATGAAAAACTCTTACCTAAACTCAATCGGCAATTCCTGCACCGTACAAAATCCCTTCTGATTGCTCATCATCGTCCATTTCTTCAAGTCTCGCTTGCCTTCGATTTTTTTTAATTTTCAAAGTGGACTGGCCCCTTTAAGCGGGCGAAAAAGTATAAAATCATTTCTTCTAGCCCCATACAGATCTATAACTCAAAATAGATTCCTAACCCCATACAGATTGTCCTGAAAATTTGTCATTGTGAATTTTTAATAACTATGAAAATACTTTTACGATTTAAAACGAAAAACGTGGGGCGCATGCAATAGACGGAGTGAAGGGTAGCTGTCGTTGAGAAAACTCACACAACAGTTCATATCATTTGCAGTGCAATAAAATTGTTAGTGATTTAGGTGAACTATTCATGCATCAATTATCTACTGCATGCGTCCCACGTTTGTCGTTTTAAATCTTACAAGTATTTTCATAGCTTAAAAATTCACAATCATAAATTCTCAATCGCAAAAATAAAAATTTACAATCACAAAATTAAAAATTCACGGTCACAAATTTTCAGGACAATCGGTATGGGGTTAGAAATCTGTATTGGGTTATACGTGTAAAACGTGGTTAAATTTTTTTTATTTATATAATTTTTTACCAGCGGTCACCCGGCCGATCATGGCCCCAGGCAAACGCTTCTCGATACGGGAAATCGCCCAATTGTCATTTTACTACATCGTATTTTATTTTGCGTATCGCTTTGTTCCCCAGGATTCAGAGTTTCCAAAAGAAGTGGGACCTGTTGGCCGTCCTGATTGTTTTCGACACCAGGGGCGCGGAAAAGTTCGGTCCGGGATACCGGCATCCCGAGAGGAAGGCCGAACCATCCGAAAATTTCGTCATAGTCGTTGGTTGCCCGAGTGTAAGCTACGAAATTACAAACTAAGTCTGTGTAAGCTTGGCGCCCAAAAAGCAAGTCGATTTTTAATATTGGGATGCCGGCGTCGAAATTTTACACACTATTGATACTTAATCTTGAAAGCCAAATTTGAGTTTTTTGGTTGAAAAATATTTGAAAACAATGAAGTTATTATTATTTGAACAAAGTGACGTTGATGCATGGCCAATAGGGTGGCACAAATGTGAACTCCATTTTCTTTACCCTTTTTTCAACATCCAATTATGTTCTTTGAAGGAAAAAAAATTGTCGACGAAAGTCGGTCAAAAAATACTTTGACGTCGCTCAAGCCTCCCATAAATTCAAATTTTCATTCAAAAATCGATTTTTTTTCGTCCACTTCTCACCCATGAATTTTATGCTTCATAATTTTTAAGCTAACCTCGCGAAAGCTTTAGCCGGCCAATGAATATTTAGTGGTCGCTCAAGGTTATCGAAATTTACAATGTCCTCCCAAAAATAAATCTCGCATGCACTATAATTTCTTGTAGCACAAAAGCAAAATGAACAGCGAAGTGTTACATTGTCTGAGTAATTTATTATTATAATTTGTCACAAACACCAATTAGACGATATGTGTTATTATGTATTATTATGTATTGTATTATGGCGTCGCTCGTCACAGAATACAGCTACGATCCGCCCGCAGTTTGACTAACGAGACCAACTGTGGGACGTATAACGGTGCACGGAGAAAAAGCTGCCATTTCAGTTTTACGAATAAAACGACCTATAATTTCGTTTACGGTCAAGAGTTTTAAAGAATTATTTTATGAGAACCAACATTATAATTCTTGAGTTAAAAGTGTGGGGTAAATTTGAAATATCTCTTTCTCTAAAAAACAACGATTAATTGTTTTGAAAATTTTACAAAGCGTCAAATATGAGTGAGGAGAGTAAAAAACATTGGCGAAAATTGGAAATTTCGAAGCCCTTGAGCGACCCCTAAATATTCATTGACGGCTAGAGCTTTCGCGAGGTTAATTTAAAAATTATAAAGCGTAAAATTCCTGGGTCAGAAGTGAACGAAAGACAAAATCGATTTTTTTCATGAATATTCGAATTTTTGGGAGGCTTGAGAAAAAGGCAAAAGAAGGGTAAATCGCATTGAGCGATTCAACCCTTCACAAAAATCATCATAACTTTGTCAACCTTTGCAATTTTTGTAAAATCTATGTTACCAACAAAAGTTAAGATCCCAGGCTACAAAACGGAGCACTAAAAAAACCGTATTTTTCAAATTTCAAGCTCAAGCATACCCCTTAACGTAAAATAAACATAAATCTAAAGAAACCCTTTTACTGAGAAGGCCCTACATGTTGAATTTCTACAAAGTTTCGTAAATTAAAGTTAAGACCCTAGGCTATGAAACTATACAAGGCAAATCGTATTTTTCACATTTCAACCTCAATCATACCCCTTGACGTAGAAAAAAACATGAATCCAAAGAAACCCTTCTACTGAGAAAGCCCCATATGTTGAATTCCTACAAAATCTCAAAAATTAAAGTTAATACCCTAAACTACAAAATTATGCAATAAAAAATCATATTTTTCGAATTTGAATTTCACCTAAACCCTTCGACGTAAAAAAACACGAACCCAAAGAAACCCTTTTACCGACGAGCCCCCATATACCCCCATATAAAAAGGCTGTTTTCATTAATTTTTTTGATAAGTTTATATCATAGATGTTGATATAAAAGTTGTTACACTGAATTAATATACTTTCGAAATACATTTTTTTTAAATGATGTATTTATGTAACCCAAACAAATTTCAAACGGGTTTTTCTCGAAACAATGTTTTTCCACGGCTTGTTGATAAAATCTTCGAATCTACTGAACCGATCCTCATGGAATTTTAACCACATATTCTTTACAAGTATAGTTATAGCGCATATCAAGGATTTTTTAAAATTTCGTTATCCACTATTTTTTTGCCAAAAACGGTGAAAAAAATACGTTTTTTTTTGTTTTTTCGAAAAACCTCCGTCTTTTCGTTATTTTTGCATATATCAAAAATCGTATGATATGCGCTATAGCTATTAACATACTGAATCTAAAACGTTTTTTTTGTTTCGGATGATCCATCTCCGAGATTACATCAACAGCGCAGACCCACAATTTGTTTAGGACATTTTTTTAACTACCATTTTCGTCTATAAAGAGTGACGTAAATAAATAATTTTTTATTTCAAATGTATTTCGGAAGTGTAACACAACTTTTGTCAACATCGATAAGATAAACCTATCAAAAAAATTCACGAAAATAGCCTTTTCGTTTTACGTCTAAAGTGAGACCACCCCTTAAGACCTAGATTCTAAAAAATGCAATAAAAAATCGTACGTTTAACATTTCAAGCTCACGCAGACCCCTAAAAAAATATGAATCCAAAGAAACCCATCTACCGAGAAAGCCCCATATGTCGGCAGGTCTTTCTGCAAAAGCCAACGATACACTGGGACAACATCCAGCATTACATGAAGGAACGTCACACCGATCTTCAGAGCATGGACCGTATAGTCCAGACGAAGAGCATAAAAGACTCCTCGTCTTACGCCCTGTACAACGTCGATCCGAGGATGACTCTGGTCGTTGCGTTCGAGAGCGCGAAGCAACGAGACAAGGAAACCCCCATCGCCAATTTCATGACGGAATTGTGCTCGCAGCTGAGATGCAACAAAGTCTACGAAGGCCTCAAATTGTCGAAATAAACGAGTAAAATCGACGCGTCAACTGTGAGGCGCAATAAGTGAAAGGAATGGAACCGCGATAGCTCGCGAGGGCATACGAAGGAAAGTTGGAATGAAAAAATAAAATTCTCGCTTTTGTACATTTTTATTATCGGTTCCTTAAACTTTCGAAGGATACATCGAACCTACCAAAGGTCCAGGAGAATCTATAGCCTGTCTCCAGATCCAGAATGCATTTTTATGTACAAGCAACGCGAGCTGTGGGTGCTCACTGATAAACTATACAATATCTTGCTTCGCGTTGTGTCAGATCTGAAAATTCTATGGCTCGTGCACTCGTCACTCGTATAAATCGACAAATAATTCATTGGCTTCTGTCTAAACGCATCCGCTCTCAATTCTAGGATAATTATGTAAAGGCTACCGTGAACATTTCAAAAATCCGTTCGTCGCTTGAGGCAACTCCAATTGAAGAAGAAGGTCCAACGTATGGTGCAGGAATCGTAGATTGAAGGTAAACTTATGATTACCAACGATAGAACTGTTAGTGAAACTTTAAGGCCTTAGGCCACTCTAGAGGCCGAAAAAATAAGCTTTTTGGGGATTTTTTTGTTCACAAAAACTACAAAATAAATCGAGATTACAAAAAGGGTGTTTATCACACATATCAGTGACTGTATACAATAATTTTTTTGAAGCGATTAATTTCAAAATGGCGGCTGTGCAGCGTTTATCCCAAAACTGCGTTTTTTAAGTTGGCCGGAAACATAACTCAGACAATTTTCAACCGATTCACTTGAAATGTTGAATATATCTTGAAACATACATTGTCGATGGAAGTACGAAGGATTTTTTTTTATATTGCATAGTTCATTTGTTACTAACAGTTATCTGTCGATTTTTTAGGCACATTTTTGGGAAGTGAAAAATTTGCCTAAAAATCGTCAGATAAATGTTAATAACAAATGACTGCAATATGAAAAAAATCCTACGTACTTCCATAGACACTGTATTTTTCAAGATATATTCAACATTTCAAGTGAATTGGTTGAAAATTGTCTGACAAGGAAACGTTGCGAGTTCGATGTCTCCGATTTCGATGAAATTTGGCATGCTTATAAAATGGGTAAAAATAGGCGACACGTATTTTTTTTTATATCGGCGGAACCCGATTTTTAAGGGTTGAAAAGCACCCTCGAAAATTGGGGTGTTTTTCGTTTTTCGTCGATAACGTTTTAACGGTACAAAATATGAAAAAACTTCAAATTGCAACAATGTTTATTTTTTCGTGTACTATACATTGGAGATAAGAACGATGCAGATAGCAACAAATTTCATATTGTTTATTGCAAAACTGCAATTTTTACAACCGTATCTCCGAGATTTTTAATCGATTGGGATGTAAATTTGCATACATGTAGAGAATGGAAAAGTGCGGATACGGATTTTTTCTTTTTCCGATATCTCACAATTAAGGGGTTGAAACTGCCCGTTGATTTTTTTTGCCGAGAGCATCGTATGATCAGCTAGTCTTTTGACATTTCGGTCTAAATTCACGTCAATATATGTTCGTGTTATGACGCAATTGTATATTTGTAACATTCCAGCCCCCTCCCCCCCAACGGTCCCCCTGTCAAAAGGCAAACGTTCGAAGTTCTTACCGTGCGGCATGGACGAAAATTTGTAGAAATAAAAATGGGTTTGCAGGTACGACTGGAATGATACAGCCCCTTGATGTTTATGGCTTCCGTGTATGGAAAAACTTCGTCAAACACTTTTCTGACGCAGTAATAGTATACAATTACGACGTCAATATGCATTTGAGAGACAATATTGTTAAATTACAATCTCTTACACACAACCACTTTTCTTCTCCACGGTTTACAAACCTTTTCAAATATGCGTGGTACAAAAGAGGGTACGAAGAAGAAAGACCACCAAACTTCGAAAATCCGGTAGAATTTTGCTTTTCACAAAATGTACCGCCACGCGATATATGCGGCGAAGCAGCTATTATCACTTGTGCGTGGTGTAAGAAATCTCTTTTTTTCAAACACTTTTATCATGACTATCATTATTGCAATAAGTATAATCCATAAAAAACATAGAGTTGAAACGTTTCCTAAATGAGTAAGCGTGAGAACACTTTTCCGATTGTGTCGTAATCTTCAAAGGCAGTACGTGGCGGGAGAGAATTTTTTCGTAAATATACAATTGTAATCCAGTTACTTCCCGAAGCACGAAGTCAGTCCGTGATTGCGATCCTTGCCTCTGCCCATGTTAGTGGAAAACTGAAGAGTGATTTTCCACAAGCAATTCACGAATTATTGCAATAAACAACACGCCATTTATTGCTGTACTCATCATTATCATCATGAACGTCTAGCAGTCGAAGAATACAACATTTTTTTCCTTTCGAACTTTATTTTTATTTCGGCCCGTTCACGAGCTATAGAAAGAACGAAGTTTTTACGGGTGCGTTGACTCCTTAAGAGTGTCGTTCCGCCAAAACGAGAAAATGTGTATCGACTATTTTGACTGATTGTACTTCCCTTGTAACCCGTTTTCATTTCTACAAATTTTCGTCCATGTCGCACGGTAAGAACTTTGAACGTTTGCCTTTCGCGAGGGGGACCGTTGGGGGGGGGGGGGGGGGTTGGAATGTTACAAATATGCAATTGCGTCATAATACGAACATATATTGACGTGAATTTAGACCGAAGTGCCAAAAGGCTAGATGATTATACGATGCTCTCAGCAAAATAAAATCGACGGGCAGTTTCAACCCCTTAATTGTGAGATATCGGAAAAAGAAAAAATCCGTATCTGCACTTTTCCATTCTCTACATGTATGCAAATTTACATCCCAATCGATTAAAAATTCTCGGAGATACGGTTGAAAAAGTTGCATTTTTGCAATAAACAATATGAAATTTGTTGCTATCTGCATCGTTCTTATCTACAATGTATAGTACACGAAAAAATAAACATTGTTGCAATTTGAAGTTTTTTCATATCTCGTACCGTTAAAACGTTATCGACGAAAAACGAAAAACACCCCAATTTTCGAGGGTGCTTTTCAACCCTTAAAAATCGGGTTCCGCCGATATAAAAAAAAATACCTGTCGCCCATTCTACAAGCATGCCAAATTTCATCGAAATCGGAGACATCGACCTCGCAACGTTTCCTTGTGAGTTATGTTTCCGGTCAACTTAAAAAATGCAGTTTTGAAATAAACGCTGCACAGCCACCATTTTTAAATTAACCGCTTCAAAAAAATGATTGTATACAGTCACTGATATGTATGATAAACACCCTTTTTTGTAATCTCGATTTACTTTGTAGTTTTCCTGAAAAAAAAAATCCCCAAACAGTCTATTTTTTCGGGCTCTAGAGTGGCCTAACCTCTTAAACGCGTTTTTCTCGAAACTAGGTTTTTCAAACCGGTGTACATGAATTCTCAACATCTAACGAACGGATTAATGTTCCGAAATTACAAGTTTCGTCAAGATCATGCCAGCGAAAGTCTACACAGTTGACTGTAAATTATGTAGAACGTATAATATTGTCCAGACAAATTTCAAAATTGACGTGAAATCACTTCTTAATAAATAAAAATTCTCGAAACAATTCGTCGATTTATTGGAAATTTTGAAACTTTTGACACTTCCATGACCGAATTATTTTGACGGGGTTCAGATTTTCGGAGTTTTAGTCTTTCGTGTAAAACTCAGTTTCGGAGTTTTGAGCGTTCTGATCATTCGAAGTTCGGAATTTCAAACCGGCCCCGAAATTTGGTAGACTTATTCAGTATAATAGTAGTTTAGTCTTGACCGATGTTTTTCTTCTTGACATTTTTTTTATTGGTTATTAACAATAAAGATGTCGGTAATTCTTTAAGTAAATAACTCTTCCGAAAAATGAGCGTAATATTTTTTTGTTGCTATTTTCTCATTGATTGGTTTATAAATGATGATATTCAATCGAGGGAAGCTGAAATTCACCCTCCCATAAAAAGTTATAGCATTTTGAAGTTCGCGGAAACGCGTGATAAAATAAGGCACTTTTGAACATTTCTTCGCCTATATTGGGAGGGGGGGCGGGGCATTCATAAAAGAAGCCTTCCTGAATAAAAACAAACCCAACCCCCTCCGGCGTGAGGGTTTCAATACAGGAGTTTGTTTGGGTTTGCTTTGGTATGTTTGGGTAATAAATGAGAAAATAGCAAAAAAAATTAGGCTCTTTTTTCGGAAGTCACTTATCTAAAGAATGACCAAGATGTCATTTTTCCTCGAGAAAAAGAAAAAAAAATCAAACGTTTTAAAAAAATCGAAACACGATAACAAAAAAACCTCGACCAATTCTTAACCAATATTATCTATAAACAAAACTCTTTTCATTGTTTCAGATCAACCAGATGGCCAAAATCAAGTACACCGTTGAGCTGCTCGGGTTCGAAGGTCCTTCACGAAATTGTTTTTATACTGTGATTATTAATATTTTTAAAAGAAACATGATACACAAGGTTGTTAATTTACATAGAAATAAATGGCCAAACGATTTTTCAATCATCTCACTTATCCCTTTAAAATGATTAAAAAAAAAATAATTCTGATTTTCGTTTCGTCACAGCAGCCAATCCCTTAACACGAGTTACGTATCAGCGAAACGCAAATATAACGTCACACTTTGCACAGCCGGCGAGAAACGCCTAAAAAATAATCACAAACATATCACCCGTGACGAATATCTCACGCGAACGCAAAAAGTCAAGGTCTTTTTGCAAAAAAAAATCGAATTTTATTGTTTTCTCATTTCGTCTTTCACTGTGCCAGCTACCGAATAATTGAAGCGTGGTCGGAATACATTTTGGTTCTCGTACGGTGCAACAGCTATGGCGATCGCGAACTTTAAGGGGGGACGTGTACACCGGGCGGGGTTGAAAAATACGCGGACGTCGTGCACTCTCTCGATATGTCAAGTGTTCCGATGCGAGGTTCTGAGTCGACGTTCCGAAAATTGACAAACTTACAGCCTTAAGGGGAGAAATACCTCGAGAAGCTTAAAAATGTTAAGTTTGTTTTTTTTATCATGAAATAAAGTGTAACATGTCAAGAATATGATAGGAAAGTTTAAAAACGGAATTCAAAGTATTTCCGTCACGTTGAAGGTTGCATCGTTGGAATGCAACGATTTTTTGTATTTTTTTTGTTCCTTCAAATGTCTCATTATCCAAAGGATTTTCTTTTTGCAAATTAAGATAGTGGATTTCTTATAGGAATACGTAACAACGTTTGAGTCATTTTTGTAGGCTGAATCGGCTTAAAAACTGTTTAAGTGACTAAAAAGAATTGAGTTTCGTTGCATTCCGGCGATGCAAACTTCAACGTCGTGTATTTCCGATGCTATGGCCTGTGAACCTGATTGGTCTACGCTTGACGTCAGCGTGGACCTTGGGTCTACGATGGCGCAACGACAAGTTATTGATTTAGTAATCAAAAGTAGTTACTGCCAACGATGCATATTCTGGAAAAATCAACGGAATAAGTGATGAAAAATATCGCGGCTGGTTGGTAAGTTACTGAAATCATTGAATTTTCATTTATCGAAATTTCAAGGCGTTACATCCGAGTAGAAAAAAATGTTTAACCGTTTTTCTTTTAAATTGGCTTAAGGCGGGTATACATTTACAACGATAAAAAAATCGATTTCTTTTTTTTTCTCTGAACGATAGAACTATATATGTAGAATATTCCCCCAAAGTTTTAAAGCGAAATTCGAAAAACTTCAAATTGTTGAAAAAAAATTGTTTTGTATACTTAAGGTATTCCTTCCACGAACCCAAATATTTTACACTTAACTGATTTTCGTCTATAATGAAGTAAAAATACATCCCGGTATACTGGTAAAATTTCAAGCCGAGTTACCGAACCTTTAACGAAAAATTAGGACCCTGAAAATCGTCTCATTTATACGGCGCTTTATGGAGATGTCACGCTAGCCACATTTCTATCTAATAATTTATACACTACATAACTCTAGATGCCTGATATAAACAGCTCACAGGTGTAAAAAAGTCTAAAGATTCCGTAACGACAATAAAAACAGAGGGTCACCGAACGTTTAAAGAAAATATTAATGTTAAAACATGGAAAAATGTGACTAGCAGAAGAATTTTCGTAGCCGTGACGTTTCAAATAAATGTAAAAATGGCCCAATCTACAAAATTTTCGTGAAATTTTTTATTCTACTTTATCGTTGTGTATAATAATCCATTGTAACTTATTTTTTTATTAAGCGCAATTGTAATTTACCGACGATTCAGAAGGCCCTGCTTATGCCCCCACAAAATACGGCCCTCCCCGAAAGGAATACCTTAAATATACTATTAAAGTATACCTAAAGTTTGATAATTGTAAAATAATTATTTCTTATTTAAAAAAATTCCTCAATATTGCTTATTTTTATCCTGTCTAAATGTTTATCCCGCCTTAAATGATGCGTAAACATCATCAGAATGATAAACAAACGGAATTATATGCGAAAGAAATTTAAAAAGAAAAACATTTTAGAGCTCATTTTCCGAAGCACTTTTGAGCGCTCTGAAACGCACGAAACAGCCTGGACGGTGAAAGTAGCAACGTAGAGTCGTTTAGTCCAGTCGTTGTACAAAAAAAGTACAACAACCTAAAAATGAACTTAACTATCAAAATGCCTTGGTGGGTCAGGCATAATTCAAATGAGAGCTTCAATAGGGTATTTTACTCTACGTAAGAAAACTACTGAGAATGTAAAAATAAGGTAGTTTTCGCAATGAGCAATCGGATAATGTTGGTTTCAATTTATACGAAAACCAAATAAATGTTATAATTCATTTTTTTTTAATACTTTTTCTATCTGTTCAACGAACATGCGAAACGGTAGCCGCCATAATGGATTCCGACGTGACGTCATTGACATAGTAAACAAAGAAAGCGTCAACAACTATATATTCTCGTTTATCAAATAGTTATCCGTACTTCAAAAAAGAACAAATGAGTGTTTTTTCGGACTATGATTGTGTATGTCTGTTCGCAAGTTTTAACCAAGTCTTTCTCATATTTATATCAATTGGCATTTTAATCCACAACTTTCCCGGTGTTTTTACACTAGTATTCTTACATTTAGGAACAGCACACCAATGATAGGGATTGTAACTCACTCTTAACTAAAAAAAATTACGTATTCACAATTGACGCAGCGTCGATGTTTACTATGCAAGTGACGTCACGAACCTAAGCAGCGTGGCGGCGAGCGTTTTCGCGCGGAAAGTTGAAATGTAAAATTTAAATCCATTTTTATGGCACTTTTCGATTTCATAAAATAGAAATAAAAATTCTCGTAGTTTATTGCCACCAAAGGATCAAATTGAGACACCTTTCAAAAAAGCGTGTAATACCCTATTCCGCCGTGTGGACGTTAGCTCCTAAATCAGTTTGGAAATTTAAAAGCGATTTTCTCGAAAGGACTTTTTTGAAATCGGGAGAACACATAATTCGAGGAGTTTTCATGCGATTTACTTGAAATTTTAACTATAGCTTCTTAGCTAGATTCTCTAAAGAAGTACACAAGATTTTTACGGTTTATCAATAATGTTCATTTTGATAAACAAATAAAGGCCGATTTTATGGCAAAAAAGAAAATAAATTTTTATTCAAAACGATGCCATTTTGCTAAAACAAATCATATTTTTAATAAGCGTGTGTTCTTGCAAAACTAATGCAATTCAAGACATTTTTTCTCTCGGTGTTGATCCATAAAAGTTTTGCGTCCTCCCACAGAGCGTCTACAAACGCTTTTAGTTCAGCTACGACTGAGCCACCATTTTGTATTTTTGTTCGTACATTATTTTCTTGTATTTCTTAATACACGTAGAATAAACTGTTCAAACGTCATTTTGACTGCTTTTTTAGTATTCTCAAAAAGTCGAATTTTTCGGTGAGCCACACAGACGTAACGCCTTAAACGCGATTTTTTTTTCTTCTCAAAACTGTATTTCCGAAATTTCCGTAAGCAATAGCTCGGAAAATAATTGATCTATCCCGTTCATATTTTACACACATTCTAATAACATTACTCTGCACTTGAACCTGCGGGTTTTAAAAAACCCTTTCCAAAAAAGAATTTTTTCATTGCCCAGTAAGTCAAAAATGTATGAAAGATTCAAACAATTTTTCTAAATACGTGCCATTTCTTTTTTTTTCACCTTTTCCCCCTTAAAAAACATTTTCCCATGCCAAAAAATTTTAATATATTGTTTCGGATCAATGCACCAGAAGCTAGGGCTTACGCCGTTTTACAACTCACGTCACAGCCTTCTCGGAAGATAGTACCATAACACCGCCATTTCGAATTATTTTGTAAAAAAAAAAACATCGTAAAAGTTCGAAGTAACGAATATCACCCCAATTTTCAAAATTGTGAAATAAATATTTTTTTTGTCATAAAAATCGACTTACTTTTGGCTTTCGTACTTATTAGTACGAATAGATTATTTATTTGCGATTTAGAATAGATTATTTATTTGGGATTTAGAAAAAGATACGTTATTGAGCATACATTGAACTTATTTCGTATACATTTTTATGAAAAAATGTTTACGAAATAAGTTCAATGTATGCTCAATAACGTATCTTTTTCTAAATCCCAAATAAATAATCTAGTTGATGAAAGAAATTGGACAAAAACGACCTTTTTCGGCGCGTGACAGTAGTGTCCTCCCTTAAGGGATCATCTTGTAATTAACTCTTACGTATCCGTATTTTGATTTAAGGTCTTCAAGGTTTTTGAAAGGTTATATACAGTTAAAATGGTCGAAAAATCGTTTTTTTTAAATTCAATTTTTGTATGTACACACACAGAAAATATCTTGTCAATCCGGCGAATATTCTCGAAGTTACACACACATTTGTAATGGCGTGTCAGAGCATTCGAAAGTGATTTTGAAACTTCAAACGCGTTTTTTTCAAAACTGTGTTTTTAAAGTCGGTGAAGATTTTTTCTCACCGATAAATATTTTCCATTTTATAAACAATTTAAGGACTACATTTTTGTCAAAAATCGATTTTTTTAGAAGCCTCCATTTTGTCAAAAAACATTATTTTCCTTATTGCTTCGATCAATTACAAGATAATCCATTTTATAAACAGTCCAGAGAAATCGTGCTCACCGCAAGACGCCTTTTTTAAAGGTGCTCCCGGAGATCAGCTATAGCAGCTTTCAAAATAATTATTTTTACAAATAAAAAATGTTAAAACAAAGTTAAAAGTTGCCATAATATGTGTACAAATTTTTTACGTTAATAAATTTAAAGGTCTTGTCAAGAAAAATTCTTGACAAATCGATCTTTTCGGGCCTCCTGACTATATATAATCCCTTAAAGCCGAACAAAGTCGAAAAAGACTTTGTCTTGAAAATCTCCACTTAAAATTCACCCACCATTTCGTAAAAAAGCAATATTTCCAAATTGGCTATGACACATCAAAGATATTAGTATTTTAATGTGGCCACTTCATATTTTCGGTTCATTTGATTTTCACTCGAGGGTACAGCCCAAGTACAGCTAGCGAGGATTTTTCACATTTTTAGATTGTTAAAACTCTCCAAAATTTATATTTTCACCTGTCAACAACCACAATTCCGATAGTTTGCCAGAAAAAAAATCCTCAAAAGTACCTTGCGATGAATCTGCCAGGTCTACGTGTCCCGTTAAGGCGAAATAGAATTGGTACGTGACATTTGAGTGCGACAGAGATAGGTGGAATTTTCGAACGGAGATTTCTCAGAGATGAATAATATCGAGTACAAAAAAAAGTCAAGTTCTGCGTCAATGAATTCTGCAGAGCTTGATGCCTCGTTTTGTCATAAAAAAACTCGACCATCTGTGAGAAAAGTTTGCTGGAAAATTCTAAGGTTAAGCTGACGTTGTCCATGCCCTTGATGGACGATTGCATCTACTTGCCCCTTCGCGGGCAACAAAAACATCGGGTTTGGCTATGGATACATACTGCTCAAAAAATTATGGCATAGAAACGTTTGTCCCGATAATTGGCGAACGTCGACCTCGTTGAACTCTCGCGACGTCCCCGTCTCGTTGCGTCTCAGAATAGCGGAGAGAGTGAAAAATACGAGTGAAGACGAGTGAGGTGCGCATGTCGAGGTCGATGGAGTTAGCCGATTTCTTGGTAGGGTCGCCTGGAAAATAAAAGAAAACGCGTGGTATTGCCGTTGGTTTACGAAAAGTCTCCGTAAGCTTGACATTTTTTAACTACGATTTTTTTAATGCTCAGTTTCATAGCCTAGGGGTCTTAACATTTATTCGCAACGAAGATTTTGTGACGATTAAAAAAATTCACCGAAGAATTATAAAATTGAAAGGAGAATTCGACGTCCCGCGTTGGGTATTTTGGATTTTTATTTCTTCATTTCTATTATTAGCCACAATCTTTTTTAGTATATATTAAAGGGCCAGTCCACTTTAAAAATTTCAAAAAATCGAAAGCCAGCTAGAGTTAAAGAAAGAAATTTGAACCACATATTGTAAACATGATTCGCCACAAGATGACCCTCGATGGTTTTAAAATTTTTATTTTTACTATTTTTTTTCGCGAAAAACTGCGAAAAAACGCGTTTTTTTATAACTTTTTTCGTTTTTCATCTGCCATTTTTTCATTTTTTGTTAAAACTTTATATCCGAGGGTCATTTAGTAGCTGGTGTCATACTGAATCTAATGGACTTAGATTTTTTGTTTCAGACAAGCCGTTGCCGAGTTGTGATGAAGCTACCTAGCTCACTTATTTTTGAGGCGTTACGTCAAACTATAGTATTTGTACTTAAAATGAATAAAAATGGATTAAACATTTTTTTAAATGTATTTCAAGACTTTATTTATCAAGCCCAATAACTTTTATATTCATACCTTTTATAAAATCCTCAAAAAAATCGCGAAAATAGTATTTTTTTTCGTGGCTCCAAAGTGGACTGGCTCCTTAACGGGTTACATCTACCTAGGTGGGTGAAAAATAGCATTTTCCAAAACTTTTGATTCCATGTCACCTTTTAGCTATATTCCCTTAAAATTTCATTGAGATATTCCCAAACGACTTTTTTCATAGTTTTTGTATGCTCGAGTTTCAACTCGTCGGCACGTTGAAAAAAAAAATTGTGTGAAAAATTCGACTGTCGTCAACGACTCGTATTTATCTTGAATAACCCGTTTGTTTTTTAGATTTTAGATGGACCGTTTAAGGTGAAGAGCGTGCACCGCCAAACGAAGCCAAAAAATGTCATCATCTGCCGGTGGCCATGTTTTTTTGGTGATTTTTTTCAAAGGCTCTCAATATAGGTACGTTTGTGTTAAAAAAATGCGTTTCTTTTTCACCAATCGTTTCCCAGAAAAAAAAATCGGAATTTGGCCATTTGCTTCGTGCCTCTAGGTAGATGTAGCTCCTTAAGGTAGTCTCGCCAAGGCTTTTTTCTATAGATTTTTTTTTGTTTTAAGGACACATTCAAGACACTATTCTGTATTCGAGATATTGGCAATCGAAGATTGCACGATTTTACACGTGTTCTTATGAGGAATGGTGGAAAATTTCACATTTCATCCAATAACGTCGAAACTTTGCTAGATTTTTCTTAAATAATTCTCAATTACAGAGGAACATATGACGAAATGGGTAAAAAAGAACACGAATTTTGACCGTCCAGTTTCAGAGATATAGCGATTTAAATTAAGGAATGTCTAGCGACGCTAGCGCCACGAAGCGACTGGAGCAGACCAGAATCGGCGATCTTACAGCACTGCAAGCGTTCGGCGCGTTCATCGGTAGAAAATGTAGCGAGAGACGCGGCAGATTATATGTATATATATATATATATTGCTAGGTCAAAATGAGTAAATTAATCAAATAAAAAATTCGTTAAAACAATAAAAAACTTTTACTATCAATTCATCGAAGTAAAATTTATCAATTCAACGATTCACGATATGACGTCCCATATTTTCGTTGTTCATAACCTCGACATGATTCTTCTTTTCGTTTTCTGGAACTCTAAACATCATATTAAGCGTTTTCTTCATTACTTTATAAGTTTTTACATCCTGGTAAGATGTACAACCTACATTATAAAGATATTTCGCAATATTTCGAAGCTTTCATCGATTGAGCGGATAATAAACTTTTCAACGTGACTGTGGCGAGACTACTACCTTGAGACAGATCTCTAATGAGAATCCTGAAAACTAAATTCGTGGGATGTTAAATCTAAATTTCCAGAAACAAAATTTGACCAATTCAATTAAATTAATTTCTTGCCTAATTTTCCCGGATTTCCCATTTTTTTGCCAGATTCACGTTGCGAGAATCGGGAAAACGTTTTACAGCATGTTCGTAAGAGATCTGCGAGCTAAATTTGCAAACAGATTCTGGATGATGGTAGAGATGAAGGAATGGAACAAATTTTCTTCGCGTTCAAACTTTTGCGTCGTTTCGTTTACTCACCTGCCTTGGGTCCTCAAGAGCTTGCGTCGTCTCCTCGTTACAATTACCACGAGGATATTTAGTGCAACGATCACGAGCACGCACGAGACTACTATGGCTGCAAAGAGAAAGTTTCACAGTTGGAGTTGTACGAACTACGATTATAAACCGCGAGTGGGGTGTCAATCCCGTGGCATTGGTCGCCATCACGTTAGTTCGCTCACCCAAGACGTTACTTCCGGCCGCCATTGGATCCACGGACGTCAAGCACCTGCTGAATGATTCCAGGGTCCCGTTAACCGGGGGACACTCCAGTTCCAGGATCTTGCAGAACAGGGGAAAGAGATCGACGCTGTGAAAGGGCTCGAGCATGCATTTGTCGACGAAGGCAGGACCGCGGGCGAAAAATATTGGATGCATGTCAGAGTCCTCGTTGTCGTAGCCGTGCAGTCCGAATTCCGACTGATTATTCACTGAAGAATGAAATATAGTTACATGTAATTATTTCCACGCTCGAATATCTTGGAAAGTTTCAGACATATTTAAGGGGTTAGGCCACAGTAACGGGTATAAAATCATGTGCGAATTTAACAATTCCTATTCGTATGAAAAAGTGATTCACTCGTAAAATTTCACTCATAAAATGCATTTTTTAGGCGTTCCGCGGCGTGACACAGCCACAATTTTTTACCCAGAACAAAAAACAAAAATTCTCGTCGATCTACCTTAGAATACCTAGAGAAGTACGTACGGAATTAAAAAAATATTGTTTTATTCAAAAGTTGTAGGTATTTGAACTTCAGAAATGAATTTTCGGTGAAAAATTTCGTTATAACTGCTCATAAAATGAAGTTTTCGATTAATAAAAAATTCCGTACGTACTTCTCTGCGAAATGCCATTAGGAACATAACTTTTAAATTTGAAGTAAATCGAGTGAAAATTGTTGAAGTTATTTGTCACGTCAATTGGAAAAAAGCTGTTTCGAGAAGTTTCGAGTAGTCGGCCATTTTGGCCATCTAAAAAAATATATCTATTTTCTAACAGCTTGATATTCATACTAAATAGAGTTTTATGAGTGAATCACTTTTTCATACGAAAAAAATGGTTAAATTCACACATGATTTTATACCCGTTACTGTGGTCTAACCCCTTAAGAGGTTAGGCTACTGTGAAAATGACAAACACTCGTTTGTCGCTCGAGGCATCTCAAATTGAAGGAAAAGTTCCGACGTATTGTGCAGGAATCGCAGATTAAAGGTAATCTTACGATTACCAACGATAGAACTGCTGGTGAAACTTTAAACGCGTTTTTCTCGAAACGATGTTTTTCAAAATGGTGTACACGATTTCTTGACATCTAATGAAAGGATTGACTTGGAATTTGGTACACTTATTGAGTGTAATAGTAATTTGGTCTTGACCGACGTTCTTCTTCTTCATCTTTGTTCATTGGTTATTAATAATAATCATGTTACAATTTTAATGTTAATAATAATGTCACCATGAATAATTGTAAGTTATTAATAATAATAATGTTGTTAATAATGATTTGTCTTCGAAAAATCGAAAAAAATCAACAAAATTTTATTCGATTATTGAAACAAGATAACAAAAAAGGCTCGGTGAAGTCTTAGCCAATATTATCTATTTTAAGAGAAAAAAAAACTCGTTTTTTTTGTCACAGATCAACCGGGTGGCTAAAATCAAGTACACCATAGAGTGAAAATTCACGTTCATAGGTCCTTCACGAAATTGTTTATAACTTCTTCAATTATTACTATTTTTAAATGAAATTTGTTACACAACTTTGTTAATGTACATACGAATAAATGTCCAAACTATTTACCAATCATCTTGCTCCAAACAATTTTTTTAAATAGCGCCGATTTTCGGATCGTCACAATATCTTTACCCCTTAATTCTTTATTCCCAAAAGTACCTTGCCTGTTCGCGGCATCTTGTATGCATGCACAGGGTGTCCCTTTTATTTTGCGACATCGAGATAACTCCAGAACAGCGTAGTGAATCGAAAAATTCCGTGACACGTATCCAGTAAATTCAAACGAGGAGTAAAATGGCAAGATTACTTGTTTCATTTACTGGACGTTTGCAAGGTTATTGCAAGGTGATTTTTATTGTAAAGACGGAATCCTATCTTTCTTTAGTGGCATCTCATTCTACATTTAAAAAAACAGGTATTTATATATATTTTTTTAACAGGTAGGTTTTTTATTTCGTCACAAATTTGGTTTTTTAATCCCAAAAGCTGTTGGCCTGAATGGGTAGCCTGCCGTCTTTGGTAAAAAAAAGTTTTAAAAATGTCCGAAAGTACTGGTCAAATAGAAAGATGTTTCGGCCAAAAATAACCGCTTTTTTACGTAGAATGAGATGCCGCAAAAATATAGATTTCCATTTTTTATAGTCGACCTTGAAATCACTGACGGCGTCCACCAAATAAAAAACTTATCTTGCAATTTTCCTCTTCGTTGGAATCTGATCGATACGTTTCTCGGGATTTTTTCATCTACTTGCGCTGCTCTCGAGTTATTTTGACGTCCCGAGATAAACGGGACATCACGACGCCGACGATGAATCATCAGTCTAAATCTTACCGGTTATGTTGAAGGCTTTCTCGTAATAATTGATACTGTTGTAGAGATTCTCGAAGGCGTAGCCGCTCCTGGCACTGACGACGATGTCGCCCACCCTTGGATTGTTACCGAAGTGATATTTCTTCGGCACTTCGCTGCGCTTGTAAACGTCGAACTTGGACGTTTCGGCAGCGGCGGCCTTCAGCTTCTCGTAAATAATATCCTCGTTACCTGAATTCCAATATTGAAGAAAAAAATAAATAATAACTGAAACGATGGACATTTTTTTCGACTTTTGAAGGTTTGCTCTTTAAAGGCCACAGTAACGTGTATAACATGGATCTCTAGTGACGTCACATGCCAGTAAACACATTGTCATTACGAGTCCTGTGACGAGTAATGAGCGATTTTCTAGTTTATTTCAGTGCATTTTCGTGCTGTATCTGTTCATTCATAGTTATTTGTAGTGATAGTCACCATATTATCAACTTTCAAATAAGAATGGGGAAGAAGGTTCGCTGTGCATCAACTCCGCGGCCATATAGGCCTTACCTTGTTTACTGGCATGTGACGTCACATGCGTCACGCGACTACATATCTGACAACGGGAGCGTTTCGGGGATCGGGTTGAATTTAAAAAAATTATTGCCGATTTATATAGTAAATGATGACATTCACGAAGATAAAAAAATATTGTGAGCATAATATAAAAGAATTAACCATTTAAGGTTGTTACGGGGTTAAGTAACATGTTACCACCGAGCTGAAATTTTTTCTGGACCTTCATAACCTCTTTGCTGATCATCCTGTGCAGTTTGAATACGATCCACAGTGCCATTTTTTATTTAAAAAAATCGGCAACTCGACGTATTTTGTAGGCTAATTACATTACGCTTATGGAAAACTCCCGATCATTTTTCAGTACATTATTAATATCTGCTAAGCGAATGTTACCACGGAGCCGAAAAAATAGGTACGGTTCGAATAGTTATCGGATTAACCCTCGGTACCGTGAAAATGAAGATTCACAGTACCGTTATAAAGTTATTCATGTTTTTGATAGCGAATTTTTGCGAAAATCAAGCACACAAAAGATTAGACTGTGCAATAATGGCAACGTCGTAGGCGGCACAAATACTACATATCTTATCGGCATTCGGTAATTATGCCCGGGAACGTCAAACTACTCGGTCAGAATAATTAACAAGAAATATTATTGGTACTTATTCTCTGAATTATTAATGATTACTTAAGGAGAGATATACACCTAGATGGTCGAGGTCGAGGATTTAGAAGCTATGAACATTCCGTCGACCGTAGAAGATCTACACTATGGGCCTGGTATCGATGATTCCATGTAAGTTGACAAATTTCATGATTTATTCATTCCCAAATTTTCAAACGCGTTTTTTCTCAAAACCACGTTTTTCAAATCGGTACCCAAAATTTCTCGAAAACCAATGAACCGATTGCCTTGAGGTTTTTTGTGGTTATTCTATACACCATTATCTAGTACTGGTCATAGGATGTTTTTTTCCGTTACTTAGTTTTTGTTTTATAGGCAAAATAATAACTAATTTTTGGCCCAAAAATCACTATTTATGTTCAAACGTCCGCCATTTTGTCATACATCGATATTTTCAAAATCGGCTATGACAAGTACTAGATTACAGTATCTAATTTAATAATCTTTTTGGTTCTTTTTCAGATGATTTTTGAAGAAACGCCAGTGGGTACCGTATACGCAGATTTTTTTACAACGCTCCAAGGATCATACAATATCCTTGTATATTTTTGATATTTTTGAATAAAGAAAATTCAACATATTTTTGAATGTATATACTTTTAGATAATTAAAACCCCGATCCGAAATTTCAAATAGTTTTCCTTGAAAAAATTCACAAAAATGACCTTTTTCCGGCTCCTAGGTGTATATCTCCCCTTGATATTAATTTGATAACTATGTTCAGAAATTATACATTTCTAGACATTTCTAGGCATTGCAAGACATTTTTTTTAGAATATCGGAAAATTATTAACGTCTTTGATTTCTTCGAGATTATAGACAGCTTCAGTTCACACTTTTTTCCAGCGGATTTTTTTTTTACTCGGACTGATATTCATTTTTGAAAGCTCCTTGGGCCGATATCGAGGTTACGAACGGGGCGCATATGTCTCTAACTTCGCGACACTTCTGCCAACCTGGGCATTATGATATACCACGATTTACGACGTTGCCAATGCGTTTCGCGTTAATTGAGCGAGAAAAAGTTATAGAAAATAATTATACAAAGTAATGAAAACACTTAGTGTAATCACCGAATGTTCAAAAATGCATATTTTTACAAATAGATGTAGAAAAATAGTTCGAAAATGCACGTTTAATATGACGATTGTTTGAAAGCTAACAGTTGGTAACAGTCAATCGGCTCCGTGCATAAGCATAGGGCGCGCCCCTCGTACTTCACCCCCGACGGCTAAACCCCGTAACAACCTTAAGGGGTTACCCCCACTTGCGATTCTGAAAAAAATCGATTTTTTTTTATTGCATTTTTATGATGTATAAGTATCCGGGCCCATACAGAAGTATGGGTCCGGAATAGATGACTCTATGTAAGTTTACAAAAAAAAATATTTTCTTCGTGTAAACTGAAATTGAAACTTTAAACGCGTTTTTCTCAAAATGGCATTTCTGAAGTCGGTGACCAAGATTACTCGAACACTAATGAACCGATCTTCTTGAAATTTTGCAGGCTTATTTAATACATAAAAATGTAGTCTTTAATCGTTCGATTTTTTTTTTCGAAAAAAAAAAAATGGCCGTTTTATAGCCAAAAAACGGCCGTTTTTTTTCGTTAAAATCGAACCATTAACTTTGACTGTCCGCCATTTTGTGAAAAATGAATATTTTTTTAAATCCTTCGATTAAAGACTAGTTTATACTTATATTTGACTAAATCCATCCGCATTTTTTTTCAGATGATCCACTTCGCCGCAATGTTGGTCACCGCAAACCGTGTATATAAAAACATTATTTCATTGACGGCCATTTGCCACTAAACAATGTAATATTTTTCAATAAAAAAATTACTGAAAGTTCTTCAAGATGTGTTCTTTAAGATGGTATATTGATCGATTAAAAAAGTTTTGTAGTTTTCTTTAAAAAAATTCAGGAAAAAGGCCTTTTTTGCGCTACAAGTAGGGGTAACGCCTTAAGATGATTTCCGTACAACAGTCAAATTTTTTTTCGAGGCTCTCAATATATGTACCTTGATGTTGAAAAAAATGCGTTTGTTTTTTACCAACTGTTTTCCCAGAAAAGAGTTCGGAATGCGGCTTTTTTTTCGGGCCTGTAGGTAGAAGGTTGCGCCCTTACCCGGGTCCGGAGTGATCATGATAATCGTGTTTTCCGAGACGGCGCTGTAAGCCAGATCATCGATGTAACTGGATACATTGACGATCCGATCGATCGTCACGCCGATCATTCCGTGATCGCTCAGATGAACGACGTTCACGTCGCTCAGATTGTTCGCCTGCAGCTCCCCGTGAAGATATTCCGTAATGGCGTCCAATTTCTTGAGCATCTCCTCGATAACGGGCGCGTTTATTCCGTACACGTGGCCGTGAAAATCCGGCTCCTCTATGTAGAGTACGCCGAAATTAATGGGCGTCGAGGGATGCGCGAACCAGGCTATAATCGAGTCCACCCGCGATTTCCACGGCACGGACATATTGAATTGCTCTACAAACGCGGGCGACGTGCCGTTATACGTGTACTGACTTCCTGGCCACATAGCCGCGCCCGAGTGCCGACCCTCTCCCGCCTGCTCGTTCACCGTCTGAAATCGCAAGTCGACCAATAAATTCGCCAGTTTTTCCATTTGAAATCAAATATCACGTATGAAAAGGTAAAACTGGAGTTTTCACTGTTACAGTGTGCCATGGAAACGATTTTCTTCACCTGTACAAAAATGTTGGCAGACTTTGCACGTGAAAATCATGCGACTATTTTTTTACAATAATGAAAATGGGAAAAGAAGAATTTGCGTTGCATCTTGACGATGAAAATGTTAACTGCGTCGGGAAATTTTGTTCGTAAGTATATCGAGAGATTAGTTTAGGGGTCATATCGTATTAAGGGTTAGTACGGTAAACAAGCTTTTGTATATTACAAAAAAAGTTGTATATTCAAAGAAAACACGTTTTTTTCTGCATACTCAAAAGAATATGTTTCTTGTACATTCGAAAAAGCACGTCAAGGGTTATTGTATATTAAAAAAACGTCAGGTTTTTGTATGTTAACAAAAAAAAAATTTTTGTTTATTCAAAAAACACGTTTTATGTATAATAAAAAAATACATGTAAAAACATGTATAACGAACACAAGTTCGTTTGAAAAAAAAGGCAAATTTTTGTTCGTTTGAAAAACAGAAATTTTTGTTCTTCGAGAAACACTTTTTGTATTAAAAAAATACATATTTTTGTATGTTGGAAAAAACAAATTTTTTGTTCTGTATTTTAAAAAAATGGGTTTTTTGTACTTTAGGAAAACACGTTTTTTTCTATATTCAAAATCAACACGTTTTTTTGTGTATTGCAAAAAACATGTTTTTTGTGTATTGCAAAAAAAAACACGTTTTTTGTATACTCAAAATAAATACGTTTTGTGTATATTTAAAAAAAAGCAGGTTTTTTGTAAAAAAAAAAAACGTTTTTCGTGTATAAAAAAAAGAGGTTTTGTCTATTGAAAAAAAGGTGTTTTCCATGTAGGTAAAAACAAACTTCTTTCTGTATAGTTTAATACTGGTAATCCCATGACCAGGGAAAAAAACAAAATATTGAGTCACGTAACGATCGGAGCTAATTGAACTGTTTATTTACTTACAAATGCCTCCTTTTAAGGTAAAACGAGCGCGCGCTCTTGATTTCTATAGATTTTGTTCAAATTTCAACCAGACATTGTTCATATCATTATGCATGTTTGAGTGAAATTTCAGAACCGTCGACTATTTAGATTGGGAGATAATGGATTCTTAAATTGCAACTTTTAACACTGCACGGTCTGCATTGATCGAAAGTCAGGTCACATAATTCGTCGTGCCATTCTATTGTGTTTATACATTTTGAAAGAACATTATGTTCAGATAGCAAACTAGTTAGAGAAAGAATGAAAAAAAGTTTGGATTTCCTTTACTATTCAGTTTTGCTAAAAACGTTCAGTAAAGACAAAATAACTCTCTGTAAAAAATATTTGTCCTCTATAATAAGAAGACATATTGCAACACCGCAGAACATATTAGTCAATAATTCGAGAAAAAAAATCGTGTTCCTAAAGTTGAAAACTTTTATCATAAAAAAATAGATTTGCGTTATAAATATTAATATTTTATATTGTTTATGTTCCCTTTATTAACGAATAAAAGTGTTGGTTAATTCATAAGTAATTAAAAGCTTTGTTCGATTAAAAATTACTTCCGAATAAAAATTTGTGTTGCAGTATTATTTTAGATATGCCGCGCAAGCTTACGTCGTTGGATACATGGGGCGATGCGACCTTCTTATTGTAGGGTATATTGTAGGGTATATTGTTTACGAAAAAGTATTCTTTCTAAATTTCAATGCAGACCCTGCATTGTTAAAAGTTGCAATTTCAAAACCCATTATCTCCCAATCTAAATAGTCGACTGTTCTGAAATTTCACTAAAAAATGCATAATGATATAAACAATGTCTGGTTAAATTTTTTTTAAAACGTATAGAAATCAAGATCGCGCGCTCGTCCGACCTTAAAAGTCAAATCGCATTTTCTATAACGTTGACGTTTGCATCGTTGAAACGCATCGAAAACTCCCGTCTATTTGTCGGCTACCTTTGTTTCTACCGTCATTCACCATTCTTATTCGCTGAGTCACGTAGTTATGCAATAAAGATTCTAAAAAATCTTCGCTTAAGTGACTTTCGTGGCTCAAAACCGGCAAGAAAATTGGACAAGAAAAAAAAATCGATTGCATTCCAACGATGCAAACTCCATTATTTCCATCAAATTGCAATCTCCATCATAAGGCTCATTCATCGAAACGCCCAACTTCGCGATTGTCCTTTCCAACTCGTTTAGGACCATTTAACTTGGCAATTGCGCCGATTATTGCCACCAATGTGCTACGCACCCAAATGGGAAGTATGTTCTTGTCGTACTGAAAGAGCTCGGGCGAATTCGTTATAGTTTTGTTGGGTACGTAAACGGTGGTGTCCAATACGCCGTGAGTCTCCACGTAAAAACCAGTCGCTATCGTATGATGATTCGGAAATGTTTTAGTCACGAAAGCGTTGATCATGTGATCCGCGTGAGTCCCGTTGTTTTTCATTTCGTTCATGAACGGCGTAAGATTTCTGGCTAGGTAGTCCCATCTGGAATCAATTCAATACAGACAAATTGCATTTTCTCAACGTATTATTGTGACGGAAAAATAAACAATGGGTCAAAGGTCATACACCCTGTGAGCAATATATAGTGACAAAAAGGGAAAAAAATAGAGCTCAAATTTCTGCCAATATATATATATATATATATATATATATATATATATATATATATATATATATATATATATATATATATGTATATTGGCAGAAATTTGAGCTCTATTTTTTCCCTTTTTGTCACCATCCAAATATCTTCTTTAAAGAAAAAAAATTGTCGCCGAAGCTACCAGTGGTCAAAAAAAAGAGATCGCTCAAGCCTCCCAAACATTCAAATTTTCATTAAAAAATCTTTTTTTTTTCGTCTTCTTCTCACCCATGAATTTTACGTTTTATAATTTTTAAAGTAACCTCGCGAAAGCTCTAGCTGGTCAATGAATATTTAGTGGTTGCTCAAGGTTGTCGAAATTTACAATTTTCGACAAAAAATAAATCTCCCATACACTATAATTCCTTGTTGCATAAAAACAAAATAAACAGCGAAGTGTTACATTTTCTGAATGATTTACGTATTGTTATGAGGGAAAAATAAACGATGGGTCATACACCATGCGAGCAATATATATATATATTAGGGTGGCAGAAATTTGAGCTCTTTTTTTCCTTTTTGTCACCATCCAAATATCTTCTTAAAAGAAAAAAAAATTGTTGCTGAAGCTACGAGCGGTAAAAAAAAAAAGAGATCGCTCAAGCCTCCCAAACATTCAAATTTTCATTAAATTTTTTTTTTTATTTCGTCTATTTCGCACCCATGAATTTTACGTTTTATAATTTTTAATTTAACCTCGTGAAAGCTCTAGCTGGTCAATGAATATTT
The DNA here is from genome assembly GCA_944452715.1 of Ophion slaviceki. Classification (NCBI taxonomy): domain Eukaryota; kingdom Metazoa; phylum Arthropoda; class Insecta; order Hymenoptera; family Ichneumonidae; genus Ophion; species Ophion slaviceki. Next base: position 4,694,111 of record OX101783.1, on the reverse strand, counting down.
AGTGGTCGCACAAAGTCGTCGAAATTTACAATTTTCGCCAAAAAATAAATCTCGCATACACTATAATTCCTTGTAGCATAAAAACAAAATAAACAGCGAAGTGTTACATTTTCTAAATAGTTCATTATAGTAATTTGTAACAAACACCAATTAAACGACATGTGTTATTTTATATTATTATTTATTATTGTATTATGGCGTCGCTCGTCACAGAGTACAGCTACGATTGGTCGGCAGTTTAACTAGCGAGACCAACTGTGGGACGCATATATATATATATATACATATACACAGAGTATCCTGTTATGAATGGATAAGCCTGCAACTGTCGATACGTTAGATCATGCCCTACTATATTCTGGAATTCCAGTTCAGTAAAAGTCCCACGTTTGTTGAGCTGCTGGGCTTTATGTTATTTTTTTTTACATCATCTGCTTTTGGTTTTTCGCATGCCATTTCTACAAACGATATGAATCAACGATAACGAAGCAACTTTTTAAAGTAATTCGCTCGATATGCATAGAACATTTATTACACTGCAGGCTTTTAAAGTTAAATGTTTGAATTGGGTTGTATAAAAATTCTGCATAAGGCCGTTTTTCATAAAGTTTCCTTAACATTTAATGTTAAAAAGAAGACTTTTGTAGATAAAACAAGTAACCAAGAGTATTTTTTTGAAAACGCCGTAAAAAAAAGTAGTTATTTCCAGAAATGGCATGCGAAAAACCAAAAGCAAACGATTTTTATCGTTCTCATTATCAAATGATTCAAATTATCTGACAAAAAAAAAACAAAACGCTTTATACATGGTGTCTGTTTACAAAAATCTTGGGAAAACACAAACAAACAAATAAAGCCAAATTAACAACAGTTTCGTGTGACATGTACAAATAGTTTTTTTTAGCCACTATATATATATATATATATACAGTGGCTAAAAAAAAGTATTTGTTTTTTTTAGCCACTATATATATATATATATATATATATATATATACAGTGGCTAAAAAAAAGTATTTGTACATGTCACACGAAACTGTTGTTAATTTGGCTTAATTTGTTTCTTTGTGTTTTCCCAAGATATATATATATATATATATATATATATATATATATATATATATATAATTGTTGTTATTATTATTAGTAGAAAAATCATAAAAAAGAAATTTATTATGTTATATGTGTGTGTCTTGTATAGAAACCTAAATAATATGTTTATAATTTGCTATCATACGCATTCACAGCCACACACATATATGCGTAAATGTTAGAAGCAAAGAAAATTCCAATGAAAATATAAATATACACATATGTGTTTCTACATACGTTTCTACATCTCAATAATTTTACTCATATATTTTTTGTCCTCTTTTCGAAATATTATGATCACAAAATGGCCCACAAACTATTTCGATTAATTATAACGCACAAAAAGTCGTTTGAAATAAAAATTTTTTTCTTTTTTTTTGTTACTAACGTCAATTGAGAATAAAAAGAGTACTTACCTGAATCCGTCGTACGATACCACCAGGAGTTTGGGATATTGCGATGCGCATTGTACCCTCTGTGTATGCACGAATATGCAGAGCAAGCAGACGATTACGGCGATAGAGCGAGCCATCGCGTGGGTGAAGACGGTCGACCCACTCCGGTCGCGAGATGTTGCAGCGATTTCCTGTAAACTGTTTTTTTTTGCCCAACATATGTCACCGTACACAGTATCTTGTCGCGTTTTTTCCCCTCGAAACGTTTTGTTCGAGCACGAGGGAACGTTTGAATGTGCAAATTAGTCGGAATTTTTCTCAACCGAGATAAAGTGCGATATTTTCGTAACTGACGCGTTTGCTTTATCGTTGTTCGCGACGTTCGAATTTGGAAAATACGAATGTGCAGAGTGCAACGAGAATTACTCGGAGATAGGTGGGAATTGAGAGAATGTCAGATAACTAAATACTTACGACACGCGCGCGCGCGCTTACGACGATGCAGTTGTTTCGCAATAGCGCGAACGACTGACGATATGTCTGAAAGCGGCAACACTAACAAGAAACTCGCATAGCACTGCAAATAGCATCACCGCGCTCGGGACACCGAAGCCGGCAGGAGAAACGCTCGTTTATCGTCGTTCCCTCGTTTTTATCATTTTTTTTATGCAATCACACGCTTGTCGGGCTTCCCGGACATACTCTTTGTCGACGTTTAGCTTGGAATCGAATTTGTCATTGCACGGTCGCGCGGCGACGATTAGCGAAACATAAACATCGAATGCGCTCCTGTGAAACGTGAGAAGGAGACGCTCCACTTCGGATGAGCGACACTGCCATCTGTGTCACGCAGAGCTAAGCTGCGAACTGTAGCCGCGAAAAGCCGGTCGGTGGGGAAGATCGACAACGTCAGGAAACTTTTGCTATCGACGGGATCTGTTGTACCATCAGTAAGAAAGCAACATATTTGTGTAGGGAGAAAGCTATAATATTAAGACGGAATGACACCTCATCGCGGTCGGTATGGTAGAACAATTATAGATTCCCAAAAATCTCTGAAACGGCTTTTCAGATCCCGTCGAAACTTTGCCAAACGACGTCAAATAGATAGACGAACAGCTGTCTGCCCCTCAAATTTTCTGAATTTGAGAAAAAAAATGTAGATTAGGTTATCATAAGTCAATCTACGTTTTTTTTTCTCAAATTCAGAAAATTTGAGGGGCAGACAGCTGTTCGTACAAGGCATGTACAAGGTCAACAAAAACTCACAAATTTTCCAACCCAATTTTCTCATAGATAGTTCATTTTTTAGGAAAAACAAAGCATTAGGCTCTGGAGAATTTCCTGACGCAGGGCATGATGATTTCCTTTTTTCCTAAATATTATTCATCTCTGAGAAATCTCCGTTAAAAAATTTCAGCTATCTTTCTCGCACTCATATGTCACGTGGTAGATCTTCTACTTCGCCTTAATTGCAAATAAATCCAAACCACCCTAAACCCCTTTTTAGAGCAATGAATATAGTCGCAAATAAACCAAAATCTTGATTACAGTAACGATTGAAGTCGCAAATAAACCTAAACAAATCCAAGTCTATTTTAGAGCAATGAATATAGTCGCAACTATACCCAAGCAATATATCTGAGTTTAGAGCAATCAATATAATTGCAAATGAACCCAAATAAACCCAAGCAACGTATCTGTGTTTAGAGTAATGACATAGTCGACAATCTGTATTTAGAGCAATGAAATAGTCACAAATAAACCCAAACAATGTATCTATGTTTAGAGTCATGAATGTAGTGGCAAATAGACCCAAACCTTGTTTACAGTAATGATTATAGTCGCAAATAAACTCAAACAAACGCAAATTCTGTTTAGAGCAATGAATATGGTCGCAAATAAACCCAAGCAATGTATACGCATTCGAAGCAATGAATGTAACGTGGAATAAATAATTCACGAATAATTGCCCGAAAATGTAGAGAAAATTCACCGCTGGGTATGCGACAAGAAAAAGCTTCTTGCAAAAAGAACCAAGTCACAACCTCGATGTTCTGAAAAAAAAATGAAAAAAATCATCCTGTAGTTTACGAAAAGTCAAATAGAGTTGTTAAATAATTTAGCTTAGCGCCTAAAAAAAACTTTAAAGATAAAAAAATTCAAGTCAAGTTCTATAAAGATTGATGAATAAAAAAAAAAAAACTTTTAAAATATCTTTTGAGAAAGTTAAGCTTTTTCGAAGATAAATTGTTTCTTTCATTGCTTGGTGTCAATTTTTATTTTTTCAGGTCTAATCGGAGTGTTTGAGTGCATTGTGAATAGGAAATTATCATAGGGAGGCGGAGGGACGCAAAATGTAAAAAAAAAACGGTTCTGTAAATAAATGGTAAAAAGGAAAATGTGTCAAAAGGAATAAATGTGTAGGCTGTGTAAAAACTCGCAAGGGTGTACCTGGAAATAAACTTTGAACTCTGTTTCACGCCGTTTCGTCTTCATATTTCTTCTACATAATAAGACAATGGGTTATATTCGCACAAATGATGCATTGCGAAGATACAAACAATATTGATCATGCCAGCTGCTAGACAACGATTCTATGCTCGTTGTCTGGCCATCATTGGGCTTTTCCAGGCTCCGGTGCTGCGTCCGTCAACCCTTTGACACTCGAAACGGTGTCGCTAACCACGGGCATCGACATTACGTAGTCTACTCCGTTCGCCATATGCGTCGGTAGCTCGGACAGGAATTTCATGCTGCTCATAACGGCGTTGTTCCATGTACCTCTGGCGCAGATACTCAAGGTGGAGAAGCTGGGCAGTACGGGTAGCTGAAATTATTGAAATGTCATGCTCTGAGAAAAGACAGCTTCGCTGTGAAACTATTCCAATAACCCTATTCTAGAAATATATTTTTGCATGTTCATATTGTAATAGGGTGGGCTAGGGGGGTGTCAAAATGAATTCGGACTATGCCGGGATTGCCCTGCATAATAATTATTTTTCTCAGCGGAGCATGTATCGGTGAACACGTGGGAGTGAAGCCGAATACTCACCGGTACAGGAAAGGGATGAAACCGGTGGAGTTCGCAACAATCAGGACGGAGGGGAATAAAATTAATACAATTTACTGTGACAGTTTGACACTAAGGAAAGGCTCGAACGACGTGTATTCGACGGTAGGGTAATGGGGGGAAAATTGATATAAATGTTGATAATAGGGAAGAAGGAGAAAAAAGAGTACATAATATTTAGTACTAGGTAAAATATATACGAGAGGGATGGGAAATCATTCATAATAGGAAAAATGGGGCAAAAACTATTTCTTTAAGGTGCTAGACTACTGCGACCCGAAAATCACGACGTTGGAGTTTGCGTCGTTGGAATGCAACGGAAGTCTTTTTAGTAGCTCAAAAGCTTTTTTGGCCTATTTAAACTACAAAAATCACTCATAAAGCACATCACTCAAGTGACACCCTTCGATTTTGTTGAAATTTGGATATGTTATAAAGCACCGAAAAGTACGCGATACGGTTAAGGGGTGAAACGAACTCTCGAAAATAGGGGTGTTTTTCGTTTTTCGTCGATAACGTTATCGTTCTCATCTCCAAGTGCATGAAAAATAAACATTGTTGCAATTCGAAATTTTTAAATATCTCGTACCGTTAAAACGTTATCGACGAAAAACAAAAAAACATCCCCATTTTTAAGGGTGCGTTTCAGCCCTTAAAACCGTTTTTCCGCCGATAAAAAAAAAATACGTATCGCTTACTTTTCGGTGCTTTATAACGTATCCAAATTTCAACAAAATCGAAGGGTGTTCGATTTTGTTGATCTCCAAATTTCAACAAAAACGACCTGAGGGATGATCCTTGTCAAACGTTTCTACGTATTCTTATGATAGATCTACTATCGCAATTAGCAGAAAAAAACCTTTAGCAAAAAGAAATCGTCACATTTCAACGATACAAAATAATTTATTTTTAAGGAATAAGATGATTGAAAAATCGTTTGGACATTTATTTGTATGTACGTTAACAAAGTTGTGTAACAAATTTCATTAAAAAAAATTAATCATTAAAGAAGTTATAAATAATCTCGTGAAGGACATTTGAACCTGACTGGGTCAACAGTGTACTTGGCCATCTGGTTGATCTGCAACAAAAAAAGTTTTTTTTTTCGTGCAATAGATAATATTCGCTGACTTGACAGAGCTTCTTTTGTTATCGTGTTTCAATAATCGAAAAGAATTTTTTGTTGCTTTTTCGAGCAAAAATAACTTCATTATCGGTAATAACGAATTTAAAAAAATGTTAAAAAAACGTCGGACTAGACTAAACTACTATTGCGCTAAATAAGTGTACCAAATTTCAAGTCATTCCGTTCATTAGATGTCGAGAAATCGTGCACCCCGTTTTGACAAACATGGTTTCAAGAAAAACACGTTTGAAGTTTTACCCGCACTTATATCGTTGTAATAATAAGTTTACCTTCAATCTGCAATTCCTGCATCATACGTTCGATCTTCCTCTTCAATTTGAGTTGCCTCAAACACGAAACGAGTGTTTGTCACTTTCACAGTTGCCTAACTCCTTAAGCCCTTATATACGTGAAAAATTACAAAATTTGTCATTTTTTAATTATTTTTGATTCCATTAGCCTGAACGGTTAGGAATATTTTAAGCGTTACAGAATTGAAAAATTCTGTAAAGCTATTGAATGGGGTAAGATTGCATTTATAACCCAAGTATCAATTTTCAAGAAGTTGTCCAAAAGTCGGCTAAGTGGGTACCAAATGTCCACCCAGAAGTTATCTCAAAGTTAACAACCATCCAAAAAGATATCTGTTGAACACATGGTAAACTATTGGTAGCTTCCAAGCGAACATGTGGTAACCCATTTAGACAACTTCTGGACGACTGTTTGGAAATTGCTACCTGGGAATAGGTACCGCGCTGCGCGCCCGACCGTCAACTTCAAAGCCGTTTTTCCACGATTCACTTTTTTGAACCTTGTGAAAGTTCTAACTCTTGAATGAAGGTTCAGATCGCTTTGAAATTCTTACAACATATTCTTAGTATCATCACCTATCGTGTGAACCACAAAAACAAAAATTTCAAAGACAAAAAATTATTAAAAATAAAATATCGACAGAAAATTGAGTGAAGATATGTTAAGTTTCGAATTTTGATTATAATAATTTTTTAAAATAATATCGTTGGTTCACACTGAAGATACATTCATTGTGCAGTTATAAATATGTTTATTTTTTTTTCAGACACGTCCATCAATGTCGAGAACTTTCACCATCAACGTGCAATAAAAAAACATTGCTTTATTATGTTATATCTCTGCCATTTGTTAATATTTCTGTTTTTTTTACATGTACTTAACCATGTGCATAAATGATCTGTAAAAGAAATGTTGTCAATATATTGACAACTTTTCTAGATGCAGTGAAAAAAAAAATGACACATATATCATTTTTTTTAACCGCGTCTAGAACAGTACCTTCGAAACTCGGCGAAATCGCGTATATAAGGCCTTAAGGTAGTCAACAACTGGTCAACAGACAGTGCCACGATGGAAATATTAAAATATCCCTATTTCAACAGTGAAGAAATATCGATTCGATAAAGTATAATTCTACATGTGAATAGAATCACACGATTCTATGCTCTCTATCTGTGAATCGATGGTATCAAAGTTGGTATCGTAGGAACGCAACGAAGAAATGTTTTTTTTGCATTACCATTTCGTTGCTGGTATATTCAGACCTGAATATGCCAACCTGATTCAGCACCCGATTTAGGAAATCTGAAAAAACAGATTTTGGATAATAATAAAAATAAAGAAATGACGAAAATCAAGAACTTTCGTTGCGTTCCAACCATGCGAACTTCACCACCATGTGAAGTCCAGACAGGCCCAGATTTCACTTGCACTCAATGTTGAAGTTTGCAACGTTGGAACGCAACGTAAATTCTTTTTCGTACTTTTATCCCCTCATTTTTATTATCGTACCAAATATTTGTGTACAGATTTGCATTGCAGGCCTCCAAAGTATCTTCAAAAATGGGTAAGTGTTGTTCATAGTCAAAATATGCTACAAAAATTTTGAGGAAGTAAGAAAAACTCATTTTCGTTGCACTCCAGCATGGTTGGAGTGCAACGAAACGAACCCAAACAAACTTCAATCTCATTGTACAAAACGTAGCAACTTTATCGCTGTAACTTCGTGATCAACTATCAGTTTGCAAATAATTTCTTCTCGCACGAATTTAGCACATTCTGCCATCTTTTCGGAGCGTCGTACTAGCGTACTAGTTACGGCTCAGCGTAACTGATAATTTCGTGGCCCTAAGTTTGTAGCGCCGCTATGTCGAAGCTAGTCCAGCGCTCGCAGCCTAATCGCCGCAGATCGCTAAAGAATTCTCATAGGAAAATTGCATACCGCTTTCGACACATCATCGGGCACATTCTCTCGCACGTAGGGCGCCACTCTGTTGTACATTCTGCAATAGAGATCGGTCGTCTCTTCGGGAGACGACCACAAGCCTTCCCGCACACTGAGGTACACGACGCCACCTGCCACGCTGGACTTCACTGCGAATCTGCGAAGGAACATTGACTTATGGAAAATACAAAAATCTTAAACATCGCAATTTTTTTGTTTAAATTAAATTATAAACACCAATTAATAATTTTTTATGTAAAATTACGGAATATAATGATTACGAAAAAAAAATTTTAACGTTTTTAAGGTCGCCGCGTGACAGTTCAACTATAACGATATTGATTCATCTGTTTGTTGGCATACTTCGAACGTTTTCGTACTTACCGGAGAATTCCCATTTTTATTTGTTTATTTGTTTATTCTCCGCGTTATTTTATTCTTTACGCGCTTTTATGTAACATAAACAAACGTCGGGTCGTGAAAAAATTGCCGATAAATTATGTAAATTACGTGGATGTATAAATATATATATATATATGTACGCGAGTTTTCGGATTGGCCGCCCGAGGGCAGCACCGGCTGACCGTGCGAGTCGATCGACGTACTTTAAAGGATATCGTACCGAGTCGTAAATATTGAAATCGCAGAAAAGAATCAGACGAATAATAAAGCACCTCCCAACGAGTAATTAGCGCTATTTGCGGTAGGTAAAATATCGATCGATACGAAAGTTCAGCGTCTTTGGGTGTCGCGTTGATGAGCGTCGTAGGCCGATACGTCAAAGACGTGAAAGATGGCGGCCGTCTGAGTGGGTCGGGCGTACGATCGCAGTCTTGTGTGTTTTGTCGTGTCTCTTCGTAAATTCGTGTATTTTTGTTCGTCAAAGTGTGTCTGACCGACGTCGTGAATTCGTTTGTTCAGCGTTTGGAGATAAATAAAACGTGAGTTGAAACGATAGCGAGGATCGGTGCTGCGGTGAATTTTTTCGCTCTTCGATACGCCGCTGATACGTCGAATGACAGAATACGCAATTGGCTAACGATGATGCACGCAACCCGAATAACCCGTTATGTCGGTCGAAAAAAATCGCCGAAAATTCATCAGTCCCGATCCGAGGGCCCCTCGTCATCTGTTCACGCAACTTGCTGCATTCTCTTTTTTCGCCACTCGACTTCGAACTGCAATTCGATGCACGAGTTTCTGCACGCGACTGTACTCGTTTGCGAAAAATCAATACACTCTGGTGCAAGTAATTTCGCGTCTCCGCACGGTACTCGCCGAATCTTCGTCGGTATTACACGGACAAAATTAATTCGTAATCGAAATAGCGTCGATTTTTGACGCTTTTGGAACAGGGCTGCGTAAACTCGCGACCCGAAAAACAGGGCGATTTTTAATGTTTTTTTTCTGATGAGGGTTTCGGCGTTGGAAGGTCGAGATTTTAGATGGAATTCATACATGGTCTTGCCGAGTTTGAGTTTTTTTTTTATTGAAAAATATCGATAAACAATGGAGTTATTATTGTTGGAAGAAAGCGCCGCTGTTGAATGGCCCATTGGCGAAGGTGGTTCCGGCAACTATTGGAAAATGGAATGGAAAATAAAAAATGCATTTTTAGTGGAATTCTAAAACTTTCGTATAACTGGATACTCTTTTGAAAGATAGTACGATATCCGAGGCACCAAGTTTTGACCGTTGATTCTTGATATTTGAATCAAAATAATGAGAATTTTAAGAATAAAAATTTGCTGTTTTGCCTTTCCTAAGGGATAACACCACTCTAGCGGCAGAATACAAGGCCCAACTTTGACAATTTATTTCGGGAGTATGAAAAAAGAAATAGGATTTGTTTTCAGAGGGTTTGTTTAACACATATTAAAGTACAAAAATAAAAAATTTATTATCATTTTCATGCAAAATGGCGGCGACAGAGCCCTTCTTGAAAAACGTGTTTTTTACAAATAGGTTCACCGGAGGACGGTTTTCTCGTAAAGTATAAGATCTGGAAAAAACAAAAAAATTATGATCTATATATTATTAGCTATGGGACTACGTAGCGATTTTTTGAAAAAATGCTGCAGTTGGAAAGAAATAAATCGATTTTTTGCCCGAAAGTAAGCAGTGGATTGTTTATAAAACCAAAGTTTACGGTTAATCAAATAACGGCTACGTACTCTCATTGAGAATGTAATTGTGAAGCTACTATCAAAATTTCAAATCGATCCATGCAAAGGTGTTCGGGTAATCCGTCTGAAAAGTGGTTTTGAAAAAAACGCGCTTAAAGTTGCACAAGGCGCCTGAAAAAAGTCTGAGGGGCTGGGCAAAATCGATAATTGATCCTTTAAAAAAAAAGTCGCTACACGACCAATTGCATATTGTTTTTATGACTCTAAAGTATTTTTTAAGCAAAAAAAAAACGATTTTTCAAAAATCCTAAAGTGGTGTTATCCCTTAAGGAATTATGATCGCTTTTAGCGGAAATTAGAAATACGCCAAAATTCAACGATTGGGTAAAATATTTTTATTGTATCACAAATAGTGGAAATTGACCGGGTGAGCTTGAAAAGTATTTGTTTGGGTTAGGACACCAAACATAGTATTTATATGATTTTCAACATGAATTCCGTGATTATAATGCTTTATTTATTAGTATTCTTTCTTTATTTATAACAATAAGAATTATTCCAAATAATTACTACACCAAATTACTAAACGATATATTTAACATAAACGTATACTTTTAATCCCTCTATGTACATGAAGTTTGCATCGTTGCTATCCAACGGTTTCATTTTTTTTTTCGATTTTGCTTGGTTGGTCCCGGTGGCTGTAAATATTTTTTATTCATTTTACCATATTTTTTTAGCAACTAGAGCCGAACTGACCAAGAAAAAATAGGAAATTACAAAATCGAAAAAAAAAAATGAAACCGTTGGATAGCAACGATGCAAACTTCATGTACATAATCCCTCTGTGGACTCCTAGTGATTAAAACTACTACTTTACTCTCTGTCTAGGCGCACCTATAGGCAAGGAAAACATGGTACTGGTATTTAAAATACATTTTTGAGTTCTGGGACAGACTAGGTTGTTGAAACATTATATTTCCAAGTTACCTTGTCTGATGTTCCTTCAAATCTTCAAATTTAAAAAAATCGTTATTTTCAATGACTAACGAAAAATTCGAATTTTAATGCAACATAAGTGAAATATTAACTTTTGCCACTCTTCATATTTTGTTTATTTTGGCTCGGTAACCCCAAATTCACCGTCAAATCTTGGCGCCTCGGATGTCGTACTTTTGCCCTTTTGAAATCTTGAAAATTATGATGAGTGCAAGCTGTAGATAAGAAAAGGTACGACTTTTGGCCAAAAAACAGCATTGGACGATCATATCGAAAAAATGAAATTGGAGTTTGCATCGATGAAACACAATCAATGTTCAGTACACCGACCTTTTATTTGTAAATTTAGGCTACGAAAATCGCTAAACCGTTTTTGTAAGATCCTCATAGAAAATCTACAGCCTAAGATTGCAGGACAACAATTCGTATGATGAGAAAAAACTGAAGAGATAAATAAAAAAAAAACACAATTTTCGTTGCATTTCAACGATGCAACCTTCAACACCATGCGAAAAATTATCCAGTCGTATAACAGAAAATGTTACTAAATATACTCTGTCCGAATTTCAAGTGAATCGGACTAGCAGGTTTTGAGATACAACTTACGCTGTTTATCAAAACATTATAGAAAGACGCGAAAGAAAAAAGGGTAAATCGCAGCAGGGCGATTGGCAGTGGCGCGATCAGTGTTTTTTGGAGTTTGCATTGTAAAAACGAAACGAGGATTTCATGGCAGAATTTTTTTGTTGCTAGTTTATGCGGCAACGAATCTCTCAAACGATTTGCAGGATTTTTTTTAGAGATCTACAACCCAAATTTTCCAGATCCAATTGTGAGTGATAAAGAATGAAGAATTAAAAGAATATAAACAATGTTCGTTGCATTCCAATGATGCAAGATTCAACAGCGTGTCGGTCTGATGCCGTTGAAGTTTGCATGGTTGGAATGCAACAATTTCTTTTATTTATTTATTTATTTTTACTCATTCTCTAATAAGAATCCTTTAAGCCTGCAATTGTAATGACTTTATATGACGTTGAAGTTCACATCGATGGAAGGTAACGATTCATTGTTGGCATTTTTTATGCCTTTTTTTTTGCAATTATGGTCGTAGATTTTTTATGAGAATATATAAAAAGGTTGAAGTGATTTTTGCAGTCGAAATCGGCCAATCAAACTTTTGAGCAATAAAAAATAATTGACTTCCATTGCATTCCAACGATGCAAACTTCAACGTCATTTTATAGACCAAGGTCTATTTTTTCGGGACCAAAAACACGATTCATAGTTGACATTGATTTAACTTTAGATCCTCTCAGCTTTATTCTCTGTGAAAACTTCGAGCTAGTGGATTTCAACAGACATTTGTTCGAAAAAAAAATTCATTCTTAAATGTGAAGTAATGATGTTGAAGTTCGCAGCGTTGGAAGGCAAGAAATTCATTTTGCCGGATTGGCCAAATTTGTTTCAGCAAATTTAGATAAAAATCCCACGCATTTTGTTTCCAGGATTCTCATTAGAGATCTGCTTTAATCTGCAATAAAAAAGATTGTGGATAATAATACAAATGAAGAAAAGAAAATCCGCTGGAATTCTCGTTCCAATTATAGATTTAGGAATAGAACCTCTACGTTCTATTTCCTAAAATATTATGGTGTTGAAGTTTGCATCGTTGGAATGCAACGAAAGTTCGTTTTTGTATTTGTATTTCTTCACTTATCATAATACAAAATCTTTTTTTGTGAATCGCGCAATAAGTGTTTTGAAAAACGGTCGAGAGATTTTTGTAGGGAAAGTCTGCCAAAAGAAATTGAAGGAATTAAGAAACATTCATTTTCATTGCATTCCAACGATGCAAACATCAATCTCGTAAAATATTTAGGATGCAAAAAATTCGTCATTTCATTTTAGTGGCATTGGTAAAATTCTCACGTACGAGTAACAACAAGAACAATAATAATGATGATAGAAATAATATTAATAAAAAAATATGAAACTGAATAACAAATAAAAGACAGTAAACGAACTAAAACTGTACCCCATGCTTTTATATTTTCTTGTATCGTTTTAATATTTTTTCCTATTAGGCAGTGGCCTGGATAATAATAATCGTATAAGAAACAATGACGATAATAATAATAATACTAATAATAATACTAAAATATTTTTCCATATACGTAAAATATTATTATTATATTATTTTAGCCCGTAAACAAGATAATACAATAACAACAACAATAATGATAATAATTTAAAAATCAGTCACTGTACGGTTATATTTGTGCAATTGCATTTTCATGTCAACCTGAGTGACACTTGGCAAAGTATGCTCAATTAGTTATCAACTATATAGTCTACGCTATAACTATTCATTACGAAAAAAAATTATATTAATGCTTTAATCAATTCTATCAACTTTTGAATCAATTATATCAATTTTAAAATAATTTATATACATTTTTATTAAAATTTGACTTATTTTCATTCAGATGTTTCTTTTTTTCTTTCGATTAATTTTTAACTAAATTCTATTATTAAAAAACAATCCGAGTAACTTTTATTCAGATGTTTCCCTTTTTTGTCGTTTAGTTTTTTAAAGCAAATCTCTTTCTTAAGAGCAATAACAGAAAAAAATCGCGCCTAATTTTTTACTTTTCTTTTTCTTGTTCCGCATATTACGAGAACTCCCTTTTTTGTCCAGACCGCCGAGAGTGAAATGATGTCCGACAGGAAAGCCGAGTTGGAGAGGAAGAAGGCGAAGCTTCAGGCCATCAGGGAAGAAAAGGAGCGGCGAAGAAGAGAAAAGGAGCAAAAAGATGTAACGCTCTATTTACAAATTCGTTACTTGTGTGATGGATGGATCGGATGGTGATCGAATTGGAAGCACCTGTGATGTTGTTTCATCTCGGTTTCAGGTCGAAGAAGCAACCGGCAGCCTTAGAGCAGCGGGGACCGAGAAGGATCAACGAAGGGAGCTGGATGCAATGCTGTCGTCCCTCGGTGTTGCGCCGGTGTCGGGTGAGGCGCAAAAGAGTTCTCTTAATTATCCTCTAATAAAAATACAATTATTATCTTCTTAATTATCAAAATTTGTCTCTAGATTAATATAAATTACCAATATGAGAATGATTTATCTACTAGATAAATCATTCTCAAAAAATGATGTTATCCACCAAAGAGATTAATCCCCGAAAATTATGCACTGAAGAATTTTTTTCCCCGAAATTAAGCTCTAAAGAACTTATTCCTCAAAAATTATGCACCGAAGAAATAAATCCCCATATTGTGACAAAAATGATTTTCTACATTATTATAAAATCGCCAATATTATGTTATTCACGAAAAAAAATCCACGAAAAAAAAGAAAAGAAAATTAGGCACCAAATAAATTATTCCCGAAAAAATATGCAGCAAAGAAATCATTCCCCAAAAATTATGGACTAAGGAAATTAATTCCTATATTATAACGAAAATGATTCTCTATATTGTTATAAGTTGGCAATATTACATCATCCACTACAGAAATCAATGCCGAAAGTACTATGAAAATAATTTCCTAAATTACCATAAATGGCCAATAGATCATAGGCAATAGGACGGAAGGGGGAAATATTCGCAAGGAAATTGAACGATAAATTCAGCTATTTGTCGGCTTCTTACGACGTTGAAGTTTGCATCGTTGGGACAGAAGGAAAATTCTTTTTTTTTTCATTGCCGAATAATTATTTGGTGGTTATGGGCGGCAAAAATTACTCGAACGTTTTTCAGGATTCTCATTAAAAGTCTACAACTCAAACTGACAAGAAAATATTTTCGCTAATAATGAAAGTATAGAAATAAAAAAAGAAAAAATCACTTTCGTTGCATTCCAACGATGCAAACTTCGACACCGTGGTTTCTTTGGGTTTCTTTCGTGTGTATTTATTATACATTGATAACAATACATATTACGATAATAATTGTTATTGTAATTAATAAATGTTACATTTATCTAGATACAATCTTACATCAATCAAGATGTATCAACGGTGTTGAAGTTTGCCTAGTTGGAATGTAACGAAAATTCTTTTTATATGTTCTCCTCATTTTCAATACTATACAAAATCTTTTTTTCGCACTTTGAGCTGGAAATTTTTCAACAAAACTCCTAAAAAAATGGGTTTGAGTAAAGTTTGTAGCTCAAATTTATCTAACGAAATTTGGAAATAAAGAACATCATTTCATTCCAGTGATGCAAACTTCAATAGCATACTTATCTTCAGAGCTTTCATACATTGTTCGCCTTTCTCTTTTTTCTCATGTCAGACGTACTGTCTAGTCTTTCGAGTATGAATTCCCTGACGTCTGAACAAAGCGCCAATGCCACACCGGAAGCCAGTATACAGCCTGCGAGCATAAATGCGATTCAGAGGTGAGTACTCGATTTGTTACTATAGTATACTTTGTTATATATATATATATATATATATATATATATATATATATATATATATATATATTCATCATGTACATATACTCAATATATTTCGCATTTATTATAATATATATTTTCATCTGGCCATACGCACTTCCGTATTCCGTTGACACACTTATCTCTGGACACGATTTTGACAAACCGGGCCAATTTCACCCGGATGGTACTTCAATCACCTGCCATTGACAACCATTAGGTCGATTTTCATTTGAAAAAATCAGGAATGCACTTTCAACGCTTCTCAATATGTCTGCATAATTAAAATTCGGAAAATATCAAACTAATTGTTGAAAAATTTCAATTTTAGAAAAGTGACCATTTATGGGTCTACTGTAACGACCCGAACATCAGGGTTATTTTGAAGTAATACGTAACGTTATCGAAAAATCGGTTTGGACATTTATTTGTATGTACATTAACAAATTTGTGTACCAAATTTCCTAAAAAAAAACTATTAATTATTAAAGAAGTTATGAACAATTTCGCGAAGGACCTTTGAACGTGAGGGGCTCAGCGGTGTACTTGATTTTGGCCACCTGGTTAATCTGAAACAAACGAATGATTTTTTTTCTCAAAATAGATCATATTGGCTAAGACTTGACCGAGCTTTTTTTAAATTATCGTGTTTCAATTAACGAAAAAAAATGTTCGAATTTTTTTTTTCGATTTTTGAAGGAAAAATTACATCATTATGGTTAATAACTAATGACAAATAAATGGTAAGAAGAAAAACGTCGGTCAAAATTAAAGTACTGACACCGAATAAGTGTACCAAATTCCAAGTCAATCCGTTCATTGCATGCCGAGAAATGTCGGGTAGCGTGGTCCGAAACCGACCGCCTGATCAGCAAAGGCAATAAAAGTCCATCAAATTAATTGTTTCCTTCAAACCAAATTTTGATTCTTTAGAGGGAACGTTATTCTAAGTTTTGAGCAGCTTGACGAGGTTTTCGGGTACCATTTGTTCAAGATACCGAGGCCGTAATGAAAGTCTGCATATTGGTCGTTCTCAAAAATCGTGGTCTGAAACCGACTTCCCCATGGTCCGAACCCGACCCCCTATTTTTTTTACAGCGAATCAAGGGAAAAGGCAAAATTTAGAATTTATTTTGCAACTTGTTAGCAAAACAAGACGATTCGGGAATAATTTTCAAATTCATTTTAGAACATTTTAAGGCTTTTTTTGAGGAAATACAATTGAATGAATGCATTGATTAAAATTTTACTCGCTTAATGCAAAAAATTACAATTTCAATCGCTGTCTGAGCTGTCTTCTGCCTGACAATAACTGCAAATAGCCGACGGACGAGTCCTAATGCCATGGCAGGAAGTGCTCGCCGCAAAATTGCCGGATCTCGTTTTGGCTTTAGACGTTTGAACGATCGCCCCGTTTCTGAAACAACCATGTGTGCTTACCGTCAGGAGTCATTAAATCACAGTTTGACTATAAAAAACACGCTAGAAAATCTTTAGTGCGCGAAAACGTAGGGGTGGGTTTCGGGCCACCCATTGGCGGTCGGTTTAGGACCACGGAGACTTTTTCCAAACAATGACTCGCCGTTTACTCACAACGATGCAAGTGATCTAAATTTATTAGTGCGTGTTTAAGTCTAGGCTATAAGCAACCAAAACAACCTACACTACCGGCGGAAAGTTTCCGGACAAGAGTTGGAAAAAGTGCCCGAACTGTTCTGTATGCCATTTCGCCGGTAGTTGGGCTAGGCCAATTTGACCAACGGCATTTTAAAGAGGGGGGATTTACCTACATTTTGGCTTATCAAAAAAAATTTTACAATTTTTTTTACACTTGGCACCCAGTTTTGAAAACGACGATTTTTTGTCGTTTTTTTGTTGTTTTGTGAGTGGACCCCGTTTACAGTAAAAATCTTTTTTATGTATTTCTCTTATTAAAAACATAAAAGGGGAAGCCTAAGCTTCAATTTCGTTTTGTAGAAAAATTTTTGCGATTTTTTTTTCCCAAAAATATTTCGTTTTTTTTTCGATAAAAATATACAATATGAAAATTGCTCCGGAGTACGAAAACGACGAGGTTTACAACAAAACCTCAAGACGGTAAAAAGTTGCGTTACTTTTTGTTGAGTTCATGAGAATTTTTTCAGATTTTTTTTGCGAAATTCTTTTAAAATTTATTTCCGGTCGGAACTCGATTGATCTCAACACCATGATAATAATATAATTAATTTTTTTATTTACATATTATACTTTGGTCTCGTCGAAAAAACCTCCTCTCGCTGACATCTCGCTCTTAATCGTCGTAATTGAAATGTTTTTTCCACGACTTTCGACAAACTGCGCTTGGATGTTTGCCCCCGTGAGTTTTCGATTCCTTTTAGACATCACAATTATTGATTAGTCTTCCGCTTTGGAAGTAACAGGAGGCCTCCCGGAACAATTTTTATCGCGGTTTGATTGTGTCTCTCTGAAACGTTTTATAGCATCCCCAACGGTTGATTTGGGTATTTTCAATCGATTTGCAATGTAGCGAATTTTGAACCCTTCATTGCAAAGTGCAAGGATTGATGCACGCTTTTTGATGCTTATATTGGGTCGACGACCCATTTTCTTCTTCTTCAAAAAAACTAATGAAGTCAAAAATTTTATTTAATTAACCGTCAATAAATTAATAGTTAAACACACTTCAAATTCAATATATTTTTCGACACGATACGACGAGAAAATCTAACGCGAACGTTTTTTCGATGCTTGCCGAAGAAGTACTGAGTCGAAATAATTTTTGAATATTTTTTCATTGTAACACGTAAAGAGTGCGTGAACGTTTCTCCCACTCTTTGTAGAGTAGTAAAAAAAAAATATATCGCTCACCTATGCGACAAAGCGAACGCTCGCGAACGCTCGACAATGCGAACCTCGCGAAAAAATAAACAAGGAACAAGGACAGACACTCCGTCGCGAGATTCGCTATGTTCGCTGACTACTCTACTTCGAAAACAAGAAGAAAACAAAGAGTGGGAGAAACGTCCACGCACTCTTTACGTGTTACAATGAAAAAATATTCAAAAATTATTTCGACTCAGTACTTCTTCGACAAGCATCGAAAAAACGTTCGCTTTAGATTTTCCTGTCGTATCGTGTCGAATAATATATTGAATTTGAAGTGTGTTTAACTATTAATTTATTGACGGTTAATTAAATAAAATTTTCGACTTAGAGTTAATTTTATTTTTATTTTTAAGAAAAAAATGGGTCGTCGACCCAATTTAAGCATCGAAAAGCGTGCATCAATCCTTGCTCTTCGTGCAATGAAGGGTTCAAAATTCGCTACATTGCAAATCGATTGAAAATACCCAAATCAACCGTTGGGGATGCTATAAAACGCTTCAGAGAGACACAATCGAACCGCGATAAAAATCGTTCCGGGAGGCCTCCTGTTACTTCCAAAGCGGAAGACCAATCAATAATTGTGATGTCTAAAAGGAATCGAAAACTTACGGCGGCAAAAATCCAAGCGCAGTTTGTCGAAAGTCATGGAAAAAACATTTCAATTACGACGATTAAACAACGCTTGCGCAGCGCACAATTATACGGAAGAGTCGCAACGAAAAAGCCACTCTTGCGCCGTGGGAACAAAAAGAAGCGATTGAATTGGGCACGCAAGCACAAGAATTGGACGATCGAAGATTGGAAACGGGTGTTATGGACCGACGAATCCAAATTTGAAATATTTGGAGGAAAACGTCGAGTTTTCGTTCGTCGCTCAGCTAACGAGAAAATGCATCCTGATTGCGTAATTCCAACTGTTAAACACGGCGGCGGTTCTGTAATGGTGTGGGGATCTTTTTCGTATGCTGGTGCGGGGGACCTCTACCGAGTCAAAGGAATCCTGGACCAAAAAGGATATCACGCGATTCTGAAAAACCACGCTGTTCCTTCTGGAAAGCGACTCATCGGAAGGGGGTTCGTTTTTCAACAAGACAACGACCCGAAACATACTTCAAAATTCTGCTCGAAGTATCTTGAAACGAAGCAAAAAAGTGGGGAGCTTCAAATTATGCAATGGCCTCCTCAATCTCCCGATCTCAATCCCATAGAGCTGCTGTGGGATGAAATGGATCGGCACGTGCGCAAGGTCACGCATTCATCCGCCGAAAAGCTATGGGAATCCCTACAAAAATCATGGAAAGAAACACCCCGAGAGACATTCGAAAAACATGTGGACAGGATGCCGCGTGTGGTAAAGAGCGTGCTGTCAGCGAGAGGAGGTTTTTTCGACGAGACCAAAGTATAATATGTAAATAAAAAAATTAATTATATTATTATCATGGTGTTGAGACCAATCGAGTTCCGACCGGAAATAAATTTAAAAAATATTTCGCAAAAAAAATCTGAAAAAATTCTCATGAACTCAACAAAAAGTAACGCAACTTTTTACCGTCTTGAGGTTTTGTTGTAAACCTCGTCGTTTTCGTACTCCGGAGCAATTTTCATATTGTATATTTTTATCGAAAAAACGAAATATTTTTGGGAAAAAAAAATCGCAAAAATTTTTCTACAAAACGAAATTGAAGCTTAGGCTTCCCCTTTTATGATTTTAATAGGAGAAATGCATAAAAAAGATTTTTACTGTAAACGGGGTCCACTCACAAAACAACAAAAAAACGACTAAAAATTGTCGTTTTCAAAACTGGCTGCCAAGTGTAAAAAAAATCGTAAACATTTTTTTAATAAGCCAAAATGTAGGTAAATCCCCCCTCTTTAAAATGCCGTTGGTCAAATTGGCCTAGCCCAACTACCGGCGAAATGGCATAAAGAATCGTTCGGGCACTTTTTCCAACTCCTGTTCAGAAACTTTCCGCCGGTAGTGTACCTTTGGATTTTTCAAGAAAAAAATAAAACACTTCAAACTGCAGTTCCGTGCAGCTCAAAAAAGAACTTTCGCGTTGTCAAAACACAACGCGACGCAAAACCATAGAATTAAATGAGAGAAACAGATGGCTCTCTACCTCCAAATTGTCGTTGTGTGAGAGCTTTCAAATGCCACCACCGACAGTTTCGGTTGCAGCACAAGTACTGAGACACATGGAGAGGTCGGTATGGGACCACCGGTCGGTTTCGGATTACGCTACCCTACACCGTTTTGAAAAGCATCGTTTTGAAAGCATTCGAGAAAAACGCGTTCAAAGTTCTACTAGCAGTCCTATCGTTGCAATAATAAGTTTACCTTCAATCTGTGATTCCTGTACGATATGTTGGACCTTCCTATTCAATTTGAGTTGCCTCAAGCGCCGAACGAGTGTTCATCACCTACACAGTAGCCTAACCCCTCAATAAACTTAGATATTTGATTTATTACCGTTCCTTCATGTGCCCTTCCACAATATGGAAGCTCGCAACGTTGGAATGCAACGAGCTTTTATTTTTCCACGATTTCTTCATTTTCATTACTATCGAAAGTCTTTTCTTGCAAGCCGATGCTGTACATCTCCAACAAGGATCCTAAAAAACGATAATGAAGATTGCACAATCGGAATGCAACAAAAATCAACTCTTTTTAATTGTCTGAATTATTTTTGGCTGCGGAAATAACCCCAAATATTTCACGAACTCTTATCAAAGGTTTGCGAAAGAAGACTTTGGATAAGCATGAAAATGAATAAATTAAAAATGAAGGAAAAATCGTTCGAATACGTTCGAATGATTTTAGCAGCCGGAAATTTGCCACAAGGCATGTGGACAAGACAAGTGTATTTTCGTTGCTTTCCAATGATGAGTAATTTTTGACCCAAACAAACCCAAACAAACAAACTTCAATATTTCCCTTTTTCCACACGCAACATTTGATACATTGTTAAAAAAAAAAGAAAATGAGCATGCCATTGATCATTGCAGCGCAACGGGCAAAAAAAAGTCAAATCGCGAGCTCACCGTGGTCTCGGTGGCCCATACGAACATTCCCCCCAAAGAGCCAGTGGTTTACAGCAAACAGACCCAAACAGCTCAGACGGCTCACGCAACCCACGACGGTGAGTTCTCTCTCACTTGCTCTCTCTCTCTTCTCTTTCTCTCTCTCTCTCTTTCTCTTTCTCCTCCGCCCCTTCGTGTATCAGCTGTTTTTGTCCTCGTCGTTCGTTTCTTTTCTGTACCGCATCATTTGTTGCGTTTCACAAGTGATGAGGAAACAACGTTCGAATTTATGCCGTCATGCCGAAAATAATTGCCACTCGTATCACGAACAAATACTGTGTGCAGCGAAGAATAAAACTGGTACTTATTCGGTACACCCAATACACGGAGTTCAAACAATTGAGTTGTTAAAAAGAAAGAATGTTCGATTTTCAAATTTAGAATTTACCTTTTGTGATTGTAGAACAGAATGTCAAAAGGGTTTTTCTTTGAGATAATTCTGAAGATAGTTATTCGTTGTTTTTTATCACGATAATTCAAACTGTAGATGTTGGCGCCAAAACGCCACGCTATCGGCGCTGGCGCTTGTGACGTCACCGTTCGAACGCGACCGAACAGGCTATGCACACGGCTCACACGCAAGTGTACACAAGTGTACAATTTGGTGTCATTTTACATCGGAAAATATCGAGCATTTTCAAAAAGTCGAAAACTCGTTTAATTTTCGTGCAACGATGTGTGAAAGTGGATTTGTGAAAGCAAATTCGAGTAATTTGCCGACCGTGGATTTTTAGGTTAGGAGAGGCTTGATAAATTGTGGCACTTATTGTCGCTACGTATCACAAGAATATTGAGAAAGACGTATTGAAAAAAATTAATATTCCACTGCAGTTTATGTTGTAACACGATTACACTTTCATCTAAGTGGCCTTCACAGCAAAAATAAGTGGACGATGATTTCGGGTTAATACGTCGTGCTGCATCGAACCACCGATTTCGACGTTTTACGTCTTGTGGCACATTCAGAAATACCTTATTAGGGGCACTTTTCGTCGTGTTTGTGTAAAGAGGCATGAAACAAGCCTTGTACGATTTTGTCGTTGCCATCGTTGACAGAAAACTCGTATTACACGAATAGTTTGTATACCGGCGTTCGAACGATGACGTCACAGAGCGCTCGGGTAACTCGGGATGCTCTCGGCGCGTTTCAGCCGAGCCGAACAAAACAGCAATTTCAAAGTGCTATATCATTGATGATTGTTGAAAAAAAAGAATACTTTGCTTTAGAAACCGCACATGATCTTTACGATGAAAAAAAATCATTTAATGACTCAATTAGGGGTGCTGTGACCGGCTGCACAATCTACCGTCCATCAGTAGGCGAGAACGGAGTTGGCGCGTGAACACTGCGTGTCCACTTTTATTCTCTTTTCGTACTACGAAGACAATAATACTCGTCTTTTTCCCTTGTTCCCTAGTAATGGATATTTTTTGTACCACCTTTTTGTATTTTTCCTACTGATGAGGTATCACGAGCACGTATTTTATTATATCGCTGCTTGAAGGGTAAGTCTGGGGGTCGAAAAGCAGGTCGATTTTCAATGTTTTCTGATGACGAGAGTATTGGAATGGCGAGATTGGGATTTTACACACAATTCAATAGGTCTTGCCAGGCTTGAGTCTTTTTTTCATTGGGAAATATCGATGAACAGTTGAGTTATTATTTAAACAAAGTGCCACTGTTGCTGAATGGCCAAGGTGTACGTGGTTCTGACAACGAGGGTCGCCTGAAACGAAACATTGAACATACTTCTAGATAGTGATAAAACTTCCGTATGACGGGGTACTTTCTTTTGAAATTTAGAAAATCACGAAAATGTCAAGCTGTAGAAAAAAAAAAATCGATTTTGGGTGAAAAAAAAACAACTTTGATGATTTTTTGTGAAGAGATGGATAAACCTATGAAACAATCATCTTGACATACGATAGAATATGTTATAAACGATGCTCTGTCCGAATTAAAAATGAATCGGACGAATAGATTTTGAGATGAAACATAAATCCGTAATAGAAATTGTGTCGATTTTTGAACTTTTCGGAACGGGTCTGCGTAAGTTCGGGACCCGAAAAAACAGGCCGATTTTTAACGTTCTTTTTTTCTGATCTTCGGCATTAGGGGGTCGAACTTTTACACAAAACTGCTACATGGTTTTGCCAAGTTTGAGTTTTTTTTTCATTGAAAGATATTGATAAACAATAGAGTCATTATTGTTCAAAGAAAGTGCAGCTGTTGTCGGACGGCCAATCGGAAAAGGCGGTTCCGCCAATTACGGTCATCTGTAATCGAAAATAAAAAATGCACTTTTAGTGTGATAATACATTTTTCGTACGAACGGATACTGTTTTGAAATCTTGAAAATTACGAAAATGACAAGCTGTAGATAAAAATGTTTGATTTTTGGTAAAAAAACATCAATGGACGAACACATCAAAAAACCATCCAGTCATACAATAGAAAATGTTACTAAATACGCGCTGGCCGAATTTGAAGTGAATCAGACGAATAGATTTTGAAAACGACTTACACGGTTTCTTCAAACATTCGAGAGACGCGGAAAGAAAAAGAGAATCTGCGATGTTTGAAGGTTGCATGGTTGGAACGAAACGAAAATTTCACGATCCGACTTTTTTTGGCGAGTTTTTGGGCCGACAATCTCTCAAACGATTTCCAGGATTTTTTTCACAAATCTACAGGTCAAATTTTCAAGATAAAATTTTGGATGATGAAAAATGAAAAAAAAAATAATGTTCCAACGATGTAAGTTTCAACAGCGTGGCGATCTGGTGACGTCAAAGTTTGCATAGTTGGAATGCAACGATTTCTTTTTTATGTTTTTTTTTGTTGCTTTATTTCTCTCATTATCCAAAAGCTTTTGGCAAATTACTGTCGGAGATCACTCATAAGAATGCGTAAAAACGTTAAACTTATTTTCGTAGTCTATATTTAAAAAAACCTTTGAGCAACTAAAAATAATTGTCTTTCGTTGCATTTCGGCGATGTAAACTTCAACTTCGTGACTTATACCGTTTCATAAAACAATATATTGGAATTTGCATCGTTGGAATGCGACGAAAATTCTTTCTCTTTTATTTCTCCATTATCATCATCCAAAATTTCGTCCTCCAAATTTGGCCTGTAGATTTTTTATAAGGATCCTAAAAAACGGTTGAGTGATTTTCGTAGGTCAACGTTGTCAAAATGGTTCCGGCTACTGAGCTTTCGTTGGCTTCCAACGATGCAAACACCAGTATCATCGTATTTCGCAGTCGGATGACTATAGGATCCAAATGATGTTGAAGGTCTCATCGTTGGAGCGCAACGAAATTACTTTTTCACATATTCGTCTCCTCATTCTCATTATCGTGCAAAATATTGTTATCGATGTTGAAATTGGTATTTGCCTATTCGTATCTCTAAACAAGCACCGTCAAAAATGGTGGCACCTTAAAAAAATCCATCATTTTAGAAATTATAATTTTCGTTGCTTTCCAACTCTGCTAATTTCGGTAATTCTTTAGATAAGTGACTTTTCCAAAAAATGAGCCCAACATTTTTTTCTATTTTCTCATTGGGTTATAAATGATGATATTCAGTCGGGGCAAGCTTACATTCACCCCCCCCCCCCCCCATGAAAAGCTATGGGATTTTGAAGTTCGCGGAAACAAGGGATAAAACAGAGCATTTTTGAACATTTCGACGTCTATTTGGGTTTGTTTGGGTTTTAGAAAAATTCGAAATTATTTTTAACGATTTTTTGCTCGTAAAAAATTTGATAATGAAAAATTTCAGCATCCCCCGACTGAATATAATCATTTATAATCCAATAAATGAGAAAACAGCAAAAACAATTTTCCGGAAAAGTCACTTATCTAAAGAATTACTCTAATTACAATCCCAAAGTTTAAATGAGAATTGTCTAGCCAACGGCAGCGATTAGGCTGCGAGCACAGAACCCACTCTGGACCGAGGTTGCGATGCTACAAATTCGGGACCATGGTTTTATCAGTCATGCCGAGTTGTTGTGTGAGAACAACAGCCCGAAAACACCGTAATTGTTAATCGGTCGTAAAAATCGTGTGTAATTCGCTAGAAAATCTATCTAAAAAGCTAGAGTTGAAGTTTGAAGTCAATCGATTGAAAATTATAGGCGCTACGAGTCCGCCCGCTTTCGAAAACATTATTTCCAGAAATACGCCTATAAAGTTAAAAAAAAATTTCTTCGGGCCATATCATTCTCGGGATGTTCAGAAATATAATTCTTGGGATGTTTAC
>OX101783.1:4600853-4663353 GCA_944452715.1 Ophion slaviceki | reverse complement strand
TCCGGAAACTTCAAAACCCCATAACTTTTTATGGAGGGGGCGGGGGGGGGGGGATTTCAGTTTCCCCCCACTGAATATCATCATTTATAACTCAATAAATGAGAAAATAGCAAAAAAAAATTTTAGGTTAATTTTTCGGAAAAGTCACTTATCCAAAGAATAATAATTATTTTTTAATTCTTTACTTTCGACAGACATTCGAATTTTCGTGCATACGTGTAGAGCTTCGAGCGTATGTGTATCGTTGACTCTGTCGGTTCGTATTTCGTGATCACGTTAGCAATGTCCATCGGGTTGTCCTTTTTTTGTGGCTTTGCCTGTACGTTCGTCACTCTGTCGTTAAACGTTGTACGTTAATTCGCGAATCCTGAGCGGTACTCTATCGAACCCCGACGCGCACCCGTGGCGAGACACCTGCGTACGAACTCGACGCTTTTTTGTAACTAATTGAAGTTGAATTGATATACAGGGTGTCCCGTTTATCTTGAGACATCGAGAAGTAGATTCAAACGAAGATCAAAATGGTCAGATTAGTTTTTTATTTAGTGGGCGGTTCTAAAGTGATTCAAGGTCAACTTTAAAAAATAGAAATCTATATTTTTCATAGCGTCATCTTATTCTACGTGACAAAAATAGGGTACTTTTGTCCGAAACATTTTTGCATTTGGCCATTATTTTCCGACATTTTTTCAATTTTTTTTTCAACGAAGACGAGGCAACTTTGTGCACAACGATGTAGGCCACTTGACGTTGACATTTGCATCGTTGGTATGCAACGATTTTTCTTTGCCTTCGACATTTCCTTTGGCAGATTCGAGTCGCGAGAATCACGCGAAAATTTGTGAGGTTTCTCATTCAGCGATGCACGAAAAATCTGCAAAATATGATTTTGGATAATAACGATGATAAGAAATTGAAGAAAAAATTCATTGCGTCCCAACGATGCAAACTTCAGCCCTATACTTTTGTCAGGAATTCAAAAGAAATACGATGGGCACTGTCGTTCGAAATGATTGTCTCAGTCTCCGCAGGGGCATTCTTTTTTTAGTTTATCAATTATTTATTCGCCGTATTAATTTACGTTTAGAAATTTAAGGCCATCATTTCGACCAGCTTTTGTAACTTTTGCGAAAAAAAATGACCAAATAAGAAAATGGTTAGGACAAACGTTACCTGTGTTTTATTTAATTTAATTTTTTATTACGTAGAATAAGAATGGTTTTGAAGTTAGCATCGTTGGAATGCAACGAAAATTCTTCTTTTTTTCGTCCATTTATTTATTTTCATACCTTCCAAATCTTCTTTTTCCAATTTTAGGTTGAGGAACTAATAAGGATTTTTGAAAATGTTTCAGTGGTTTTTGTAGTCCAAATGGGCCGAAAAATTGGGGAATACGAAAAAAAAAAAAATTCTTTGCATCCCAACGATGCAAACTTCGATACGATAGAATTAGTTGCCACTAGAAAAATATCGGTCTGCAAAAAAAACATTTGAATCTATTAGATACGCCTCTCGGGATGCTCCGATTTACCTCGCCGTTTTATGACGTTGAATTCTGAATTGTTAAGATGTAACGATTTTTTTCTTTAATTTTTTTAATTCCTTTTTTTCATTATTCGAAGGCTTTTTTGCCAATTACGGTTGTAGATCTCCAATAAGAACACGCAAAAACGTTGGAATGGTTTTCGCAGACTAAATCGGTAAAAAAAAACTTTTGAGTAATTAACTGAAAAGAATTGACTTCCGTTGCATTCCAACAATGCAAACTTCAAGGGGAAGATACCTTTAGGCGAGGAAAAATTGCCGATTCATAATTTTTTTTAAAGAAAATATTTGTGCACCATTTTTCACACTTAGGGTATGTTTTATTACTATTTTTGGCTGTTCCATGAGATTTTTTTTCTATTAATCTTTAAAAATGGCGTTTAGTCTGAAAAAAACCAATGAAGATTTATCTTTCAATAACAATCATACGCAGAATATGGAGCAAGAAAAAGTGATAAATGTTGAAAATCGATGAAATGGTACGCTTTGAAACAAAATATTGAATTTTCCGAAAAACATTTCGCAATCAAAAAATGCTTTTTTTTTTAAATTTCTAGTGTAATGTTTTAGACAATAAGGTTAGAAAGATTTATACCAAATTTCATAAGAATCGGTCGATTAGTTTTTTTAGCTACACGTCACGCCAGTTTCGAAAGTGCAGTTTAGAAGACCGTGCACTTCATTTTTAATTTAATTTAATTTTAAAACAATCTTTTAATTTAATTTATTTTAATTTAAAACAATTTAAAACAATTTAATTTAATTTTAAAACAATCTTTAACTTTTAAAGATTAATTTAAAAAAAATCCTACGTGACAGCCAAAAGTAATAAAACATACCCTAAGTTTTAAAAATGAGGGAGGAATTTTTCGTTTAAAAAAAATTATGAAAATCAGAGAATTTTTTTTCTCGCCTAAAGCATCTCCCCCCTCGAAGTCGTGATGTTATCAAGTTACTTCGATGTTTCGAAATGAATGGGACACCCTGTATATGTCGTACACAAAACGAAAAAGTGCATCGATAGGTACGATGATTTTTGTTTCAATGCTTTTTTTTTCATCGCTATTCGTAAAAAAAGAAAACCTTCTCGAAAAACGATTTTTCCCCTCGTCCGATAATGCGTGCAATTATTGCCCGGAATTTTTCTCATCTCATTGTTCCCTTCGCTCTCATTCATCTCATTGCCATCACGCGCCATTATTCATTCCAGCCCCTTCACTCTCGTATTTCGAATACCCTAAGCCAAAATACCTCCCGCTCACAAAAATGTCGCGTTCCTATCTTCACATGCATTTTTTTTTAACTTCGTGCGACCGGTTTGTCCGAAGCGCGAACGGAAATGAAATTAGAATATTTCGCCTTGAATTTACGTGTCGCCAGCCACGTCAAATCCGACGCAAAGAAATATTCGATTTTTCTCTCAAATTCGAAATTTCATTACTGCCGTAAGACAAGCATCATCCGCGTGTTCCATAATTAAAAAAAAAAATGAAAGAAGAACTCGCTTTTGCTGCATTCCATTGCATTTATTTCACGAAGGTGATGGCCTAGGAACAAATTCACAGTGTGACCATTGTACCGTACCGTTTCGAAGATTATGAATTTATATACGAGAGCAAGGCAAAAAAGCCAAAGCGAACGAAAAATGTCAACTTTCACACTCTTCTACGGTGGCTGGTCTTGCGTTTTTTTCTTCCTTCCATAGATGTATAGAGATATTTACAAAGAAAAACGAATTTGTCGTTTTCCGATGTCTCGAGTGTGACATGCTTGAAGTGCATTATTTGACGATTCAACCACAATATTAGTCGGTCAGTCGAAATCATTTCCAAATTGCCTCACGGAAAAAAACTTGCACTCGTATTTCCGATCGAATTTTTTATTTATTTTTTTCTCATCGATAATTTCTTTGCTCACGGTATTTCTGATATTTTTTATCGAAATTGTAGTCCATTATTATTATTGTTATTTTTACTGTTATATTTTAATATTCATAAACTCACAATCTTATCTATATTGGATGTAAGTAATATATAATATTGTATTATAATAGTATAAGGTACAATAATAATAATAATAATAATAGTGATAATGATTCATGTATATACATTTAATAAACATATATGTTACAGTTAAAATCCGTTTTAAGTTAAACCTTCCGTTGTCGCGCTCGTCTCTGGCCACGATTTTGACACACTGGGTCATTTTTACCCGATTGTACTTCATCCACTTGCCATTGACGAACCTTCGGTCGATTTTCATTTGAAAAAATCAGCAATACACTTTCAACACTTCTTAATATGTGTATATAATTAAAATTTGGAATAAATCAAATTAAATCGTTGTAAACATTTTTGGAAAAATGTCAGTTTTGGAAAAGTGATGATTTTAGTTAACGGGTTAGGCCACTGTGACGAGTCGGGAATCAGGGTTATTTAGAAAAATTATTTTTTGAAGAAATAAATACGATGATTCAACAAATACGTCAGATAGGCTAAGACTCGACCGATCTTTTCTCTTACCGTGTTGCAATCATCAAAAGAAAGGTATTGAATTTTTTTCGATTTTTCGGGGCAAAGTGATACTATTGTTAATAACTAATCAAAAAAAATGTTGAGAAGAAAAACGTCGGTCAAGACTAAACTACTACTACACCGAATAAGTGTACCAAATTTCAAGTCAATTCGCTTATTAGATGTCGAGAAATCGTGTACACCGTTTTGAAAAACATAGTTTCGAAAAAAAATGCGTTTAAAGTTTTACTAGCAGTTCTATAGTTGTAATCATAACTTTACCTTCAATCTGCGATTTCTGCATCATATGTTGGACTTTTCTCTTCAATTTGTCATTTTCACAGTAGCGTGACCCCTTGAAATTCGTCCGGGTCAAAACGACCCAGTGTGTCAACGGACGATGTTTTCCCTACTAAAGTGTGTCAACGTAGCGCGTTTTGCCTGGTAAAAATAGTTCTTTCTGAACGCCTTCTTTATGACTATTTTTTCCTACTAAAAACTAGAATTTACTGATAAAGAAATATGAATTCTAGTTAAAACTCTTCTTAACTAGGAAAAACTAGTTCTAACGAAATTGATTAGTTAAAACTGATGCCCAAATTCGAACAAACCCACAGTAACTAACATTTAAATTTATTTATTATCCTAATACATAAAAATAAATTCTAGAACCTCCAAAACCCAATCAAACTCAAACGAACTAATCTTAACTAACTTGGAAATAGATTTATCAGTAAATTCTAGTTTTCCCTAGGCAAAGTTAGTGTGAGGAAGGCGTTTAATTAGAACTAGTTCTTACTATGTAAATCGCCTTTAAACTGAAAACGGGTTTTGACTGTAATATATATATATATATAATTATTGTTGATATTATTATTATTATTATTATTACGCTTATATATTATACTACAATAATTGCTATAATGACATAGTATATCATTCATATATTATATGAATTTGTAATATACATCCACACATGCATATAATGCATATATATATATATATATATATATATATATATATATATATATATATATATATATATATCCGAACGCAGACAACTATTTCCCTCACCATCGTTGATTGTAAATTTCCATAGTAAAAAAACCTCCCTCCTGGTGTAAAAAAACAACAAACGTTTTATTCAAATGCTTTCCCCTACCCCTTGTCCTCCTGCGGCTGTAAAAAATCGAAATATCCACTCCGGCTGTTTTTTTAATTCTGAAAAAAATTTAATGCGTTTTAAATATTTTTTTGCATTTTTCACGAAAGCTCAACTTGCGCTTCTCCCTAACTTTGTTTGTGGAATTTCGATTTTGAGAATAATTATTCGTCAGTTTGGGAGACAGAAAAGTACTTTTGTGGTCTTGCAGGTAAAAAAAACTTCAAGAATGTATTTCAAAAATAGAAAGAATGTATCTATAATTATAAAGTATTATACAGGGTGTTAGGTGGATCGATGCAAAGCCTTAAGGGGGTAATAGGTCACCTCGTTAGGAATATATCTAACCTAGGTTACCCTAGTCCAAAGTCCAAGGATTTCGAGTTATCACGGTACGTATGATTTTTGGAAAGTTGCCAAAAATTTGGTACTAACTCGTTTACCTCTTATGTTAATGCTATTTTCTTTAAAATAGCATTAACATAGGAGGTATTTTTATTTTTCGACAAGTTTTTGATTATTCCACACGTCCCATTTAATTTGAACATCATGAACGAGTACCTAATTTTGGGAAATTCTTAAAAAACCATACTTA
Organism: Ophion slaviceki; assembly: GCA_944452715.1. Taxonomy (NCBI): domain Eukaryota; kingdom Metazoa; phylum Arthropoda; class Insecta; order Hymenoptera; family Ichneumonidae; genus Ophion; species Ophion slaviceki. The sequence goes on along the minus strand of OX101783.1, from coordinate 4,657,538 downwards.
CCACGATAACTCGAAATCCTTAGACTTTGGACTATGGTAACCTAGGTTAGATAGGTTCCTAACGAGGTGACCCCCTTAAAGCTTTGCATCGACCCGGTATAGTATTATAATTAACATTTATAATATTCGGACAAGGATTGGAGTCGGACAAAAAAATAATTTTTAATAAAATTGGGCGTTTTTTCGACACCAGGAGTATGGTTTTTTTTCCACCATGGAAATCTATAATCAACGATGGTGAGAAAAATAGTTGCCTGAGTTCAGCTGGAATATCCCATACACATATTATCATTTTATACATTGAGATCGTGTTTACTTGCACGATAATTTGGACACAGTGTAAACCACAAATAACAATAATAATCATAATCAACATATATGTATATCCATATGCATAAATATACATTTTTTTCCGGAGGTGTCAATTACGCGAAAATGATCTTTCTGATAAATCAAAATTTTCATTACCACATCGTGTCCGAGCAACGTCGTTTTTCCTCGTGCGTTGTTCGTTGAGCAAAATAATCATAATAACAATAAAACCAGAATAACAATGAGAATTATAATCCGACTGATCTTGCGGTTTTTGGCTAATGTTTTTCGCGTGTTCCTTCTAAACACGAATCGTCAAAAAAAAACCAAACAAAAAAATGAAACACAAAAATCATCCGGTGTTGGACACAAGGACTGCTATCCGTCTCCTCCTCCACAAATACGATCTACTCCTACTGTACGACAACGTCACCATCTCACTCTTGCTCCGCAGGCTACTTTGAGACCGACTGGTGGCGTCCCAGGAAAGGTGGGTCTGCACCAAACTACCTATGTATGTTTTGTCTACTATTTTACTTCCTTTCCATATATAACCGTTAGAACAGAAAAAAACGACATTTTAATTGTACATGAGACACATAGACGTAGATTGTGTTCGTCGTTTTGTTGCGAGCTGAAAACAATATATATATATTTATTTATACATATAAATAAATATACCTATATATATATATATATATATATATATATATATATATATATATATAGCATATATATATATATATATATATATATATATATATATATATATATATATATATATATATATATATATATATAGCAGAACAAGAATTAAACGCTTGCGCGGGATGTGGAGCTCAGTCCCAAAAATTGTTTAACAAGTTGTGCTTGAACGCGATTGTCGCAATGCTTTTTTCTTTTTTTTTCTCCTTCATTTTCTTTACGTTTTCTCGTGTGTACGAATATTAACGCTATACTCGAAACTCGCTTATTTTATTCGTATATATGTACATACATATTTACACATATATATATGTATATATTTGAGAAGGCAAAAAATAAAACAATGTTGGGGGAGGGCACCACTGTGACGGGCCAAAAAAGGTCGTTTGTCCCGATTTTTTTGGTCTAGTAGATTATTTATTTGGTATTTGGGAAAAAGGTATGTTATCGAGCATACATTGAACTTCTTGAGGGTAAATTTGTATGAAAAAAAAAAAAAATTAAAATTAACAACGTTATTGAGGTATAATAGAGCCTTTGCATAAAAATGTCGTCCAACGGCCCGATCGATAACGTGGTTGATCTGAAAGATAAAAAAGTTTTATAATGTATGTAAATGCAGTTCTTGTTATTTATAGACGTTTTTCGAAAAAAATCACAGAATGGCGGGAGTTAAAAAAGTGTAATTTTGGCGAAATTTTCACTCATATTCGGGGGCTTAGAGAATACTAAATTTCAAAAGAAAAATAACGGCTACGTACAACGATAGCTACTGCGATTACGAAAGTTTTGGTTTTTTAAATGGAAAATCGGACGATTATAGCTAGAGTTATGATTCCGGCTAGGTCGAGAAAAGTCGTTAACAAAAAACGCGATCGAAAGTTTTTCTATACGTAAATCGTTGCGCTACCTGTTCTCGCTAAATCGTCTGTAACTTGGTCAATTTTTCATATTTTCAATCGATTTTTTTTCGCACATATTCTCGAATATGTGTATTTTGAGAAAATGCAAAATCGACTTTTTTGCTTGCACAGTGGTGTCCCGACTTAACACATCACGGAGAATTTCGGAAAAAAATCGTTTTTTTCTCATCGAGTTACGGAACGATCTCCACAGGCCCGAGAAAGAGCATTGCTCGGATTGTAGGTGGGGGTACACCGGGTGTGCTTTTTCTACTCATTTTTTCTTTCGCTTCTATCCTTCGATATTCATTGTTGAAAAAAAAAACCAAAAATACCGCGCTCGGAATTTCGCGATGATTCCCCACCCAGTTCTCGTGGCTTGCAACAAAACAAACAAAGAAAAAAACAATGCTTTATGCGCTTTCAACAGCTTAGGGCTAAACAATTAGAGAAGAACAAAAAAAAGACATCAAAATTGGTAATGCGTGATACAATGTGTTGTGAATGCGAATATTAAAATTCGATGATTTTCCCGATGTATTTAACTTGTCACGATTATACGATATATATATGTGCACTTTATGACATTGAAGTTTGCATCGTCGGAGTGCAACAATTTTTTTGGTCCTTTTTTCATTTATTTATTTTTATGATTCCCAATTTTTTTTTTGCGCATTGAGATCGTAAATTTCTAATAGCAATACGTTAAAACGTTTTAATGATTTTCACAGGCAAAAGAAAATGTAAACAGTTAAAAAGAATTCACTTCAGTTGCATTCCACCGATGTAAACTTCATCATTGTACTTTTATTATTATTATTATTATTATTATTATTATTATATTAAAATGATATGTAGTTACATATCGTCTGTATAAAATACAAAAATTTATGATATTTTATTCGGGAAATAGATAGAATAATAATAATTATAAACATGTGCATACACTATGATAATTGTTGCAATGATATAATGTCGCAAGCGTAAAACAAAAATATTTTAGATTACGCCTTTTTTTATGTACATGCCTATGTGTGTGTGTATATATATAATTGTATATCGTGTGATTTTCCTAGCGTCGATAGTCTCGCCTAAACTACAATTGCTCAAACAATTTTTCGTTCCATTCGTTTTGTTGTTTGAATTTTTTTCTTAATATTAATCTTCCGAACAATACCCATTTTGTAGTTGCGAGTAATGAAAAATGACGAGCCATGATGTAATCTCGGACGCGAAGAGACTTAGGGGGGTGGGGGCGTAAGTGTGACAAGGCATGTAAGTGAGATATGACACCCCGACACAACATCCATCGTACATCGTGCCTTACCGCGTAAAAGAAAAAGAAAAAAAAACAATCGATCTCTCGTTTTTTAGTGGTCCGAAAACAAAAAATGGAGAAAAAAACAACTCGATCGTCGGCCCGATGAGTATGAAAAAATAAATCGGTCGTCGGATCGTTATGTGCCAAGGGAAAAAAAAACATTTTTCATTTCCACCGTTGCCGCTTTGTTCCGTTCGTTGGTTTATTTTTCTCCAATTAAAAAAAAACAATACTTAACAATAAAACTGAAAAGCAACAATTTTAACTTAAAAAAAGGTTAGGAGCATATTTTTATAAAAATAGATCGAGCACAGACGAGAGGACGGTCTCGCAATCATGTTGCATAGAGATGTTCGTTATCCTTATCACTTTTGTTTTCTCTCGTTGTTTATACGTCGTGTTCCATTCGGATTTTTTTACGTTGCAATTATTTTCGGCGTTGCGTTAATTGTTTATCGTCTGTCCTTTGTTAATGAAACGAAGCACTTTGACGTGAGGAAGTCTATATACGTATATATATATATATATATATATATACGGGCTGACAATTATAAGGTAGCCATGTATTTTTTAAGGGTAATTGATGGTTTTTGCAGGCTTTTTCGAAAATAAACATAGCGTATTTTCGCGGTGAGTATGATTTGCCCAAAAAATGGAGTATTCTAAAAAAAAAATCCATTTTCAGTTCAGCAGACTGAAGATAATTCAATTCCGACTACGAAACAATCCTACAAAAAAACTTTTCCCATGTAATTTAATTTATCCGCTATAAAATGCATTCAAAACTCTTGCATTTAAGCACATCAGAATGCATCGGTGTGCATAAAAGACATCTAAAATGCATCTAAGAAAGATTTATTTTTCTCAACGATGGGAGAAAAAAAATTTTTTCAGGTATTTTTCCTATTTGAAATTTAATTATCTTCATTCTGTTGTACTCAAAATGGAATTTTTATTTCTTTTAAACAGAATATTACATTTTTTCTAGCCAATACTACTTATAAAAAAACGCGATAGTTTTCTTCGAAGATGAAAAACTTGAAATTCACATTTTGTCTCAGTCGCAAAGTCTCTGCGCAAGACGCACAAAAAACACATGGCAACTTTTTAATTGTCATCTTGTGTGTATATATAGATTCATATATATGGTCCATTTTGCAGAGAGAGAGGTATCTCAGTTTATTTTTCCTTAATCTTTCTTTATTTATTCTTACATACGACATAGTAATAGCGCATTGATAATCACATCATGACTAAGAGTGCAAATTTTTTTCCCTCCCCTCCTCAGCTCATGCATTCGACTATTACGGTAAGTTATATAATTTCTATTGATTTTTTCCACACACACTCTCTCTCTCTCTCCCTCGGCCAAGTCTCTGGTTATAGAACGAGTACCTATATACACTAGAATAAAAATCCTTGTTGCACTGTCAATCGATGAGACTCCCGAGCGATCGATAAATAGATCGTTGAATGTTGCCCCGTTTTTCGGTACTTTCGCCGTGCACAAAGATCAATCGAAAATGCACTCGAGATCCACCAAAGAGGATTTTTTCAATCGAACGGATTAATTTTTTTTTCTAAAAAAAAAAAAACTACGGACTCGTACTTGTTTCTCGCTCTCCTGCTCGCTCTCTTTCTCTCTCTGACTGACTATTTCCCCTGTTCTTTCCGCTTGTCCCTTTGGTCTCCCAGTGGTGGGCGTTTATTATTCTCCGGACCCGCCTGAATCGCTCGTTCGAAACAAAAAAACACTTTCCAATCGCAAGAAACAAAAATATACGAAAATCGATCGATAAAAAACCGAAAATCATACGAAAAATCGATCGATAAAAAAAACGAAAATCATACGAAAAATCGATCGATAAAAAAAACAAAAATCATACGGAAAATCGATCGATACAAAAGACGAAAATCATACGAGAAATTGATCGATAAAAAAAACGAAAATCATACGAAAAATCGGTCGATAAAAAACCGAAAATCATACGAAAAATCGATCGATAAAAAAACGAAAATCATATGAAAAATCGATCGATAAAAAAAACAAAAATCATACGGAAAATCGATCGATACAAAAGACGAAAATCATACGAGAAATTGATCGATAAAAAGAAACGAAAATCATACGAAAAATCGGTCGATAAAAAAACGAAAATCATACGAAAAATCGATCGATAAAAAAAACGAAAATCATACGAAAAATCGATCGATAAAAAAACGAAAATCATACGAAAAATCGATCGGTAAAAAAAAACCGAAAATCATACGGAAAATCGATCGATACAAAAGACGAAAATCATACGAAAAATCGATCGCTAAAAAAACGAAAATCATACGAAAAATCGATCGATAAAAAAACGAAAATCATACGAAAAATCGATCGATAAAAAAAACGAAAATCATACGAGAAATCGATCGATAAAAAAACGAAAAATCGATCGATACGAAAAACGAAAATCATACGAAAAATCGATCGATAAAAAAACGAAAATCATACGGAAAATCGATCGTTAAAAAAACGAAAATCATACGAAAAAACGAGCGAGCAGACAGCCAATCGTGGCAAGAGTAACAAAAATCCGACAAGAAAAAACACAAAACACACACTATCCTCCTATCCGCGCGGCAATACGGACCCGAAAAAAGGCAAAAAAGAAGGGACACAATATCCATTGCGTAATCTTGTCACGTCTTAACGCACCTTCCGGAGTTCTCGGATTTATACGATTTCACGTTCATTGCTCGTGCATTACATTTTGGGAATGTCATTTATAGATGCTAACGATTCTGTACTAACGGGAGAGAGGAAACGAACCGTCGCTTGTGGTGTTGGCTAAATGCGTTTAACGAACCAAAAAAACAATATACATCGAAACTAAATTTTAAAAAACCCCCACCTCCTCCCCGAACAAATGGAAGAAAAAAAAGGAAAATTGTCAATTGATTAACAAAAAACACTATGCGAATTATGCACCGCACAATTTTTAATCGAACGTCCATAACCCATAAAGAACATTTGGTATGGCTGTTTTAATATGATGCAGGAATGAATTCTTTTGGCGCTTCTTATAGGGAGTATTAGGAGTTTTTGTGCTAAGAAAGGGGAAATAACACAGGAGCTATTTGTACTGGCAAAATTGGTCCATGGAGTGACCACATATATATATAAATATATATGTATCTAAGTTTGCATCGTCAGAATGCAATGTACATGAATTTTCATCGTTAAACCCAATTTTTTTGGTCAGATTAAAAATAAGAAATTACACGGGATTAAAAATAGAAGAATTTTTTTTTCAAAGGACTTAAAATGTTTTGAAGGATTCTTATTGGAAACCGGCAATCTTAATTTACAAAAAAGCGTTTTTGGATCATAATAAAAATAGAGAAATTAAATAATGAAAAAGTATATATATGACGTTCCAACGATGCAAATGCCAACTTTATTATATATATATATATATATACGGATATATAATAATAAATTAAAAATATATACGTATATATTTATCCATTGTTTTGTATGTACACCCATACACACACGCATATATAAATTCATACAAAATTATATAAATTAACGTAAAATATATGCGTACGTACATATATTTATATTTATTTATTTCCTGAGTTCCAACGTATACCCTTGCGGATTTTTACGCATTGCTCTTCCCAATTGAACCCTTTCCTATCACTTCCCATCTGCACTTCGCTAAATCTAAGTGAACTTTCGTTGCGTCCACAGTCGTCTCAAGCTACACTATACAGCATTTGCCGAGGGTACGGGGAAACTGTGGAAAACCCGTACCGGTATAGACGGCCCGATATTCTTTTGATTCTCTGGTGCACATACGTTTAACTCAAGTATCTATACTGAGGTCTCAGAAGTATTGGCCTTCCGCTCACTGGTTGATGCGCCAGCCGGTGCACGGCTCAGCGGTCACCGCTCTGAGTATCGGCCATGCACGACGCTGCTTACCTCGACGTACCGCCGGAGCCGAACTCCGATCGCCCATTCACCAGTGTCGGTTGTATATATTTAAATGTAAATGCATAATTACAGTGAGGGAACAACTGTGAGGAGTAAAAATATACTCTGACTTATCAGAGTTCCAAGAAACATCACTTTGGTGTCCTCCGATTTTGTTGAAACTTTTTTATGTGGTAGAGTATCAAAAACTAAGAGACACGTATTTTTTTTTATCGGCGGAAAAACGGATTTTAGGGGTGAAACGCACCCTCAAAAATGGGGATGTTTTTGGTTTTTCGTCGATAACGATTTAACGGTAGGAGATATTAAAAAAATTCAAATTGCAACATTGCTTATTTTTCTGTGTACTATACATTGGAGATGAGAACGATAACGTTATCGACGAAAAACACCCCTATTTTCGAGGGTGCGTTTCACCCCTTAAAACCGTTTGTACGGCGATAAAAAAAAATACGTGTCACTTAGTTTTTGATACTCTTCTGCATAAAAAAGTTTCAACAATATCGGAGGACACCAGAGTGATGTTCCTTATTAGGAGAAAAAAAAATTCCTAAACAAGTTGCATGGTTCGAAGGGGGTGATCGAGTGGTGGGTACGAGGTTCATTCAGGTAGAGGCGCTCCGGAGATTCGCAGGTCCCCTCCATTTTTTCACGTGTGACCACTATTTTTTATTTTAAAATTTTACCAAGCATCTAGAAATAAGTTCACACAACAAATTTCAAGATGATCAATCACGATTTGGTATGAGAAGTCGATAAAAAAGCATTTTCGATGTTTTAAGCCTAAAAACGATTAAAAGAACGGTGCAAACACTTACTCCTGTAGCAGGTGGTCAAAGTAATGGCCACCACTCTCAATGCACTTTTGCAATCTGATTCGCATTGATTGTGTTGTCTTATTGATCACGCCAATCTGTATGGCCTTAGGCCACTCCAGAGGCCGAAAAAATAGGCTCTTTGGGGATTCTTTTTTTTTCAGAAAAACTGCAAAATAAATCGAGATTACAAAAAAGGGTGTTCATCATACATATCAGTGACTGTATACAATAATTTTGTATACAGTAAGTTTTGTAAGAATAATTTTGTATACAGTTTTGTAAGAAAAAAATATAGGTCAAATATTGAGATCCAAGCGACTTATGCGATAAAAGTTTTCTTGCCTATAAAATGGTCGTTTTTTTTCAATGCCAAATCGTCAATTTTCATGCAATCAAAAATATCCTACGTCATTGTAGAGTAAATACATTCAAGGGTACTCAGTTCAAATTTCAAGTCAAACGGATAATTGTTCTTTGAGTTACAATGTCAGCAAATTTGAAAAATCTCATTTCATATTCTTGAAAGTATAAAAATCTCATCTTATATTTTTGAAAGTATAAACTGTCGGAAAAGGCAAAAAAAATCCATTTTTTGAAAGTGTCACACTGGTATAGCCCCTTAATAAGTCTATCAACCTGTTTTGGATAGCAGTGAGAAGTTTGTGATTTTCATAACAATGCGTGCTCTCTTCAATAAAAAGTACTACGCCAGAACTTCCTTCTATCAGTACAGAAACTAATTGTCCGCAAAATGTTTCCTTATCAAGAGCAAGTTGATACGATCTTAATAGGGTATTACGCCCTGTTTTAAAAGGTGTCTCAATTTGATTCTTTGATGGTAATAATCTACTGGAATCTTTGTTTCTATTTTATGAAATCGATAAGTGCCATAAAAATGCATTTAAATTTTACATTTCTAATTCCCGCGTGAAAACGCTAGCCGCCATGCTGCTTCGGTCTGTCACGTCACTTGCATAGTAAACATCGACGCTGCGCCAATTGTGAATACGTAATTTTTTTTGGTTAAAAGTGAGTTACAATTCCTATCATTGGTGTGTTGTTCCCCTAAATGTAAGAATACTAGTGTAAAAACACCGAGAAAGTTGTGGATTAAAATGCCAATTGAAATAAAGATGAGGAAGACTTGGTTAAAACTTGCGAGAAGAGATCCAAAGTCATAGTCCGGAAAAAAACTCATTTGTTGTTTTTTGAAGTACAGATAACTTTTTGAAACTTTGCAATTAACTATGACAAACGAGAATATATAGTTGTTGACGCTTTCTTTCACAGGTTAGAGAGTGATACGTCCATCGCTTTCTTTGTTTACTATGTGAATGACGTTACATCGGAATCCATTATAGCGGCTACCGTTTCGCATATTCGTTGAACTAGATTTTTTTTTTCATGAGTCATAAAATTTATTTTGTGTTTTCATAAATTAAAACCAACATTATTCGATTGCTTATTGCGAAAACTACCTTACTTATGCATTCTTAGTATTTTTCTTACATAGAGTAAAATACCCTATTTACGGGGAATGTCACACTTCGAGCACCTTTTATAGGAGTAAGTGTTTGCACCGTTTTTTAAAAGGATTCTGGACTAAAAGAATCGGTTTTTTTTCTATCGATTTTTCACACTAAATCTCGATCGATCATCTTGAAATTTCGTGTCTGAACTACCTTGCAGTTCCTTGATAAAATTCTTAAAAAATAGTGGTTCTATTATAAACAAAATGGTGGTGACCTTGAAATCTTCGAAGCGCCTCCACCTGGACGAACTTCGAACTATGAAACTGTGTAGGAAAAGTCTTCTCCCAAGTGCGATAGGTTAGAAAATATTTCCACTGCTAATAGTTGTTGCTGCCCTCGGTATATGTATGCAGGGCTACTGGTTATTAATCACGATCCCCTAAAAGTGAGAGGTAGGCAACTTTAAACATTATTTTTTAAAAACTGTTGTATGGGATTCAACTTTTTTTATTATGTGTAGTTCAAGACACAGTAACGAAGAATTATCAACAATAAAATAAGAATAATTATTATACCTGCAGATTTTTAGACCCCCAATTCAAAAACGTTTGCCGATTATTCTCATTTTATTGTTGATCATTCTTTGCTACTGTGTCCTTAAACTACAAATAATGATAAAGTTCGATTCCATACAACAGTTTTTTTTTTTCAAATTAAGTTTTATAGTTGCCTAGTCTTTACTTAAAAAAAATAATAACAATAATATCTCGATAATGGTTCACCCTTGCATAAAGCATTACTGGGTTATTTGATAGTGGAAAACATGGCGTACAACCCTTCCACGCGATCGTGACCAATAACCAGTAGCCCTGCATGTACACATTCCTATACACGAACATGCAAATATATAATTATAAATTTAACTGAATATCTGTATAGTAATTTATATGTGTATACTTTATGCAAAAACAAACATACACACATTCATAAAAACATATATAAACGAAAATAAATTATGTACGTACATACATATATTTATATATAAATTAATATTTATAGTTTGGTCCGCGCGTGTGCATATATATATATATATATATATATATATATATATATATATATATATATATATATATATATATATATATGTGACTGTCATACTCGACAAAATAAAGTACGCTCCTTGCCATTTACTTTGCACTGTCCGTTACGTACATTACTTCGTTCGGTTCTGTACATAAATAATACGCCATATAACATTGCGTAGCGTTTTAAAAAAAAGCATATAACTTGCGAGCGTTGAAAAAACAGAAGCTATAGCTACATACCCAGGGCACATACGTAATTGCATGTAGTTAACATAAAATTATTTTAAAAAGCAGAAAAAAAAACAAAACTGCAATCACAAATCCACCTCAAAACGTTCCGACACCTCTCTGTATCGATCGTCGATTAGTAGAATTGAAAAAAAGAAGGAGAAAAATGGAGTTTCCATTCTGCGTGGATTTGACGAATCGACGATTGATTTACGAGGGGCTAGGAGCGCTCACGAGATAAGATACGAAATTGATTGACATTTTCTTTTCCCTCCTTCAAGACGAGTACAATCTAAATCCTGGTTTAGAATGGGAGGACGAATTCACAGGTAGGTGATTTATACTCCGAAGCTGGATTAACGTTTATTCACTGTTCACCCAGTATATCTGCAAGCTTTTATTTTTTTTACTCTCATCTCCCTCTTTTTTGTTGTTGTTTCGATTAATCACCTGTGTAAAAAGAAAAAGTTCTTACTCGAAAAAAAGTGTAATTGAATTTTGTGCGACGTGAATATTGCACTCTGAACGTTTCGGAGTAATTTTTTTTCTCTCGTTTCGTACCTTCGGTCGGTTGCACAGCCTTCGTAAATGTGAACAAACGTACATTGTTAATCGTAGTTCACGCGGCCACGTAAAATCGAATTCTTGCAATTCTCATCGTCCCTGAGCTTTTTATGCACCAGTGTTTATTTGTTTAATTATTTTCTAATTTTTCTTCTCGAAAGTTTTCACGTTCGTCCACTCCATCCTTTACCACCTGTGAATTTGCTTTTTTTTAAGGATCAGCTGCGAATTTTTTTATTATTTTTATTTAGAACACGATTTGCATGATACGTGCATATACATGTATGTATATGTATAGGTATATGTGTATATACTATTAGTTAATCTTAGCATTAATCGTAGTGAAGAAAATAGTTTTTATCGATAGGCGAAACTTTCTCGGTTCGTAGATCACTTCTTTATTTTCGTTCGATTGTAAAAGTATATGAGCATTTGATGCATGAGGCTCGGGAAGCTGCGTTAAATGAGTTTTCGTTCGAAAAGGAAAAAATATTTTTTTGCGGATATTTCTCTCGCGAAATTTGAATAATTTATTTACTCTTAATTTTTAAATTGATTTTCAATTTTCCTGTATTTTTTATTGATGTCAGTGAAAAATAAGATTGCCTTTCGATTAAAAAAAGAGAACTGCTCGGTAAAGTTTGAATGGTGCAAATGTTCAATCGAAAACTCAATTTGTTTTTCGCTCCGAACCTCCGTTCGTAATGTTAATTTTTTTCGCACTCGAGTTTTCATTCGATAGATCGTTGCACGAAAAATCAAAAGAGAACAATTGATAGCCTCGCGACGAAATTCGCCGAATGAATGTTTTATTATGACGAGAGTCGACACGTGGGCCTGACGTTTAAGACGTCAAAATTGTCGAAAGAGATCCAGACATTCCCCACGATACTGTTGATCCCTGTGCACGTTTTACGTTCCTCTAGCATGCTTTGCAACACCAACAAATCATTTATGTCTGTCCTCTCTTTCTCTCTCTCTCTTGCTCTCTCTCTCTTTTTTTTACTCGACACACTCCTTCCATTTTTCCACGACCCGACAATAATCGCATTTCGACGAGTAAATAATAATCATGAAAAAAATAAAGCGCGCGTACTTTTGAGTTTCGGACAATGGAGAATCGTAAAAAAATATTCGTATGAGCGATACACGCATGCGCTCTCGTGTATATATCATCTCGCTTTTTTTCTCGAAAAACGTCAAAATTATGAAAAAAGGCAAAACATACATTTTCAACGAGTAGATGCGACATTTTGCGTGTTTACTTGTCAGAGTACGTAAACGTAGTTAGAGTTAGGCTACGTTTTTTTTTTATTTTTTTTTTGTGGGGCTGGCTTATTCACCACAGTTTTGACATATGATGATGGCCAAGCCGAGGATGAGGAGAACAGTCTGCCCCACATGGACGGCTTCCAGAGCAAACTTCCACCCGGCATACTGCCCCACGGTCTGCCCCAGGTCAAGGAAGTTCAGCCTGCCCTCACGCAGGTCGAACAGGAAAAGGAGAAGGAAAAGCCGCCCAAAGAGGGTAAAGAGATTTTCTTTTTTTTAACGTAATTTTCACACACTTTTCGTCCGTGAATTTTTCAATTTTGCGATTCTTTCGGCTCCCCCCATTTTCCCCAAGTTCGAGAGCTCAGCGAAGAGGAGAAACAAATGATCATTCTGTCGGAGGACTTTCAACGTTTTCTGGACAGAACGAGCCGGGTTGTCGAGAGGGCCCTCGCCGAGTCGGTCGACATTTATACCGACTATACTGGGACTCTGGATGGCGAGGAAGGAATGTAAGTATATTTTTTTCATTTTTCAGCCATTTTTATTTTTCGTCGGAAGAATTTTTCTGTGACTCGTATTCGTCGAGTATTTGGATTTAATCTTACTCGTGGACGGTACTGTAGGTAACAATAAGAAAAACATTTTAAAAAATGAAGAGATAGGAAAATAGTAGAAATAAATACGAAAAAAGTAATGCAATGTCGGAATAATTAAGGCGGGAGCCTGAATTGGAAGGTCCAAGAAGCGTTTTTTCGGGATTTTTTTAGAAGGGAAAAATACAAGTACAACCCGATTTGTAGGCAAACTTGATTTTTGCACCCGCAGGACCTACAAAATCATCTGTCAAAAAACTAGCCTTCTAACTTTTTCCGATTCCAATATGGGTCATTCCATGTCAAATCGACAAATTTTTTACCTGACCCCCTTTGATTTCGCTGAAAATTTTCTATCTTTTTCTACCCCCCGAAAGTTATTTTTCAGAATTTTTTCAAATTTTTTTTCCCGACTCAAAAAAAGTTATGAATTTTTGAAAAAAACCGCTCTTTTATTTTTAAATTGCCAGAACTTTTTCAAAAATTGACCGTTTGGGAACTTTTTTTTTTCAAAATTTTTGTTTTTAAATGTAGTTTTCGAAAAAAAATATGAAAAAATTTTCAGAATCCCAGATATATGAAATATTTTAGTTTTTTTGAAAAAACCGTAATTTTCTCAAAGTCCGACCGTTTTTTTTTTTTTTTATTTTGCTCTAAAAATACTTCAACTAATTCTGCAATGATCCCCGTTAATCAAAAGATGTGACGACAATCGCTTCTAATTTTTTTTCTTGATTATAAAAAAAATTTTGTTGAATTTTTGCTGATTTTATATAACTTTGTTATGAAATTTTTTTTATTTCCTCGTGAAACCTCAAAAGTTGAAAAATAAAATTTTATTGGAGAATTTCAAGTGATTATCGTCCAAGAAATTGTTATTTAAAAAAAAAAAATAATTTTTTTCTCTCATTGACGTTATTTTGTCATGTTTCAGTACCAAAATGACGTTAAGTTGTCATATTTCAGTACCAAAAAAAAACGTCCATAAGAGTAAAAAAATAACGTCAATGAGAGAAAAAAATTATTTTTTTTTTTAAAATAACAATTTCTTGGACGATAATCACTTGAAATTCTCCAATAAAATTTTATTTTTTAACTTTTGAGGTTTCACGAGGAAATAAAAAAAATTTCATAACAAAGTTATATAAAATCAGCAAAAATTCAACAAAAATTTTTTTATAATCAAGAAAAAAAATTAGAAGCGATTGTCGTCACATCTTTTGATTAACGGGGATCATTGCAGAATTAGTTGAAGTATTTTTAGAGCAAAATAAAAAAAAAAAAACGGTCGGACTTTGAGAAAATTACGGTTTTTTAAAAAAAACTAAAATATTTCATATATCTGGGATTCTGAAAATTTTTTCATATTTTTTTTCGAAAACTACATTCAAAAACAAAAATTTTGAAAAAAAAAAGTTCCCAAACGGTCAATTTTTGAAAAAGTTCTGGCAATTTAAAAATAAAAGAGCGGTTTTTTTCAAAAATTCATAACTTTTTTTGAGTCGGGAAAAAAAATTTGAAAAAATTCTGAAAAATAACTTTCGGGGGGTAGAAAAAGATAGAAAATTTTCAGCGAAATCAAAGGGGGTCAGGTAAAAAATTTGTCGATTTGACATGGAATGACCCATATACAGTACGATTGTACTCAAGGAAGCGATCATAAATTAAGTGATAGTTGATCTGAAGGTATGGGTGAATCGCAGTGCAGGGGAAAACTGAAAAGCGAAAATAGAGCGTATTGAAGAACTGGGCCAATACGTGAGAGTGGCTGAGCGAATGGAGCAAAAAATGTAAGCGAGAAAAATAAATGATATTGCGTTGTATTGTAATCTTATAGGGGAAAAATATGTATAGGGCTATTGTGTAAAAAACCCGAACGGATATGCTTGGGAAATAGAACTAATAGTACTACTAGAAACGAATAACAAAAACAAAGTAATAGTATAGGTACAATTGAGGAATCCGATGTTAGGACAATGAAATAAAAAATCATAAAATCATAATACAAAAAAAAATAAAATAAAAAAATACAAATCGATCTAAATAAATGAATAATGATTACTGATACTATAATAAATTGATAAATGAAGGAAAATAAGGAAAAAATTAATAAAACAAAATAATAAAAATCGTCTTCGAGGCGGTTCTTTTGTTCTGATCTCGCGTCACGTATTCCAATTACTTCGCGGCGAAAGAACTTCTTTCAATGTGAAACTGTCTTGTTCGCTCAGGGACGAAAAGAGTCATCAGCGTCTGTGGCTAAATCGCTCGTTCTTCTGCGAGCGTTGGTCGCGAAATCGTTGCGTCACATCGATGGACTGGTCACCACAATTTCCGGAACTTCTCGCGGCCTCGTACTCGAACAACGACGACACCCCGAACGACCCGGACGGGGTTTGTCTCGTCTGGAATACGAAATTCAAGAAAACAACACCCGAGTACGTTTTCCATTGTCAGTCGCCCGTTATGTCGACCACTTTCGCCAGGTTCCATCCAAATTTGATCCTCGGCGGTACGTACTCGGGGCAGATTGTTCTCTGGGACAACAGAGTCCAGAAGAGGACGCCGATACAACGCACGCCTCTGTCGGCGAGCGCGCACACGGTGAGCAAACGTTGCATGCCCCGAATCGTTCGAAATTTATATCATCGAGAGAACCATTTATGATGCGTTAAGACGTTACCCCCACTCGTAGCGCAAAAAAGGCCTTTTTCATGAATTTTTTAAAAGAAAACTACAAAACTTTTTTAATCGATCAATATGCCATCTTAAAGAACACATCTTGAAGAACTTTCAGTAATTTTTTTATTGAAAAATATTACATTGTTTAGTGGCAAATGGCCGTCAATGAAATAATGTTTTTATATACACGGTTTGCGGTGACCAACATTGCGGCGAAGTGGATCATCTGAAAAAAAAATGCGGATGGACTTAGTCAAATATAAGTATAAACTAGTCTTTAATCGAAGGATTTTAAAAAATATTCATTTTTCACAAAATGGCGGACAGTCAAAGTTAATGGTTCGATTTTAACGGCCGATTTAAACGGCCATTTTTTTTCGAAAAAAAAAATCGAACGATTAAAGACTACATTTTTATGTATTAAATAAGCCTGCAAAATTTCAAGAAGATCGGTTCATTAGTGTTCGAGTAATCTTGGTCACCGGCTTCAGAAATGCCATTTTGAGAAAAACGCGTTTAAAGTTTCAATTTCAGTTTACACGAAGAAAATATTTTTTTTTTGTAAACTTACATAGAGTCATCTATTCCGGGCATAAAAAAAAACTGCACTTCAAATTGCACTTCAAAAAAAAGCAATAAAAAAAAATCGATTTTTTCAAAATCGCAAGTGGGCAAAATTTATGACCCTTAAGGCGGGTCATAAATTTTGGCAGGAAAAAAATAAGCAATATTGAGGGATTTTTTAAACTATGAAATAATTATTCTACAATTATCAAACGTTAGGTATACTTTGATAGTATATTTAAGTATACAAAACAATTTTTTCAAAATAAATTCATCATCGAAACGACGGAGCTGTGGCAGAGTGTTACAGCAAGATCGCCGCGGGAGTTCCTTCTTGCGAGTTGGGAAACTTCGATTTGCAAAAAAGTTCAAACATTTTTTCAGTTGGAACATGTATAGTTTCGTTGTGACGGTAATTCAAACGAAGAGAATGCAAATTTAAGAAAATTGCACGCATTTACAAAAATAAATCAAAATGTGAATGTGAAAAAAACCGAATGTGCAGACAATTCATTAAAATTAGCAAGACATTCAAGCGTTTTCTGGAATTATATAAACGCATGTACATGAAGTTTGCATCGTTGCTATCCAACGGTTTCATTTTTTTTTTTCGATTTTGTTTGGTTGGTCCCGGTGGCCGTAAATATTTTTTATTCATTTTACCATATTTTTTTAGCAACTAGAGCCGAACTGACCAAGAAAAAGATAGGAAATTACAAAATCGAAAAAAAAAAATGAAACCGTTGGATAGCAACGATGCAAACTTCATGTACATTATAAACGCGCGACTCTGGGAAACACTTCGGCGGAGGGATGGCGATTTATCAGTAGCTGGAAATGCGATTCGAATAGCGATCAAACGCGTCTGCACATTTTATTTTCGCAGCATCCGGTGTACTGCCTCAGCGTAGTGGGAACGCAGAACGCCCACAATCTCATCAGTATATCGACCGACGGGAAAATGTGCTCTTGGAGTTTGGACATGCTTTCGCAGCCGCAAGAGACCCTGGACGTTCAGACGAGACAGTCGAAAGCGATCTCGGTGACGTGTCTCGCTTTTCCGCACGGTGACGTCAACAACTTCGTCGTCGGTAGCGAGGACGGAACAGTTTTCTCCGGTACTGTTATTCTCGATCGTTGCTCGACTTTTGAATTAAAAAAAAACCTTTTTAAAAACAAGCTTTCATTTAAAAGGTACTGTACTCAAAAGTAATGTTCAGTAAAACTGAAAATCAAAACAGTACAAATACAAAAAAGTCCCTTCCTTGGCCACTCATCATAGGTGCAAGTACTTAAAAGATACATAAACGTAGATATTTTGAAAATATGAAATATAAATGTTGAGGCGGGATATACATTTAGCCAGGAAAAAAATAAGCAATATTGAGGGATTTTTTGAACTAAGAAATAATTGTTCTATAATTATTAAACTTTAGGTATACTTTGATAGTATATTTAAGTATACAAAACAATTTTTTTTATTAATTCATTATCAAAATGACTTTTGAATGACATTTTTTTCAGTTGGAACATGTATAGTTTCTATGCGACGGTAATTAAAATGATGAAAATGCTAATTCAAGAAAATGGCACGCATTTACAAAAAAAATCAATATTTCACGCAACATTTCTGTAAAATGGGGATTCAAAAAGAAGCTTTTTTTCCAATTTTTCAAAAACAATTCTCGGCAAGTCGAAGGTACCAATATTTCTATCAAGTTTCAACTCAATCGGCTTAATAGTTTTTGAGTAATCCTGCACGCTAATTTCGATAATGCAGTTTTTCGAATTTCGCTTTGAAACTAGGAAAATATTCTACATATATAGTTCTATCGTTTAAAAAGGAAAAAAAAGAAATCGATTTTTCGATTATTGTAAATGTATATCGCGTCTCAAAAGCTTGAGGCTTTTTTTGAGAAATTTCAAAGTAGTATTAGTACTTATGACGTTGGGCGCTTTAAGGTAGTACCTCCACAGAAGAGTTGAAATAAGAAATGGTTGAAATTTGACAAATATGTTATTTAATACATTATCCAAACATCTGTGCAATTTGAATAAGTTTGACCACCCCAAACCTGAGATATTTACACTTAAAGTTGGCTTGGTTTACACGCAACAAATGCGTTATGATAGGCAAACAGAGCATCATTAATTCTACCGTCGAAACTAAAATTAAGAAATCGATAAAAAACGAGGATAAGCTAGAGTAATAAAGGATATCACGAATAATGTGAAAAAAAATGAGAATAATTCACCATCTAGTTTCCAAGATATAACCATGAAAAGCCCTCACAATTTTCGTGCAAAGCCTGGCAAAGCCTGGAAAAAAAACAATTGGGGCAAAGCCTGGACAGTCCCGGCAAAAAGTTTACTGGCAATGGTAGATCAAAAACACAATATAAAATATATTTTATGGCAATAAATGATATCCATCGTATTATCTACTAGTACCGAGACAATATTGTGTAGTTTTTAATTTGATTTATTACTAATTAAACCAATTATCAATCTTTGAACATGAACATGGTATGTAAACTTTTGGTTGAGATTTTCGCAGAGGAACTACCTTAAGCTTTTAAAATTTATGTTTCATATTTTCAAAATATCTACGTTTATGTACCTTTTGAGTACTTGCACCTTTGTTGAGTGACCAAGGAACGGACTTTTTTGTAGTTATACCGATGTGATTTTCAATTTTAGTGAACATTACTTTTTACTTTTTAGTACAGTACCTTTTAGATAAAAGTTTGTTTGGAAAAAGTTTTTTTACGTTTATCTTATTTTATACTTTTTAGTATTAGACTTTGTATATTAATTTGTCATGCCAGACTCCCGTGCGATTCAGATATCGGCGTAACAAAAACCTTGCCTTAGGTTAAGGCGAGACATCCCTTTAGGAGCGTGAAAAATAGGCATTTTTCGGGAATTTTTTTTAGAGGGGATAAAATAATCTGATCATTTTGAAATTTGGACATGGGTTTATTATAACTGTCAGGTTAAAAAAAAAATTAGGGGATGACCAACAAAATGGCGGCGTTATTAAGGGTCTTCGGACGCCTGTTTTCCGCGACATCGAAAAGTGCTGCAGTTGCGACTCTTTTTCTGTTGATCTGAAAAGGATTTAATAAGTGTCATTCGTTTACTGACATATTAAGGGGAAGGATATACCTAAAAAATGATGAAAACGTCTAAAATTGAAAATTTGGGAGCCTTTTTACTCCGAATTTCGAATTTTCGACCATTTTTTCGACATATTTGACCCCGAAAAAATTATTTATTTACACGCTACCTTTCAAACTTTAGCTATATCCTTCCGATAATATCACTAAGAGTAACCTCCCAAATTTTCATCCAAATCGGTCGATAACTTTCGGAGCTACAACACGAGCAGTTTTTGAAAAAAATAGTTACGAGATAATCGCCTTTAAAGTTTCAACATGTTACTCGCTACCTGACCGCGTGCTGTCTCCGTGCTCTAGACTATATGCTATAACTCCGCAAATATTCAATATTTCGAGTTTTTCTTTGGCCGGTATATTTTTTGGGTGTCATAATTTCGAAATATGTAAAAAAATCGATTTTATGAAAATTCTAACGGGATTTCTCGCCTTAAAAAGGTTTCGCGAGAAACTTTATCATAGTGTAATTATAAATAGTGCTCAAGTCAACCAAACTAGTGAGCCCAAACTCAATTGTCCTACCATTTGCCATTAGGAAATTCCAGTTTCTACCTCCCTCCACCAATATCAGGATCTCGTTATCATGTGTAATGAAAAGTGTTCATGATAACGAAACAAGTGAGCACTCACTCGACTGTCCTATTATATGCTATTAAGGAGGTACGTTGATTGGAGCGAGTTCAAGATAAAAGCCCGATTTTTTAAATAGCATTGTCGAGACCATGCGTATGCGGAGTTCCCACGAGATTTACCGTACACTTTCCGAGTTATTAATTGTTAAAGTTGGTGAATTAGTCACACGTAGACGACAAAATGTGCCTGTCCTCTCATATATCGATTTTTTTGTGCTACTTGGAGCCAAGAAACACGTAAAAAAAACTGATGGTTGCGTTCGTTGAATCTTTGTGATCGATAAGGCACCTTGAATTGGAAAGCTCACCGCGGAAATAAGCAATAAATTTAGAAATAAAGTCGCAAAAACCGAAGTTTTCGGAGAGCGAGACTTCTCGTGACGTAAGAGCAGCCATCTTGCTCGACGTGTGGCAACGCCGGATACCCGCGCAAATTAGATTCGTCTATCGGATATTTTCAACGCGAATTAAAAATATGATTGTGTGAAGCCGTACATTTTTTAATGGATTATAAAGGGCCTTTGGTCGATATTTACTTGAAGTTCTTTTACGTACAGCAAAGGCATCTCAATTTTTCTGGCGACATGTACCTCTACAACGCATCTATACGTAAATTCAGCATGGGAGAACCGTCATATAAAATAAACGTTCCTTTTTATACCTGCAAATATTGTGAAAATTGGGAAAGAGAAAAATAACATAACAATCGATGAAATATGTTTTGACTTTGGACAGATTGAACATTGGACATTGAGGTTAACTTCAACGCGACGTTTTTTATTTGCAATCGCAATATTATCTTTTCATTTTCTAATTCTTGTCCGTCAGAATCTACATTTGTCTCTAAACTGGACTTCAGGTACAATCCCGTTACTCTTTTGATAAACTTCCACAGTATTTTCATTCTCCATGTTAACCGGCTACAAAAAATAATAAGCCGGGCGCGTGGAACCGATGACAGCCACCGAAAATGCGACAATGCTAAACGTCAACGATATGGCGTACCACTGAAGTCGAGTAGTATATTATTAAGGTTGTTTCCATATTATAAAAATAATAGGAAACTCGAAATTCAATACTTAAAAAATATTTATCGAAAAATAGGCCATATACATATATCTAAAACGTGGCGGTATTGCGGCGTGAAATAGACTCTAAGTTTACTAGCATGGTCATCACCGTACCTCCTTAAAAAAAATCACTACAGGACCAATTGCATCTTGTTTTTATGACCCCAAAGTATTTTTTAAGCAAAAAAAGCGATTTTTCCAAAATCCTAGAGTGGTGTTCTCCCTTAAGGAGTTGCATTGTCCACCTCTCACCTCCATCATCAGACCAGCTCCATGGTACCGTAGTTATTGCATTGTCACCGAAGTTACTTAGGTATGCCAAATTTCAGCTCAATCGGAGCCAGCAAGTGCTTGACAAATGGATTACAAATTTTCAACCGAAAAGACAGACATGCAAACGAAGCAAGTTGAATAAAAGTTCGTAAAAAATAAGGCTGTTCGATAAAAAAAATATCGAGCAGCGTTCCGCAATCAAACGCCCACCTGAGCTGCCTCGATGTAACAACCGTGTATTTCCGTTCGATAAATCTAACGCACATTCCCGTCGCAGCCTGTCGCCACGGTACGAGAGCCGGCGTGACGGAGATTTACGAGGGCCATCAGGGTCCGGTGACCGGGATCAGCGCTCACGGTGTTCAAGGTGGAATCGATTTTTCGCATCTCTTCCTCACCTCCTCGATCGACTGGACGATCAAGCTCTGGAGCCTCAAGGAGAGCAAGCCCCTGTACTCGTTCGAGCACAACGGCGATTACGTCTACGACGTGGCCTGGTCGCCAACGCATCCGGCGTTGTTCGCCGCCGTCGACGATTCCGGACGTCTCGATCTCTGGAACTTGAATCAGGACACGGAGGTGCCCACGGCTAGTGTCGTGGTCGACGGGTGTCCGGCGTTGAATCGCGTCTCTTGGACCCCGAGCGGCTTTCACGTCACGGTCGGCGACGACTTGGGCAAAATTTGGGTCTACGACGTCGCCGAGGTACGTCATGGCTACGCTGCTGAATTGTCCCTGGCAAGGCGACGGGTTGGGAAATTACGTTGGGGATTAGGCTTTGTGGGCTAAGGTGTACTCTTATCGGGGTCGTCTAGTGTGAAGCCCGTTTTTTAAATACTTTTTTGGGCAATTTTTTTTTTCGACAAACCATTAAAATAAAATTTTTTCTAAATTGTACAACATTTTTATTAACATTTAAACCAACTTTGTGAATTTTTTGAAGTCATTATATTGAATATAGTCGGAGATGCACCGCCCAACGGGAACACATATGAGGCATTCCACGTCACTTCAGCCAGTAAACAAAAAATCAACAAATAATTTTGAAAAATCGAGTTACTTCATTGAAAAATATTCAGCGAGTGTCGAAATTTAAAAGAAAATTCCGACGTTTTTTCCCGTTGATTACCATTTTTTAACATTTTTCCATCCAAATGGCTGTATCTTTGGCAGGATTTGACGTATTTACATTCGTAAAAAACGAAAATGTGCGTCTTTTTATAGCCTTCAAGAAAAAAATTAATTTAGATTTTATTGAGCAAGTCGAACGTCCGTTTCAGGGCAAAATATGCAGAAATATTTTTTTTCTCAAGGAACGACACTTGTTATTTTATTTTTAAGAATTTCCCCGAATTGTGAATATGAAAAACGGATTTTTGGTATTTTTTATATTATGGGATTCCTAAACACCGTGAAGTAACAGCCATTTTTATTAAATTTTTTTTTTTTATAAATATTTGATTGAAGAGTGTGGAGCACTCGCTGTATGTTTACCAGGTTTTTAAAATACATACGACATATATGTCATAGGGATTGGAGCCTTGGAGTGCTCCACATTCTTCAATCGAATATTAATTAAAAAAATAAAAAATAAATAAAAATAGCTGCTACTTCACGGTGTTTAGGAATCCCATAATATAAAAAATACCAAAAATCCGTTTTTCGTATTCACAATTCGGGGAAATTTAAAAAAATAAAATAACGAGTGTCTTTCCTTGAGAAAAAAAAATATTTCTGCATATTTTGCCGTGAAACGGACGTTCGACTTGCTCAATAAAATCTAAATTAATTTTTTTCTGGAAGGCTATAAAAAAACGCACATTTTCGTTTTTTACGAATGTAAATAAGTCAAATCCTGCCAAAGATACAGCCATTTGAATGGAAAAATGTAAAAAAAAATGGTAATCACCGAGAAAAAACGTCAGAATTTTTAAAAAACTTTCGACACTCGCTGAATATTTTTCAATAAAGTAACTCGATTTTTCAAAATTATTTGTGGATTTTTTTTTACTGGCTGAAGTAACGTGGAATGCCTCATATATTATATTTATTACATACTTTATATATTATATCAACAAAGTTCCTATGCCAGAATTATTCAATTTTAAATTTCATAATTCTCGAGAATTAAAACTTGTGCGACGTCACACGTCGCACATAATTCTGGCATAGAAACTTTGTTTCTCCCTCCACCCTTCAAAAATCATTTAGCAACAACCTTAAGGCGCACTAGGCAGGTGGTCCTGAGAAGAAGCCACTCAAAGATCGTGCAACAGTTTATGTACGGAGAAGAATTCGGCATTAGCCAGTGTCCTGGTGGCCGAACCACTCGAGTCCGCCGGGTTCCAGTCCTGTCACGTGCACTTTAAAAAAAATTTTTTTTTACGCATTTTTAATTGATATTAGTTTAATATAATAATAATAATAGTCATGATTCTTATTATTATCTAACAACAACTCAATGCAAAAGTTGAAATTATTTTTAAAACATTAATTCCAGGCATCCGCTTCAATTTTTTCAACGATTTTGACAATTCGAACGATTCTCTATTCCTCAGAACTTGGCTCATCCGCGAGGCGACGAATGGAACAAATTCCTGTACACGCAGCAGGATCTGAAGAACAACAAGGCCGACGAGGAGCTCGACAAGCTCAACCTCAGCTCCGGACCCTCCAGCCTAACGTCCATGTCGTCAATATCTTCCGTGCCTATTAGATAAATCCAATTGCGAGACACTACTCAAACAATTTCCCCATAAAACAAAAACAAAACATAAGCCGATTATAACGCAACACTCTCTAACGTGTCGTAGGGAAAACATTAACCGAGAGAGATATTACGCTCTTTTTCTTCTCGAATAATCGTCAGCACTAATACTCGCGATCGACATCGCAAATTTGTGGCAATTACACGTGCGCGAGAGATCGCCCCGGTGCAACTTATTGAACTTGGAGATGGAAATTCGCTTGACGCGAACTTTCATCGCTCTCCAAAACGTCGTACAAAACATCGTTCTCTTGGGTTTTTTTTTTCTATGATGGACGAGCGATAACGAAACTTCGTCGGCCCTCGTTTTATTGTCCTTTTTCGTTAATGTAAATAATGTTTATCGTACGTTGCATGTTATTAGTTTTTCGTTTTTTTTTTCACTTGATATCTGCAACAGTTGGGAAGTTTTTGCATTATCGTAGCTGCAATATTGGATCGACACGCACGATTATTGTATTCAATTTTTAAAAAAATACCGTTCCGTATTTAGAACCGTTCGTCGAGTCATGTAGTCCTAAATTATTGAATCTGAGAAATTTCCGTTAAGTTATTAATCGTCGTTGTATTGCGCGAGTCAAGTTCAACCTTTTGTATCGAGCCTATGGTAATCGTTGTAATGGTATGGCATTAAAAAAAAAACTTCGTTGCAGTAGAAAACGTATTTTTATTCCGTCGTAGGAGACTTTGGCGAGCATCAACACTCCTTTATTGTTGTTTTGATAAATTTCATTGAATTTATCAGATTTTTATTAATTTGCGAACGGCTGTTATCGATGTTCAGCAACTTTTTTGTTATCTTATCTTCAGTCGATAAGGAAGATTCTTTCCTAGCCAACCGTCGATATATTAGCGGACTTAATGGGCATCATTGTGATCGGCCGATGTACAGCAAAGGTAATAACTTCTCCGGCATCAGTGGAATACCATCAGTTGATAAAGAAGCCCTTCTTTATCGACTGATGGTATTCCACAAATGTATAACGGTATCGATCAATTATCGGACAAATGCCTTTTTTATTGGCTGCGGGATAAAGTAGAAGAGCGCAACCTTCTACAGCATCCGTAGAATACCATCAGTCGATAAAGAGAAGCTTCTTAGCGACCTACAGTATCCGTGGAATACCATCAGTCGATAAAGAAGCCTCTCTTTATCGACTGATGGTATTCCACGGGTGCTGTAGAAATTTGCTCTCCTCTACTTTATCCCGCAGCTAATGAAAAAGCATTTCTTTGATATTTTATCGATACCCTTACAAAATAAATAAAAACAAAAAACGTACCATATATAGTTAAAAATTTAATTATATCAATTTATATATGAATAAGAAAGAAAAGAATTTACTCGCCTCGAAAACTCCTTAAAAAAATATTAAAAATGAAAACAGGTAAATGCAGCTATTAGAAAAAAGGCATGGGTGCAACTGTTTTTTGTTCATGTCTCTTACGAAGTTTTCATAACATTTTGCATGAAATAACCTTCGCGGACCTTTCCCCCACCCTATTTTATTGCTGTTGTCGTGGTGTCGTGGTTATAACAGTTTACAATTTTCTTTAAAAATGTGTTGATAAAAACTTTATTGGTACAATCAATTCCGTGATATCGAAAGCGCGATGGCTCACGATAAGAGTGCACGATTCAGCAAATTGGTGACTCAGACAGCCCCGCTCGTAGGACCCGGAAGTTACGAGGTCTACGAGTCGTCGAAACCACCGAGAGATCTCCGTGAGTTTTTCGAGTAATAATACGAATTTTCGGGTCATGGGAAATGGGATTTTTTTTTAACAAAAATCATTTGTGGCATATTCAAAATCCCCGACAGAACGGACGTATCCCTTTCTGAGCGGCGCACGGAGAAAAACCTTTCAAGTGTCGAACGACGCGCGCGATTTACCAGGACCCGGAAGTTACGATCCCAAAGAGCCGAAACGTCACGTGCCAGAAAGTACACTTTCACTCCAGCGCGTAACGCACAAATTTGCTCCTATTTAACGCAATTCGCCGATTTATAAATGAAGAAACAGGACATCGAAGTTTGCATCGTTGTAATACAATGATTTCATTTCTCAAATTTCTTTTATTTTACTTTACTAACTTTAGGAATGTTTATTAGGATTTATGTTTGGAAATCTACAACTTGAAATTGCAACGAAAAACGTTTTTGTACTATGATACAAATAAGGATATGTAAATGTAAAATGAAATTGAAGTTCGCTTTAAATAGGATGCAATAACAATTAATATATCTGAATTCCTGCAATTTTACAGTTACAAATAAATTTTAAAGTTACAAATAACTTAGTAATGCTTTATGCAAGAGTGAACCATTTTCGAGATATTATCAAATTTATTATTTTTATTTAAGGCGTTACCCCCACTTGCAGGGCAAAAAAAGGCCTTTTTCATGAATTTTTTTCAAAGAAAACTACAAAACTTTTTTATTCGATCTATATACCATCTTAAAGAACACATCTTGGAGAACTTTCAGTAATTTTTTTATTGAAAAATATTACATTGTTTAGTGGCAAATGGCCGTCAATGAAATAATGTTTTTATATACACGGTTTGCGGTGACCAACATTGCGGCGAAGTGGATCATCTGAAAAAAAAAATGCGGATGGATTTAGTCAAATATAAGTATAAACTAGTCTTTAATCGAAGGATTTTAAAAAATATTCATTTTTCACAAAATGGCGGACAGTCAAAGTTAATGGTTCGATTTTAACGAAAAAAAAAACGGCCGTTTTTTGGCTATAAAACGGCCATTTTTTTCGAAAAAAAAATCGAACGATTAAAGACTACATTTTTATGTATTAAATAAGCCTGCAAAATTTCAAGAAGATCGGTTCATTAGTGTTCGAGTAATCTTGGTCACCGATTTCAGAAATGCCATTTTGAGAAAAACGCGTTTAAAGTTTCAATTTCAATTTACACGAAGAAAATATTTTTTTTTGTAAACTTACATAGAGTCATCTATTCCGGGCCCATACAGAAGTATGGGCCCGGATACTTATACTTCAAAAAAATGTAATAAAAAAAATCGATTTTTTCAAAATCGCAAGTGGAGGTAACCCCTTAAGTGAGGAGTGGGCAACTTTGAAAAGTAATTAAAAAAACTGTTATATGGAATCGAACTTTTTTATTATTTATAGTTTCAGGAAGTAATGAAGAATTATCAACAATGAAATAAGATTATTTATTAGACTCGCAGAGGGGCCGGCTTGGAATTCCGAACTTTGAATGATCGGAACGCTCAAAACTCCGAAAGAATACTACCCCGAATGTCAAAACTCCGAAAGAATTTTACACGAAAGACCAAAACTCCAAAAATCTGAGCACCGTCAAAATAATTCGGCTATGGAAGTTTTAAAAATTTCAAAATTTTCAACAAATCGTCGACTTATTTCAAGGTTTTTTTATTTTTTATTAAGAAGTGATTTTACGTCAATTTTGAAATTTGTGTAGACAATGTTATACGTTCTACATCATTTACAGTCAACTGTGTAGACTTTCGCGGGCATGATCTTGGCGAACCTTATAATTTCGGAACATTAATAGGAGGGTAGGGGTTTCAGCGTGAAAAAAAACACATTTTGCGATTTTTTTTTTCATCTATATGGATACAGTAAATTTATTGAAACCGTTTGTACATTGTTAAGTGTCATTTCAAGAACATTCCGTGAAATTTGTACGCGAAAATATCCACAAACAAGCCGGTGCCGCGTTTTTCTCGAAACCACTTTTTCAAAGTCCGTGTTCGCTGCCATTTGAAAACTACATGACCGATTTATTCCAAACTTGGTACACACTTTCTACATATAAAATACCTCCCCCCAATGGTTAGTTTGATTTTTACATTGAGGGGTTTTTCCACCCCCAAAATGGCGGAATTTTTCGTGAAAAATAGCACTTTTCACTTCACATGACCACCAAAAATTTAGAAATGAAAAAAAATTATAAGACCGTTGGGGGGAGGATTTGATGATACTTTGACTAAATTTTGATGGTACTTGATTTCAGATAATTTCTAGCTGAGACACAGTGAACACCGCAAATCGTGTTTTTCCAAAGGCGTTCTTGGAAAAGCTTTTTCACCGGCTTGTTTGTGGATATTTTCGCGTACAAATTTCACGGAATGTTCATGACATGACAGTTAACAATGTACAAAAGGTTTCAATAAATTTACTCTATCCATATAGATGAAAAATATTCGCAAAAAAACACTTTTTTGCGAACCCCTTCCCTTCCCTTAAAATTAGGAATTTTAAACTGTCGGAGCATTCGAAGTTTGGAATTTCAACCCGGCCCCTCTGTCAAGATCATGCTAGCCAAATGCCAGTCAAAGTTTACACAGTTGACTGTAAATGATGTAGAACGTATAACATTGTCTAGACAATTCTCATAATTGACGCAAAATCACTTCTTAATAAATAAAAATTCTTTAAATAATTCGTCGATTTATTGAAAATTTTTAAACTTTGGAAACTTCCATAGCCGAATTATTTTTACGGTGTTCAGATTTTCGGAGTTTTGGTCTTTCGTGTAAAATCCTTCGGAGTTCGCTCTTTCGGGGTAGTTCGGGGTTCTTTCACAGTTTTGAGCGTTCTGATCATTCAAGGTTCGGAATTTCAAGCCGGCCCCATCTGGAATTTCGGAATATTAAAGTTCGGAATTTTAGACCGTCGGAGCATTCGAAGTTCAGAATTTCAACCCTTGCAGAGATTTGGACCCCTAGTTAAAAAATGTTTGCACATTATTCTTATTTTAAAATTTATCATTCTTTGCTACTGTGTCTTCAAACTACAAATAATAAAAAAAAGTTTGATTCCATACAATTTCTTTTTAATCAATTTTTAAAATTGCCTACCGCTCACTAAAAAATTAATAATATTTCGAAAATGGTTGACTTTTGCATAAAGCAAGGAACATTTCTTCCGAATTTCACGTTTTTATCTTCAACGGCTTAGACTGCGCGTTGTCTATATGTTAGTCAGTCAGTCAGTCACGGAACTGGTCTATATGTATAGATATGTCAATTGTAGGGCGGAGTGAGCATCGATTTTACGGACGTACGATTAAAGCCCAAGCTCTACGAGGGCCCCGGTCCAACTTCCTATCGTTTATCCGACGATCTCTTCAAGAACGTTAAACCCAAACTCCGATCGCATCCCGGAACTTGGAGAGGCCCAGCGGGAAATGTAAAATTACAGGAAATCAATTGTCGATAAAAAAACAAACTCGTCATACGAATCTCCTCATCGCCCTTTATTAGTTCGATTCAATAAATCGATTTTCCTCATTCGATTTGCAAAGTCTCTCTCCCTCTCTCTTCTTTATCCAAGCAATTGCTGAGGTAGCGAAAGCTCGCGAGAAAAAGCAGCTTTTTTCCCTCAATTCTCCGGAGTCGTTCTTTCATCAATCCATTTAAATTACAATCGCAGCTCTGGTTGGGAGCCCCACCTCGATCATTGATGACCGACGTTAATCCGACGATTCCATCGAGAAACGACACGAATGGCTACCGCCTAGACGCGCGTGGAATCCTCGTCAAGAATCCTCCCCCCAAAGTCAAACCGCTCGATTTCTACGATGTTCCCATTGGGGCAAGAACGCCACGAATCTTTACGAATTTACAGTTTATCTTCGAAAACCGACCCTCTCATTCACTTCCATTCCTATTGTCTTGCTCGCAAAGGACTCGAACGCAGTCACCTCCAGATACAAGGGGAACTTCTGGAGCTTGATGTCTGGAAGGGACGACAAAACGATCAATTCGACCCCCGGGCCCGGTGCATACGAGTTGGACAGATCGGCCAATTGTGCCAGCTTGAAAAACGAAGCCTTCCGGTCCATTAAAAGAGCCGCAGCGAGACAATACAGATATCTTGACAAGCTCTGGGCACAAAAACTTCGCGAGGTATCCTTCTCGATAAAATGTTAACTGTAATAAATCAAATAAAATTTGAAAAATAAAAAATATATATAATATGAAAGGGTTAATGCATCCATTTCGCGCCCAAAACAGGCTAAACTTTTGCATCAACCCAATTATTAATAACAATGCAAAAATAAATAAAAACACCAATAATCAGAGGCCTGACGAGAATAATATTGATAAAAGTAATAATACTAACCTCAAACAAAAATAACATCAAAATGGTAACAGCAATAACAATCATGAAGATGATAATAAAAATATTAATCATTATTATAAAAATTGTCATTACCTAGCGAGATCTTGGATCGTTCTCAATAAAAAAAATCATCAATAACGTAACACAAGAAAAATTAATAACATCAATAAATAGTACTAAGCTTGAGGATAATAATAATAATGACAATAATAGTGATTATAACAACAATAAGAGTAACGTAATAGCCACGAAGACGATAATAAGAATAGAATTATTGTTAAGGCTAACAATAATAATGATTCAAAATAATAATTATTAATAGTAATATCAATAATAATAATATTGATAATCACAATTTATTTACATCCTTAACTTGTCATTTTTTATGGCGAGGTAGTTACGGAAGGCTCAGCATGATTAGAAATGACGATTGATTACTATTTCTTTGAATCATTTGTTATATATATATTTTTCTATTGTTATTATACAACATGTTTGTTCATATTGTTATGAATATCATATATATATATATATATATATATATATATATATATATATATATATATATATATATAGTATAATAACTGTATTATACTGTTTTTATTAATCATAAATGTATAATATATATTGTAACGTTGCGTTACGAATATCGAGACTATCCAAGAAAGGTGAGCCAAGCGGGCTACTCAGTAGTCAGGGCAGTCGACCGGCAATCAAAAGGTCCCGGGTTCCCGTGGAGTTTTCTCAGGGGTTACAGTATACACATGATGTTGAAAATCGTTTAATCAAAACAGAGCTTAACATGTCTACATTTTCTCTTTCAAGCATTTATAATAAATGTAATTTGTATTTGAAAAAAAAAAACAGAATTATCCTGCTCCGAATAGCTACGATCCTCCCAAAGGTTCATTCGACAAAGACTCCTGTGCCTGTGACGAGTACGTTGTTGAACCACCGGCTTTTGGTTACGCAGCTAAGGTGATCGATCACTATTGATTCGTTATTTGTTTATTTATAAAAAAAAGTTTTTTTTCTACTGCAACACTTGTTATTTTTGTCACCAATAACATCATGGAGAATGACAATAGGATTGATAATTGTTTTTCAAGCGATTCGAGACTGAACGATCAAGCGAAATACCAGGCCCTGGAACTTACGACCCGCGGGAAGTAAAGTGTTCCTCCTGCTCGAAAATATTGGCGCCCTTCGGTGCTTGGGCCTCCCGTTTCGTTAGACCAACTACCGATTCCGGGCCAGGTTCGTCACGTCAAGAATTTTTTTGAAAATTGCATTTAAAAGAATCCAATTTAAACTCTCTCTTTTCTCTTTTTCTCGATGTCTTTCTTCGAACTCTTTTCCCTTTCAGGATTTAAAATGAATATTAAGGATGCGGAAAATTTCAAAATGTTTCATTTTTATTTTATTATTAAAAAATTTAGGGATATTTAGAATTAAGAATATTTTAAGCTTTACAGAATTGAAAAATTCCAAAAATTCCAAAAATAAGGTAATATTGCATTTATAATAGATACCGCGCGGCGCGCTCGACCGCCGACTTCAAAACCATTTTTCCACGATTCACTTTTTTGAACCTTGTGAAAGTTCCAACTCTTGAACGAAGGTTCAGATCGCTTTGAAATTTTCACAACATATTCTTAGTATCATCACCTATCGGGTGAACCAGAGAAACGAACATTTCAATGACACAAAAAAATATAAAAAATAAAATACCGACGGAAAATTGAGTAAAAAATTTGTAAGTTCAAATTTTTATTATAATAATTTTTTTTTAATCATATTGTTGGTTCACACTGAAGATACAATCATTATGGAATTATAAATATGTTCATTTTTTCTCAGACACCCACATCGATGCCGAGAAATTTCACCATCAACGCGCGCGCAAAAAACATACATTGCTTTATTTTGTTGTATCTCCGTCATTTGTTAATTTTTCTGATTTTTTTTACATATGCTTAACCATATGCATAAATGATCTGTAAAAAAAATGTCAATATATGCGTCATTTTTTTTAACCGCGTCTAGGAAAGTACCCTCGAAAATCGGCGAAATCGCGTATATAAGGCCTTAAAATTCAATATAATTAATCGCTTCGGTCTCATCGCAGGCCCGGCCTCGTACGATCTCAGCGGGGACGATCTTGCGAGGAGAATCTTTGGATCGTGCAAGCGCTGCTACGCGAGGCCAAGTCCGCCCTTGAGATGGAAGAACGAGGGATCGTCGATTAGGCACGAAGATGCCCCGAGCGACGAGTTCCCCGTCATCGATGACCCCGCACACCCGAAGAGGTCGCGGCTCTATCACGCGGTATTCAAGTCCACGACCTTGAGGTTCAAGGACGCGAGACCGGTAAAGTCTACAACCTTTCTTCTTTTAAACGCGACCTTCGCTTGACCTTCAAGGTACAAAGTAGCAAAAATAAATAAATATCTTATTCTATCAATGTATTTATTGTTAGGGTTACCTTTATTTTAGGGCAAATGTTATATATATATTCTTAGGGTTACCCTTTTTTAAGGCAAGGGTACTATATACATTTTTAGAGCAGTTACCCTTGCCGTTTCGAGGTCAAGCAGACGCCGCCTTCTCGAAGGGCCATCCGCAACCCTTCAAAGACCCCAACCCTTTTATCCCTAACTTCATCCCTTTCATCAAATTCGCTCCGATACTCCGCCATTTTCAATCCCACCGTACTGCAATCCAACACTATCATGTGTCATCAAGCTAATGGTAATTTGGGTGACAAAAGAAGAATTTGGCAAACGCCGGTGGTGATTTAGAGCAAACTTCCAAGTCAGCCCGGAAGTCCCGTCTGCTTTTGTGCACTAACGGAGGTCCGAAGGCTAAACATGCCCGATTGACCAGCGGATAATCCCCGGCTGGGCTACAGGTAATCGCGCCGCAGAGCCTCGACCAAATTAATGGCGTCGAGATCGAACCCATGCACCTCTATTCGAGGCTAGCGGGTGTGAGTCTGTGCGTGTGTCTCATTTCATCCGTCCGAATTTGTGTGCTGCCCGCGTGCAGATCCAATTCGGATTGTTAATCGAGAAGGGGGTTGAGAATAGTGATCATATGCAAGGATACGGTGTCCTTTGGACATGTGTAGCGGAATAGTAGTGTCTGGGCATTCGGTCTCGGTACACTGGACGCCTAAGTAAGGTTGTTGCTAAACAATATTGGGCTAAATAGATATTAAGGCGTTACCCCCACTTGTAGCGCAAAAAAGGCCTTTTTCATGAATTTTTTTAAAGAAAACTACAAAACTTTTTTAATCGATCAATATACCATCTTAAAGAACACATCTTGAAGAACTTTCAGTAATTTTTTTATTGAAAAATATTACATTGTTTAGTGGCAAATGGCCGTCAACGAAATAATGTTTTTATATACACGGTTTGCGGTGACCAACATTGCGGCGAAGTGGATCATCTGAAAAAAAATGCGGATGGATTTAGTCAAATATAAGTATAAACTAGTCTTTAATCGAAGGATTTTAAAAATATTCATTTTTCACAAAATGGCGGACAGTCAAAGTTAATGGTTCGATTTTAACGAAAAAAACGGCCGTTTTTTCGCTATAAAACGGCCATTTTTTTCGAAAAAAAATCGAACGATTAAAGACTACATTTTTATGTATTAAATAAGCCTGCAAAATTTCAAGAAGATCGGTTCATTAGTGTTCGAGTAATCTTGGTCACCGACTTCAGAAATGCCATTTTGAGAAAAACGCGTTTAAAGTTTCAATTTCAGTTTACACGAAGAAAATATTTTTTTTTGTAAACTTACATAGAGTCATCTATTCTGGGCATAAAAAAAAACTGCACTTCAAATTGCACTTCAAAAAAATGCAATAAAAAAAATCGATTTTTTCAAAATCGCAAGTGGGGGTAACCCCTTACGACAATCCTATCGCTTCACACTAGTCATACCACTGATCACACTTGGGACTTGTACTATTTATATTTTTAACACATGCAAACAAAATAATTTGTAATAACTAAAATTTGCCATGTGTAAAATGTTTGAGGCCTTAGGCCACAGTAACGGGTATAAAATCATGTGCGAATTTAACGATTTTTTTTCGTATGAAAAAGTGATTCACTCATAAAATTAAATAGTTAATAGTTAAGTTAATAAAATTAATAGATGTGTAATTAATTTTATGAGTGAATCACTTTTTCATACGAAAAAAAATTGTTAAATTCGCACATGATTTTATACCCGTTACTGTAGCCTAAGGTCTTAAGTGAATGTTAACATTCAATTAGAAAAATGACAAAATAGTTATTCCACTGATTCGCGCAGTATGTCTAGGAAATTGGGTTTTCAACCGGAAAATGGCGGACAATCTTCGAAAAAAAAGAAAAAAAAAACGTGATTTGTTTCATCGTTTTTGGCAAAAAAATCGTAAATATCAATATTAAAAAAATCCTTGACATGCACTATAGCTATAATTGTAAAGAATATGTGGTTAAAATTTCATAAGGATCGGTTCAATAGTTTCGAAGATTTTATCAACAAGCCGTCGAAAAACGTTGTTTCGAGAAAAACGCGTTTGAAGTTTTTTTGGGTTACATAAATACATCAAATTTTTTTTAACGTATTTCGAAAGTGTATTTATCAAGTGCAACAACTTTTACATCAATATCTATAATATAAACCTATCAAAAAAATTCACGAGATTAGGCTTTTTTTATCGTCTAAAGTGAGAAGACCCCTTAACACTCATACGCAGAATATGAACCAAGAAAGAGTGAGAAATGTTGAAAATCGATTAAATGGTACGCTTTGGAACAAAAAAATTGAATTTTCCGAAAAACATGGCTACATTTTACAATAAAAAAGACGTTTTTTTTTTATTTTCACAAAGATTTTAGATCATGTTTTAGATAATAAGGTTAGAAAGATTTATACCAAATTTCATCAGAATCGGTCGATTAGTTTTTGAGCTCCACGTCACGACATTTGTGAAAATGCAGTTTAGAAGACCGTGTCATACCTCCGCCATTTTTAAAGATTAATAAAAAATACCATGTAACAGCCAAACGCAGTAATAAAACATAACCTAGATCTAAAAAATAGTGAAGAAATTTTTCCTTTAAAAAAAGGCGTGAAAATCTGCACATTTTTTTATTCGCCTAAAAGTATCTCCCCCTTAACCCTTTGCACTCGAGGCTTTTTTCGCTTGGATAGTAAGTAGTGAGGGAGAGTTAGCTCTCGAGTGCAAAGAGTTAACCCTTGAACCCATGTAAGGGGTGGAAACCCACCCCAGTCGATTTTCAAAGTGCACTCCTAGCTATAAATCGACATTATCGACTGGGGACCGTGATCACAATTAACGTCCACTATCTGGCTGTAACGGCATGCCAGCAGTGATATCCGTCGTTCGCTGGTTGTCAAGCAAAACGATTTTGAAGGGCGTCTGGGGTTGTTATCCACCCCAGTCTGAAGTTGCAGTTGGTGTTTCATGGTGATAAGTAAATTTCCCTTTTTTTTACCAGCATCAATATATTTTACGTATTATTGCATAATTCAAGCGCGAATGGTCACATAGATAACCTAAGAATTCAATAAACTGTTTTATTCATAGATTCATTCAATTTATGGCTCATTGTTTGTAATTTTTTTCATTTACTTGTTTGTTAGTTTGGTTTTTTCCTTTATATTCTGCTTGGGCTTGCTTGTCTGTTCTAATTGTGATTGAACAATTACAGCGCAGTCCTCAGTAGCTTAAGTAGAGTATTCCAGACTCCAGGGGCGGTTTCTGTGAAAGATTCATCGGCATCAATTCAGTAGTTCTCGAGTTACAAAAGTTATTGCTTATTCACATTATGAAAAAGTTATTACGATCTTTTTTTCATGACTCTTATATCATAAATAAAAAATGTATTGCTTTAGAACGAATGATAAATCAAACGTAAAAAATGTTCGTGTGTTTTACAATTTCCATCAACAGTAAACATTTAAAAGCAACTTTATAAAAATTGGCGCCCTTTAATTCATATTTTTGATTGATATAACAATTAGTTTCTCCTAAAAATGCATTTACTCCAAAAACTGAATTTGCAAAGTCGTTAACTATTAAACTATCGATGTTTAAATTATTTAATGACATGATTAAAAAAAATTAAATTATCTGCAAAAAAGTTCCTATGACATTTTGTGATAAAGGTGAAAAGGTTCACCGGAAAGTTGAAAAAATCTTGAATTTTACGATGAATACAACTTTGACCTTGAATAACTTTTGAAAGCGTAGATTTATCATAAAACGACAAGAGCGTTTTTATAAAGCGTTCAATTCCC
The DNA here is from genome assembly GCA_944452715.1 of Ophion slaviceki. Taxonomy (NCBI): domain Eukaryota; kingdom Metazoa; phylum Arthropoda; class Insecta; order Hymenoptera; family Ichneumonidae; genus Ophion; species Ophion slaviceki. The sequence continues at coordinate 4,620,643 of OX101783.1, read as the reverse complement.
TGAAATAATAAGTGTCATATTACGTTCACCCGTTGGCGAGTTGTAAAATTCAAAAGTAGCGAGCAAATTTTTCTCCACGTTATTACCACAGGAAATAGAAAATCGTGATGTACAACCTCTAAATACATTGAGGGCCCATATTGTAACAGGTGACTTATTTCACCTTATTGCTACTACTGAATAGAGGGAGACGAAAAAAAAAATAGTCGATTTTCTTAATCACCCTAATATATATTGCACAGAGGTAAAGGATTGTGTTCAAGTACAGGATCAATGCCATTTTGGCCAAGCATCATTGACAAGCACACCAGTATGCAGAGCCTCGAAACCATACATATGTATTATCGGAATCGAGGGTCACATTAGTAACAGTATACTCGAGGTAAAGGATCGATATATATAACGGTGTTCGAACGTAATTACATCGCCCTTCCGCGTAATTACAGCACGGCGAGAAGCCTCCACACCCGGAGGGCAAACCTAAGGGCACCCTCTCTCATGCATTTATGTATGTATGTATGTATGTGTGTATATATATATATATATATATATATATATATATATATATCATGAACATGAACACGAACTCCCCCCCCCCCCCTCACACACACACACAGCGCTTCTCGGTTGCATCGACGTGAAGAGCGTGCCAAAGAACACTTTCCCCATGAGAAATCGTGGCCCGGCACCGACGTGCACTTGCGAGACTGTTCCCCATTAAGACACCCACCTGGACGTGAAAGAACGTCCAGAAAGACGAAATTTCGAGACGGATGCCTCACAATTTTGGATATAATACATTTGTTAGTTGGTTGAAGGGATTTTCTGAGACGTGGTTTTTTTTTGAGGTAGTATCTTGCCGGGACTTTTCTCTGCTTTGTGTGGATTTTCTTAGCGCGAGGGAGTGCGATAAAAATAGTTTAGAGTGAGTGTAGGTTGATGAAATTCAGCGGTGGATTTGGTGTTTTCGTATTTTGTTTTTTATATCCTTTTTATTTATTTATTATTTTCTTTCGCATGCCTTTGCATCTTTTGAGTTATGCGATCTCATCCCTTTCCATTACCTTACACTTCCTTGGTGTTTTGCATTTGTACGAGGGCATAGGGAAAGTAATGAGATTCGGGGGTGGATATTTTTTCGTGGTAAACATTTTTCGTACATTTTTTGTGCTAATTTATAATATTTCTTCGCGTGCCCTCGCGGATTTCCAGAATCTCATCCCTTTAGATTACCTACTGCTGCCTCAACACTTATTGTTTTGCATTTGCATGAGGGCACAGGGAAACGTCGATGAAATTCGGCGGTGGATTTGTCTTTTCGAATTATTCATTTATTTTCCTACGGATTTTTTATTTATTAAAAATATTCCTTCGCATTGGCACGAGGGCACAGGGAAACTGTGGAAAACTTTCGTAGATAGGAGAGTCCTCACTGAGCTCCGGTTGTGTTCGCCATCGGATACACGGATACACGGAAACTGCATGGCGCTCGGTAGTCGGTGCGTGCCAGGGCACAGTGAAATGGTCACCCATCCAAGTAGTGGCCGGGATTGTCCGGTCTTGTTCAGTCGAAATCTGTGATATTTCGGTCTGAGAAAAACGTAGCCTGAAATTAGCAGCGTTATCCTCGAGTTCTTTTGTACAAAGAAAACCTCGAATTCGTGCGCGTGTCTATGTATGCACAATTTGTGTATCCTCGTAAAATTGCGGTGCTCGTATATCACACGGTTTAAAGCGTGATATACAGGAAACGAGGGCACGGGAGAAGCGTCGCAGGTCATTTTCACGCTGATTTCGTGCCGTTGCGCGAAAAGGTTGCACATATAGAGAGCGAGAAATCGCTTCCGGCTCGCTGGACCAGAAATTTCGGCCAATCTCTTGCCCCGAGCCCGGACCTGCCGGTGCACTTTTGTATCTATGTGGTCGACGTAGGTGTATAGAAACAGTAGTGGTAACCAGCTCGGAACGCTTCGCAGTAGTATATTTTGGTCGGTGAATTCCCACGTACCATGTATGTACAATGTACACAGTGGATTACGTGTATGGCCATCCTGCAAAAGAGTTCCAGCCATAATATACACGTGTGTGTATCGCACTCTGAGCGCCTGCGAATCCCCAACCGCCCACAAAACGCTTCTACGTTTATTGTTTTTCAGTCTGTTATTTCGAGGCCCATGCTGAACGAATTCACATTGCTCAGCATGATTTTTTCACACTGTTCGTTGTACTAAACTTTACGACGCGCAGTATCCCCTCGTTAAATCAAAATACACGTCAAAAAGAGAAATTGAAAAATTTATCGCGAAGATCAATGATCGTATGTGTAAAAATTTTACAGCTGTCCCCACCACCGTCCGCGCTGCGCCCCCACTCCGCCCAACGGGCCAATGCGGCGTCCGCCCCACTCTCGGGCCGCGCCTGCCGGCCAACCGCCGTCGCGAGTACCCTTACCCCCACTCGGCCTACGTCGACCGCGAAGCGGCAACGACCTAACTTGCTTCTTTGGCTACTGTTCAGCCCCCTGATAAGATAACCCGATGATAGATAGCTCATGTCATCCGGGAGATCTCGAGGAAGCCAATTGTGCAAGTTTCATCGACCTCGGTTCAGTAGTTTTTGACTTTATCGCGCCAAAGTGCAAACACACGATTTGGCGTCTTCACGAGCGTACGAGTATCGAGCGGTGTTCGACAATCGAAACGACCGCGGGCCCCATTTCGGTCTCGGTTGCAACTCGGAAATGCGGGCAAATACTCGTTAAGATACCGCGACGATAACTGGTCTAGAGCTAACTAGGCTTCGGATGCACCGTGCAACGGTGCTGCAGGTGCAACGTCGCGTGTACCTAGTGATTATGAGCACGATTTCGAGACCGTTTGCGGTCATTAACGGCGTCGCGTACTCGTGGTTGGCCAACAGTACACTCATATGTAAATACTTTCGATGAGTTTCGATAAGTTTCGCTATACCGAGCCTGAGGAAAAAAGAATTAACCTACGCTATTCAACACAGACTCATATGAAGAGAAAATTCTACGAATAATGGCTAGGGAATAATGATTTACCCCAGATGAATAAATCCAAAATTGGCAGGTGATTTCTGAGGAGGAGGCGTCATGACTGCTTATTTAGTTTTTTATTTCACGATAAGATAAATCAAGGAACAAAAACCTTAACGTTTTTCAGTAATTTCGAGGATTTAAATGGTGATGGAAATACCGGTTACCTAATCTTTCATTGGGGCCGAAAAAATAGGTCGGTTTTCAGTATTTTTTTCTGATGAGAGTATTGGGATGACGAGGTCGGGGTTTTACGCATGATTGATACATAGTCTGGCCAAGGTTGAGTTTTTTTTCTTTGTACAATATCGATAAACAATGAAGTTATTATTATTTAAACAAAGAGCCGCCGTTGTTGCATGGCTGATCGGTGCAGGTAGTTATGACAACTAGGGTCATTTGAAAATAAATATAAACGAATTTAGTTTTTATGATAATAAAACTTTCGGATGACCGGATCTTTTTCTGAAATTTTAGACATTACGAAAATGACAAGCTGTTGGAAGGAAGTTCGATTTTCGACGAAAAAAACAACTTTAATTATTTGTTATGAACAAATGGATGAAAATGTCGAAAAATCATCTCATACGATAGAAAATGTTATAAACTATGCTCCGTCCGAATTTGAAGTGAATCGGACGAACAGATTCTACAGTTTACAGTATTATAATTATCTGCATCGTTTAGGATGACGCACCGGGACCTGGTGCTTACGACGTCATGAAGGCCTTCAAAGCTTCGCGGGATCCTTGTTCCTCGGTTCAAAATTCTTCGGGTTTCGCGTCGAAGAGTAAACGCTTCCCCAGAATACCCTACGGAGTCGATCTCTTCGTTCCAGGTCTCGCGGCAGTCAAATGCTATTTAAAAAAATTCCCTTTTCACCCTTAAGGGGCTATACCAGTGTGAACGCTGAAAATTTGGGTGATTTTCGGGAATTTTTTGGAAGAAAAATACTCAATTAAGTGTTTCGGAAAATTAAGAATATATTGAGCTACATTTGGCTTATATTACATAATTTTTTCATAGAAAAATATTGAGATCCAAGCGACTTATGCGCTGCCTTCGAACCAAAAAAAAAGTTCCTCCACTGCTGACATGATTCCCGCCGACTGAGTAGCTGCAACCAAAAAAGGAAAAAATGTCGTTAAACTGAAAGGTATTTCCTGTACAATGACGTAGGATTTTCGAAAAATATCAAAATTTAATAAAATTGCGTGGTTATGAAAAAAGTGTGTTTTCTTCCCTATAAAATGGTCGTTGTTTTTCAATGCCAAATCGTCAATTTTCGTCCAATCAAAAATATCCTACGTGATTGTAGAGTAAATATATTCAAGGGTACTCAGTTCAAATTTTAAGTCAATCGGATAGTTGCTCTTTGAGTTACAATGTCAGCAAATTTGAAAAATCTCATTTCGAGAAAAACGCGTTTAAAGATTTAACTATCGATTTTTGCAAAATAAAATGATATTGATATAAATTATATAAATGATCATCATGTTCTTGAAAGTATAAACTGTCGAAAAAGGCAAAAAAATCGATTTTTCGAAAGTGTCACACTGGCATAGCACCTTAACTATTTTTCGGCAACGTTCCAAAGACTAAAAAACCCGTACCACCAATGTTCTATATTCACAGCTTGGTTTTCAGCAGTTAAAAAACATCGTTCAAATTTACAACGCTGAAATGTAATAGGAATTGATTTTTTTCTCATTTTTCTGAAGTTTTTCGGCCCAATTAGACTATCAAAATCACTAAAACTTTCTTCTGTATTCTGATAGGGGCTCTACGACCTTAATTTGCAAAAAAGGCTCTGGATAACGCGAAAAGTAAAGAAATAAAAAATTAAACAAAGAAGTCGTTGCATTTCATTTACGATAGTCGGAAATGGTACAACGTCGTAAAAAAAAACAATTTAATTCAATATCGTAAAAAAATTCTCTCTAATTCAACGTCATAAAAATGAATTCAAATCAATTCCATGTCAGTTCGGAAATCGTCAAACTCACGATGCGTTGGAATGCAACAACTGAACGTCTAAAATATAACACAATTCAATTCAACGACATAGAAAAAATTAAATTCAATTAAACGTCATAAAAATTTCAATTTAGATTCAACGTCATAAAAAAAATCTCGATTCACTTCAACGTTGAATTCGAAATCGTTGCCTTTACGATGCGTTGGAATGCACCGATTCAACGTCATAAAATTAAACTGAAATCAATTAAACGTCACGACCAAAAAAAAAATCAAGTTAATTCGATGACAATTCCGAAATCGTTGAATGTACGATGCATTGGAATGAAACGATTCAACGTCATCAAATTCAACTCAATGCAAGTCAACGTCATAAAAAAAAGTAAAATGAAAAAATAAGATTTAGCAATTTTTGATTCGAGGTTTCGTATACGAGTTTCGCGTTCAGTGGAACTTAATTCTCACAATCCTCAATTCTATAGATAAACTTTTTTTTCATAAAAAAAAAATTATTTCGCGTTTCCAGGTCCCGGTATTTACAACCTCAGCGATGATATAGCTCAGGGGATAAAGGGCGGCGTCGTTGGCTGTGCAAACGAGCGCACGAAAAAGCCAGACACGACTCCCGGACCGCAGAAATATTGCGTAATAATTTGACGTCGAAAAAAAATTTCCGAAAATAGGAAAATCATTGTATACAGGCACGCCAATGAGTCACGCGATTTTTCTGCTTTGCTCGTTAGTTGCATCCTTACGTCGCGTCATCGGTGCTTCGAAAATCGTACAACGTCACCCTGGGAAAACCAAAGATCGTCGGTGAAGAGGACAGATTTCGAAATCCCTGGCTGAGAAGATGCCGAGCCAAAAAGGTTCTGCGATGCTTTGCCCAACCGGAAGTGAAGTACGAGCATTGCATCTCGCGCCGATGCGATCAACGACAGGTTTATAAACTTTTCACATAAAATAGGAATTATAAATACTCGCATTGTCCAATAAATCATACGGAGTTGAGAAAAAGTTGAGAGAAAAACTTTTGGAGATAATAAATTCTCTGTTTTCCTCAAAGCTTCGTGGTAATTATTTATTTACATTGTGTAATACATTTTTTTTATGTGTCTCTATATTACCAATTTTTTTGGACCTATACATAACCATAATAAGTATATATGTAGCTATATTCACATATAGTATCATGTAACTATTTTTAATAATCATATCATTCAATAATCAATAGCTATATGATAACATATGCATTAATAATAATAATCGAATTGAACAAATGGTATGATTATAAATGAGTGTATGTTTATTGATGTATATTATTCGAAATAAGTAATGATAATAATAACAATGAAGGGGTGAAGGACCTTGATGATGGTCCTCTAGGATTGGAAGTGGGAGTAAAAATAAATAATTGGAGTAATATAAATCAGTAATGAAATAATAATAATAAAGGGGCTGATTTGACCTTGGCCGATAGTACCTTGGCACTAGAAATTGAAAATTGAAAACTACGTAATTAGGAAATTAGGAAATTAGGACCAGTTATAATAAATTAGTAAAAACTATGAAATTAGGACTAGTCATGATAAACTAGCTTTCCGCTCGCGGCTTTGCTCGCGTGGACTTGTGTTGCTCCTCAATTAAATGTGCTCCTAAAATGTTCCATTAAGGAACACGTAGAATTATGTTAGGTTCATTAATACTAAGTTTCAAGTAAATCTGACCCAATATTTCTTTTACCACACAAACATTGCTACCCCCTTTAACCCCTTACGGATCGAATTTCCAAAAACGCTGAAATTTCATTAATTGTGTACGGAAGCAGTTATACAAAGTTTCAAGTAAATTTGAAACAATTTTTTTTATTTTCCGTACAAACTTTGCCACCTCTTTCGTTTAGGGGCTGAATTTCTAAAAGCTATGAACTACGTGTTTCATTAATTGTGTCAAGTAGCACGAAAGCCAAATTTCAAGTAAATAGCACCAGATTTTTTAAAATTTGCATACACACTTTGACATCCCTTTTTTCCCCTTATGGGTTGAATTTCGAAAAATCCCTTTTTAAATGGTGCCTGCATAATTTAGCGGTTTAGGCTGGACGATGATGAGTCAGTCGTCAGTCAGGACGTCAGGAGCATTATATATATATATACAATGCCAAAAAATATTATTATTACTTGAAGCTAATAATAAAATAAAAATACGAACGATTTTAATGAATAATTATGCAACTATATACCTATATTTATTATTAATAATTGCTCACTTATAAATATTATTTATACTTATAAGTAAGCATATATAACTACAATAATTAATAATATAATTACGACATATATAATGACATTTATACATAACTGTCATACACTATGAATTGATAATAAAATAAGTATAAAAATAATCCATAAAGTCCCTCTTTTTATTCATTTTTTCTGCGACACTAGACAAGGCCTCGAATACCAATATTATTCACGCCCGTCTACTTTTTCCACCTGACTGGTCTAATTTTCGACAATTATGGTCGTGCAATCGATAACAAAAAATTGCTTGAAATAATTGACGTCACGAGCGACGGGAGAGTTTGCCGTTCGGAAAAGTTCGCGCAGTGCACTTCGATCGGTTCATCATATAGTGATCGAGGGAATTTTTTAAAAGAATTTATAGATCGATCGAAGCAATTTTTTTCGTTTCGAGTCAGAGTGAAAAAAAAGTGACAATTCGCCGTGCTCGAGATGTGGTCGAATTATTATAACGCGTTCACGATGCTCGTGACCACTATACCGTCCATGTTCAGCGAAATTCCCTTTATGGGCGATGCGCGCTCGAAATTCGAGTTGAGAACGGTCTACGAATTTCCGGCGAGTCGCATAGCAGCGGCAAACGCGATCGCCAACGATGAATTCCCGCCTGATTTTTTATTCGGAGTCGCAACGTCGTCTTATCAGATCGAGGGAGCCTGGAATGTCTCGGGTAAGTGAAAATAATTGAATTTTTGAAAATGAATTGAATTTTTTAAAATCGTATTGAATTTTTTAAATTGAATTAAATTTTTTTACTTGAATTGATTTTTTTAGTTTATTTGGATTTTTTAAATTTAATTGTAGCTTCTAAATTCAGTGGTTGTTTTCTAAATTTAATTTTCTAAATACAATTGGATTTAAAAAATATACTATCAGTTGAATTTTCGTTTTTTTTCTTTATAGACAAAACTCCCTCGGTCTGGGATCAGTTTACTCACGAGCATCCGGAACTCATTCTCGATCACACGAATGCTGACGTTGCAGCGAATTCTTATTACAAATATAAAGAGGATGTTTCACTCGTTCACAATCTTGGCGTAAGGAAAATGAACAAAACAAAACAATTATTTTTCGTTCATTTTTTAAAGAACGTTGACATATATTATATGGTGGTTTATAATGAATATATGTATACATACATTCAAAACATTAATAATATTCACTTTATTTTTCAAATGATAGATTCAAAAAATAAAATAAATAAATGATGATGAATATAAATTAATAATTTTTTAATTTTCACTAAAAGATGTGACCAATATTCACTTTTACGAATCAACTAAAAGTATTGTGGAATAAAGAACCATTGTTTGTTGTTCATTTTTTAAAGCACTATGACATATTGCACGTTATAATCCATTTATATACACACCTACATAAATATTTAATTCAAAATATTAGTAACTTTCATTTTATTTTGGAAATGGTAAATTTGCGAAAAGAAAATTAATAATGATAAAGAAAGATAAGTAATTTTTCTGTTTTCACTAATAAACCTTACTAACGTTTTTTTAAAATTTACTACAACATTTGTCAAAAAATCTCTACAATTTTTTTCTACGGTAAAGAATCGATATTTTAAATGGCAAATGATTTAGAAAGCACAAAGACGGCGGGAGATCATTGAAAGATTTTTTTCCGACCGCGGCTCGTCTTTTGCAGTTTCAACAAAATCAATTATTAAATTGTGAATTAAAAAAATCTGATTAAAAAAATTTAATTTTTTTGTAATTTTTTTCATCGCATCTCCGATAAAAAAATTTGATCCGATGAAAAAAAAGTAATTTTTTTCATCCGAAAAACTCCGAAAAAATCCGATGAAAAAAAGTAATTTCTTTCATTGGACCTCAACATCCTAAATCATAATTTTGGATGTTGAGTTCAAGGATTAGCAAAGAAGTGGAGCAAACGAGTTTCGCAGGATACTCATAATTGAGTTCGAAGAAAACTTTGCAGGCATATTGTAATTAGGCGTACAAAAAATAAGGGAATTCAGCAAGGGTATTTTTTCTTTCCGCCCCTTGATGGACGATACAGGCGAACGCTTACAGAATCTCGTTGTCGTGGCCACGCATATTACCGGACGGCTTTACTAATCGGATAAGCGAGACCGGCGTCGCGTATTACAACAATTTGATTAACGAGATGTTGAGACGTGGTATAGAGCCGGTAATAACGATTTATCACTGGGACTTGCCAAAGACATTTCAGGATATGGGAGGATGGACCAATCCATTTATCGTCGATTGGTTCGCCGACTACGCTCGTGTGGTGTTCGATCTTTTCGGTGACCGGGTTAGTCCATAAATCAACAAATCAACAGCCATTTCCGTGAATCATTATCCTCTTGGGTTATATTTATACCTTTTTGTTTCACATAATATTTCGCAATATCTCATTTTTCAAAACTGCTAAAAAAATGAGCGTGTCTATAAGAACTCTTCTTATCATATTTAAAAATATTTCCGTATAATTCGCGCTTATTAATTTATTACTTTCATACCGAATTTAAACAAATAAATTATGAAAACTACCTAATTGTGTAGAGAAAATTTCAAAACTTAAATTTTCGATAAATTTCCTTTTTTTTACCGAAAAAAAGTTTAATGAATTTTGAAAATGATGGAAATAGGAGGAAATATATTTTTTTCGATTTATAGTTCGTTAAAAATAATTCTGTCCGGAATGGAACTTTGACAGGTAAAAATGTGGATAACAATCAATGAGCCTTCTATCTTTTGCGTTCGTGGTTACGCCGAGGATCACGCACCGAGAATCCAACAACCGGGCGTCGCCGATTACTTGTGCGGACATCACGCGTTACTTGCTCATGCGAAAGCGTACAGACTTTACGAGCTGGAATTTCGACGCAAGCAGAATGGTCAAGTTCTCAGAGACTTTGCGGGATAATTATTTCCACAATTTACTGATAATGTTTTATGATTTCTTTTTTTTTATAGCGTAAGAAATTACGAATAATTACGAACCTCACATTCCCGAACGATTGAATTAAATTTAATCAACTAATAAAACTCGAATCAATTGAATCGAATAAATTTAATTCAATCGATTAATTAAACAATCGATTAAATTGAATTTGATCAATCAATTGAACGGAAATCGTTTGAGTCGATTAAATTTCATTTATTCAACTACATAAACATAAATCAATGGAATCAATCACATTAAATTTAATTAATTAATTAAAGTCAAATCACTTGAACGTGAATTAATTGAACTGATTGAATGTAATTTAATCAATTAAAATGAAATCGATTTTTTCCTCCATGAGGAAGAAAAATTCATAATGGTTCAAATTGAAAAATTAGGCAAAGTTGGAATTGTGATGGGTATGACGTGGCCAGTACCGGATGAGCCTTGGACCGAGGAAAAACTGTTGGGCGCCGAGAGATACTTTCAATTTTGGAATGGCTGGTTTATGAATCCGATCTTTGCGGAGACCGGCGATTATCCGGCCGTGATGAGAATTCGAATTGACCTGAACAGCGCGGTTCAGGGATTTAAAAAATCGAGACTTCCGGTTTTCAGTCCTCATGAAATTGAGATGATAAGAGGCTCGGCCGATTTTGTCGGTGTGAATTTTTACGTAGCTACCCATGTACGCCTCAGGGCTTTCAATCCCATGTCCGTCGGGTATTACGACGATATCGGGGTTGAGAAATCGACCATTTACACAAAGTCCTTTGATCAGCTGGTGAGTTCCTTTTTTGATAATAAAATACACACACACACACACACATTTATATAACAGTTTATATTATAATGTATGTTTAATATTAACATGTATATTCAACAAATCAATTGATCTCTAACATTTTATTATTATAACAATAAGTTTAAACGTATTATCATTTTTTATTATGGACAAAGTAAAATTTTACTATCATTCAATTATTATAAAAATAAATCAAACCTCATTATTGTTTTATTATTATTAAAATAAACTAAACTTTATTATGATTTTATCATCATAAGAATAAACCAAACTTCGTTATCATTTGATTATTTTAAAAATGAATTAAACTTCATTGTCATTTTATTATTGTCAAAATAAATGTAACCTTATTATCATTTTGTTGTGACAAAAATTAATTAAACTCTACATATCATGACGAAAACCCCCGAAAAAAAATGTTTCAGAGTACTCCTTGGGCCCTGGAGAAATTATTACACGAAATGAATACCCTGTACAAGATTCCCATGATATATATAACGGAGAACGGCTACGGCGACCAGGGACAAACGTTCGACGTAGGACGAGCGAAGTATTATCATCAACATATTATGTCAGTGCTTGGTATGATGCACTACGGTGTCGACATTCGTGGCTATTTCGCCTGGTCGCTACTCGATAATTTCGAGTGGGTACGAGGCTATTCGTGAGTATCCTCGAACCTCATTCTATCGCGCAAAAAATGATAATAATTTTCCTAGGTCACGTGAGGGTTTTTTTTCCTAAACAGATCTTCGCGTTATTTAGTTGTGAAATTTATTTTAAATAGTTTTGGCACCTGACTGAGGAATAAGACAAAATTTAAAAAATAATATCATTAAAAAAAATATATAAATAAATAAATAATATTTGTATAATTCAAACGATGATGTAAAAGAAAATAATATATTTCAGAAACTAAAAGTACCATTCGCTTGGACAATTTTTCTTCTGTTGGAAGAAAAAAACGAAAAGTTTGTGTAAATTTGGAATTTGAACTAGACATTTTCTTGTTATTAGTCACCAGTCTTGCACAAAATTAGGGAATTTTTTCTGAAGGACTCTCAGCCGATTTCGCCTTAGAGGAATCTGTCCTAATGGCTCTTAAAATAAAACGTTAAATATCGAATATTAATTTCCCGGAGTCCTAAAACGATTGCGTGCATAAGAATTGCAATGGAAACACATAAATAGAATCTAAAAATTTTACAATAAATAAATAAATAAAATCTGAACAAAACACTGACACGAAAACACAATAAAATGAAAAAAAAATCCGGAAAATCCCAAAAAATCAATAAAATCCCGAAAAAAATCAATAAAACCTCCCAAAATGAAAAAATTCCGAAAAAAATCAATAAAATCTTCCAAAACGAAAAAGTCCGGAAAAAATCAATGAAACCTCCTAAAATAAAAAAATCGATAAACAATCAATGAAACCTCCCAAAAATCGCTAAAATCCCCGAAAAATCACCAAAGCGCCAAAAAAGGTTGTTAAGGCGTTACCCCCACTTGTAGCGCAAAAAAGGCCTTGTTCATGAATTTTTTTAAAGAAAACTACAAAACTTTTTTAATCGATCAATATACCATCTTAAAGAACACATCTTGAAGAACTTTCAGTAATTTTTTTATTGAAAAATATTACATTGTTTAGTGGCAAATGGCCGTCAATGAAATAATGTTTTTATATACACGGTTTGCGGTGACCAACATTGCGGCGAAGTGGATCATCTGAAAAAAAATGCGGATGGATTTAGTCAAACATAAGTATAAACTAGTCTTTAATCGAAGGATTTTAAAAAATATTCATTTTTCACAAAATGGCGGACAGTCAAAGTTAATGGTTCGATTTTAACGAAAAAAAATCGAATGATTAAAGACTACATTTTTATGTATTAAATAAGCCTGTAAAATTTCAAGAAGATCGGTTAATTAGTGTTCGAGTAATCTTGGTCACCGACTTCAGAAATGCCATTTTGAGAAAAACGCGTTTAAAGTTTCAATTTCAGTTTACACGAAGAAAATATTCTTTTTTGTAAACTTACATAGAGTCATCTATTCCGGGCCCATACAAAAGTATGGGCCCGAATACTTATACTTCAAAAAAATGCAATTCAAAAAATCGATTTTTTCAAAATCGCAAGTGGGGGTAACCCCTTAAAACAGCCAAAAAATCGACAAAATTGTAAAACTGCGTCTTCACCCCAAACGAAATTACTTTCAGACGTCATTACGGCCTGTATAAAGTGGATTTCGAGGATCCAGATCGCAAGCGATCGGCGAAGTTATCGACAAAGATCGTGAGCGACATTTACAAGACGAGAAAAATTCCGAAGTTCGTCTGGTCCCTCGAGCAAGTGCCATTCATTATCTAAAAGTTCATGAGAGTGTTTCTCACATCGAATGAGCCTGGGAGCTGTTTGGTACGAAAAAGTGTATTTTTTTTCTTCAAAATCGATGTTTTGAACACGTAGACGCGAATACATGGCAAGACAAGGGGTAACGAAGCGCGGAACTTCCGGATCGGAAGCACCGCCTGCGTATGAACGCGTTATTATATTTTGAGCCACGAATTATCGTCGGTTCGCGGCTCTTGTTGCCACCATACATATATACATCCACACACATACATACGTGTTTGCGCGAGGCTAAACTATTATCCGACACCTCTCACCCATCGATTAAAGTCAGCCTGTATCGTATTAATATTAAACTATATTAAACGTTATATCGTATTACCGGGGTGCACTCGTGTCCCGTATTCGATTATCCTCTCCCTCTCTTCAACTCCTTTTCCCCCGTACGCGTGGGTGGGTCACCGCATCGCTTCGACCTCCACCTAAATCGATTACGTCAGGAGGAAGGAGACAGCGCGAATTATATCCGGGCCTTGGTGTCGGAAGGTCGCAAGTGATGGAAATCAGGATTTCATGCGCCGCTGTGAATGAGCGACACGTTGAAGAATCGCGGGGGATTCATGAAATCACGAGCTCATTTGAGAAAGTTTACGACTCGTTGCATAGTCGCCATTTTTTAATTAATTTAATCGTTCGCATCGAGGCGGAGGATGTTAGAAAAATCATTAGGTGGTCCCATTGAATCCAGCTGGGTTTTCGTTTTTAACCCTTTGCGGAGTAGCGTAACACTGGTTTTACACCTAAGTCAATTCAGATTTTGACGATTCGAAAGTGTTTTTTAATTAAATATGGCGGTTGTAAATGCGTTTCAAGGTTCCTAGGACTTCAATAACTACTAAAACGTACCGATTAAAATTTTTATTTTTCACGTAGCGGGCGTCATCAATAACAAAAGTGCAAAATAAACGAACTTTTTTACATCATAAATCTGATTACGACTAATCCAGCAGGTAAACCATAACTAAAAATAGGTAAAAACTTGGTTTTTGATCCACTGAATACGAACCCGACGTCTGAACCGTCAAATTGAAAATGACGGATCCAATATGGCGGCTGTGAATGGCAAAAACTGTAGGATTTTTTCCAAATTTGATGATCTTTTTTTTTGGGGAGCTTATTTCATGTAACAGCGACCCCGGAAACCCCCGAGTACCAACTTTTGCTATCATCAAGCGACGTTTTGCATTTATGGTCCGCCATATTGAATCCGCCATCTTAAATTCTCGAATTTTGAGTGCAGATTCGTAATCAGCGACCCCGAGAACCGACGAGTACCAACTTTCGCTATCATCAAACGACGTTTTGCATTTATGGTCCGCCATATTGAATCCGCCATCTTGAATTCTCGAATTTTGAGTGCAGATTCCTAATCAGCGACCCCGAAAACCCCCGAGTACCAACTTTCGCTATCATTAAACGACATTTTGCATTTATGGTCCACCATATTGGATCCGCCATCTTGAATTCCCGAATTTTTAGTGCAGATTCGTAATCAGCGACCCCGAAAACCTCCGAGTACAAAATTTTAAGCCAATTGCACGTAAAGAAAAATGTATGCTTCCAAGGGTTAAGGGCGTATTCTAGTGTGAACTCGTGATTCACTTCGGTTGAGAATTTTTTTTTCAATTTTTCACTCAACATCGCACTCAGAGAGTCTTCATTTGGATTCAATTGGATTCGGCACTGTTCCCCGATGAATGCCGTTTGTAAATTCTTACCACGTTTAAATAGAAAAGCCACGAGAAAAAACTCGGCGTGTTGAAACGTAACCTACACGTAAGCGTGTACGTGTGTGGTGATATGTCAAAGTGCAGTGAAATAAATAACAAACGATAATACCAGTAGATTTTCCGTCTTGTGATGCAAATCCATTTTTAAGATATACAAGCGATCGATTCATTTTGTGCATCTATATATTTTGTTTAAAAAATTCAACGTACAGAATGCGAAGGGGTCCATAAAGAATCGTACCGTATTCTGTTTGATAATGTGGGAATCCTTCGGGATTCAATCTCGATTGATACATTGTATTTCAATGGGGAATCCCGGTTAGAATTCAATGTACGAGGGTGACGTTTTAGTACAGGGATCCAATGCGATGACCCATTGGCTCCCTTTTAGGAAGTAGGGACAAGTATGGAAATCCAATTGGATCCCTTTTAGGAAGTAGGGACAAGTGTGGGAATCTAATTGGATCCCTTTTAGGAAGTAGGGACAAGTATGGGAATCCAATTGGATTCTTTTTAGGAAGTAGGGACAAGTGTGGGAATCCAATTGGATCCCTTTTAGGAAGTGGGGACAAGTATGGGAATCCAATTGGATCCCTTTTGGGAAGTAGGGACAAGTATGGGAATCCAATTGGATCCCTTTTAGGAGGTAGGAACAAGTATGGGAATCCAATTGGATCCCTTTTAGGAAGTAGGGACAAGTATGGGAATCCGATTGGATGCCTTTTAGGAACTAGGGGCAAGTATGGGAATCCAATTGGATCCCTTTTAGGAAGTAGGTACAAGTATGGGAATCCAATTGGATCGCTTTTAGAAGGTAGGAACAAGTATGGGAATCTAATTGGATGCCTTTTAGGAACTAGGGACAAGTATGGGAATCCAATTGGATCCCTTTTAGGAAGTAGGAACAAGTATGGGAATCCAATTGGATCCCTTTTAGGAAGTAGGTACAAGTATGGGAATCCAATTGGATCCCTTTTAGGAAGTACGAACAAGTATGGGAATCCAATTGGATCCCTTTTAGGAAGTAGGAACAAGTATGGGAATCCAATTGGATCCCTATGACAATTTCTGTACGTGCCAGCGACTCTCCTTCTTTCTGCATCTTCCCTATGGCGTGCAAACGTCGGGATACTGTTAGACTCGCCAACATTGAGCTGTTCATATTCAACGGATTTGAATTAACACGATGAACAGCCGAACTTTCCTAGAGAGTGGAGAACGAACTCTAGTGGCGTCCAACCGAAAACGACAAAAGCCTTCAAATCAAATTGGAATTTCACGCAATTGGTAATTTCAACTTAAGATAGGTGGTTCCTGGTCTATAATTCTATAGCAGTAGGATATTAAAGTTGAGCAAACGCGCGGGTTTCGTATGTAGCGGTGATGGTATGAGGAGCTAGGTTGACATACGTTCGCGCGGTGAACATATCCCGCATACCTGATCCCATTTCGCTAATTTCCTGGTGGAGTCAACACGGCCGACTTGCTCCTTACGTCGTCAACGTCGTCGTCGTCGTCGTCGCCGTCGACGTTGCCGTTGTCGCGAATGCGAAGCAAGCAATTCCGCGGATGCCTGACGTCGTGGAATGTTTCCTTTGATCGCTGCTCTACACGCTCGTCTGGATCCTCATACACGGTATGGATATATTGTAACGCGCTTGATGCAGATTTGCAAGCTCATGCTTCAACTTTACAAGGGGTGTGCACAAGTTTGAAATTTGAAAAACATGATTTTTTTTCATAGTTTTATAACGTAAGGTTTTGAGGGGTCTTCTCACTTTAGAGGCTAAAAAAGGCTATTTTCACGATTTTTTAAAAAGTTGTTACACTTAAAAAATACACTTTCGAAATACATAAAAAAAATTTTTAATGTATTTATGTCACACAAACAAACTGAAAACACGTTTTTCTCGAAACAACGTTTTTCGACGGCTTGTTGATAAAATCTTCGAAACTACTGAACCGATCCTTATAAAATTTTAACCACATATTCTTTACAACTATAGCTATAACGCATATCAAGAATTATTTAAACTTTGATATTTCCTGTTTTTTCTTGCTACAAACGGTGAAAAAACTCGTTTTTTTGTTTTTTTCTCGAAAAATGTCCGCCATTTTGTTATTTTTGCATATATCAAAAATCGTATGACATGCGCTATAGCCATTGATATACTGAATCCGAAACCGATTAATTTTTTTTTATTCGGATTATCCATCTCCGAGATTCCATCAACAGCGCAGACCTACAATTTTTTAGGACATTTTTTTAACTACGATTTTCGTCTATAAATAGTGACTTAAATAAATAAATAAATAAATTTGTTAAATGTATTTCGAAAGCGTATTTGGTAAGTGTAACACCTTTCATATCAACATCTATAATATAAACCTATCAAAAATATTCATGATTCTAGCCTTTTTTAGCGTCTAAAGTGAGAAGGCCCCTTAAGGGTTTATGCTATTGAGACGACCCAAAAATCAAGGTCATTAAAAATAACATTTTTAAAGGAATACGTAACATGATTGAAAATATCGCTTCGACATTTATTTGCATGTACTGTAACGTTGCGTTACGAATATCGAGACTATCCGAGAAAGGTGAGGTAAGCGGGCTAGCGTAGCTCAGTGGTCAGAGCAGTCGACCGGCAATCGAAAGGTCCCGGTTTCGAACCCCGGTCCAGAAGCGCACGCATTTTACTTTGGATAGTTCTCATGAAGTTTTTTCGGGGAATTACAGCACATTAAGGCGTTACCCCCACTTGTAGCCCAAAACAAGGCCTTTTTCATGAATTTTTTTAAAGAAAACTACAAAACTTTTTTAATCGATCAATATACCATCTTAAAGAACACATCTTGAAGAACTTTCAGTAATTTTTTTTATTGACAAATATTACATTGTTTTGTGGCAAATGGCCGTCAATGAAATAATGTTTTTATATACACGGTTTGCGGTGACCAACATTGCGGCGAAGTGGATCATCTGAAAAAAAAATGCGGATGGATTTAGTCAAATATAAGTATAAACTAGTCTTTAATCGAAGGATTTTAAAAAATATTCATTTTTCACAAAATGGCGGACAGTCAAAGTTAATGGTTCGATTTTAACGAAAAAAACGGCCGTTTTTTGGCTATCAAACGGCCATACTTTTTTTTCGAAAAAAAAAAATCGAACGATTAAAGACTACATTTTTATGTATTAAATAAGCGTGCAAAATTTCAAGAAGATCGGTTCATTAGTGTTCGAGTAATCTTGGTCACCGCCTTCAGAAATGCGATTTTGAGAAAAACGCGTTTAAACTTTCAATTTCAGTTTACACGAAGAAAATATTTTTTTTTGTAAACTTACATAGAGTCATCTATTCCGGGCCCATACAGAAGTATGGGCCCGGATACTTATACTTCAAAAAAATGCAATAAAAAAAATCGATTTTTTCAAAATCGCAAGTCGGGGTAACCCTTTAACAAAGTTGTGGACCAAATTTCTTTAAAATATATTAATAATTGAAGAACTTATAGTTACTGGCTATAGCGCATATCATATGATTTTTTGTCTATGCAAAAATAACAAAATGGCGGACATTTTTCGAAAAAAACGTGTTTTTTTCTCACCGTTTTTGGCAAATAAAGTTAGTAAATATCAATATTTAAAAAAGATCCTTGATTTGCGCTATAGCTATAGTTGAAAAATATTTGTGGTTGAAATTTTATAAGGATCGGTTCAGTAGTTTCGAAGATTTTATCAACAAGCCGTCGAAAAACGTTGCTTTGAGAAAAACGCGATTAAGGTTTGAGTTAAATAAATACATGATTTTTTTTTAAATTTCGAACGTGTATTTATTAAGTGTAACAAGTTTTATATCAATATCTATAATATAAACCTACACAAAAAATCATGAACATAGCCTTTTTTAGCGTCTAAAGTGAGAAGACACCTTAACTTCAATGTGCGGCGAAGATTTTGTAAAAATTCCAAAAGCTGACCGAGTTTTTCGGAATATTGTCTTCTTTTCTAGCACACTGATAGAAAAGCTTGATTGAAATCAACTGAATACGTTCATCTGATCCTTTTTAATTCGCACTAAGTAAAGGCCTTGTACGAACAAGGTTTTTTTTAGTACGATCTTACCACTTTAGACATTTATTTTACATATATTCATTTATTCAAATGGCAGTCTGTTTAAGACTGGCGAGTGATACAAAATTATGTTTCTACTAATTTTGGAAATTGGTATCTATTATTTGCACGAGAAAATATTTTTTATTTGTATCAACTAGCAAATTTACGGACGTAGTAGTACGCTCTCTCGCCGTAGTGTGGCGCAGGGCTCGAGGCTTCTCCCGCAAGCCATTTGCAGTCTGACAATGAGTCAGCATACCACCGAGTCCGCCAAACGTACCGACGCACCACGAATTTTGCGCATTGTCGCTCGTAGTCGGCCAAGTGTTTTCCGAAAGACGTAGGATTTACACATCTTGTGATAACCACGCAAGAGAAACATCCTCTCGTATAAACCGAAATGGTGGTAATCCGAATTATTATTTTTTTAATGTTCACCGTTTAGAATAATCAAC
>OX101783.1:4515853-4595853 GCA_944452715.1 Ophion slaviceki | reverse complement strand
TGTTCCGCTCCTCAGTCTTTTCGTCATTGAAGTGTCCACATCGGGGAAGACACACATGCAGGCGGTACATAGCCTGGGACAATCCCCTAGCCGTACCCACCCTCTCCTCCGCCCC
Source organism: Ophion slaviceki (assembly GCA_944452715.1). Lineage (NCBI taxonomy): Eukaryota > Metazoa > Arthropoda > Insecta > Hymenoptera > Ichneumonidae > Ophion > Ophion slaviceki. The sequence goes on along the minus strand of OX101783.1, from coordinate 4,595,738 downwards.
TCGTGTGTACGAAAGTCCGCGACAATCGGAAACGTACACAGAACCCGCTCTCGTCGTCTCGATGCGGGAGAACAAAATCTTCCCGAGGGCTCCCCGACTTTCAGTGCCGCTCAACTCGTTCGATCCCATTGCGGAGAGTTCTTCCCCAGCGCCTGTCGTCGGACTTCGCAAGAATTTCTTCGAGGAGATCCGGGACAATTGATCAAACGTAACCGTTTCATGCAAATTTATACAGTAACTTCTTCGTCATATACTGAATGCACCCTTCAAATGTTTAAGGCGTTACCCCCACTTGTAGCGCAAAAAAGGCCTTTTTCATGATTTTTTTAAAAGAAAACTACAAAACTTTTTTAATCGATCAATATAACATCTTAAAGAACACATCTTGAAGAACTTTCAGTAATTTTTTTATTGAAAAATATTACATTGTTCAGTGGCAAATGGCCGTCAATGAAATAATGTTTTTATATACACGGTTTGCGGTGACCAACATTGCGGCGTAGTGGATCATCTGAAAAAAAATGCGGATGGATTTGGTCAAATATAAGTATAAACTAGTCTTTAATCGAAGGATTTTTAAAAATATTCATTTTTCACAAAATGGCGGACAGTCAAAGTTAATGGTTCGATTTTAACGAAAAAAAAACGGCCGTTTTTTGGCTATAAAACGGCCATTTTTTTTCGAAAAAAAATCGAACGATTAAAGACTACGTTTTTATGTATTAAATAAGCCTGCAAAATTTCAAGAAGATCGGTTCATTAGTGTTCGAGTAATCTTGGTCACCGACTTCAGAAATGCCATTTTGAGAAAAACGCGTTTAAAGTTTCAATTTCAGTTTACACGAAGAAAATATTTTTTTTGTAAACTTACATAGAGTCATCTATTCCGGGCATAAAAAAAAACTGCACTTTAAATTGCACTTCAAAAAAATGCAATAAAAAAAAATCGATCTTTTCAAAATCGCAAGTAGGGGTAACCCCTTAAACGATCGTCTACACCGTTTCTATAAAATGTACAGTTGAAATGAAAACCTTTTGAACTTAGGTTAAAAAGCTACGCTCATCGCTAAATGGCAGTCTTATGTATGAAATAATGCGCAAGAATGAGTAAAATGTTATGAAAAACTGTCAAATCACTCAGTACAATATGACAATTTTGTCATTTACTCCACATGTTATCTCATCATAGGCATCTTCCTATGTTGAAACGTGTTTTTTCAATTGTGAATTTTATAGAAACGGTGTTTTATAGAAATGGAATGGTTTCAAAATTTGGATGGTGCATTTGGTATTTGACAAAGAATTTTCTGTATAAATTAGAATTAAATGGTAACATTTCTTCGGTTGCCCCGAAACTCCGTGATTCTCATTTTTCCGTCATTGTTTTTTTTTTGCAAGACTTGGCGGCGAGGGGGCGGGTGGTTCGATTGGATTGCCATCGATATTTGTGGTCATGCATGCTTGATATTCAGGAGTACAATGTGGTAACATTACTATGGATCGGACCGGAAGTACTGATGGACTGCTGATATTAGAAATACTGAAGTAGTAACCAGAAAAATCACTAAATCTACCAATGTATTATAGCTAAGGAAAGAAATACTATAACTATTATTGCAAATACCTAGTTGGCGAAAAATCACCAGAATTACTAAAGTAGCCACAAAAAATGCCATGATTTTTATTGGACTAGCAATATAGTTGCTAAAAATTACCAGAACAAGTTATGAGAGGGAAATTCTATAACTAGTATTATTGGAATTATTATTACAGTTAAATCTACTCAAAACCATACTTTATAATGTTAAAAGAAATAATTCGAAAACTTGCACACGTTTCTCCAGAAAAAAAATCACGAAAGTTCCTCTTTTCTCCGGCCTCGAGCTAGGTGTAACTTGTTAATAGCAAATATCAACTTATTTGTGTAACTGGCAAGTGACCGCTAGTTATAGGTGATTTATATTATTATTAGTTATGGAAAACTAAGTATTCATTACTAGCTATAATACTGGTTGCAGTAAATGTTAATTTATTGCTATAGCTCATGGTCTATTACTGTATATATCTATATTACATCGTTACGGTCGTTTTTCGTACACATTTTCTCGACTTTACTTTCTTTCATTCTTTTACAGTGGCAATATAATAAAATGTAATATTCTTACAGTCCTTAAGGATATATTTTTAGAATATTAATTATTGTGCACGGCTACATGTACGCAATTGTAAATATTAAAGTCATATATGTATATATGCATATGTAGCAATAAATTACACACACACACATACACACACACACACACACACACACACACACACACACACACACACACACACACACACACACACACACACACACACACACACACACACACACACACACACACACACACACACACACACACACACACACACACACACACACACACACACACACACACACACACACACACACACACACACACACACACACACACACACCAGGTGTGTAAGTATGAAACCGGAATTTTTGTACAGAAAAAACACGTTTATTGTAATGATATGATACAAATAACTGGAGATGGCTTCTCGGGTCACCTTTAACTGATCCGCCAGTTGTTGTTGTGTTTGAGCGTCGTCTTCGTCCAACAAGGCTTGCAGGTCAGCGTCTTCAAACTTTTTCGGTGGTCTTCCACGTTCTTCGTTCCTCACGTCAAAATCGCCACTTTTGAACCGTTTGAACCACTCGAAACACTGTGTTTTACCGAGAGCATGCTCACCAAACGCCTCCACAAGCATTCGATGCGATTCGGCTGCGGTTTTCTTCAGATGAAAACAGAAAAGTAGTGCTGTCCGCAAATCGTAATTTGTTGGCACAAAACTCGACATGTTTATCTCTAATAAACTAATGCTACTGAATGAAACTCGTGTTATTGTGAGTTGGAAATCTTTGTCGGATATCAATACAATAACAAGACACCGCTGACGTGATGTGTCGGTAACTGCATCGACATCTAGCGCCACCTATGGGCAAATTCCGGTTTCATACTTACACACCTGGTATATTTGAAAATGACAACTACATACATTATAGTACATATAGACGTACATATAATGACACAATAATTGGTATTCTAAACATATATACCAAAAAACTGCAACACTGTTGCACTTTATTATAATGCTACGGTAAAACAATGAAAAAAATCGTGTTGGAAAAATATCTATGAAAAACGACTGTAACTTTGTAATAATACGAGAGAGGGGGGAAAGAAGCGAGCGAGAGAGAGATAGAGAGAAAAAAAAAGTTTGAGGGTGATCCCGCAGCCATTTAGCGAACGACTCTGACTCATCCTACTTCCCCCATTTTCTTGAGCCTCCCAGAGCTCATCCTCGTTATTCTCCTCATCGTCGTCCGCGCTTGTCTTCCTCCGTGTATCCGCAGAGTTCTCGCTTTTCGCGGCTCTCGCCTAGTTTTTCCATTCTCCACGCTTCGAGAACTTGCCGTCCCACTCCCCACCCCCCTTCACCCTCTGGAGGAGGGTGGGATTTCTCGTATGAGGAATATCAGCGCGAGCCAAGAGGGTGAAAAGTAGCGAGATGGGCAAGAGTCTTTTCGACGGAGGGGATGTGATGTTCGCAATCGAGGCTCCATAACTCTTGTTCCATTGAATTCGCGACGACCATAAAGTAGACCATTTCTTAACGTCTACTCGCGCAGCCCCGGAGATGGGGATTTATGCGTGTTATATCCCTCGGACCGTGCTTGTTCGCAACCCGGTAGGAAGAAGACAGGGGAGAGGGAGAGAGAGAGAGAGAGTGAGAGAGAGAGAGAGAGAGAGAGAGAGAGAGAGAGAGAGAGAGAAGGGAGGCTGAGGACACCAGGCCGCTCTGGAGATGGTCCCATTTCCGGTGTACCTTGCACGGTCAAGTAGAGATCGTATAACTTGGCACTCTGAGAGACAGAGAAGTACCGGAAGTACCTTCGCTCTACACGTTCGTATAAAGCTCGCGTATACCGCTCGAGCGTGGATTATAAATCGAGCCCCCGCAGAAATGAATGTGCCACCGGAGAACGGAAATTCTCGTGACAGATGGCAACGAGAGACTCTGCGATATTCCGCAGACCGAGGTCTCTATGGCCTAAGGCATTCCGAAAGAAATGGAAAAACCTGCTTTGTCGAATTTCATTGTACAAGAAGAGTTTTTATTTTTTATTTTTTAGAGGGCACCTAGGTAGGTCAAAAAATTACATTTTCCAAAAATATTTTTATTCGATTCCCGAGTCCAAATTTTTAGCCTCCTCTGAATCCTCGCAGAACCCATTTCTTTTGAAATACGTAAGCCGCCAGCCTCCGTTGAACTTACCAAACCCCATTTGTCGAGTTCAGTGCCATGAAGAGACCTCCTCTTGGTCCAGTGTAGCCTCTGTTGGACCTCCCAAACCTTCTTTCGACCCCCAGTTTCAGTGAAACGTGCAGAACACAGGCCTCCTTAAGGGGTTATCCCCACTTGCGATTTTGAAAAAATCGATTTTTTTTATTGCATTTTTTTGAAGTGCAATTTGAAGTGCAATTTTGGTGTCATTTTTCCTTTGAACATCGATAACTCAGCGAGAAAAAATCGTACAGAGCTCTCCCAGCGCTCAAATTAAAAGGGAAGAATCCCGCTAGACGACATTTTTTTTAATCCGATCATTCAAAAAAAAAAATATTAAAGTCCGTGCAGACTGTGAAAAATGAGCAAAAATAAAAAAAAAATTTTACTTTGGTTTTTTGATGCACTGAGAAAAAGAAATCGTTGAATGTGCAAAATGCATTTTGTTGTCTCGAAATTTTGTTGTTTTAACAGTTGCTCAGACATGCTAAATAAGCTACAGTTCACACCACTGAAATTATCAGTTAGATTGACAAGACGTTTGTTATGCCAATCAAAAATCACGTTGAACGTATTTAAAGATACATTTTGTTAATCCAACTGAATTTAGGTTGGATGAACGAATTTTTTTTTTCAGTGTGGCTACTAAAAATTGGCTGATGCGAAAAATTTTTGAGCTCAAGATCTCAAAACTAGAGATTCACACCTTCAATTTGCTTTCTTTTATTTTGCTGTACGACCATTTTTCGAGGAGTTACAGCTATTTGAAAATGACCCTAAAATTGGCGGACTTTTTCAATATCCTTTAATTCTTTTGCCTAGTGTATTTTTTTTTCATTCAAATGAATCTATTTAATATCGTCCAATAACTATTTTATTTGATCCTAATAAATCGGTGATTCGGTTTCTGTGATCTGTTCGAAAAACAATTTAGTTAAATTCATTGAAAGGATCTAGGTGATTTTTTTAAATTTTAATTAAATAGAATTTTCGTAGAGTCAACCATTTTTCTATTTGATTGAACTAATGGTCTATCTTTATAGAAACACTCATATCAAAGGGGTGTGGGGGTAGCGAAGGTGGAGAGAGAGGAATTTTATATATATATAGGTTATGTTTGCAAAATCAATAGCATGTTATTCGATAAAACTCTGTAATTATCACAATGATATCAACGAATTGATATAGTTTATGTGGCACAACAAATAGTTATAGGTATTTATTTGGTCTCTTATACCATATCAGCGACCAAAATGTTATAAGCATTCAGTAGCATAGGGGCAGCGTGCGTAGCTATGACTGGGTAGGTACTAGGTTCGATTCGCATATAGGACAAATATTTTCTTCGAAAAAAATCATTTGTAACGGCCAGGGAATGACGAATTACGATGAAAAAAGTTGTAAAGCTTTCAATTAAGTGATTCATTTTATTTTCGATTTATGAAATATTTTATGCACACAGTACACTTAGCTATACTTCAAACTGTAAAGGCGTTTTTCTCGAAACACTGCTTTTAAAGTCGGTGGACATGATATCTCGGGAACCACTTGATGGATTGTTTCCAAATTTACAGGAGATACGATGAGAAATATTTGAAGGACGTAGACGATCTCACTTTTTTTTTAATCGGTCTTCATTTTTTAATAGTTACGTAAAGGTGACGACTTTTTTCATAGATTTTTATGCTCGAGTTGCAATTCGTAGCCACGTGGTTAAAAAAAATGATTTTGAAAATCGACGTTCTTCAACGACTCGGATTTATTGTAAACTTGATTAAGGCCGGATTCTGAAATAGAAGGTCGGGAAAATCGTTTTTTTATTGCTTAAATCGATACATAAACTATCCCAGAATATATTTACAAAGTTACAGATGCCAATTGTAAATATTTTCGAAGACACAAGGCCACAAGCAGAGAAGCGATTGATATTTGATATTGATATTTCCTCCCATTGAAAACTTTGAAGCCCGTTTTCACCAGTTTTAATTTCTACGATTTTTCCAAACTGGCGGGCGTGATAGCAAAAAAACCATATATGTATGAAAATCTCTTCTAAGTGAATTGAAAAAGTCGTTAAAAAGTATTCTGAAATAATTTTTATAGCAGGTTGAAGTCTTTTTTTTAAACACATTTTTTCACATCTGAGACAATTTATAATTTGACGATTTTTTAAAAATGTATCCAGAAGAAAAATATATTAGAATTACAAATTTTATTGGTTTTTTTGTTTCAGTCTAGAATTACGTGCTACCTCTTTCCCGCCGATTGGGGGCTGCAGTGGCAAGACGCACATGGAATAGGCTGACAAATTTGCAGTCATTCATTGTTTCATGTTGAAACATTTTTTTATACATTTTAAATATGCATAAAAAATACCTCCATGTATACTGGACTCACTTGTTTTTTTCCCTTCTAAAAAAATTCCCGAAAAAAACGCTTTTTGGACTTTCTGATTCTCTCACGGCTTGCGGCTCCCGCCTCAACCCGTTTGGTCTTTAAATTTCAGATGGATCGTTTAAGCTGCAGAATGTCCACTGCCAAACGTCGCGAAAAAAATGTCACCATCTGCCGGCGGCCATGTTTTTGTTGTTTTTCTGTATTTTTTGGTGATTTTTTAAAAGGCTCTCAATATTTGTACCTTTGTGTTGAATAAACTGCCTTTTTTTCACCAACCGTTTCCCAGAGAAAAAAAGTCGAAATTTGGCAGTTTTTTCGGGCCTCTGGGTAGATGTAGCCCCGTAATCGTCTGTAACTTGGTCAATTTTCAATATTTAGACTTCAACATTATTTCCCATATTCTTAAATATGAATACTTTGAGGAAATGCAAAAAAAGTTTTTTTTTACCCGTCACATTGGTATATCAGCTTGAATGGAATGCTGTATTTTTGCGTCTACCATCTGATAGCGGCTGTCGAGACGAATAACAATGACCTACAACACAAGGTCATTCAAGGTCATTTGAGTCGCTTTTCTCTATCGACGGTGTTCGAAGTTCGAACGGCCGGTGGCAAGGCAGTGTACGTCTCATCACTTCGAACACCTTTCATAAACGAAAGCGACTCTAATGACCTTGAATGACCTTGTGCTGTAGGTCTTTGTATTCGTTTCAACAGCCGCTGTCGGGTGGTAGACACTTCTTTTAGATTTAAGCATTTCTTTTACAAAAACAAAGTTGACCTTCGTATCTTGAAAGCAACCCCACCTCCAAACAGATCCTTATCACCATCTGATGACCCCTGCCAAAAAATGCAACTCCTTTAGGGCGAATTTTTTTCCGACACCCCAAGTTTCAAACCAAAAAAATGTTACATAAATGTCAAACTTTCGGGTAATAACCATCGTAATTTTTCCTGCAATCTAAAGGCACGTAATGACCCAACTTTTAATTAAGTTTAAGACTTCATGCCTCCTGCGGACTCACTGAAAAGCTTATACAAGTTGCACAAAAATGCATTCACACTTTTTCGAACCGAATCGGTCGAATTAAAGTTGCCAAGCACTCCGAGCCGTTTACGATCGAAGGACCGCGGTCATTCGAGCAAACAAATGCCGCAGACAGCTAGAACTCCGGAACGTCGCTCATTCCTACGTGGTTTTTAAAGTTTTCGCCATTCGATTCAATCGAGACAATATAGGGCGTCTCGTAATGTGCGAGTAGTGAAAAAACGGAGGTAGGGGAAAAGGTGCTCGCAAACAAAAAGGTGCACATTCGAGATCGTTGACCCAGGCTTACTGGTCCAGTAAAAGAGACGAAAACCCAGCACTTTTTAGCGTAAAATATGAATTTTTGACTGAAGGTAGATGGTTGCACACTGAAAGTAACCCCAATAATATGTTGCCCCTCAACTCGTCCCAACCCTAAGAAAAAGGGGTTGAAAACTAAAAAATCGCCGTATCTCGATAATTAATAGCCCGATCAAAAAATATTTCAAACGAATGTTGTTTGGAATAATAAAATACGTATAAAGTTATCTGACGTCCAATCCCTTATCTTCAAATAAGCGGTACAAAAACACGAGAGCACCACTGACCCAGACAAGGACGCAGCGATATGTCTACTCCGCTCGCACACGCATCAACCCCGAATTTTCGAATCGTTTTTGTGCCGCTATTTTCGAAGGGGTTTGGACGACAGATAACTTTATACGAATTTTATTGTTCCAAACAACTTTTGTTTGAAACCTATTTTGATCGAGCTATTAATTATCGAGATACGGCCATTTTTAAGTTTACAACCCCTATTTCTTAGGGTTGGGGCGAGTTGAGGGACAACATTTTATTGGGGTTACTTTCAGTAGGCAACCATCGACCTTCAGTCAAAAATTTATATTCGACGCTAAAAAGTGCTGGGTTTTCGTTTCTTTTACTGGACTGTACTCTACGTCACTCTCTATTTCTCCCTCTCTCTCTCTCTCTCTCTCTCTCTCTCTCTCTCTCTCTCTCTCTCTCCTTCGCTCGAGTTCTCGCGCGCCTCATAAAAAACCGGAAGTAGAGCGGTGGCTCCGCGGAGCACCCGGGAAAGGGCACTTTTGGTATTGCCGACAGTGAAAGATACGCTATCAGTGGGAAAGGAACAAATCAGCTCTCGCGCTTGCGGCTCGGTGTCCGTGTGTGTGTGTGTGTGCGGACTTAACGTTCGTCGTGCAACGCTTAAGTTCGCCGTTTGGTACGTAACCATATGGGAGGCCAATGCTCCATCCTCACCAGTTCTGGGTGGAACGGGTGATCGTTGTAAAAAAGTTGCTTTGAGGTGCACTCGCAAGTTTGCCGAGGAACGACTATGGTAGGCTCTCGACATCCGGTCGTGTTGGGCGGTCTGCCGCGCCCTCTGTTGATGGTTACGCATATATATATATATATACATATACAGGGTGTCCCATTTTAATCTTACATCTGAATTTTCTCGAAAAATATTGCTCGGACGAACTATTGTGTGGAACAAAACTTCTAGGGATTGAAGGGGGACGTTTGAAAAAAATTTATTTGAGGAGCAAAAATTCAAAATGTCGGCGTTACAAAGGCTGACATGTTTTTTTCAAACGGAAACATAACTTTTTTTTATTGCCAAAAAATTTGTCAGCTGAAAACTAAAAACTGTTGTTGAAAAAATGTTTTGATAAAGTTCATAGTTTTCAAGTGAGAACATCATTTTCAATTATTTCAGATGTATCCAGGATTTGTGTGTGTGTGTGTGTGGGCGCGCGTGCGTGTATGTGTGTGTGTGTGTGTGTGTGTGTGTGTGTGTGTGTGCGTGCGTGCGTGTGGAACACTGTTGAAAATTTTTGTTTTTTTTTTTGTTTTTTTTTTGTTTTCAAATTTCGACGATATTTCATGAGAAAATTTTGGAGGAAAATCGATGAAAAATAGTTTTTTTTTTCCATTTTAATAGCGTTTGTGCCATTTTCAGGCCCAAAAACGTGTTTCTTTAAATCCTTGACGAACTTTGATCACGATGGGTAGAAAACACACACACACACACACACACACACACACACACACACACACACACACACACACACACACACACACACACACACACACACACACACACACATACACACACACACAAATCCTGGATACATTTGAAATAATTGAAAATGATGTTCTCACTTGAAAACTATGAACTTTATCAAAAAATTTTTTCAACAAAAGTTTTTAGTTTTCAGCTGACAAATTTTTTGGCAATAAAAAAAAGTTATGTTTCCGTTTGAAAAAAACATGTCAGCCTTTGTAACGCCGCCATTTTGAATTTTGGCTCCGCAAATAAATTTTTTTCAAACGTCCCCCTTCAATCCCTAGAAGTTTTGTTCCACACAATATTTCGTCCGAGCAATATTTTTCGAGAAAATTCAGGTGTAAGATTAAAATGGGACACCCTGTATATATATATAGGGTGTACTATTTAAATTGTCACAACGAAATATCCCGAGTGGAATGCATTTTAGGAAAAAATGTGTCAACCTAAAGTTTTATATTTTCAAAGAACAAACATTATGGTTGTCGTTATTTTTCACTTGGTGGCAATGTTCAACAAACCTTAGTTTTTGAAATGGAAACCAACATTTTTCATAACAGAATAATGTTTTGCGTGGCTATATAGAAAACGTTTTTCTCTTCCACTTAATTTTTTCGAGACATTTTGGATATTTGTCGAAATAGATACCCGATAAATCATTACGAAATGTTAACAACATATTTTTGTGAATATGTAAAACATCTTGAAAAGTTAAGGAAAACGAAAAAACTTTTCGGTCACAAGTTACATATTTCGTTACGCAATTTTTGCAAATTTATTTCAACGTCACCTTTATTTTTTGGAATGAGAAGAAGGTTTTTCATTTCGGATTAATTCTTTGCGTGGAAACATCGGTAATTTTGGCTTGCAACTTTTTCTGTTTGACCTAATTTTTTTAGTTACTTTAAATGTTTAAACAAATAGATATTCGATGAATAATTACAAGTCGAGAATATATTTTGATGAATATTGAAAATATCAAGAAAGTGAAGATAAAAAAAACGTTTTAGACAAAAGTTACGCATTTTGTTAGGCAAACAATGATTGTGAAGTAAAAAATATTGGTGCGAATTCAAAAAATTAAAATTGACCTTGAAATTATCTTGGCAAATATCCAGCAAAATATCCAGCATCATGATTTTTGATCTGTTAAACTATGAAACTTTTGCTCCAAACATCTTCTTTTGAAGGACATCCCTCCCAAGATATTTCGTTGGGCCAACTTAAACGGTACACCCTGTATATCTGTATATATATATAGTAATATATAGTATATATATATACAAATTTATGAGGTACATAAACGTACCGTATTGAGGGACGCCCGGAGTGCAAGGAAGTAGCCGTGAGTCGACGACGTTATCGCTAGAGAGGGCGCGTGGGCGCGAACTCGCTGTCTCGAGGGTGCCGACATTTAAAATGCAGATTAGCGAACCCGTTGATCACCTTAGTCACAAACCTCTTGGCCCTATAGTCTCACCTACACGCCTGTCTGTTCCTTCAGCAAAGTTCGTCAGTCACAATAATATTATGCGAGTACGTGGGAAATGTGTAATGGATGGAGCATAGATTAATTTGGGGATAAGCGAGATGGAAGTCTCGATCTTAGCTCAATCGATTGATCAATCTTTACTATTGATCCTCGAATTAGATCTTTATATTGGGCTTAAAAATGAGAATGTGATCTCTACCAAAAATATATGGACCATCGAATGGATGAACTCGAAATAATAGTAAAATAGGTCTCAATAAAATAACAGTAATTATTGAAGCAGCCAAAAAATGGAGTAAGTACAAACATAGGGAGTAGATGTAGCTGACAGAAAAAAAAATAAACTTGGGCTTGGGGCTTGAAAAACAGGTTTATTTTCTATATTTTTTATTTATGAGTCTTGCGATGACTAGGTTGATGATGATGATGAAAATGATGATGAAAATGGCAAGCTCCTGAGAAAAGTTCGAATGTCGACCAAAATACAACTTCAATCATTTGTTATTAACAAATCGATGAACATATTGACAAATCATCCGGTCGTTCTATCTCCTATCGGTCATACGACAGAAAATGTTCAACCGATGGAATATTACGATACAATTCACACCGGTTCAAAAAAATAGATTCGAGAAAAATAAAAAAGGGTAAATTGCAGCGGGGCGGTTTGTCGTAGCGCAGTGCGCCTCTAACCCTTCATAAAAATGGTCATAACTCTGTTAATTTTTTGAACTTTTGCAGACTCTTGGTTGCAAATTAATGTTAAGACCCTACGCTAGAAAACTATTCAAAAAACTATAATCATGTAATTGTAATTTCAAACTTACGCAGCGGGCTACTGTGGAGGCCCGAAAATCAGGGTTATTAAAAAATAACTAATTTTGTAGGAATGAGTAAGATGATTGGAAATCGTTTGGACTTTTATTTGTATGCACTTCAAAAAAGTTGTGTACCACGTTGGGGGGGGGGGGTAGGAATAGAGGGAGCGTATAAAGGCAAATGTTTTATAGGCGTTAGCTTCCGTTTCGCAACTCCCTGCAATCTTCAACCCCTGTGGGTGGGATTGGTAACGCCGTGCAGTTTCGAATGCGACTTATATGGGAGCACAGTAAAGCGACCCACCCTCTCGTTTCGCTACTGCCGGTTCGATCCCGTCAAACAGATAAACCCAGGAGCGCGCGCACACACACACACGCACACCAACACAGAACGGCAAAAACACCCGCAGCCATTCGTTCACCCTCATCCGCGACTTAAACGAGCCTCGGCTAATTTATTGATCCCTGACTTATTTGACGTTCCTCGTAAATTGCCCTTCCTTCCTCCACACGCATGCATCTCCATACGGAACACCTACGATAATGCACATGAGGCCTTGCGTAGCGAAGGACAACCCGGAGAAAGCATACTCCCGATTATTATTTTAACTGTCCAAATGTTGAATCATTAATCAATTAATTTTTTTACTCTTTTACATTATCAATTTTCCTCCCTGAGCCCTTGAATTTCGATCTCGTCACTTCACCTTGACCCAAACGTGCCCCTTCGCCATTTCACGTTTCTCGGACACCCATCGGAGTGTTGCCCATAGCCTAATGCATGGGCATCGCGTGTGCACGAGGGCTCAGGGCAACTGGTGAAAACCCGGCCCGATAAAGACCGCTTATATTGTCACTGGATTTTGGTTGCGGTCACCATTGGAAACTACTGGCCTTTCCGCGGTACTCAGCGCGCAAGTCAGTGCCAAACGGTCACCCATCCAGGTGCTGGCCCAGGCCAACGCTGCGTACATCGAGCACCTCCATTCACTACCGTCTTTCATTTATTTTCGATTTTACTAAAATCACATGCCCATGTGCGGTGTGTGTGTGTGTGTTTTATATGTGTGAAGATGTCGGATATTGTCGTGGGCGCGCACTTAATAATTTCAAGTAACTTGTCCCTCTCCAGGGAGCGTCTCTAACTAACATCCCCGTGTTTCAAATTAAACGTCAGGTCTACTCGTAACTTGACATCTGAACTCTCAGGCAGTCAAGCGGCAAGAGTTTAGACGTCAGTTGTGAAGCGGAGTTCACCTTAAAGGGTTCATATATATATATATATATATATATATATATATATATATATATATATATATATATATATACACACCGAGGATTCTCCGATCGACGCCATGAGCAAACTCCAACGATGGCAACCTCCCTCGAGAATCTTTCGAGATGTAGTTACGAGTATATGCGTCATTTATTTATATATACATCTCGAAATGGTCTTGCGTCATGTTGCAAATCAAATCTTTGTGAAAACTTAACGCCCAAGTTTGGCCCAAGGCTTCGTGACTCCCTCCTGCCGAGTCTCGGTCTCCCAACTCTGAAGCCTTCCGCCACATACGACGCTTTGTCGATTGGGGTAAAATTCAAGGAGAAGCTGACGATGGATCATACAGCTTCGGGTTGACGCAAAGCAGCGTGCGACTCGTATTTTTAGGCTCATTTCACAACATTCTTGGAAGATTCCGATTCTTGAAAGCGTTCAGTTGCGGTTTAGGAATATGGCCATTTGCGGCGGAAAGTAGGGATTCCATTGGTGAAGAGGTTTTTAGTGGTTTAGTGGTTTTCATCTGGTCGAAGGTGGATTTTATGAAAAAGGGTTGGAAGGCTCGCTGCTGGGGTGTATGCCTCTGGAGGAAAGACGGAAGGAAAGAACAGAGGAAACTTTGAGGGTGTTTGAAGATGCCACGGCTATTGGCGTTTCGATCATTAGAGGGATGACATTCCAAGCGGTTGGAATAACGGAAGTGCTCTAGTACAAACAAAATACGTACGCCGATAGCACTTAATTGCTGTATCCCGTCGGTTTGGGGATGTGGTAATTACCCTAAACACCCTAAACGGTAAGTGCCACGTATATGTATACATATGAAGACCCGATAGGCGGACATTGCGGAGTACGAGGTTACCAATCAGTCTGATTCAACGTCTAACCTCCAACGACTAATGCACTAAAGTCGAAGTTTCCTGTCTCGTCGTTGCTAGGGGTTCCAGGTGGTTGGGGACTGCGAGACTCAGAGTTACATGAAGACCGACAGAGACAGAGAGCGAGTGAGAGAGCGCGAGAGAGGGAGAGATGGCTGGAGCACGATCAAAGCAACCGCACGATAACTCGAGGTAAACCAACCCTGCAATCCCAGGGTAAACCGAGACGCTCCCCAGGAGCTGTAGCATAACCAAGTACGAGTTTGGGATGGGGCGAAGCTGAAGAACATGGCGAGCCGCACCGCAGTACCTGATAACTACGCAAGGGAGAATCGTAGAATGATCGTACGACTTGCTAGCGCCAACCCTAGCCGAGCATACACGTATACATCGATGTCCTCACTCTTGAAGCCATCGCGTGACACACTGACGAAATACAATCCCCGACGATCCTACAAGACTTCCACAAACGTCCAATACTCAGTCCCAGACAAGCCAACGCGGAGTCTGCACTCACAGTCAGTGACGGTAAGCTGCGCGTGTAGCGTAATTTGGGGAAGGGTATCATTTTGCTATGTAAGGGCGGCGCGGCTTGGCTGCGATGCGTGGAAAGGAATCGGGAATGTACAGGATAGAGGCGTATTTCAATCTGGGAAACCTATCCCGCAGGATTCGTTGCTGCCTAGCTGCATACGAGCTCTTGACAGCTATAGGAACAGTTACCTAGGTACTGGTTAGAATTCACTGCTGCTCGGCGTGGTCCCACGAGTGATGCCTGGAAACACCGAACAGCAAATGGCATACTCTATTCTGTCTGCGGGAGGATGGAAGAGTATCCCAATCTTCTGGATACATGAAATTTTCCGGCTTTACCCCTTTTTCTATCTCTTTCCGGGTCAGAGATATTTTTTGTTGGATTGAGTATCGATTGACATTAATACTGGAATGTTCAATACGGTAGACCAGCATGATACCTAAACTGGTCATCTTCGAAAAGCAATTCGCCAGTTACGCATTGAGAACAGGAGGAAAATGGATTCCCCAGTCACTGTTTGGGGACAGAAGATTTGAGGATGATGCTATCCAAATTCCAATATTGATGGGGTGGCGTCATCCATGCATTCGACGTCTCCACATATCCATTGGGGAGTTACTTTTCTCGAGTATTCCAAAAGTAACTGAAGTTTGTTGCGGTGTGTTTGGCCTACAACATTTCCGAGATGATGAAGTTGCGGATCATCTCTGTGGTTTCCGTTGTCGATCATGCTATGGTTTGTTCGTTCGGCTTGGAACTTCATCGGGATGATGACTTTCGGGATCATCCCTATGATTCTATCTTCTACGCTAAGTATCAACAGTACCAAACGATGTCACTAAAATCGCATACCACATGGCAATAATCGTCATCGAGAAACTTGAATAACCTTGCAGGCTCTTCAATCGTTTGCATTGGCAAACTACAATACACCCAAACAGCTCAAATACAAATCGCTATAACCGTATCACAGCTTGCAACAACAAGCGGGAAGATGAGACGATGTCACCACCGAACCACGCTAATAGACTCATCCACTGATGACATTCAACACTTTTGGAGCCACGCCTTTTCAATGACGTTTACGCAGCTTCCATTTTCTCCCGAGAGTTGACCAATAATCGAATATTCATTATCTACAGTGAAGACGAATTGATTCGGTGTGGGTGCTACGTGAGTCGACAACGTTTGGCATGATATACGAGACGTAGAATCGCCTGGTAATGCGCGTGGTGTTTCGGCATTGTTCGGGCGTTTGGTGGGCTCGGTCACGCGAACGTTTGGACTACCGCATGCGGCGCTAGCAATATAATACAATGGGAACATCGAGAGTGGAGCGAGCAAGAGGAGAGACCAGTGCGGAAAATGCGGGATGTAGAATGTTCGGATGGAGTAAACGAGAGAAGCGGAGAGAGAGAGAGAGAAAGAGAGAGATTGAACTCGGTTCGATTGTCCTTTAATTTACGGGAATTGCTTCGTGCCTGTGGCAGGAGCTTTAGTCTGCCTGGAGTAACGATTGAGAGAGAGAGAGAGAGAGAGAGAGAGAGAGAGAGAGAGAGAGAGAGAGAGAGAGAGAGAGAGAGAGAGAATGCCACATAGTAGCAACACTGGAACACAGACCCTCATCGAACCGGAGAATGACCGGAGCATGAGCCGCATCAGCCAACACCGCGCATCCCACTGACTCATACCCCTTTACCAATTGGCAAACCATCCTGGTTACCAGGCCAGGACGCATAAGAGAGAGACCGGTTACAAGCAGTGCGAAAGAGCCACCGGAAATTCTATCTCCATAATCGTGGATTTCGCACTCGCATAATCGCAAAGTGGCTCTGTTTCACGACCTTCCCAGCCATACTAGCCCGAAATATCTATTGCTCTTGGATTTCCCCACCCTCTCTCTCTCTCTCTCTCTCTCTCTGGACAAGTATTATACGAAATCGAATGAACTCTCTATCTCTCGTGGATTGCGCGGACCAGCCTGATAGCATTTGTCGCTGGACAAACACACCACGGCGCTATGTATATTAGGGCCTGCATGACGAACCGTTTCGGCTTTGAGGCAATATCGTTGTTACGGCGAACAAGTTAAATAGTGATTACTGCTTCCAGTCAGCAGGTTTGATTACCCACTTTCGTTCAATCGTCATTAGTGATGACGGCCTCGACTCGGATGAAGGTACGTCTTTCATCCTTTGGACCTACATCGTCTTTTGGATTCAACCCTTCGCCAAAGGACATTTGGTGGGAATTCAGTGGCATGTGGGATTGACGGACCTCTGGATCCAAACAAATTCAGCACTCTCGGGAACCCTTGGGATCCAGAACAGACCCAAGCCAATCCAAACAAATCTTGAAATCCTGGGGAAGCAGTTAAGGGGTTACCCCCACTTGCGATTTTGAAAAAATCGATTTTTTTTATTGCATTTTTTTGAAGTGCAATTTGAAGTGCAGTTTTTTTTTGATGCCCGGAATAGATGACTCTATGTAAGTTTACAAAAAAAATATTTTCTTCGCGTCAACTGAAATTGAAACTTCAAACGCGTTTTTCTCAAAATGGCATTTCTGAAGTCGGTGACCAAGATTACTCGAACACTAATGAACCGATCTTCTTAAAATTTTGCAGGCTTATTTAATATATAAAAATGTAGCCTTTAATCGTTCGATTTTTTTTTTCGAAAAAAATGGCCGTTTTATAGCCAAAAAACGGCCGTTTTTTTCGTTAAAATCGAACCATTAACTTTGACTGTCCGCCATTTTGTGGAAAATGAATATTTTTAAAAATCCTTCGATTAAAGACTAGTTTATACTTATATTTGACTAAATCCATCCGCATTTTTTTTTCAGATGACCCACTTCGCCGCAATGTTGGTCACCGCAAACCGTGTATATAAAAACATTATTTCATTGACGGCCATTTGCCACTAAACAATGTAATATTTTTCAATAAAAAAATTACTGAAAGTTCTTCAAGATGTGTTCTTTAAGATGGTATATTGATCGATTAAAAAAGTTTTGTAGTTTTCTTTAAAAAAAATCATGAAAAAGGCCTTTTTTTGCGCTACAAGTGGGGGGTAACGCCTTAATGGCAGTTCTCGTTGCCCACTGAGCCTGCTGGGCATCATCTCGCACCAGTCCAGGTGATCCCTTAAGTCCAAAAATGGATCACCTTGTCTAACTTTTGAAAGTGAACAATTTTCAAAAAACTTACTCTTTTAAAGTTCTTAGGGAACCTTATCGAGACTTTTTTAAATTACTTTCTAGATGTTCTAACACCACAGAAAAACGCCACTCCCCTCAAGTACGCACACCGTGAAATCCTGGGAAAGTAGTAAATGGCAGCTCTCGTTGCATTGATCAGCATCTGCAGCCAGACTTATAGTGTCCAATCCAGGTGATCCCGTGAACCCAAAAATGGATCACCTCGGCTAACGTTTGAAAAGTGATATTTTTGGAAAAACTTCCTCGTCAAGAGTCCTTCAGGACTCTTCTCAAAAGTCTGGTAGCTTTTCTCAGGTGTTTAAAAAAGACCGTGATATAACGCTCCCTTCAAATACCTTTGATTCATCACTTGCGCTATTAACTACTTCTGGTACTGTTCAATCCCGTACGTCAAGCTATTTTGTGTTCAGTCAAAAACACGTGAATCACAGCGATTCATGAAGATCCCACAACGATAGCTAAAATGTTAGCTCTCAACGACGAAGAAAAAAAGGTAGACCCTCTTGAGGCACTCGAAACACTTTGCTGGGTGACGACATCAAATAGTCGTCGGGGTTCTTCCGAAAATATTAACGACCGATTGGCAAATACCGTGTACAATAGAGGGATATGACAAAGCTCGCAGTGTGAATTCGCCTTTCACTGTGTGAGGGCTCTCGTAGGGCATTATGCGGGGGTTTGGTACGTGCCCAACGAACGCCTCAATTGCGAAACTATTCCAGTTATCTGATCGTGCTAACCAACTCGTTGGATCGAGAATCAGCTCTGCTGTGAGATCGAGGTTTATGAGGATTGTTTGGGTTATCTATATTGGGTTATATATATATATATATATATATATATATATATATATATATATATATATATATACATATACATATGTAGCAACAGGAATGGTCCAAAGGGACAACAGAGATTGGAATAAATCCCTCCATCAATATTCCGTTTCTCTCTAGGTAACGAGTTCCCGTTTCACTAAAGATACACATTTCGAGTGTCACGCAGGCAATTCATGAATTTTCATCGAATCAAACTCGGATTTGATCGACGCGAAGAGGACCTAAAAATACCACCCTGTAATTATTCTCATTGGCAAACATTCTGTCCGGGCTTCGCATCGCCATGTAGCAGTTAAAAATAAATCTCTGTTAATGACAGTACCGTGACGAATCGATACTATTTTACTGAAGAAGTTCTGAATTCAGCTGTCCAATGGAAAACGGGCGCATTTATTGGACGCCTGGTACAAGTTTAAGGCCTTAGGTCACAGTAACGGGTATAAAATCATGTGCGAATTTAACATTTTTTTTTCGTATGAAAACGTGATTCACTCATAAAATTAATTACATATCTATTTAGTATAAATATCGAGCTGTTAGAAAATATATATATATTTTTTTTCGATGTACAAAATGGCCGACTACGCGAAACTTCTTGAAACAGCTTTTTTCCAATTGGCGTGTTAAATAACTTCAACAATTTTCACTCGATTTACTTCCAATTTAAAAATTATGTTCCTAATTGCATTTCGCAGAGAAGTACGTACGGAATTTCTGATTAATCGAAAACTTTTCATTTTATGAGCAGTTTATGACCAGTTATAACGAAATTTTTCACGGAAAATTAATTTCTTAAGTTCAAATACATACAACTTTTGAATAAAACAATATTTTTTAAATTCCGTACGTACTTCTCTAGGTACTCTAGGGTAGATTGACGAGAATTTTTGTTTTTTGTTCTAGGTAAAAAAATTGTGGATGCTAAATGTCACGCTGCGGAGCGCCTAAAAAAAGATAACAAAAGAAAATATTGGTAGTCGGCCATTTTGTACATCGAAAAAAGAAAATATATATTTTCTAACAGTTTGATATTCATACTAAACAGCTGTGTAATCAATTTTATAAGTGAATCACTTTTACATACGAAAAAAAAATTGTTAAATTCGCACATTACTTCATACCCGTTACTGTGGCTTATGGCATTAAGGGACCTTTGTGACCTGGAAGTTTCAAAAATACATTTTTTTGCATAGCTTTGTAGTTCAGGATCTTAACTTTAACGGGTAATGTCTAGTAGTAACAGTCGAAAACAGCTCATTTTTGGGATTTTCAAATAGAAAGTCGCGATGATAAATTGCTTCAAAAATTAGGTGTTTGAAAAAGTATCATCTGAAGAACACTTTGTGATTTTTGTTTGTAAAAGTATTTAATCATGATCGGTTTACAGCCGATGTCCGGGAAGCACCTCTCGAAATCGTCTTTTGCAGTGAGCCCCTTGAACGCAATGCCCCTTTAAACCAGGTTATCTAATATCAAAAAACCAAATAGATTTCGTGGGTATATTAGTTTATGCTATGATTCATCTAAACAATTTCCGAAATATCAAATTTGAAAAAAATTGCGCGTGTTCAAAATGAACGTTTTGATATTTTCGTAAAATGGGCATTTTTCGTTAATGAAATCAAAGTATACAGGTGAAAAAAATCCTTCGATCGAATAGTATATTTTTCCATCTATAAAAAGACCTAAAAATTTCAAAAAGATCGATGCAGTAATTTTCGAGATTATTTGCTCACCGACATTAAAAACGTACTTTCGAGAAAAAAGCGTTTGAAGTTTCGAACAAGGCTCCGAGCGTTCCGACATGCGTCAACATAACAGCCTATAAATCTGTCAATTTTCATCTGATCACCTTGAACGAAATGTCCCCCCGAACCAAGTGTCAGGGAACACTTATAGAATGATATACTGTCAAAATATATCGGTTTTGAAAAAAAGTGATTTTTCTCGTGAAATTGCGAGTCGTATCTCGAAATCTATTCGTTCGATTCAGTTCAAATTCAGACAGGGCATAGTTCATAACATTGTCTATCGTATAACCGGATGATTTTTCTACATGTTTATCCATTTGCTAATAACAAATTATTAAAGTTTTTTTTTCGAAAATTGAACTTTTCTTATTACAGCTTCGTAATTCTCATAATTCCAAAGATCCATCCGGTCATACGAAAGTGTGATTATTACAGTAAGAGAAAATTCGTTTAACTTTTCATTTCGGATCACCTAGTTGCTAGAACCACCTACACCAATCGGTCATGCAGCCACGGCAGCACTTTGTTTAAATAATAATAACACCATTGTTTGTCAATATTTTTCAATTAAAAAAATAACTCAAACTTGCCAAGACTATTTGTTAATTGCATGAAAAATCATGATCTCGTCATCTCAAAAATCACACCAGAAAAAAATATTGGAAATGTCCCTGTTTTTGGGACCCTGAGCTAATGCACACGCAACGACAACATTCCCTATACAATCCCCAGGTCAGGTGATCGGTCATTTTTCATGTGACGGCAATTCTTGGTTGGTCCCCTGGAGGAGTCCGTTACACCCGTATTGCGGTCCCTTAAAGTTCGTGCCCAGGAAGGGCTAGGGGAAAAGGGTTCCCTTCCACCCGGGGCAAATGGCTCCTCACCAGGGAACATTTTCTCCCCCGCGGTTCTTCGCTCACAGGCGAGTGCGAGTGCGCCCGCCCTTCAATGACAGAGAAACAGTTGAAAGGGCCGCTCCGACAAAAGGGTCTGCTTCTTGCTGTTTTTCAGGCTCGCTCGCGCTCTCTCAACCATTCTCTCTCTCTCTCTCTCTCTCTCTCTCTCTCTCTCACTCTCTCTCTCCCACGCTGCGGCCGTTGATGCGCGCCGCGTTCATTTCTTCGCGAGACTTCTCACTCTTTGTTCTTCGGTTTCGTAATAAGTCAGCGAAGATTTTTTCTTTGCACGGAGACACATTTTCCCGAGGGCGCCGAGCTGTGGGTGGGGGAGGTCGAGAGGGAGGGATGAAGGTGGCTGCTTGAGAACTTGTGTTCTGTGAGGGTGTAATATTTCCGAGTGCTCGCGTCCGTTGTCTCGATCGTTGGGTCTGCATTTTTTTGTGTATCTTTATTTAGACAGACATGTTGCGCACAGGCTTGCCTGTGATATATATATATATATATATATATATATATATATATATATATATAGTACCGGCAAATGAATTCCGGTCACAAAATAATATATAATTTTTATTTTAAATAAGATTTATTTTAAACAGACAAAATCGATAATGATTACGAATTAACCACCATTGAATTTCTTAATGATATATTTTTGTTAATCTTGTTAATTGTTGTTTTGTTAATCTTTTTTTATCACTTTCTCACGACTGTGTACGTCCGATAACGTCCCTTCCCGAACTCCTTTACTTTTCTCGTATCCTTCCCTCCCAATTAAAAAAACCGCTCTTTGGCAACCAATGCCCGGCACTCTTGGCCTTTCCACTCATTTCTCCGTTAGGCTAGTTCCCATTTCTTTTCTCTCTTACTCATATTTTCTTATCCGATATTATAGAAACTACACTTTATATATATATGCAGCGAAAAAAATTACTCGGGTCAACGAAATTGTTCATGCACACGTGGCATTAGTTTGATGGAATACATAATTCCGTAATAATGTATGTATGGGACATTCCACGCCATTTTACCTAGCCCGTGACTCCGAAAATTTTTGGTTTTCCTGATTTTTTTTGTCAAATTGTACCCTATGCAAGGAATATCCACACCAATTTTTAGATTTTTATCTCTTCTCTTTTAGGTGTTATAATTTTCCAGAAAATGTCGATTTTGGAAGGTTGGAAACGTTTTAATGCTGATAACTTCTGAACTAATTGAGATATCGACAAATGTCACTATATAATGGTTTTTCATTTTGAAGCATACTTTTGCTAAAAATGATCAATTATCAATGTCAACGTTTTTTTGCTTCTAAGATGTAAACTATTTCTCTTGAAGATGATTGCGTTTCTTCATTTTTTTCAAGAAATTCTCTAAAATAGAGTGACCCATTCTATGATTTTAAGGACTAGTCTCATTGTGGGCCCATTTTTCCTTCTATTTTTTTTTCAATTGATCATATTTTTTTGGAGAAGATTTTTATCGTTTAAATCTCCCATAATGATTAATTCGAAAAAAACAGGACAAATACGTCCACGATGAGACTAGTCTCAAAAATCATAGATTGGGTCACTCTATTTTAGAGAATTTTTTGAAAAAAATTGAAAAAGGCAATCATCTTTAAAAAGAACTTTGTTCACTTTAGAAGCAAAAAAAACGTTGACATTGATAATTGATAATTTTTTCATATTTTTCAACGAAAGTATGCTTCAATATGAAAATAAATGATATCGTGAAATTTGTCGATATCTCCGTTAGTTCAGGAGTTATTAGCGTTTAAACGTTTCCAAAAGTTCCGAAATCGACATTTTTTTGAGAATTATAACTCCTAAAAGAGAAGAGATAAAAATCAAAAAATTGGTGTGTATATTTCTTTCATGGATTCTACAATTGAAAAAAAATCAGGCAAAAAAAATGGTCGGGGTCGCGGGCCAGGAGAAATACACATACACACATATGTGTGTGAAGGTTTTTGCATGCACTTTTGTCGCTACTTTGCTGCCCTTAAAAGTATTGGATACATGTGGCACATGTACTATATCTTTAGACTGTACATACTGTAGAAGAGTGGCCTTGGTCGGTGCATCAAACAATCGTCGGTTGTACACCCTCCTCGACGATGGCATCATCCCTTTCTCTTTCTTGCTCTCTCCCTCCCTCTCTCCAGCTCCGCCACTATCGACACGCGTACTCATTCGCACACCCGTTGACGCATAATAATCACGCTCGTGTCTCTTCGTCGTCAAGCCATACTGCATGGTTCGCTCGCATTGCGCGCGAAACGGAAAATGTATTACGCCTGACGGAGCTCAAACAAAGGGTCCGGGACTGTGAGAAAGGGTGCACAGATTCTCCATCTTTGTTGAACGAATGTAAGTGAGAGGTACGAGCTACCCCCTGTAGATCCGACGGGACAAAGCGCGGGAGGAAGGGGGAGGATTACGGATGCACCCATGGCTCATCATTTGCAGAGTGCGTCGTAACAACGACGTCAAAGTGACGTCGAAACGAGCCTGCCTTACTTTTATCAAAATGCTCCAAGCAAAAGCGCATCCGGGGGGCGGGGGACAAATTCATCGGTTGCCACTCCGGACCTTCGAAAGGGGCTGTTTTCACCCCATGATTATTTCCCGAGCAGCCGACATCGTTGGGATGCTGGAGGATTACGAGTGAAGAGGCCGTGGAAAGGTCGCGGTGCTGCGGCCAAGGGTTAAAGGTCCATTTGGGACCTTTTGCAGGGAACTTGGCAGCGGAGACTCGGCCACCCTCATTTTAATCGCACTTTCTTTCGACCCTGGCACTGTTTAAGGGATAACACCACTCTGGGATTTTGGAAAAATCGTTTTTTGTGGCTTGAAAAATACTTTGGGGTCATAAAAAGGATATGCAATTGGTCCTGTAGCGACTTTTTTTTAGAATGTTTAATTATCGATTTTGCCGCAGCGCTTCGCACTTCTTTCAGGTGCTGCGTGTGACTTTAAGGCGTTACCCCCACTTGTAGCGCAAAAAAGGCCTTTTTCGTGATTTTTTTTAAAGAAAACTACAAAACTTTTTTAATCGATCAATATACCATCTTAAAGAACACATCTTGAAGAACTTTCAGTAATTTTTTTATTGAAAAATATTACATTGTTTAGTGGCAAATGGCCGTCAATGAAATAATGTTTTTAGATACACGGTTTGCGGTGACCAATATTGCGGCGAAGTGGATCATCTGAAAAAAAAATGCGGATGGATTTAGTCAAATATAAGTATAAACTAGTCTTTAATCGAAGGATTTTAAAAAATATTCATTTTTCACAAAATGGCGGACAGTCAAAATTAATGGTTCGATTTTAACGAAAAAAACGGCCGTTTTTTGGCTATAAAACGGCCATTCTTTTCGGAAAAAATATCGAACGCCTAAAGACTACATTTTTATGTATTAAATAAGCCTGTAAAATTTCAAGAAGATCGATTCATTAGTGTTCGAGTAATCTTGGTCACCGACTTCAGAAATGCCATTTTGAGAAAAACGCGTTTAAAGTTTCAATTTCAGTTTACACGAAGAAAATATTTTTTTTGTAAACTTACATAGAGTCATCTATTCCGGGCCCATACAGAAGTATGGGCCCGGATACTTATACTTCAAAAAAATGCAATAAAAAAAATCGATTTTTTCAAAATCGCAAGTGGTGGTAACCCCTTAAAGATGCATCCATTTGTCCAAAACGAGATATCCAGCAATTCTCGACGATCGCACAAGCCTCAAACGCTCACGTAGCACAATAGTATTGCGAAAAAATGCTATGTTCTCAAATCGTATAAGAATCTCGATTGTAAATGAAGAAGTAAAAAAGTATAAGGTTTATTTGCAATCACATTGGCGAAATTTCTTCGACGAGGCAATTGAGACGCGATCGTTGCCATAGTAAAAGATGAATATTGTATTTACTTATATACATATACATTTCGAGATTTCTCTCGTTGCGTTCATCCCGCGCACCGAATACAGCGATATCGTATTTCAAATAATGCAACAGTGTACTCCAGACCGAATATAAAAGTTTCTACCTCTGTCCCGAGCTTGAGACTGCTGAAAAAAGAAAACAGTAAAGAGAAATAAAAAGAAGTGAAAAGAACCTGAACAAAAGTAACGTATTCAATTGAAGCTAAAAACATCCTGACGTACAGCAATAAAAACACGACGATTCAACGGGTAAATTGACATTCGTGTATAAATATATGCAAACACACATATATATGAATGTATGAAGATTGATATTTGCTACGACTTCTGACGGATTTATATTTACAGGGTGACGCGAAAAGTGACAACCAAAAGGAAAATCTAGATGTTTCGTATCCGAATCGCCAGATGTCACCTACCCGAATCACCATCCTAGTGACATTAATTCTGGACACTTTCAGGAGAAATTCGCTTTCAGCATTGAAAATGCTTTTAAAACTGTATACGCTTGTTGAGGTTGGCTGGGAATAGGGGCCTGAGTTAGCTGGATGTCACACGAAACTAACATTACTCCCACTCCACTGCCACAGTGTTGTGATAGAGTGGGAGGAGCTGCGACATGCTGAATGCCTGTGATCGGTTGAAAAATGCCCTCTCCCCACCCAATTTCAATTTCGTTATTAATTAAAAAATTATATGAGCTCAATCAACATTCAATTGAAAAGTAATAAAAACCGACTCATATCATTTACATGTACCTGTTTTTTATTACCCGAAGATAGATAGATAGATAGATAGATTTTATTATGCCTTAGTATAACATATACAGGGTGCGCCAGAGAAACTTACTTATTTGAAAGGTCAATCAAAACAAAAGTACTTCAATTATTTTTAAAATTTTTTTTTATTTGAGAATACAATATCCCAATTTTTTTTTCATGCAGTCTTGAAAATGACATCGGATAAATGGCGACCCCCATTGCGCATACACTGATGAAGTCGATTTTTGAAATTCGTATCCACTCTTTGCAGCATATCAATCGGTATGTTGGCAATGGCGTCGCGAATGTTGTTCTTGAGGTGTGCTATGGTCTGTGGTCGATCGACATAAACCAGAGATTTCAAATAACCCCATAAAAAGAAATCGCATGGAGTCAAATCTGGAGAGCGTGCCGGCCATTGGAGATCGCCTCTGAGAGAGATGAGGCGGTCGGGGAAATGTCGGCGGGGAAAAGGCGGTCGGGGATGAAATTGAAGGTCTTCGTGGAGAATTCGTCGAACAGTGGTGTCAGAAATTCCCATAGCAGCTGCGTGTTTGCGAGCCGAACGCCGGGGAGAACGCACAACTGACTGCCTCACTCTTTCGACATTTTCCGGAGTTCTGATGGTCCGTTGAAGTCCATTTCTGGGTTTAGCGACACTTCCACACTCCCGAAATGAGTTAAACCACGACAGAATCGAATTACGGCCAGGAACGAGTCTGTGAGGAGGAATTTCAAAGCGAGCGCGGAAGGCACGTTGCGTAGCAACAAGTGAGCGACCGTTAGAAAAGAAGCTCTCGACTGCGAAGGCCCGCTGCTCTCTAGACCAGAGCATGATGGCAACTGACTGGAGGGAGAAACAAACTTGGGAACTTCCCCCTCCAGATGCGTCCCCTCTCGCCCCTCTACCCGCCCAACTCACCGCGCGGGAATTTTTTCAAATAAGTAAGTTTCTCTGGCGCACCCTGTACTTTGAGGCAAATTATTAATACATTTCTTTCCAATTTTAATTTAAACATATTCCTCTTTCGGAAGGATATCACTAGAAATGAAATTGACAAATGACGCGACGGATCTGATTACATTTTTAACGCCATGAAATACTTGCACTTCGTGTAATATCTGTAAATTTTTTCATACTTATGCAGAAAATGTATATTCCACTACTCCGAAATGAAACTAATGTTTTCATTTTAATCTATAATGTTTCTACTTAATATTTGCCTTAAAAAGCCTACTTTGACGGGAATAGAAAATATAAGTGATTGTAACGTAAAAGTGATCGATAAATGCGGAGTTAAAAAAATATGAAAAGTGTCCGGAATTATTTTCACTAGTGTATGTTCTTTCGTTTTTACTTTTCGAGAAAAGACCATTATTTAATTTTTCTCGAGTTTTCATGTGGCGTCGGTTGTTATTTTTTTCTTTTTCGTGTGTGTACTTTCCTCTAGGAAGTTTTCAAAAGCAATTGGGAGCCATTTAGATTAGTATAAGTATTTTTGGATTATCTAAACTTTAGTGAGCTTCTCTTAAACCTTTTTCTTACACTTTTGATCAAAATCTAAGGCATTGACGTTATTGTTCAGTTGGTCATTCATCGATTGCTTAAGGCGTTACCCCCACTTGTAGCGCAAAAAAGGCCTTTTTCATGAATTTTTTTAAAGAAAACTACAAAACTTTTTTAATCGATCAATATACCATCTTAAAGAACACATCTTGAAGAACTTTCAGTAATTTTTTTATTGAAAAATATTACAGTGTTTAGTGGCAAATGGCCGTCAATGAAATAATGTTTTTATATACACGGTTTGCGGTGACCAACATTGCGGCGAAGTGGATCATCTGAAAAAAAATGCGGATGGATTTAGTCAAATATAAGTATAAACTAGTCTTTAATCGAAGGATTTTAAAAAATATTCGTTTTTCACAAAATGGCGGACGGTCAAAGTTAATGGTTCGATTTTAACGAAAAAAAACGGCCGTTTTTTGGCTATAAAACGGCCATTTTTTTCGAAAAAAAAAATCGAACGTTTAAAGACTACATTTTTATGTATTAAATAAGCCTGCAAAATTTCAAGAAGATCGGTTCATTAGTGTTCGAGTAATCTTGGTCACCGACTTCAGAAATGCCATTTTGAGAAAAACGCGTTTAAAGTTTCAATTTCAGTTTACACGAAGAAAATATTTTTTTTTGTAAACTTACATAGAGTCATCTATTTCGGGCCCATACAGAAGTATGGGCCCGGATACTTATACTTCAAAAAAATACAATAAAAAAAATCGATTTTTTCAAAATCGCAAGTGGGGGTAACCCCTTAATCGTGCCCTTTAAAACAATGACGCAAATTTAAAAAATCGCGAGGAAAGTACATACACAAGAGGAAAATAGAAAAATTATTTCTTCTCGAAAACTAAAAAAGATCGTAGAACATAGATAAGGGTGATTTGAATACGAGACATCGAGATTTTCCTTTTGACCGACACTTTTCGGGCCACCCCATATACACACACACACATGTATATGTAAATCCGTCAGAGATCGCAGCAACTATAAATATTTATTTCCATTTCAACGACACTTCCCACTTTTTCCGCGCCGTTATTCGAAGCTTCTACTATTCTACATGCAATTTTTTCCAGAGAAATACTCTCTATGATTGTACTCCTCTCGCCACAATAATAAAACGCTCTTTCCTTCCGTCTCTCTCTTTCACTCGCTCAAGTATATTGCACGGACTTTCCATCCCAGAGGCAATAAAATGAGACGGTCACCGGATAGAAACAAGACGCGAGAGTCAAGACTTTTAAGGTAGTTCCTCTGCGAAAATCTCAACCAAAAGTTTACATGCCATGTTCATGTTTAAAAGATTGATAATTGGTTTAAATAGTAATAAATAAAACTAAAAACTACGCAATATTGACTCGGTACTAGTAGATAATACGATGGATATAATTTATTGCCGTAAAATATATTTTATATTGTGTTTGTGATCTACCATTGCCAGTAAACTTTTTGCCGGGACTGTCCAGGCTTTGCCCCAATTGTTTTTTTTCCAGGCTTTGCCAGGCTTTGCCAGGCTTTGCACCAAAATTGTGAGGGCTTTTCATGGTTATATCTTGGAAACTAGATGGTGAATCATTCTCATTTTTTTTCACATTACTCGTGATATCTTACTCTAGCTTATCCTCGTTTTTTATCAATTTCTTAATTTTAGTTTTGACGGTAAAATTAATGATGCTCTGTTTGCCAATCATAACGCATTTGTTGCGTGTAAACCAAG
The DNA here is from genome assembly GCA_944452715.1 of Ophion slaviceki. Classification (NCBI taxonomy): domain Eukaryota; kingdom Metazoa; phylum Arthropoda; class Insecta; order Hymenoptera; family Ichneumonidae; genus Ophion; species Ophion slaviceki. The sequence continues at coordinate 4,566,159 of OX101783.1, read as the reverse complement.
CCAACTTTAAGTGTAAATATCTCAGGTTTGGGGTGGTCAAACTTATTCAAATTGCACAGATGTTTGGATAATGTATTGAATAACATATATGTCAAATTTCAACCATTTCTTAATTCAACTCTTCTGTGGAGGTACTACCTTAATAGCATTCTCAAACAATCGCCAGAGGGGATGAGAAAAAAGAAGAAAGGAACGAGAAAGCAAAAGGAGGAAAGAGAATGGCCATGGACGAGGAATGCGACGAGGATAGAAAATCGTTTGTCAATTTAGCTACTCGCTCTTCGTTGTTTGAAGCTAGACGAGACCTGGCTTTATCCCCGGTGGACAATAATACACGAGTTCGGGCACGGCTTTCGTTCACTGGAGAATTTAAGCGCGCGCTCTCCAGCCGGAGACCTGGAATTCCAGGTCTCGGCTGGTAGTAGGAATAAGGACATCCGACTCTGCTGGAATTGGTATTAATATGTGTTTGTGTGTGTGTGTGTGTGTGTGTGTGTATGAGGCATTCCACGTCCCTTCAGCCAGCAAAAAAAATCCTCAAATAATTTTGAAAAATCGAGTCACTTTATTGAAAAATATTCACCGAGTGTCGACATTTTTATTAAATTTCTGACGTTTTTTCTCGTTGATTAACATTTTGTAATATTTTTCCATTCAAATGTCTGTATCTTTGGCAGGATTTGACGTATTTACATTCGTAAAAAACGAAAATGTGCGTCTTTTCCTAGCCTTCCAGAAAAAAATTAATTTCGATTTTATTGAGCAAGTCGAACGTCCGTTTCAGGGCAAAATATGCAAAAATATTTTTTTTCTCAAGGAAAGACACACGCTATTTTATTTTTAAGAATTTCCCCGAATTGTGGATACGAAAAACGGATTTTTGGTATTTTTTGTATTATGGGATTCCTAAACACCGTGAAGTAACAGCTATTTTTATTTTTTAAAAATTTTTTTATTAATATTCGATTGAAGAGTGGAGCACTCGCTGCATGTTTACCAGGTTTTTGAAATACATACGACATATATGTCATATGTATTGGAGCCTTGGAATGGAGGGAGCACTATCCCCCGATATTCATTAAAAAATAAACATAAAACTAGGTTTTGTTTATTTTAGGGCTCCGTAAAATAGTTAGTGTGTCAAAAGAGTTCCGTCGCCAAAAAAGTTGGAGAACCGCTGATCTAACCTATCGACAGTTGCAGGATTATCCATTCCTAACAGGACACCCTGTGTTTGTGTGTATATATACAGGGTGTTAGGAAGGTCGATGCAAAGCCTTAAGGGGGCGATAGGTCACCTCGTAAAGAACGTATCTAACCTAGGTTACCTTAGTCTAAGGATTTCGAGTCATCGTGGTAAGTATGATTTTTGGAAAATTTCCCAAAATTAGGTACTAACTCATTTACCTTTTATGGTAATGCTATTTTTTTTAAATAGCATTAACATAAAAGGTTTTTTTTTTATTTTCTGACAAGTTTTTGATTATCAACACGTCCCATTTAGTTAGTTAGTGTATATATATATATATATATATATATACAGGGTGTCCCAGAACTCAACGTCAAGCCGAAACGGGGTGACAGGTTTGATTGTAACCATCATGAGAAAAATCAGAAAAAAAATCTGGGCATTTAAGAAAAACCTAGAAATTTGGTCAAACTGTAACCATTTTTCGGTTATTGTGGTTAATTTTTATTATTTTTGTTCATTTAAACTTTGGAACCGTAACCCTAAATAACATTTCTAGAATCACAGTAAAAAATAATGACACAATTGCCCCAAGTTTCCTAGAATTAAGACTGTTTTTTGTTAAACTATGAATTTAAAATTTTCAAAATCGATTTTTTTCTGATTTTTCTCATGATGGTTACAATCAATCCTGTCACCCCGTTTCGGCTTGACGTTGAGTTCTGGGACACCCTGTATATATATATACATATATATATATATATACAACCTCAAATATAACATACTGCAAGAATAATAAATTATGTAGAAAAACAGTAATAAAAATATAGTAGGATAATGACACTGGTGTGCCATTGTCCTGTGTAATGTATGTCTAAATTCGGAAAAAAGGTAGTTTTTTCCGGATTTTTTCGTCTACTATATTATTTATTTGGGATTTGTAAAAAAGGTATGCTATTAAGCACACCTTGAACGTATTTCGTGTCCATTTTTGTTTAATAAAACATTAACAACGTTATTGAAGTATAATAGAGCCACTGAATAAAAAACATGGTCCAACAGCCAGTTCGATAACTTGACAATGATTGGTGTGAAAGATAAAAATTAAAGCTTTATTATCTATATAAATATAGTTTTCGTTGTACGTAGCCGTTTTGCGATTTTTTTCGAAACTCCCGCCACAAAATGGCCGTAGTTAAAAAAAAAGTGTATTTTTGGCGAAATTTTTACTTATATTCGGGGCTTTAAAAATACTAAATAAAACAAAACGGCTACGTACAACGATAGCTAATGCAATGACGGAAATTTTAGTTTTTTAATTGACAATCGGACAATTATAGCTAGAATTATAATTTCGGCCAGGTCGAGAAAAAGTTGAAAGTTTTAGTATACATAAATCGTTGCGCTGCCTGCTCTCACTTAATCGTCTCCAATTTGGTCAATTTTCAATATTTTAACTTTCACTTTTTTTCACATATCCTTGAATATGTATACTTGGGGAAAAAAAGCAAAACAAAATCGATTTCTTTCTCATCATACTCTTGTCACGACTTAAGTGGCGTTGTGCACAGTGGATATTCGGAGCGGTGACCGCTCCGAATGGTGTAGATATATTGGATTAAAGCGGCTGTGCGCCGAAGAATCAAAAAAATATGGGGCCGTCTACACCGGTGCGAGTTTTCCACACTTTCCCCGTACCCGCGGAAAATGCAGTGTAGTGATGCTTAAGACCGTTGTGAACGCAACGGAAGTTAAGTTAGTTTAGCGAAGTGTGGGTAGGGAGTGATGGGAAAGGGTTCATTTTGAAAAGGTAATACGTAAAAACCGTCTAGGTTATACGATGAATTATAAGAACGTCGGGTAAATACTATTCTATTTATTTAGTTAAGGGGCTACCCCCACTTGCGATTTTGAAAAAATCGATTTTTTTTTATTGCATTTTTTTGAAGTGCAATTTGAAGTGCAGTTTTTTTTTGATGCCCGGAATAGATGACTCTATGTAAGTTTACAAAAAAAAATATTTTCTTCGTGTAAACTGAAATTGAAACTTTAAACGCGTTTTTCTCAAAGTGGCATTTCTGAAGTCGGTGACCAAGATTACTCGAACACTAATGAACCGATCTTCTTGAAATTTTGCAGGCTTATTTAATACATAAAAATGTAGTCTTTAATCGTTCGATTTTTTTTTTCGAAAAAAATGGCCGTTTTATAGCCAAAAAGCGGCCGTTTTTTTCGTTAAAATCGAACCATTAACTTTGACTGTCCGCCATTTTGTGAAAAATGAATATTTTTAAAAATCCTTCGATTAAAGACTAGTTTATACTTATATTTGACTAAATCCATCCGCATTTTTTTTCAGATGATCCACTTCGCCGCAATGTTGGTCACCGCAAACCGTGTATATAAAAACATTATTTCATTGACGGCCATTTGCCACCAAACAATGTAATATTTTTCAATAAAAAAATTACTGAAAGTTCTTCAAGATGTGTTCTTTAAGATGGTATATTGATCGTTTAAAAAAGTTTTGTAGTTTTCTTTTAAAAAATTCATGAAAAAGGCCTTTTTTGCGCTACAAGTGGGGGTAACGCCTTAAGCTTAATCGTTAAAAAATAGTATTATTACTTTCAACTATTGTTGCATGTTATTTATTATTCCTGTATAGTTACTTGCTATTCGCTTACGATTACTTGATCATTATTATTAAACATCATTAAGTAACGTTGGATAATTATTGTTGTCAAATGGTATCGAATAGTGATATGAATTAATCCAAATACTTGGAAATTCCATTTTTGGATCGCTGTTATTAATTTATCATTTTCATTATTATTAACGATTTAATAAGAACTGTCGAATAAATGAAATTGGAAATGGTAATACACACACACACACCCATATATATATGATAGAAACAAGTACATCTGAACCCTCTGCTGCGATCGGAATCCATGTACATATATATTATAGTACGGTCCAGTTCCAAAGATATATAAATATATTTATATTTACACACACAATATATAGATAAGGGACGACAACCCAAACAAAGATAAGGGACGAAACCACCGAATCGATCAATCTTGTTATCTCTGCGGTGGAGTGAATCGCGTATCGATCTTGATTCTCTCTGCGTGCCATACACGTAGTACACAAACCCCCCGCGTAGGCTATCGCACTTCGAAGTTGCTTGTAGCAAATTGTAATACCCAAATTAATTTAAGCACGTCCGAGGTGAATTCGGCGCGCAGCCACTGTCAGCTCTGTGTATGTCGTGTCTCTCTCTCTCTCTCTCTCTCTCTCTCTCTCTCTCCCCCTTCCTCCCCCTGTTTCTTGAAAGCCGCAATCCGCGGGTATCAGCGCTTTCGTGGTACACCATGCGTAATGCTGATACCGGCGGTATTGTAACTTTCGAGTGTGATAACGTAAAAAAAAAAACTATCAAAAAAGACTTATTCACGGTGTTTTGAAAATCTCTCGAGGTGAGCCATAAGATTATTAATGCAATAAAAAAAGGCTTCTAATTGAAAATTTTGAAGTGGACCTTCACATAAGTTTGACAATTATTACCTAGATTAAACTGACATTCTCATATTTCTTCCCTCTGGAAACGAAACACCGATTATTTGAAACATTTTTTATTATTTATAACCTGTACTTTCTGAGTTATAAGCTTATAAGACTCATTTGAGACACCCAGTACAGATAATGCACATGCACATGTATACATTTCCAAACATATATATGTATATATATGTACTGAAAGGTTGGGAAATTAATTCATGTGGATGTGTATAAATTATATAAAGATATTTGTATGTTTCATATTGAATATATAATTATATATACATGTATACGAAAAGCCACGAGACAACCTGATCGGTCGAACCCACCCATGGTGCGTCGATTCTCTCTTTCTCTCTTTCGTTTCCACTCGCTTACAGCGCACGAGCCACCCTGATTACGCCATAAATCGAATCTCGGCCGACCACCGAGTGCTCGCGAAACCTCTCTGGATTAAATGAAATTCCTATGCCATCTCGTATATCTTTCCGGTACCCCGTAGCGGTTTTGGCGTTCACCGGTAGCTCTCCTGTTCTTCAACGTAAACCGATGATACAAACACACACACACACTGTGTCTCTCTCTCTCTCTCTGTGAGTGTGTGTGTGTGCGCGCGTACATGTGTGCGTGTGCGCGTGTTTGTGTGTGTGAGGTTCGAAAGGCATATACCGGGCACCGATGGTAACATTCGGTAGATATGCACAAGTATTGGCGATTTCAGGTACTGTCTTTTTTGTCATCGATCTTCCGATAGGGAAGTGTTGATTTATATTGATATATTCCGGGTGGTTGGTAATAAACTGTTTGGTAATTTACACTGATATATAATGACTAAATATAATATTTAATTTCCGCCGATATATAATGACGATATATAATATTTAATTTACACTGATATATAATGACGAATCACCTACGAATTCGATTGCACAGTACGACGCTCGCTTCCATTCCTCGCCGACCAAAGTCTCGCTCATGAGCGACACAAGCGAGTTGTTCTGCATGTCGACGAATGCAGAACGGAAAGTTGTCGAATCCGTGGTCTCTTTGACGTCCATAGGGACGTAATCATTTCTTCATAGACTGCGTGCGAAAGAAGACTCATCGACGAGATGAGGAGGAACGAGATCCGCTGACAAAGCAGTCCAAAGTATGTGGGAATGAAGAAACGCGGGCTCGAGCAAGATGCGGGTCGAGGGATGATATGTAAAAGGACGCTGGGGCTGCGGAAGCACGAGGAGAAAAGGAAAGAGCTCCGGTGAGCTTGTTGCTTATTGGGAAAAGGAAAAAAGCGAGAAGCGTAAGAGGAAAAAGGAAAAATGTGTCTCGGCGAGAAGGAAGCCATCAACGGGCCCGCAGTAGTCCGGAAGTTTGCGAATTGCCACCGGAAGAAAGGTACGTAGATGCTCTCGAGGTAGTTCACCGCAGCGCGATGTTAGCCTACACGTGTACACATACACGTGTTCAGGAGAAACGGAGCGTCATTTCCGGCGAAAAGTTTTTAACGAGACCGCGTCCGCAGCACGTTTCCGTTTCAGTACTTCGGCAATGTTCACGCGAGGCCGCCATGTTGTTTTTCCGCACCCGCATCGTGGATCCAGCCTTGTTAGACCTTTCATATATTGCGAAGTTTGTACAGGGTGATTCACAACTATTGGTTCATTGGTGAGCAGAAAGGTGGTGGCATTGCGAACAAAATGCTTTTTTTCAAAATGTCCTGCGACAAAAATTGCCCGAGATATTCCCTGCTGAGCACGAGGCTGAGTAAGTAGTAGTAGCGCACGCGCGATTTTTTCTTTCTGCAAGTATTAAATAGTAAACGGAAAGCTATTGACTCGTACAATCGATTCACAAAACGCGACACCTTGTTCATTATTATTCATCACATTTTTTTTAGAAAAAACTCACTTGTCCAAAGATGAATGCGAAGCTGCGCGCGTGAGCAGCTGCTGTGCCATCAGTTACTACTTAAACTTTGAACGCGAATATCTCGGCTAATTTTTGTCGCACAGCATTTTTAAAAAAAGCGTTTTGCTCGCAATGACGCATCCTGTATGCTTGCAAATGGAGCCCTAGTATTGTGGATCACCCTGTATACATGTATCCTGACCATATATAACACACATACACACGGACCTATGAGGATGCGAAAACCCGCTCCGGTTTTTTCCACTTTGTCAATTGTCTTCAATTTCTTTTGCCAAGACTTTTGTACCAACTCGAGATGTCCACGAAACACAATGGGGAACTCGCGTAACAGCTTCGACACGAGATTCTACGCTGTTTTCATTTGCTTCGTTTCATTATAGTTTACGAGCTTTTCATTGGACTCTGGTCAGAACGGAAAATTCGAAGTGGAATTTTTTTTCGGATACTCATTAACCGAAAATGCTTTCAGGTGACGCTACAACGCAATATCCAGCAGTTTACATCTGTATGGGAACATTGAATTTGGAAGAAAAAAAAGTGCTGAAGTAGCTGTCACTTTTTTTGTAAAATTCTGCTGGATATTTGAATATTCTATATTTTTTAGCTTGAATAAATTTTAAATATACTTTAACTTTATGATAAATTATCCCCGAAACATCTTAACTCGTGATTTTATCTGCGCTCATTGTTATTTATTTATTTAAAGAATCTTATTCCTTTATACATTTACTTCGAAAGGTTTCTTCTTCACCTGGATTATCTTCCAAATTCGTTTTCAGGTATTCGTCATGAAAACCTGCTTTTTTCCTTTATTTATTTTAAGAAGCTTGCAATTCGAAAAATACGATTTTTCACTGAACAGGTTGATAGCCTCAGTCTGATGTGGATAAAACATTTCGCAAAAATTTTCCGAGTTATGACGTTTTTTTTGTAAAGGGTCCGATCATCCACTGCGCTACAGCGTACCGCCCTGCTGTGATTTACCCATTTTTCTTTTGCGTTTTTCTCGAACACTATGATTTATGAAACTGCGTAAGTCGTATCTCAAAATCTATCCGATTCACTTCAGATTCGAACAAATCAAAGTTCGTAACATTTTCCATCGAATGACCGGGTGATGTTTTGACATGTGCACCCATTTCTTCATTACAAATGATGTAAGTTGATTTTTTGTTGAAAACCGAACTTTTTTTCGCCAGCTCGGCATTTTCGTAATTTTGAAAATTTCAAAAAAGTATCTGGCAATAAGGAAGTTTTATTATGTTATAAAAAGCAAATTTTTTAAATTTCTATTCCAGACGGATTTAGTTGGCAGATCCACCTACACCTAATGGCTATGCAGCCACGTCGTTGCTTTGTTTAAATAATAATCGCTTTATTGTTTATCAATATTTTTCAATAAAAAAAATCAACTTGGGCAAGACTATGTAACAACTGTCTGTAAAATTCCGAACTCGCCATCCCGATACTCGTACTCTCATCATACCCAATACTCAAACTCGTTGAATCCGATTTTTTCGTCTTATTTATCTTGCAATGCAGACTCGTTGAATCCGATTTTTTCTTCTTATTTATCTTAAATATCTAATTTACTCTTTACATCCGGCTAAAATATCCCATCTTTCTCCTTATTCATCTTAAAAATCCTATATTTCTTCTTACTTATCTTCAAAAACCGATTTCCTCTTAAGGGATAATACCACTCGAGCGGCAGAAAATAAGGCCTAACATTGACAATTTATTTTGGGAGTATGAAAACAGGAATACGATTTCTTTTGAGAGGGTGTATTTAACACATATTAAAGTATAAAAACAATTTTTTTTATTATAATTTTCATACATAATGGCGGCGACAGAGCCCATCTTGAAGAACGTGTTTTTTACAAATGGCTTCACGGGGGGACGGTTTTATCGTGAAGTATCAGACCTGGACCAAAAACCGAAAAAAATTACAATCTCTATATTATTGACTATGGAACTACGTAGGGATTTTTTTTATCAAATTTTGAAAAAATTGCGCACTTTGGAAGAAGAAAAAAGGTTTTTTGCCCAAAAATAAGCAGTAAAATAATAAATAGAATATGTAATTGTGAAGCTACTATCAACATTTCAAATCGATTCATGCAAAGGTGTTCGAGTAATCCGGCCTCCCAGTTTGAAAAAAGTGGTTTCGTGAAAAACGTATTAAAGGGGTTAGCCCCACTTGCGATTTTGAAAAAATCGATTTTTTTATTGCATTTTTTTGCACTATAAGTATCTGAGAATATGTCCTGAAAATTTCAAGTCGATCCGAACAAAATTGACTGAGATATGAGCGTTGAAAGAGAAGAATCCGTTGTGAAATTGAAACTTTAAACGCGTTTTTCTCAAAATGGCATTTCTGAAGTCGGTGACCAAGATTACTCGAACACTATTGAACCGACCTTCTTGAAATTTTGCAGGCTTATTTAATACATAAAAATGTAGTCTTTAATCGTTCGATTTTTTTTTTTCGAAAAAAATGGCCGTTTTATAGCCAAAAAACGGCCGTTTTTTTCGTTAAAATCGAACCATTAACTTTGACTGTCCGCCATTTTGTGAAAAATGAATATTTTTTAAAATCCTTCGATTAAAGACTAGTTTATACTTATATTTGACTAAATCCATCCGCATTTTTTTTTCAGATGATCCACTTCGCCGCAATATTGGTCACCGCAAACCGTGTATATAAAAACATTATTTCATTGACGGCCATTTGCCACTAAACAATGTAATATTTTTCAATAAAAAAATTACTGAAAGTTCTTCAAGATGTGTTCTTTAAGATGGTATATTGATCGATTAAAAAAGTTTTGTAGTTTTCTTTAAAAAAATTCACCAAAAAGGCCGTTTTTTGCGCTGCAAGTGGGGGTAACGCCTTAAACGCTAAAGAATATTTATCATTGACGGTAATGACGGAATACAGAATTTACGTGCAACATTGATGTCGATGGATCGCGTGTTATTGGATTTATGCGAAACTCCTCTAATTCGTGTAGGTGGTTCCGGCAGCTAGGGCCATTTGAAATAAAAAATAAGAATGTACTTCCAGTATTTTAATAAAACTTTCGCATGGCGGGAAAGTCTTTTAAAATTTTGAAAATTACGTAAATGGCAAAGTATAGAAAAGTAGTACAAATTCCAATAGAACACAATTTTAAGCATTTGTTATTAAGAATATTTCTAGTGTGAACTCACATTTTCAAGGTGATTTTTCGTGAATTAAATTTTGAGAAATTGGTTAAATTTACAGTGTTAGTATTTCACAGTTATATTTATTGTAATCCTCCGAAAAAAACTCCAAAATAACTATCCGAGAAAAAATGCGGTGCGCTTCAGGGCCGGGATTTGAACCGGGGACCCTTCGATTGCCGGTCGACTGCTCTGACCACTGAGCCAGCCCGCTTACCTCACCGTTCTCGGATAGTCTCGATATTCTCAACGAAACTCTACATTATACACGTTTGAAGTAACATCTTAAATTTTTCCAAGCATTCTTTTCGAAATTGCACATGATATTTGATGTTGCGCAGGTCAGGTTGCGAGATTTTTTTATAATCGGGCGTTGTGATTACGCCCGTCCTTGTCATATGCAACAAACGTTTTTTTTTTCTATTTTTTACGAATGTGGTTATCGTTCGGCCTCCATCTTTTTGATTGCTTTTTAATTGCTATTTTTCCTTTTTTATTACTATTTTTCTTGGACGATTTCTCGAATTTGTATAAACTCTTTGTTGCAAATTGAATTCAAGATTCCGGGCTATAAAACTACGCAATAAAAAAATCGTCTTTTTGAAATTGCAAGGTTATGCTGACCCCTCAACTCTCTCCCATTCCCTCGTATCTACAACGTGTAGGTAGATCACGTGGGTGATCCCTTTCTGATCGATTAGTAGCCATTCGTCTTTGCTATGCATAACCCAAACAAGCCCAAACATATATAAGTTTGGACACACACAGACGCACGCGCGCACGCACACACTCATATACACATCTTCGGGTAAAATGGTTCAATTGCTTTACAGACCAAAAGCGTCAAACGAAGACTAACGAGTCTTTCATTCGGATGTGAGTCAACCCTACGCATTTGCGCCCGTCCACCCCTTTTTGTCTTCCCCCACGACCAATTCTCTTCGACCGTATTCCATCTTTTTCTCTCCCTCATCCCTCGCTCGTGAGGTCCATCATTCGGACACTGTACCTAACAAGAATATCAGAAGTCCAGCTGGTATTCCGAAAGGATCGCGAGTGAAACACAAAGGTGATGCAAAGTACGAAAAAAGCGAAAGAAAACGAGAGAGAGAGAGAGAGAGAGAGAGAGGGGGGGAGACGTGGAGAGGATAACAAATTATTGTTGAATAATACCAACAGAAAAATACATTAAGGGGGGATTGTCTTTTTTTTCGCAAAATTTACCGCTTTTTGGGAATTTTTTTGTGAAGAAAGTATACAACGGAAAACTTGTGAAACTTGGCATATAGTTTTATTCATCTGTTTACTACATACAAAAAAATTTGTAAACAATTTCATCAAAAAATCCGCCTCCCACCCCCTCGACGCGCAATGGTCCTTTTTTGATGGTGTGCACGATTACAGCCTTCACGTTCATCCTGCAACAAAAACCGAAAAAGCATTTTACTTTAGACACATATAGCTATCGTTCGATGAAGGGAAAAAAAATTGACGATTTGGTGACGTTTTGAACTTGAAGTATCGATTTTTCGAAAAAAATTGATCGATTTTTTGTTATAAATAAAAAACTATTAAACGGATTGCTTTTTTGCTTCATCAAACGATAAAAGGATGTCAGCTGAGCATTCTGTCCAAATTTGAAGGCAATCGGTTGAATAGTTTTTGAGAAATCGTACACACCATCAAAAAAGGACCATCGCGCGTCGAGGGGGGTGGGAGGCGGATTTTTTGATGAAATTGTTAAAAAAAATTTTTGTATGTAGTAAACAGATCAATAAAGCTATATGCCAAGTTTCACAAGTTTTCCGTTGTATACTTTCTTCACAAAAAAATTCCCAAAAAGCGGTATATTTTGCGAAAAAAAAGACAATCTCCCCTTAAATGTTTCGCCTACACAGACGAGGAATAGGTTGCCTGTCGGTAGTTTCGCATCTCCGAAAAATGTATTCAATTGTACATGTAGCAACGGTGATTCAATTAAGTTGCGAGCAGAGAAACGAGGAAGCGCAGCGATTAAATGAAATATAAAAATACAGTCGCCTCGTTTGCATTCTTGTCTTCATAAAAGTGAGTCCCGCGCGGATCTTCACAAAGGAAGGATGTACGCTAGAGCGAAAGAACAATAAGCGGGCAGGCTTCTATCGAGTGAATCGTCGCATCAATTCTCTAAATTTTTTTCCGCAAGTACAAAGCGTAGTTATCAATATGAAAAAAAATCGGACTGATTGAAATAAATTCTCGCACGTCTCAATGCAACATTTGAATTGTTCTTATTGGAAAAAATGCTCTACTACGAAAAGTTAGACCGAAGTGAAAGAACATACAATAATAATAATTATTATATTTGTAATAATTATTCGTGATAATTATTATAATAATGATAAGTGGCGTGATTATTATAATTGTTTATTGTATTTTTTGTTATTGTTATTTGTGACGATTATTATTTTTTATTGTTTTTTTATAACATTATTAGTTTTGTACAATTCTCCACGATTATCAATATCATTTTTTAAATTAATAAACTCCATTGCTCCGGGCAACGCACTTCCTCAGTTTGCACTGGGAACCATTCACCTACCCCCGGGGGTTAGGCTCGGTCTTAAGGGGTTACCCCCACTTGCGATTTTGAAAAAATCGATTTTTTTTAATTGCATTTTTTTGAAGTATAAGTATCCGGGCCCATACTTCTGTATGGGCCCGGAATAGATGACTCTATGTAAATTTACAAAAAAAAATATTTTCTTCGTGTAAACTGAAATTGAAACTTTAAACGCGTTTTTCTCAAAATGGCATTTCTGAAGTCGGTGACCAAGATTACTCGAACACTAATGAACCGATCTTCTTGAAATTTTGCAGGCTTATTTAATACATAGAAATGTAGTCTTCAATCGTTCGATTTTTTTTTTTCGAAAAAATGGCCGTTTTACAGCCAAAAAACGGCCGTTTTTTTTCGTTAAAATCGAACCGTTAACTTTGACTGTCCGCCATTTTGTAAAAAATGAATATTTTTTAAAATCCTTCGATTAAAGACTAGTTTATACTTATATTTGACTAAATCCATCCGCATTTTTGTTTCAGATGATCCACTTCGCCGCAATGTTGGTCACCGCAAACCGTGTATATAAAAACGTTATTTTATTGACGGCCATTTGCCACTAAACAATGTAATATTTTTCAATAAAAAAATTACTGAAAGTTCTTCAAGATGTGTTCTTTAAGATGGTATATTGATCGATTAAAAAAGTTTTGTAGTTTTCTTTAAAAAAATTAATGAAAAAGGCCTTTTTTTGCGCTACAAGTGGGGGTAACGCCTTAATCTAGACCGGAACAATAACACCGGGCGACACTCGAGGGCTCCACACCACCTCGGCTGCCGCCCATTCAAAAAGACGCGCGAAAAGTCCAATATCGCTCTGCGATATCCGCGCCCTCAATCCGGAGGGTGAGCGGCTACCGCAGTCCACACTCGTGTTACCTGAGTAAACGAAGGGATCCACGTATGACCGCCTTCCGCATCCGACCGGCTAGCAACTGGACACCGGGTTTGCAAACCGGTATGCCAGTGAGGCCCGACACAAAAGACTCTTTCATCCTCCCAAGCGCGCCGATGATGAGAACAATGAGAATCACCCTGAATCCCCGGTGCAAACAACGCAGCTCGGCCAGGAGAGGTTGATACTTGAGGCGTTTCTCCTCTTCCTTTCGCGACACTTTCACTTCAGCCGGAGCCGAGAACTCAATGACGTGTATCGTCTTGTCGTCGAAATCGAAGAGGACAACATCAGGCTTAGTCGCTTGAAGCGGCCCGATGGTCGCGAATGAGAAGTTCCAATAAATCTTGCACCTCTCGCCCACGACAACGGACTCAATATCTCCTGGTAAATAAGGCGGCACGGGCTCCTGGTCTATCCCATAAGAGTGCTGTAGATGGTAGTACAACACTCTTAGGGCCGCGTTATGACGATGGATATAGCCGGAGACTGCATATACTGGGCAGGCCGACAGTAGATGCATTAGTGTCTCCGGCGATTGTTTGCATGCACGACACAAAGTGGTCGGCAGAGGCTGACCCAAAACGCGACTGCGATAGACCAGGGTGTTGATGACTCCGTCTTGGCAGGCGCAGATAAACCCTTCGGTCTCGGACATCAGTCTAGCTGACCGCAAGAAGGAAAAGGTCAGCTAGGTGGACAGCCCCTGTTCCTCGATGTGGTGAAAAACACACCGTGCATGGGTCTGTCCACGTGCTGCCGAGTCAGGACAGTCTGCTCGGCAGCCCTGATTGCCCGCCGACGTCGGGACTTGGGCAACCGAGCGACGGAGTCTATTGGCAAGGCGCCACATCGGCGCCGGCGGAACACCAAGCCGAGGGTCTCTGCCGCACGATCTGCCGCCTTATAAAGAAAAGCTCCCGCCTCACGAAGCTCATGCTGGTGCACAATCTCCAGGAGCGGGTCCGAGCTTGTTATCACATCGCTTGCTATTTCGAAGACCATGCGGTCATGAAGACAATCCAATCCCAAGAGCCCGCCGCTCTGACGCAGTATATAAAGGTGCGGGGTGGAAGATCGAGGGTGCAGACTTCGCTGGATGTTCATTATCTTGCGTGTGCCGATGTCCACCTGTTTAAGCTCGTCTCTGCGCCATTTGACGACGCTAAATAGTAGAGTAGGGCCGGGAAAGCGAGCATATTGGTGGCAGTGATCTTATTTTTCCCAGACAGATCTGATTTCCAGATCCGTCTGAGACGCAGCCTATACTCGTTGCGGAGGCCCCTTTTACACCCTCAGCGTCTTGTGCAGAGCGCTGATCGATGCCAAGGTCCCGGTAAGACCGTTCGGCGTCCAGGTGTTTGAAGACGCTCCCGTCCACCAGCCGAACATCACCCGCGACACCCTCTGATCTCCCTCTCCTGAGATGGTGAACAGCGCACTTGTCCAACCCGAAGTCCACATCAGCCGCCCGCGTGTACGTTGCTAGGCGATTGATAGTGATGTAGTGAGACGCAAAACAGGAGGGGTTGAGAGAATCTCCCTGGATAATCCCCCTCCTATACCCCACCACTCCAGTCGACACGTTGCCTTCACTAGTTCTAACTGTGAAGCGTGTCTTTCAGAGCGGCATGAGCTGTTTAATGCCACTATGTAAGGACTCATCTAAAGGCGTTCGAGTAGGTGGGTTACTATAGCTCCTACCATCACCGTTATTATCATTATCATTATTGTCATAATCTGAATGTAAGAATTTGTATACTGTTTTTGGAGTAATGCTGTAACTCTATTTCATGAACAAAATTCGAAATTAGAGTATCTGCTAAATTTCAATAAAATTAAGTCGTTTTTCTATGGTACAGTGGCTGAAGAAATCGAAAAGCAGGATGAAATCGTGGGAAGAGTCCGAGAACCACAGGCAACACGCTCAAATATTGTAGTAAACGCGTACTGACAGTGAAAAAAAGAGAGAGATACGGTGCAGCATCTTCTGTCGGCGATGACGAGATGAAGTATCGCCTCGTAGATATTCGAGTGCGTAAAACACGCGGAAATGCGGTTTATGAAGTTTCAAAGTGTGTATGCTCTGCGGGAGAGTGCCTGGATCACACACATAACTATATATATACAGGGTGAGGCACTAACTATTGCCACCTTGAATATCTCTGTAATTATCGACGTTACAAAAAATGTGTGAAACAAAAGTTGTATCGTACGAAAGGGGTCATCAAATGCGACCATTTTTTTCATCTCAGTGGAGGCGCTGTCGCACAGTAAAGGTCACCTCCACATTTTTAAATGGGACGGTCCATATTTTTTCAACTATCTTTTAGAGCATCGAAAACTGCATAAAAAACATTTAGGGGTCAAAGTCGTTCAAGGGCATTTAAGATCAAAAAGTGACATGATCTTTATTTTTAAGTGAACTTACCTCTATTCACAGTAGATGTTCAAAGTGATTGCCATTGGAATCAATACAGTATTGCAATCCCCTCATCACGGATTGTGTAGAATTTCTTATCACTTCGGCACTTATTGAATCACAGGCTCGAAGAATTCTCTCACGCATATCATCCGGCGTAGTTGGACGTTCTTTATACACAAGATCTTTCAAGTATCCCCACAAGAAAAAGTCCAGAGGCGTCAAGTCTGGCGAGCGAGCCGGCCACGATACAGCTCCTCCGCGTCCAATCCAACGATTTGGAAATCTCTTTTGCAATTCATATCTAGCTATCAGCGAAAAATGTGCCGGGCACCCATCGTGTTGATACCACATTCTGTTTCTTGTTTCTAAAGGTATTTCTTTTAATAACGGACCTAATGTTTCTTGAAGGAATGTGGTGTACTTCCTACCATTAAGATTCCCTTCGATGAAATGAGGGCCTATGATTCTATCCCCAATAATCCCACACCATACATTAACCGACCACGGTCTTTGGTGTGCAACTTGCCGCAGCCAATGTGGATTTTCAGTTGACCACAAATGCATGTTATGCAAGTTAATATTTCCATGATTCGTAGATGTTGCCTCATCAGTAAATAAAATCCGATTAATAAATGAGTCATCTCTCTGAATCTGGCATTGAGCCCATCGGCAGAATTCAGTGCGATTCATGAAATCCGTACCAGTTAATTCCTGGTGGAGACTGATGTGGTAAGGATGATATTTATGACGATGTAGAGCACGTAGAATACTTCTTTGGCTTGCGCCAGATTCCCTCGCAATTTGACGAGAACTCGCACAAGGGTCTCGATGAACGGCGGCAAGAACACCAATTTCCGTTTCTTCGTTAGTAACTCGCTTTTGTCGGTTACTTTCGCGACAGGTTAATGATCCAGTGTCCTCAGTTTAGTGTACAAAATTTGAAATGTACGGCGTGTAGGATGAGAACGTTCAGGAAATCTTTCAGCATATAAGTCTCTAGCTCTCACTGCATTTTTCTGACATTCTCCGTAAATTAGAAGCAAATCAGTTTGCTCTTCACAAGAGTACATCATTTACATTCGCTTGATTCATTAATACTAGTCTCACCATTCTTACTATGGTTAACTTGGGTTTGTTTGGGCGAAACATTGTACAATGTTCCGTGTACATTGTAGGTTTGGTGCCGTTGTTTACATACAAGACAATGGCAAGACTTCGGCGATAAGTGCCGAAGTGATAAGAAATTCGTGATGAGGAGATTGCAATACTGCATTGATTCCAATGGCAATCACATTGAACATCTACTGCGAATAAAGGTAATTTCACATTAAAATAAAGTTCATGTCACTTTTTGATCTTAAATGACCTTGAACAACTTTGACCCCTGAATGTTTTTCATGCAGTTTTCGATGCTCTACAAGGTAGTTGAAAAAAAATATACCGTCCCATTTAAAAAGGTGGAGGTGACCTCTACTGTGCGACAGCGCCTCCACTGAGATAAAAAAAAATGGTCGCATTTGATGACCCCTTTCGTACGGTACAACTTTTGTTTCAAACATTTTTTTGTGACGTCGATAATTACAGAGATATGCAAGGTGGCAACAGTTAGTGCCTCACCCTGTATATATATATATATATATATATATATATATATATATATATATATGAGAGACATCCAATGGGTGTCAGTAGCAGAAGGAAAAGGATGTCTCGATGATCGAGTGTCGTCGATGCAGGTTAGGGTTGGACATTGATCGATAGGACGAGTCGAGAGATCGCGGCTTGAGGCCGTGGCGGAAAAGAGACGCGGTCGCATCTACGAATGATCGGCATTCCTGCACGCCTCTCTCCGCGATCTTGCGATTATGCGCACCAGTTTTCCGTACCCGTTTCGACCGCTCTCTTGACTTTTCTCGCCTTTACCATTTCCTGTCATTTTACTGCACTCGTGGCCCGGAAGTCTTCGCGTTTCGCGGGACGGACCGATTGCACTGTACATATATGTATGCACACGAAAGATGACCCTGCAATATGGAACGTGGACGTACAATGAGGGTAAACAAAGA
The DNA here is from genome assembly GCA_944452715.1 of Ophion slaviceki. NCBI lineage: Eukaryota > Metazoa > Arthropoda > Insecta > Hymenoptera > Ichneumonidae > Ophion > Ophion slaviceki. Next base: position 4,548,282 of record OX101783.1, on the reverse strand, counting down.
AACTCAAAAGAAGTCCGAAAATATATTTTACGTGTACAGGCTTGAAATATATATATATATATATATATATATATATATATATATATATATGTATGTTTGAAGCCCATGTATAGTTATATGTATGTAAAATAAATTTTTGGATTTTTCAAAAGTTTCTTTGTTACAAATACATTTTTTCATGCGTACGATAAAAACATTTTTAATATATACATCTAGCCTTGAAATATATATATATATATATATATATATATATATATATATATATATAAGGTTAAACGTATATATTCAACTTTTTCGTATTGAATCAAATTCTCTGTGTTCATCCTCCTCGGAAAATAATTTATTTTACGAAGTAATTTTTCCAAGGTAATCTATTTTTACAAGGAAATTTTTCCAATTTTTGCGAAAATTTGACGGTAAAAAAACCATATATATATATATATATATATATATATATATATATATATATATATATATATATATATATAATATTAACGAATAAATGTATAAAGATACGAAAAATATATTTTACAAGTACACATAGGCTTGTAATATACATATTTTCATTTTAAGGCAGTGTGCATTTGTAAAATATGTTTTCATATGTATTTTTAAATTTCTTCGTCTACATCACTATTTTATATTGTAAATATTGTATATATATACAGAGAGAGAGAGAGAGAGAGAGAGAGGGGTATGTATGAATTTCTTTCGATGTATTTCTAAACAAATAGGGGATCCATAAATATAGATATACTTATATATAATATAATACATAATATGCAGAAACGCGTCATTATTTTCTCGCCTCTCTTCGTTATCCTGGTTGCATGCTGTTTGTATTCCCTCATTTCTCTCGCCCGATCGATTCACTCAATTCCATTTACCGAGCGCTGCGTCGTTCGAGCGCACTTTGCCCATTCTTTGCGCCTCGTTCGACGCTCCTTTCAATCCCTTGTCTTCGCGTTGTTGCAGCATTGTACGTGTATGTACTGAACGCGTATATCATAAACGATTATATATATATGTATGTTGGAGTGAAGTCGAGTGGAGCCGAGCAGACAAGACACTCCTCCTTTGGCCTTAAGGCCTTTTGTCTTGGGGAGAAACGACGTACTTTACATCTACCCGAAACATCCCCGAACAAATAAACAATTCTATATATATACATATATATGTGTGTGTTATATTTCGCTTCGAAGCCGATCAACCCCATTTCGCGAGTCTCACGGGACACACAAATGTTTTCCACACGATTTCCCGCGATTCCTCGTAAACGTCCCCGCGATAAATGCACCCCAACGACACTTCGATCATTCCGGCGATTATCGTTTCTGCGCTTTTGTTTGTAATATTCGATATCTACGAGTACACATGTATATGAATCTATGTACAGGGTGATTCAAAAGTGTTAAGGTTCCCTTGGTGAGCATATAGGGTGTGTCGTTGCGAGCAAAATGCTTTTTTCAACGGGTTACACCTAGCTCGATATATATATTATATTACTATATATATAGGTCTAGTAATATTCGGTATCTACGAGTATATATATATATATATATATATATATATATATATATATATATATATATATATATATAAATTAACACAAACTTCATATAAACATACAGGCTAAAAAAAATACATACATGTTGTATATATATATATACAAATATTTTTTGAACCTATATGTATACGTAAAACATATTTGTGGATTTTTTAAACTTCTTTGTGTGTTTTTTTATGGATTTATTAGAAACCCGCCAAATTTTCCTGAAAATCGGAAAAATTACCTCGTACAAATTAATTACCTTGAAAAAGTTACCCTGCATTTTGAGCCATGAAATTTTCAGCCGATGAGCATACGACGAGGATAGCCGAAGAAATTAAAAAAAATATATATAAAAACATATTTTACAAATACACACTGCCTTAAAATATAAATATGTATTCTACAAGCCTATATGTGCTTGTAAAATATATGTTCCGTATCTTTATGCATTCATTCGTTAATATATTATATCCCCTCAAAATGTACACACACACACACACACACACACACACACACACACACACACACACACACACACACACACACACACGCGCGCGCACACGCACACACACACACACACACACATTTTGAGGGTCATGTTGAGACACTTTATGTTAACCGATTAATTCCTCCCTACGTCCGAGGGAGAAAAACCGCGCGTGGTACCGGTTAACACGGCGATCGTTGCGGGTGTTAAAGGATTTGGGATATGAGGAAAAAATACCAGTAAATGTTTTTTCTCTTTTATCAGAATATATGTACAACCAGAGAAAAATAGAATATACGGTCTAAAGATTTTTGTAAAAATTTTAGATGCATATATAATAAAGAACGAGAAATAAGGAAAAAATTAAATACAGTTAAAAAATTTAAGAGACGAAAAAGTGATAAACGTAAAAAATGAGAAATAAGCTAAAAAAGTATGGAGGTGGTTTTTTGTAAGGATGGGAAAGAATTTAAAGAAAAAAATGAAAGATTTTTTACAAACTGTAAAAAGATCTTTTTTTCGGTATTTTTTCTGGACAGCACCGTACGGCGTGTTCGAAAAAGGGGATGTGTAGGAGTCACGGGCTGTGAGCTCGCTACGGTTCGACTGCTCACGGGCTGTGAAGCAGTGATCGAATCTCCCGTTCGCGACTCGAGACCGGACTTTTATACCCGTCTCGGGCGCGAACGTTTACGGGAAAGGATTTTGCCCGTCGCCTGCCGTCGGCGCGCGCACGAACTAGCGCGAGGCAGGCTCGGGGCAGGTCGGTAAGGAAGGGAGATATCCTCCGAGGGTATCACACGGCGTAGTCCCACGGCGCGCCGCGGGTATTATTTGGCGAGGCTATGACACCTCGGAGATACCCCGAAGTGTCATAGCGCGAGCCGTACAAGTTTTCTCTGACGCTTCGGTAGTTTATATAAAAAAAAGTGTTTCGCGAGTGCGCGGTATGTGTTGTGTGTAAAGGATATTAACCGGCGGATCGGGTAGGCTCGAATTACTTGGCGGACGCGGGGGTCCTGGGACTCAGGTGAGTATAACCTAAACATTATTTTAACCTCCAAAGTCTGAGAGGACAAATACAAAAATTACAATACTTAATAATAAAAAAAAAAATAAAAGATAGAAAAAACAAAAGCGGTGTAATAATAGAGTACGGGGAGGAATGGGCTGGGGGGCTGGGGAGAATAGATCATTCTGGATTCGCTCCGGGCTTGGAATTCTCTTCACTGGTCCCATTTGTGTGCTATGCCTTCCGAAGTGTAAATTTCCCCTGGGCCCTTGCAGGTGCGGAGGAATGCATCAGGGACTCAGCGCGGCCAGGATGCACTGGAGGACCTGCGATGAGGATGCTGCGATGGCGAAGCACCCTGGGTTCACTGCTGGCGTAGGACCTCGGCGTTGCCTCAGCGAAGGAGAGTCCCGGTGTCGCCTCGACGAGGTAAAAAAGGCCTGGTGGGCCATCGACCGGTCCCCTCGGCGAAGGAATACCCTGGCGGTCCATCGGCGAGTGTTTTCGAGGGTAAAGGTGCCCCGGGGTAACTCCGACAAAGGTATCGTGCCGGAGTGGTATCCCGAGGGCACTTGACGGAGGTGGCAGCGTGTAAGTATTTTGTCAGCCGAATCATGTAGGCCACCGTAATGATCCTTTATTTGTATTTTCAGGTGCAGGAGCGGGACCGGGAAAAATTAGGGGAAAAAGGAATTGACCGTGCCAAAAAGCGCGGACAACAAGTGCCCCGCCCTAATTTCCCGGTCGATCCTCGGTTGAAAATGGTAGGTTCAATTTTCGTGGACGCAGGTGATACCTCTCGTTGAGGTGTAGATCCGTGGATGCGTCCTGGCATTTTGGGAGCGAATTCTTGCTTCCCTTCGGTCTCCCTCGGCGGCGTGGCCTGAGAGTGTTGACCGGCGATGTCGGCACCACCATTGGCGCTCGTGGGCGCTCTTCGTGGGTTGCCTTAGGGTTCGGCATTCCGTCTGGAAGGACGTTTTGGTGGTGAGCCGCTATCGGCTCGCCTGTGCGCTCCAGGGAGTCGGCCTTAGGGTTCGGCGTCATCCGTCGGGAGGCACGCGTGGGGTAAGCCACTATCGGCTCACGTTCGAGCTCCGAGGTTGTCATCTTAGGGTTCGATGCGTGGTCCTCGGGGTCGAGTGGGTGGAGGTCCTCTACTGGTTCGTACTGGTGCTCCAGGAACTCAGCCTTAGGGTTCGGCATTCCGTCTGGAAGGACGTTTTGGTGGTGAGCCGCTATCGGCTCGCCTGTGCGTTCCAGGGAGTCGGCCTTAGGGTTCGGCGTCATCCGTCGGGAGGCACGCGTGGGGTAAGCCACTATCGGCTCACGTTCGAGCTCCGAGGTTGTCATCTTAGGGTTCGATGCGTGGTCCTCGGGGTCGAGTGGGTGGAGGTCCTCTACTGGTTCGTACTGGTGCTCCAGGAACTCAGCCTTAGGGTTCGGCATTCCGTCTGGAAGGACGTTTTGGTGGTGAGCCGCCATCGGCTCGCCTGTGCGCTCCAGGGAGTCGGCCTTAGGGTTCGGCGTCATCCGTCGGGAGGCACGCGTGGGGTAAGCCACTATCGGCTCACGTTCGAGCTCCGAGGTTGTCATCTTAGGGTTCGATGCGTGGTCCTCGGGGTCGAGTGGGTGGAGGTCTCCTACCGGTTCGTATTGGCGCTCCAGGAACTCGGCCTTAGGGTTCGGCGTAGTTCGCTGAAGGTTAGTGAGGGGGGGAGCCAGCCCTGGCTCCCGTCCGAGGTTCGACGAGTCAGCCTGGAGGTTCGGTGTGTTCTCGTGGATCTCGGAGGTGAGGTGAGGTGTGAAGTCATCTGGCGGCGGGGACGTCGTGGATTCCCGTGCCTGCGTTCGTGCCGGTTTGAGGGTGGAACCGTGCACCTTGCGAACGTCGTTGCCTTGTCCGATGATGTAAATCTCTGCTCCAATCGCCGAGTGGATTTGGTATGGACCATTCCATACCGGGGCGAAGCCCGCGTGGAATCCCTCGGATGCTTTGGACAGAGAGTGCTGTTTGGTATAGACCAAGTCACCTGGCTGGTATTTACTTGGTGTGATGGTGCCAGCAATACTTCAGTATCAGCAATGCCGTTGCTGATACTTTCGCTGCCGGGTTCGGATAAGCTGAGTCCTCAGTTCTCGATCCGCATTGACGTCGGTGAGATCATCGGGAAAACGCCATTCGCCCGGACGTTGCAGATTTTTTCCCAGGAGGGCTTCGCTGGGAGTGAGTCCGGTGGCGGCGTTCTGATTGTTTCGCCCTGCTTACGGGAGAACAACTGTCCGTTGAGCCTTGAGATGGTGACCGGACTGTCGTATTTGCTGAGGAGCAGCTCTCGAAATTTCGACCAGTCGAAATCTAAAGGTCGGTAGATTGACCACCAACGTTCTGCGTCGCCCTGGAGACCTCCGGCGGCGGTAGGGGGTTTGTCCGGAAGCGGGGGTGCAGGTCGCTTGGAAATATTCCTCGCAGCGACGCAGGAACAGTTTGGGGTCTTCGTAATCGCTACCCCCGTAGGTCGGCAGTGGTACTTGTGGTGGTGCCCCCTGTAGGAAGCGTAGCCACGATGTCCAATTGCTGAACGCGTTTGGAGGTGGCGCTGATGGAGCCGGTAGGCTGGGAGATCCCGCCGGCTGAGTTGAGTCGGTGGTGAGAGGTGTTCCACTCGTTTTTGACCCGTTCTGCCATTTCGGGTAATGGACGTTTCGGAGTCGTTGCGAGCGGCGTGTTGGGCGCCACCGGGTTTTTTGCCACTCCCGGAAGTGGAGTGTTTGGTGAAGAGGTTGCTTTGGCGAGGCGCTCGGGGGTCCGCGTTGGCGTGCGCTTCATAAGCGTTTTTCGGGGCCTCCCAGCGGATCTTTTCGGAGCTTCTTCCTCTCCTTTGGTAGGTGTATGCTCGACTTTCATGGATGCGGAGAGCGATAGGTCAGTGGTTTAGCCATAAACCTTGTGCCCCACGTTGGGCGCCATTTGTTAACCGATTAATTCCTCCCTACGTCCGAGGGAGAAAAACCGCGCGTGGTACCGGTTAACACGGCGATCGTTGCGGGTGTTAAAGGATTTGGGATATGAGGAAAAAATACCAGTAAATGTTTTTTCTCTTTTATCAGAATATATGTACAACCAGAGAAAAATAGAATATACGGTCTAAAGATTTTTGTAAAAATTTTAGATGCATATATAATAAAGAACGAGAAATAAGGAAAAAATTAAATACAGTTAAAAAATTTAAGAGACGAAAAAGTGATAAACGTAAAAAATGAGAAATAAGCTAAAAAAGTATGGAGGTGGTTTTTTGTAAGGATGGGAAAGAATTTAAAGAAAAAAATGAAAGATTTTTTACAAACTGTAAAAAGATCTTTTTTTCGGTATTTTTTCTGGACAGCACCGTACGGCGTGTTCGAAAAAGGGGATGTGTAGGAGTCACGGGCTGTGAGCTCGCTACGGTTCGACTGCTCACGGGCTGTGAAGCAGTGATCGAATCTCCCGTTCGCGACTCGAGACCGGACTTTTATACCCGTCTCGGGCGCGAACGTTTACGGGAAAGGATTTTGCCCGTCGCCTGCCGTCGGCGCGCGCACGAACTAGCGCGAGGCAGGCTCGGGGCAGGTCGGTAAGGAAGGGAGATATCCTCCGAGGGTATCACACGGCGTAGTCCCACGGCGCGCCGCGGGTATTATTTGGCGAGGCTATGACACCTCGGAGATACCCCGAAGTGTCATAGCGCGAGCCGTACAAGTTTTCTCTGACGCTTCGGTAGTTTATATAAAAAAAAGTGTTTCGCGAGTGCGCGGTATGTGTTGTGTGTAAAGGATATTAACCGGCGGATCGGGTAGGCTCGAATTACTTGGCGGACGCGGGGGTCCTGGGACTCAGGTGAGTATAACCTAAACATTATTTTAACCTCCAAAGTCTGAGAGGACAAATACAAAAATTACAATACTTAATAATAAAAAAAAAAAATAAAAGATAGAAAAAACAAAAGCGGTGTAATAATAGAGTACGGGGAGGAATGGGCTGGGGGGCTGGGGAGAATAGATCATTCTGGATTCGCTCCGGGCTTGGAATTCTCTTCACTGGTCCCATTTGTGTGCTATGCCTTCCGAAGTGTAAATTTCCCCTGGGCCCTTGCAGGTGCGGAGGAATGCATCAGGGACTCAGCGCGGCCAGGATGCACTGGAGGACCTGCGATGAGGATGCTGCGATGGCGAAGCACCCTGGGTTCACTGCTGGCGTAGGACCTCGGCGTTGCCTCAGCGAAGGAGAGTCCCGGTGTCGCCTCGACGAGGTAAAAAAGGCCTGGTGGGCCATCGACCGGTCCCCTCGGCGAAGGAATACCCTGGCGGTCCATCGGCGAGTGTTTTCGAGGGTAAAGGTGCCCCGGGGTAACTCCGACAAAGGTATCGTGCCGGAGTGGTATCCCGAGGGCACTTGACGGAGGTGGCAGCGTGTAAGTATTTTGTCAGCCGAATCATGTAGGCCACCGTAATGATCCTTTATTTGTATTTTCAGGTGCAGGAGCGGGACCGGGAAAAATTAGGGGAAAAAGGAATTGACCGTGCCAAAAAGCGCGGACAACATTTATATATATATATATATATATATATACAAGGTGTTTAGCACGTGGACCGACACCATTTTTTGGGGGATTAGGGGGTCATTTGCTACTTTTTCACCCTTAGACCCTATGTCCTATGTGTCACGGTAATTAAGACATGATTTTTTAGCGTTTTTTTTATGGGGCTACACCAGTGCGACACTTAAAAAAATTTATTTTTTTGCCTTTTTCGACAGTTTATACTTTCAAGAATATGATTTATATCAATGTCAATTCATCTTGAAAAAATCGATAGTTAAATATTTAAACGCGTTTTTCTCGAAATGAGACTTTTCAAATTTGCTGACATTGTAATTCCAAGAGCAATTACCCGATTGACTTGAAATTTGAACTTAGTACTCTTGAATATTTACTCTGCAATGACGTAGAATATTTTTAATTGGATGAAAATTGACGATTTGGGGTTGAAACCATCATTTCATAGATAAGGATCAAACTTTTTTTTTTCATAACTACGCCATTTTGATCGATTTTGATATTTTTATCGAAAATCCTACGTCATTGTACAGGAAATACCTTCCAGTTTAACGACATTTTTTCCTTTTTCGGTTTCAGCTACTCAATCGGCCGGAATCATGTGGAGGTTTTTTTTGGCGCCTTCGAAGACAACGCATAAGTCGCTTGGATCTCAATATTTTTCTATGAAAAAATTATTTAATATAGGCCAAATATAGCCAAATATATTCTTAATTTTCCGAAACATTTAATTGAGTACTTTTGTTCTAAAAAATTCCCGAGAATCACCGAATTTTCAGCGTTCCCACTGGTATAGCCCCTTGAATTACCCGAAATTTCGCCTTTAAATCGTCATAACTTTTTTGTTTATGGTTGTAATAGCACGAAATAACTTTTGTCGTATTCTGCAATGCATGTTTATTATAAATAAATCATTATTTGATATAATTGGTTTCAAGAAAATTACTCATGAGCTGAAAAAAAGCTTGTGAAATTTGAAGATGTTCGGTGCAGTGGTTTTCGAGACACCGTGGTCACCGATTTTGAGAAAAACGCGTTTAAAATTAGCCTGTACGCGGACCCTGCTCAAAAGCGCCCATAACTTCCTCGATTTTGAATATTTTTCATATGTTATATTTTGAGAATCCGGGCAAAACAAAAAATCGATATTTTCAAAAATTTCGACTAGGTGTAGGCCCTTAAGGTAGAACGAGCGCGCGCTCTCGATTTCTAAAGATTTTGTTCAAATTTGAACCAGACATTGTTTCTATCATTATGCATGTTTGACTGAAATTTCAGAACATTCGACTATTTAAATTGGGAGATAATGGGTTTCAAAATTGTAACTTTTAACACTGCAGGGTCTGCATTGGTCGAAAGTCCGGTCACATAATCCGTCATACCATTCTCTTGTGTTTATACATTTGTGTTTATAAGTTTATAAAATATTTGTCCCCTGTAATAAGAAGACATATGGCAACACCGCAGAACAGTATTGTTCAATATTTCGAGAAAAAAAATAATCGTGTTCCTAAAATAAAAACGTTTATCATAAAAAATATATGCGTTATAAATATTAATATTTTATGTTGTTTATGCTATCTTCATTAACAAATGAAAGTGTTGGTTAATTCAGAAGTAATTAAAAACTTTGTTCGATTAAAAAAGACTTCCAAATAAAAATTTGTGGTGCAGCATTATTTTAAAAATAATCTAAATAGTCTACTGTTTTGAAATGTCACTCAAACATGCATAATGATATGAACAACGTTTGGTTAAAATTTGAACAAAATCTATGAAAATCCAGAGCTCGCGCTCGTCCTACTTTAAGGGGTCATCCAATGTATTTTTTTGCTCTTTTTGGGATTTTTTAAATGAACCATTAAAACACACTATTTTTGAATTTTTACCACACATATATTGCCATTGTTACAGTTCCTCAGAATTTTATCAGACTAAATAACGACTTGATTCGACGTTATCTCGTTCGGAAGACATTCATGTGTAAATAAAGATGATGACGGCTGCTATGATTCCGGAGTTTTCGCTCATCCGAAATCAAAAAGTCGAACGGAATTTTAATTTTCCAGATCTGAAGCTGTCGCCGGAACTAGAGCAAACAAAAAATATCGAAAATTGAATTTTTGGCACGGTTTTAAAAGGTAAGTTCTACTTCCGTTATTTTTTTCGGCAATTTTAGCTTAAATAAATGATGGCAGATATCAAGAATATTCTAGTTCAGGTGAGAACAGTAGATATGCTGACGGAACCATAAAAATTTGAGCTAACCCCGTTTAATAGTTTTTGAGAGATCATGGAAGCCAATTTGAAAAATACAGTTTTGAGAAAAACGCGTTCAAAAGTTCAAGTACGACTTGCACAAAGAAAATGTTGACTCACCATTCGTCTGTTATGCCGGGTCCGTATAACACGCACACATTTTTTGCAATTTGTGTGAAAAAAATCTCTTGGTTTTTTCGGACTTGACTCGTGACCACTTTAAGGGAGACTTTGTCCTTGGAGTGCCATATTTCAGGTGTTTACATTTTATTTTTTTTTTAAAGGAAACGAGTAAAGCTTTTTGAGTGCGGTTTTTTTTCTTGCTTTTATTCATGATATACAGAACGTTAAAAAATTAAAAAAAAAAAACAAAATGGCGGCCGTTGCAGCTGCGCGAAAACAAGTCCTCAAATCGCGGGAGGTAAACGGCTGACATCACTGCCCCCTCTTTGTTGATCTGAAACACAAATTCAAAGCATATTATCAATCTGTGACCCTTTGGTCATGCAATGACGGATGGGTTTTTCGTTTAGTACAAATTTCGGAAAATGGCGGCAATTAAAAAAATCGAATTTTCGCGTTTTTTTCGCATAAAAAGATAAATAATAAATGCAAAAATGTATCTATCGAAAAAACGATCCGTCATTCCGTGAAGACATATTTTCTGAGTATGCTCTCCAAATTTCAGGTCGATATGTTAATTACAGCGGTCAGGAGAATGTCAGCCATTTTTAAAAACGTGTTTTCGAGAAAAACGCGTTTAAAATTTTGTAATGTGTTTACACAAATGTGTTTATAATTACCACTAATCGGCAATGCCTGGTCCATAGAGGCATCCCTCCTCTTCGTCTAGCTACTCATGTTGAGCCGCCAACATCTCCCGCTGCTTTCAAGGACAAAGTCTCCGTTAAATGTCGTGTGACAAAAATTGGTCGACATATCCATTTTCAAAGTCCGACGGGGAGTAATCAGTGGCACAGTAGTTGCGCACGCGCAGTTTTTTAAATTTGAGTATTAAGGGGTGACACCCAGTTGGCAGCACCAAATTGGAATTTTGAAGGCTGCTACCTCTGCAGAAGGTTCGCTGTATGGTCCAGGGATCGATCATTCCATTTAGAGGTAATAAATTACATTCTATCTACGTGAATACCTGACGTAAAACTTTAAACGCGTTTTTCTCGGAATTACTTTTTCAGAATGGGTGACCGAAATATCTCAAAAACTACTAAACATCAAAAGGCAGTCCTTAGTAGGAGGATTTTTTAAATCAATGCACACTTTTTTTTTATATCATGGAAAACAGTGTTTTTTTTCACCGAAATTTCGACGATCACTTTCGATCGGCGAGCATTTTTTCACAAATCATTATTTTATTGAGTCCTTCGATTGAAGACTAGACAATACGGTACAAAAACTACATTAATTTGGTGTTTTGATTTCAGATGATTTGTTCCCGAGCAGAAGTGCTCAACGCGAAAGACCTTTTTTGCACAGCGGTCTGTGCAATTTACTGTATCTGCGTAGTTTATAAATATTTCCCAATAAAAAAATTGTCAAAGATACTTGATATGATACCCTTTACTATGAAAAAAAGTTCACAAAAAAAATCACGAAAACACCTCTTTCTTCCGGCCGCGAACTAGGTGTACCCCGTTAAGTAATAAACGATAATTATTCAATCATATTATCGAATTTCAAAGCGAGTATCCGTTATTTTTTGCGAAATGAAAAAATCCATGAAATAACATGCACCTGTCGGAAGGTGGATTGGAAGCAGCGCTCGATCTCGCTTGCCGCGCTGTTTGTGAATTCTTGTTTGAATCGGTGATTCATCGTACGTGGAACGTTTTTTTCTCCATCTAACGCACGTACATTTATACGTGCGCTCGAAACGAGGTATACAATGTCATGCTCCGGTACGATCGGTAATTACATCCCCGTCAATTGGAGTTGGGATTGCGAACGTGTGCTCGTGAGAAGATCGGTTTTGAACAAGGATGAAGGAAATTGTAAAGAAGACTCTTCGTTGTGTGTCGTGTGTTGGCGGCGTGAAAAAAATCGAAGAAAAAAAAGACAAAAAAAATACACACGCATATGACTTATTTTCCAAGGCGTTTCTGCTACATTTGTCAGATTTCTTTTAGTCGCGGTAAGAGCGCGAATTCCGAATAATGTATCTTTGCATCGTCATAATGACGAAGGTTAATGGCGATCTGTAGAGGCGTCGTTACTCTGTAGTACTTTGTAGCTCGGATTGTAGTCGTTCATCAGAATTATAAGATTGATTAAGAGCTCATACTAAGTACCTAAGTACTAAGTACCTAAGTACTTGATATTTTTATGTAAAATGTTTTCTTCATAAAGATGACGATTTGATTGTAAAAAAATAGTTTTTTTTTAAATTCAATTCCATGTATAATGCATAAAATATTGCATTTTTTTAAATCAAAATGATGTCAAAGTATCCCTTAATCTTTGACATCAGGTACATTTCTATGCCTTGTCAAAGAAACCCCATACTCAAGGTTACTCAGACACTTAAAAAAATGAAAATAAATCAATGGGGCGCTGGTAGTGCTTGACGTTCTTACACATTTGATAGTCGAATGACAGATTGTTCTATTGGAGCGAAAAAAATTGGAATTTAGGATGTTAAAAAAAAGTTACCTCCAAAAAACTTCCAAAACCTGTTCAAAGTAATCCCATTTTACGGTAAAGTGTTTCTTTCTCTAGTTCGTTCTTTCAGTCTAGTTGAGAATTTAACGTTGAATCGGGACGAATTTGACATTGAGCGGGACTGCCGATTTTAGTACGAGATCGGGAAGCATCGGAATGTCTCTGCACTTGATCATTGGTTCCAGGTAGAAGGTGTGCAGCGTGTAGGCCAGAGCCGCTTTCAACTCGAGCATTGCGAATTTTTGGCCTGTCAACGATAAAAGGTTGCCCGACGAGCGAGCATGCGTTCATTATTATTTTTTTTCAATCTTTGCCGATTAAATAAAGAATAGCAAATGGCTCGTAAGTACCGATACAATTGCGCGGTCCACCGCTGAACGGTACGTAAGAGAACGGATGCCGATGTTTTATGCGATCGGGCAAAAATCGGTCCGGATCGTAGACGAGAGGCTCGGGCCAAAAATTCGGATCTCGATGAACGTCGAATATGTAGCAATTCACTATGCTACCACGTGGAATCAAGTAGTCCTCTGGGGAACAAAAAAACATTCGTGGTAATCATTCGCGGTGGAGTGAAAACTTGAAGGGAGATGGGCTTGTGAATATTAACGGATTACTCAATTGTAAGTCCTGGTTCAATCGTCGGGAGATCGTTGGCACAGCCGGGAACAGTCTCAGCGATTCTTTGATGCAACGTTCGAGATACGGCAAATTTTGCAACTCGTCCATTCCCAATTTTCCATTCGTACGGCGAAATATAGCGTCGACCTCTTTTCTGGCACGCGCCTGTCGACATTCATCAGTTCGTTTCAATGCTTCGCCTATTTTTGTTATTTTTCCTCTCGTACGATTTTTTCATCCAGTTATTACTGGGATTTTTTGTATTTTGTAAATTGATTTTTTTTTAATATATAATATTTTTAATGGTAAACTTGAAAAAAAATTCGAATCGACTTTTTTAATGTCCGAATATTGGATTTTTTAAAAGACATGGTTTTTTTTCAAACCTTCTCTATACCTGTATCGTTTTGTGCTCTGCGAGCAAAAGAATTGCGAAGCTTATGCCCATGCTCGTCGTATCGTGACCCTGGGAAACGAAGATAATAATCAATGTTTAAGATAATTATATGTTGGGGATATATGAATGTGCGAATGGCGGCTTGAAAAGTTGCAGTATAATGATCAATATTGAGAGGGGAAAAAAGTGCTGGTTTTTATGATTTTTTTTAGCATTGAAAATGCTTTAAAAAATGTATGTGGTATAGGGGTCGGAATTAGCTGGACTGTCACACGAAAACTAACGCTTCCCTCACTCCACACCGACTGTGTTGTAGTAGAGTGGGGGGAGCTGCAACATGGATGGATGGATGGATGGTTTTTTATTACCCGAAAAGTCTTAAAATTACATTTTCGATACCATGAGATACTTCCACTTTGTGTATTATTTGTAGATTTTTTTAAAAGCAAAGACTTCTTCACCACTTTTGAGATTTCGGGTATGTTTTACTTCTATTTTTGGCTATTACATAGTATTTTTAATTTCTATTAATCTTTACAACTGGTGACGGTATGACACGGTCTCTCAATTTGTATTATCAAAACTGGCGTGACGTATAACGACAAAACTAATCGACAGATCCTGATGAAATTTGGTATAAATCTTATTAGCCTTATTGTCTAAAACATGACCCTGAATGTTGTCGAAAATTACAAAAAGAAATATTGTTTTTATTGCAAAATGTAACCATTCTTTTCGGAAAATTCAATCTTATTGTTTCAAAGCGTGCCATTTCATCGATTTTCAACATTTCTCACTTTTTCTTCGTTCATATTCTGTATATGAGATTTTTTTCAGATTGATCCCGCAGACGTTACGTGTCACGCCTATGACAACATCCGCCGCAATTCATTTAGAAGACCGTGCCATACCTCCACCACTTAAAAAAAAAAAAAAAAAACAAAATACCATATAACAGTCAAAAGTAGTAACAAAACATACCCTAAGTGTCAAGAACGGTGAAGAATTATTTCCTTTACAAAAAAATCGATTTTTTTCTCTTATCGAATCGCATCAGCGATCTTGACGCGCTCACTTATCATCAGCCCAATTATATTTATCACCAAAGACGCGCTAGCTACGAAAAATTCAGTTTTTTTTTTATTATCACTTAATTTGCAACGTCATTTTAACATGGATTTAATTCTTATTAATGATAAAAAATAAAATAAAACGAAACGAGTAAAGTGACTTAAAAAAGTAAATACGGAAATATTTGGATTTCTGGTATTTGTTACCGCGAATACAAAAGTATCGACTTCTTCTCTTATGCCAAGATCGTCAATATTGTTGTGTTGTTTCTGGACAGCGATTAAGAGGTCGAGCATCGCCAGCCTCTTCTTCCCACCTGTGTATACAAACACCAAAAAAAACCACCGCGTCATCGGCGAATCTAATTATACACGACTTATCTGAAATAATATTAATTACGCGTCGTGTAGTCGGAGCGAGTGTTCGAGTCGGAGGGAGCTGAATCTTGTGATGTAAGATGTTTTAATTGTTCTCCTCCCGTTCGCTCGTGATATTCCTGTCGCTCCCCGATTATCTGCGATATGAGAAGTTGGCACTGTCTTCAATGCAAAACGTCAGATTCGGCATATTGACAGTTTAATATATATATACAGGGTGTTCTGTTATGAATAATCCTGCAAATGTCGATAGGTCACATCAATTCCTACTATATGCTGGAATTTCAGTTTAGTAAACGTTTCACGGTTTCCGATATTTTGGGCTTTATGTTATTTTTTGAAAAATATCTGCTTTTGGTTATTGGCATGCCATTTCTATAAATGATATGAATTGACAATAACTAAGCAACTTTTTAAAGTAATTGGCAGGATATGCGTTGTACATTTTTTTACACAGCCGGCTATCAAAGTCGGATGTTCGAACTGGTTTGTATGAAAATTCTGCACAAGATCTTTTTTCATAAAGTTTCCTTAACATTTAAGGTTAAAAATAAGACTTTTCTAGATAAAACAAATAACCAAGAGTATTTTTTTTAAACCGGCTAAAAAAGTTGTCATTTGGAGAAATGGCAAGCGATAAACCAAAAGCAGGTGATTTTTATCTCGAAAACCGTGAGACTTTTACTAAACTGAAATTCCAGCATATAGTAGGACATGATCTGATCTATCCACAGTTTTAGGATTATCCATTCCTAACAGGACACCCAGTATATATATATATATATATATAGGGTGTCCCAGAACTCAACGTCAAGCCGAAACGGGGTGACAGGATTGATTGTAACCATCATGAGAAAAATCAGAAAAAAAAATCTATTTTGAAAATTTTAAATTCATAGTTTAACAAAAGTCTAACAGTCTTAATTCTAGGAAACTTGGGGCAATTGTGTCGTTATTTTTGACTGTGATTCTAGAAATGTTATTTAGGGTTACGGTTCCAAAGTTTAAATGAACAAAAATAATAAAAATTAACTACAATAACCGAAAAATGGTTACAGTTTGACCAAATTTCTAGGTTTTTCTTGAATGCCCAGATTTTTTTTCTGATTTTTCTCATGATGGTTACAATCAATCCTGTCACCCCGTTTCGGCTTGACGTTGAGTTCTGGGACACCCTGTATATATATATATATATATATAATTTTTTTCCATCCAAGAAATCGAACCTTGCTCGTAAAGTAATGCATTATTTTGAGGGCTTTCGCTTGATCCCGACCATGCTTCGTCAACGAAAAGATCCATTCATTCTTCAGCCATGGCCTCACTGCTCTGCAGGCACCTCAAATGAATTATGTGCAATTTTTGAAAAACTCATTATTATTGCGATTTCGGCGAGGTACGCCGGTAATTCGGGAAAAATCGTGTACCTGCGGTACAGCATGTCGCCGAAGTATCGGACGCATTTTCTGTACTCGTTCTGCAGAGAATCTTCCTTCCGTAATTTCGTGCCCATCGCAGTTTCTGAAAAGTCAAGAGCTTGTGCAATAATATGCGACAGGTATTCGGAGGAAAAGCAATCGGAGAAAAGGAACAAGCCTCACAATTATTAGTCAACTGGTTTTTCGGCAAATCGTTTGTTTGGGTTCGATTGGATTCGATTGGATTCTCACCGATGCTTAGGGGCCGTCGATAAATTACGTAATTTTAAAATAGGGGGGGGGGGGTCGGGTTGTTGGATGACGGTAACGACAATTGGATTATGACGATAGGAAGGATAGGATGATTTCAGGGGGTGGGGGGTGTAAAAATCAACAAAAATCGATGACGCAATATATGGACGGGCCCTTATCGCTCAACGCCATTGTTGATCGATGAGCACAGCTTGTGTTTCCCTTAATTTTTTTTCTGCCCATATCGCAGTTGTTCGAATACCAGTCAAAAGTTTTTTTTAAATTTCGAATAATTTTTTTAGACTAACCACAAATAGCGTTGAGAGTGTATTTGCCGAGGAAGGGGGCGAGATCCTTGACGACCTCGCCACCTTCGCTTTTCAATTCATCGACCATATCTTTCGAATTATCCACGAGGGAATCGACAAATTCTCGAAGCATGTTGAAATGAAATGCGGGAGTGAGAATTTTCCTGCGGATTCGCCATTTTTGTCCTGAAACAAGCACGATACAGATACACAATGGTATAGAAATGAATTCGGTGCTTTGAGAGTGTACGTAATATATTGATTTGGTAATTGTGGCTGCTTACCGGTGCTCGTCAAGAGTCCGGTATTCAACCACGGATAGATGAAATCGTAGAACAGACTTTTGTCTATGTGGTTTTGGCTGCTCAGCAGAATCTAACATCATTTCTCCATTATTATTACGAAACATTTTAGTTGAAGGAAGGAAATTAAATCTTTAAGGAGGTTGGGGCGTTATCCACAATCCAAAATTAAATTTAAGAAATTAAATTAAAAAAATTATTTTTAAAAATTAATTCTAAAAATCAATTAATTTTTTTTTCAAATGTGTTCAAAAAATTAATTTTAAATTTAAAAATGAATTTTAAATATTATATTTAAAACATTTAAGAAAAACATACATTATTGTCTAGACTTTACTGAGTCTTTACGAATTTTTGGAGATTCTTTCAACACCAGATGAAAAATAGTTCTATGTATGTAATTTCACGTGAGGTTAGACGTTCGTGCTAGAAATTATGTAATTTTTTTGGCTATTCAGCATCAAGATAAACCATTTTTAACAACGAATTAACTCATACTACACCTTTGTAAACATTTAGAAAAAAAACCCTTTTGCCCATCGTAAACCAGATATATTCAATATTGAACCATCAAGGTTTGATGAACGATTACGAATCTTGGCTGGCGAATGAAGAGCATTGCTACCAATCTTAATGTCCGCGAAGTTATCGCATTTCGGCAACACTTAATATTGATTAATGGTAATAATAAATAATCTCGTGACAAATATAAATGGACATCAATGTAAATTACACCAAATTTCATTCTGCGTTGTATAAAACATTCCCTGACGCAGTTTTTCAAAAATAATAATCATCGATAACGATATAATTTTTCAAGTTGGTAGTAACACAAAATTTTTTTTTTACTCAGGGAATAAAAACATAAAAATTCCTAATTTTGCCTTTTAATTATATATTTTATTAAGAATTAGCATCTGCAGACTAAATCTATACCTAGTACGCATTTTTGCATTCGTTGAAAAAAAAATCCACAAATCGTCATTTGACTCAATTGCCCCAACCTCCTTAAGGCGGTCAGCCCACGTGACAGGTCCAAAAGATCGAAAAAATTTGTTGCACGAATTGCAAAAAAATGTGTACGTTTTATATGGACCCGGCAGAGCACACTAATAGTGAGTCAACATTTTCTTTGTGCAAATCGTACTCGAACTTTTAAACTCGTTTTTCTCAAAACTGTATTTTTCAAATTGGCTTCCATATCTCAAAAACTATTGAACGGATTCCGCTCAAATTTTTATGGTAGAGTTAGCACATTTATAGTTCTCGCCCGAACAAGAGCAGAAAACTTTCGAAGTCTGCGATAGGTTTTTTAAGTTGAAAAGGTCGAAAAAAATCGACAAAACTTGGAACTTAATTTTTAAACCCGTGCCAAAAATTCAATTTTCGATATTTTCATTTTACTTCCGGCGATAGCCTCAGGTCTATGAATCAAAATGCAGTTTGATTTTTTAATTTCAAATGACCAAAACCTCCGGATCACGGCAGCCGTCGACCAACTTTTTTTACACACGAGTGTCTTCCGAACGGTGTAAAGTCGATTCAACTCGTTATTTTTGTTTGATAAAATTCTGATGGGCTGCAAAAATGTTAATAAATGTGTGATGAAAATTCAAAGATCGTGGGCTTCAATGGCCCATAAATAAAAAAGCCCCAAAAACAGCGAAAAAATATAGCTGTCACATGGGATGACCCCCGTAATTATCACATCAACATTCTATACGGAACGTTTAAATTTCTCCTTGCTACGTTCTACCGATTAACAATAAAAGAACGCCCATTTATTTTTCGGTACAACGATAGGAATACCGATTTGCTTTCTTTTTCGATCGACTAGAAGACTTTAAAAACATGAATTGCACGATTAATTGAAAAGTATCTGCGGCAAGCCGAAATCGGAAAATGTGTCGTAGTATACCTCAACATCGTCGGGATGCCGAATACCAACGATCGGCCAATGGCAGGCCCACAATATGTACACCGAATAGTATTCGTCGGCGCATCGCCTGAATAGCGACCAAAGGGCACCTGGAATCGTACGTCGATTGAAAACGACGTTGAGTCGAAAATTTCACTTACTCTCTCTCTCTCTCTCTCTCTCTCTCTCTCTCTCTCTCTCTCTCTCTCTCTCTCTCTCTCTCTCTCTCTCTCTCTCTCTCTCTCTCTCTCTCTCTCTCTCTCTCTCTCTCTCTCTCTCTCTCTCTCTCTCTCTCTCTCTCTCCTCTCTCTCCCCCTCTCTCCCTCTCTCTCCCTCTCTCTCTCCCTCTCTCTCTCCCCCCCCCCTCTCTCTCTCTCTCTCTCTCTCTCTCTCTCTCTCTCTCTCTCCTCTCTCTCTCTCTCACCGGGTGACACCAGCAAATCGAATGAGTTGCCGATGATCGGGTAACGCTTCGGTCCGGCAATTTTGGCAAGAAGCTTTCCCGCACGACTGTAGCGCGTAAAAAAATGAAAAATAGCAAGAACGAAAAGAGTCGCGAAAAATGAGGCACACGTGAAGGCGAAAAACATGTTTAAGCCGCGTCTCGAAAGATTCTACGCCGTCCGTTCTGTTACGACAATCATATCAGACTGTGATAAACGCCGCGATACGACAGGTGCGCGTTATACCGATGTAGCTCCTCTGCATTTAGTCCCCCTCGAACGAGACGATACAAATTATAGCAATTACTTCCACTTCGTTTTAATAGTCCATTGCGTGCTGAATTATACTCCCGTGGCTTCGACGTCGCAATGATGAAACAGTTTTTTGCTGCTTGGTCCATTCGCGACTAGACTATGACCGATACAATTCCAGTTTCCAGTTCTGTCCGTGTCACGAACGTCTCGAGCCTCTCTTGGCCCCAGCGTGATCGAACAACGACTACCGTAAACCGGGGTCACTTTGGGACAATTTTGCGTAACTTTGGCATACGTCAGTACAATTACGGTTTCAAATATTTGCCGCGTAGGTACACTGAGAAAAAAAAACCAATTGAATCGAAAAAATATATTGGTTGATCCAAATAAATATGCTGCTGCGGAGTGCCGCCGATATATGAGATTGTTACAATACTATAAAATATTGGAAAATGTGATTGGTTTAAATAACATATTACTTTATTTGAAAAAGCTCTTCTATTTTCTGAATATCTACATTATCTTTCAAATAAAATTATATTCTGTTGAAATCATTCTATATACTGTCCGTAGATCTATGGATGAAATAATTAAGCGGTTGCTACAACATTTTTTATTTCGTACAATAATAATAATAATAATAATATAATATAATGGATTATATTATACAAAATTATAATCCATAGAATTAATTGTTTCTTTACTGCATCGAAATGAATTAGCCATGGGACGTAAGTTTTCCACTTTGTTTTAAATCTTAAATAAAAAGTGAGCATCAGAATGATCATCCACGATAATAGTGGAGAGAATATCAGATATCCAATGGAATATCCACGGAGAGAATATCAGGTATTCAACTGATAAGAACAGATACTACACGTTGATCTTAGCCACATGCCAAGAAGCGATACTCTTTAGAGTTTTTCCGGCGTTTAAATAGATTTTCGGGTCGCGCTACGCTTGCGAGAAACGAGCGTGCGTGCGGCTTCTAGCGGTTATTCCGAGAACTACAGGTTTCCTCGCACCAATAATTTCGGTGGCGCTCGACCATTATATGTATATGATTTGTTTGAATTTTTTCAACCAAAGAAGAAATTATTGAATGGATCACAGTAATGTATTCAATTCAATTATACACGTGTCATATTAATAGCGTATTCTTTTAAATCAAATATATAATTTTAATGAACATAGATGCATTTTAGTCAGCTATTCAATCAAAACAAGTACATATGGTATGACTAGGATTTTATCGCTTCATGTATGCGCAAGAATCAACTTCATTTTCGCATAATTTTTTTTCCGATTTAGACATTCGCTCAATATTTTTGAATCAAAATTAAATATTAATATTTTAACGAATATTATACTTGGAAATCAATATGGGATATGGTGGAGACAAGAAAATAATATATTTACTCAATAGAAATTTTATCTGAATCAAACCAGCAAAATTCAATTTTTCTTGTGTTCTCGAATCAACAATATTTATGTTGTGAATTGAAACGCTTTTTTTGTTTGTTGCAGAAAATGCATTCAAAACTATATAATTCTTTAGTTAGATTCAATAATATATTGTTTTCGGCTAACAATATATCTTTTGAATGAAAAAATTCAATTTTATCATGTTGTTAAAGTAAATAGCGTTTTGTTCGGACTAATAAATCCGATTACTTACACCAACAATTTTACAATTGAATCAACGAAATTTCATTCAATAACACCAATGATATTGGATCAATCAATTTTTTTTCAGCGTACCAGCACGTACCATCGTATGGCAGTAGCGGTGTTTGCTCGCCAATTCATGCGGCATGGTGTTCGTGGGAAATTAAAAAGTTGAATATTACGCGATGTCCCGACGTTGTACCCCCAGACCAAAAGTTAACCCGGTTTACGGTATCTATATTTGAGTGATTCTCTGGAAATTATTATTTTGCATCTATAACTGGACTTTTGAAATAGATGCTATTTGATCACTTTGTTGGTTTTTTTTGCTTTACAGCAGTCTGAAGTGTTTATAAATCTTCGTGCAAAACAGATTTGGCAGAAAAAACGTCGTTATTTTTTTCCCCGTATTTTGATTATTAAGGGGTCTTCTCGTTTTAGACGCTAAAAAAGGCTATTTTCATGAATTTTTTAATAGGTTTATATCATAGATATTGATATAAAAGTTGTAACACTTAATAAATACACTTTTGAAATACATTTTTTTTACATGTCATTTATTTAAATCATTAATTACTATTTATTATTTGAGTCAATAATTTACTATTAATAGACGAAAATGGTAGTTAAAAAATGTCCTAAAAAATAGTAGGTCTGCGCTGTTGATGGAATCTCGGAGATGGATCATCCGAAACAAAAAAATCAAACGGTTTTAGATTTAGTATGTTTATGGCTATAGCGCGTATCATACGATTTTTTATATATGCAAAAATAACTAAATGGCGGACATTTTTCGAAAAAACAAAAAACCTGTTTTTTCGCCGTTTTTGGCAACAAAAAATAGTAAATATCAAAACTGAAAAAAGTCCTTGATGGTTCAAATTTCATAAGGATCGGTTCAGTACACTGAGAAAAAAAATTATTGATCCAATATCATTGGTGTTATTGAATGAAATTTCGTTGATTCAATTGTAAAATTGTTGGTGTTAATAATTGGATTTATTGGTCCAAACAAAATGCTATTGACTTTAATAACACGATAAAAATTAAAAGTTTTTTTTTTCATTCAAAAGATATATTGTTTGCAGAGAACAATATATTATTGAAACTATCTAAAAAATTATCGCGAACAAATGATATAGTTTTAAATGCATTTTTTGCAACGAACAAAAAAGCGTTTCAATTCATAACATGAATATTGTTGGTAAGAGTACACAAGAAAAATTGAAATTCGCTCGATTGATTTAGATAAAATTTCTATTGAGTAGATATGTTATTTTTTTTGTTCACCATATCCGATATTCATTTCCAAGTACATTATTCGTTAAAATATTATTTTTTTATTATGATTGAAAAATGTTAAGCAAATGTCTAAATTGGTTAAAAAAGTATGCGAAAATAAAATTTGTTTCTGGTGCATTTGGTTGAAAAAATTAAACCAAATCGCGGCCGAGCGCCACCGAAATTATAGGTGTGAGGAAACCCGTAGTTCTCAGAATAACCGCTAGGATCCGCACGCGCGCTCGTTTCTCGTAAGCGTAGCGCGAACCGAAAATCTACTTAAATGCCGGAGAAACTGTAAGGAGTATCGCTTCTTGGCCTGTGGCTAAGATCAAAGTGTAGTATCTGTTCTTATCAGTTAAATATCTGATATTCTCTCCATGGATCATTGGAGGAATTGGATTCTCTTTACTATTATCGTGGATGATCATTCTAATGCTCACTTTTTATTTAAGATTTGAAACAAATTGAAAAACTTACGTCCCATGGCATATTCGTTTCGATGCAGTAAACAAACAATTAATTCTATCGATTATATTTTTGTACGAAATAAAAAATGTTGTAGCAACCGCTTGATTATTTCATCCATACTACTACGGATTGTATATAGAATCATTTCAATAGAATATAATTTTATCTGAAGGATAATGTAGATATATAGAGGACAGAAGAGCTTTTTCAAATAAAATTATACGTTATTAAATCAATCACATTTTCCAATATTTTGTAATATTTTAACAACGTCACATATCGGTGGCACTCCGCAGCAGCCCATTTATTTGGATCAACCAATATATTTATAAGGAGTACAACTTTGCAGTGACCGTTTTTTTTCAAAAGTTTAAGGCTTTATTATAAAAAAGTGGCTACATATTTTTTAATCAAAGTACTGCCCGTCGCTAGCTACGACCTCGGCCCATCATTCAGGTAGCATTCGAATCCCGCGTCGATAAAAGTCTTGGTCCTTGGAGGCAATCCAGGAATCGACCCAATTTTTGACTTCTTCGTAAGTACCGAAGTGCTGGTCAGCCAAATCGTGTGCCATTGACCGGAACAAGTGATAGTCGGAAGGGGCAATGTCTGGAGAGTACGGCGGGTGGGATAAAACCTCCCATTTCAGCGTTTCCACGTACTTTTTCACGACATTTGCAACATGGGGTCGGGCATTGTCATGCTGTAGTATCACTCATCTCGGCTTCAACTCATGCGGGACCTAGTTTCCTTGCTTTTGGATCATACCCATATCCCGGAGACGTTTTGAAACTGCTTGCTGGGTTACTCCTAACGTCTCGGCGAGTTCCTCTTGAGTTTGGCACGAATCCTGGTCCAGCAAGGTCTCCAATTCTGCATCTTCAAAAACTTTCTGCCTTCCGCCACCATGCTTGTTCTCGACCTCAAAATCTCCACTTTTGAAGCGTTGAAACCACCGCCGACACGTTTTCTCACTAACAGAATCCTCCCCGTAAGCATCGACAAGCAAACGGTGGGCCTCAGCCGCAGATTTCTTGATGTTGAAGAAGTAAATCATAACCTCCCGCAAATGCTGAGAATTCGGTTCGTAGGTTGCCATGTTTGAGTGCCTATAACTTTATAATGCATACACGTATCCGTTAGCTTTTTTTAATTGTTTACATTGGCAGAGCCTCTAGTTTAAAATGCCACTTTTTTTATTGAGCTAGGGCCACTACTTCGGCCGCAGTGGCTCTCTAAGTAAAACGGTCACTGCAAAGTTGTACTCCTAATAGTTTGACTCAATTGGTTTTTTTTCTCAGTGTAGTTTCGAAGATTTTATCTACAAATTGTCGAAAAACGTTGTTTCGAGAAAAACGCGTTTAGAGTTTGTTTGGGTTACATAAATACATTTGCAATAATTTAATGTATTCCGAAAGTGTATTTATTAAGTGTAACAACTTTTATATCAATATTTATAATATAAACCTATCAAAATGCATAAAAATAGCCTTTTTTAGCGTCTAAAGTGAGGAGACCCTTTAAACAAGACTCTGTAGGAAGAGAGAAGTTGAAACAAAGAGAGCGAGATCAATATTCAAAGAAAAAGGAAAAGATATTAGTCAACCAATAAAAATTTGATAGGAAAAGGTTTATATAATTCCTCTAACCCTACTATTTCGTTCGATCATGATAAATCCGTCAAATCGGAAAAATCAGTGAGATCCACAAGGAATTATATTATATCGATTAGAATGAAGTTAATTGCAATTTGGAAATGAAAAAATTACACATTTTTGTTTATAAATTTCGTTGTTCTGCAAAAGGATAATTTCGGGAGAATCACCAATTTATATACCTCCTTTCCCATAGTTAGGTTCTTCTGTTTATCGTTTGCGAAATTAAATATCCCGCTCGACCCTTTCTGAAAATAATCATGTTTTTTTTTACCCGAGCGTCAACGGTTCAATTGGACGATAGGTCACCTTCATTGTTGAGCAACTGCGAAGTTAAGCAGTGCAAAAAAAAATCTTCGATTTGTGAAAATCCGGGCCAATTTTTGTCGTACGACACTTAAAAAAAAGTGTTTTGATCGCAATGACACACCCTGTATGCTCACGAAGGGAACCCTTCGACCTGTGAATCACCCTGTATATATACATATAATGTATTATATATATGTGTGGGTGTATATATATATATATATATATATATATATATATATATATATGTATACACGTAGATACATTAGGTACCCGCGACTCGGAGTTCCTTGTTCCCTAGAGATCGTTGTATTTCATAGCATGAATATTCTCTCTGTGCAATCGACTGCGGGGACTCCAGATGGGGTCGTCTTAGCACCCCGTTGTCGAATTAACACGTCTCATTAATGATTTTGAGGGTGAAACCAAGTTTTCACGGTGTATTGATATAGCAAAGGATTGTCGTAAAGGGATGTGCAATTTGAGTGCTGGTTTGGTGATCCGTTCTGAACACTAGTCTCTGCTTTAGGTTCGACAAGTTTTAGGATGTTGAGACGGAAAGTGCGAAGTTAACAAAGGTAAAGTGTTGAAAGTTCGGAAGTTTGGTTTTGTTGTATTTGAAATCATGTATTTATTTATTTATTTTGGTATGTATTTATTTATTTATTTTGGTATGCATTTATTTATTTATTTTGGTATGTATTTATTTATTTATTCACTTACTTATCGATTCATTAATTAATTCATTTAATTCACTGATGAATAATATTTTTTTAACGTTTCCTGACTGGGCTGTGAAATGATTAAAAATGTCGTAATCGAGTAATCCAATTTCAGTGAGTATATTGAAAATTTAAACATTTGCGCGGATTAACGAAATTGCTGATGGAGTTTTTGTAATTTTGGTAGGCGTTAAATAAATGTTGGATATATTGAGTACGGGTAAGATTATTGGAAATTTACTGTTACGGTTTCACTTTTATCCGAAAATTAACTGTTGAAAATTAATGTTTGCAAATTTGTTCATTGTCGAGTGGAATGTATACAAATAGTCTATGGATCGAGTTCTCGGTTGAATTTACGAAACATTCATCAAAACAATCGAAATAGTATTTACTGGACAATGAACTTTGCAATTACTACCATATATCTTACAAAATATTTGAAAGGCTACTACCAGTTCTATACCACTTTTCGGAATTTACTATATATCCAATAAAATTTTGAAAAAAAATTACGTATTGAATGAAACACTACGAAAACTCGCGATCCATAAAAGAAAAGTTTATAAATAATCACCAACCATTCAGCGAAGTTTCTCAAAATTCATCAATTGTACAAAATTTCTCAAAATCGACTTACTATCCAACAAAATTCCTAGAATTCTACCGACCGTCCAATAAAATCCACAAACCACGTCACGCGACACAATATCACCAAATTAACACGTCCAAAAAAGATGGCAATATTTCTAAAATTCGCTATACATCCAACAGAATTTGAACAATGATAAACGATCCAATAATATTCCCGAACATTTATCAACTCGACAAAATAATTGAATATTCGCCGACTATAAATTAAAATTCCTAAAAATTCACCAACTCTAGAATGAAGTTTCTAAAAATCAAAGAAATTCTAAAAAATCTATCCAAAGATTCTCAAAAATTACAAAACATAATATTCCCTCAAAATACCAATTATCGATAAATTTCGTGAAAGAATTGCGTTCGAAAAAATGGCTAAAAAATCTCTCAATCGTTTCAAGTGTAGTGAGAGGCGGCGAGGGATTTGTGCCAAGTGTCCGATCGGAAGCTACAATCTGCCAAACTTTTTTTTCAAATACAACGAGGAGTATTCACATTGCTCGATTGAGTACGAGTGTTTTTCGGTACCGTCTTGGCTAGTGTATTAAGGCGTTACCCCCACTTGTAGCGCAAAAAAAGGCCTTTTTCATGAATTTTTTTAAAGAAAACTACAAAACTTTTTTTTCGATCAATGTACCATCTTAAAGAACACATCTTGAAGAACTTTCAGTAATTTTTTTATTGAAAAATATTACATTGTTTAGTGGCAAATGGCCGTCAATGAAATAATGTTTTTATATACACGGTTTGCGGTGACTAACATTGCGGCGAAGTGGATCATCTGAAAAAAAATGCGGATGGATTTAGTCAAATATAAGTATAAACTAGTCTTTAATCGAAGGATTTTAAAAAATATTCATTTTTCACAAAATGGCGGACAGTCACAGTTAATGGTTCGATTTTAACGAAAAAAAAACGGCCGTTTTTTGGCTATAAAACGGCCATTTTTTTCGAAAAAAAAAATCGAACTATTAGAGACTACATTTTTATGTATTAAATAAGCCTTCAAAATTTCAAGAAGATCGGTTCATTAATGTTCGAGTAATCTTGGTCACCGACTTCAGAAATGCCATTTTGAGAAAAACGCGTTTAAAGTTTCAATTTCAGTTTACACGAAGAAAATATTTTTTTTTGTAAACTTACATAGAGTCATTTATTCCGGGCCCATACAGAAGTATGGGCCCGGATACTTATACTTCAAAAAAATACAATAAAAAAAAATCGATTTTTTCAAAATCGCAAGTGGGGTAACCCCTTAAGCTGGAGTAAAAAAAGAAAAAAAAATTGTTTTGTAAACTCGAAGTCGCATATTTGACGGGAGAGAAATGGTGTAGGGTACAACGTCGTGTCGTCTTGTTTTATAACCGGGTGGGTAAGACCGACGTTATTTACCGTCGATGTTATAATTAACGCCCGCTTCAAAGGCCACGGGCAATTTACGTAGCTGCCAGATAAAACACGAGAGTTTGCTGCGCTCTCTCTCTCTCTCTCTCTCTCTCTCTCTCTCTCTCCAGCTCTCTTTCTCCTGAGCTTTCTGTTGCTCGCGACGACGACGTTAATTCGTTCGTTCCCGCAACTTTCGCGTCATCCAGACGACTCTTATTCCCTCCCCCCTTTCCCCACAGAGCTTTCTTTTTATTTTTCTCTCAAAAATAAGCCGGCTCGTCCCGGGCTTTCGGCTTTCCGCAAATATTTCACGACTCGCCATTCCAACCCCGGAAATAATGAAGATAAAATTTATTGACTGTAACTGCAAGAAGTTTTTTCAACACTTTTTCCCCGTGCATATTTCAAGATGAAGCGCATTTCTCGAGAAATCTTGCCCGTGATTGTGTTGTCTTTTTTTCTTTTTTTTAAAGGGTCTTTCTGTCTTTGGGGAAAAACGATCAATCTCCGATAGAGGGGGCGGGGGTTGAGAGTGACGAGAGCGGATTAAGGTGAGCCCCAAATGGATTCAAGCCTGACGTGCGCTCCAACGAGAAAATCGTTCGTGTCGATCGTCATCCTACCCTCGACGATTCTCCGTCGTGGTTGTCACGAGGCTTTCTCTATTCTACGATCGGATACGCTCAATGCGATGCGTCGTCGTATATTTAAACGCTACGATACGAGCTGTACACGTGATATTGAATTGACCGTGATAACGATGTTATTGTAGTGAATGATGAATACACTTTGTCGAATGACAAATCGAAAAAATTCTGTTTTCTGGGTCGCTGTTATTAAGTAATTACTCTCATTACTACGTGATAAGAATTTTAATCAACAGTACATGTTCCGTTCCCAAAAGTATGAACGAGCTTACGAAATAATTTGTGGCAATTTAAAATTGTTATTACTATCGACTTGTTGTTACGGGGTCTTCTCACTTTAGACACTAAAAAAGGCTATTTTCATGAATTTTTTTGATAGGTTTATACTATAGATAATGATATAAAAGTTGTTACACATAATAAATACTCTTTCCAAATGTATTAAAAAATGTATTTATTTATTTAAGTCACTATTTATAGACGAAAATGGTAGTTAAAAAATTGTAGGTCTGAGGTGTTGATGAAATCTCGGAGATGGATCATCCGAAACAGAAAAATCAAACGGTTTTAGATGCAGTATGTTAATGGCTACAGCGCATATCATACGATTTTTGATATATGCAAAAATAACAAAACGACGGACATTTTTCGAAAAAACAAAAAAAAAATTCCACCGTTTTTGTAAAAGAAAATAGTAAGTATCAAAATTTAAAAAAATCCTTGATATGCGCTATAGCTATAGTTGTAAAGAATATGTGGTTAACGTTTCATAAGGATCGGTTCAGTAGTTTCGAAGATTTTATCAACAAGCCGTCGAAAAACGTTGTTTCGAGAAAAACGCGTTTAAAGTTTGTTTGGGTTACGTAAATACAAAAAACAATTTTTTAATGTATTTCGAAAGTGTATTTATTAAGTGTAACAACTTTTATATCAACATCTATAATATAAACTTATCAAACAAATTGATGAAAATAGCCTTTTTTAGCATCTAAAGTGATAAGACCCCTTAATTCGTTAATTTTAAAGAATAAAGATTACGAAAAATTCAAAAAAAAAATTGATCCAATATTTAATCTATTTAATATTCGATTTATATAATAATTATTGAATAACGATTATCAAATATAACAATCAAAGTTTATTCAATATTTAATTCATTATATTAATATACAAATATTATCCAAATAAATTTCTTTTACAAACATTATGAAATTTATTCAATGTTTGATTTATTTAACAGTTACCATTAAATCGTTAGTAATAAATTAATAATAGCGATCCGAAAAAAGTGCCCATTTCTATTTTGATTTATCTTTCGTACCGTTATTCAATACTATTCAATAACAATGAAGACGTAACATTATTAAACGACATCTAATGATAATAATCGAGTAATTTTTACCGCAAGCCAAGTCATAATGAGTGAGTAAAAAATCATATGCATCAATAATTGAAAGTGATAATATTATTTTTTAATTGAATATTTATAAATATGAAAGTATTTTAACAGGCGTTCTGTTAGTTGAGGCGTATGACTAACATATACCAGGTGGTACAGTAACTATCAATTTGATATCTTCGAAACTATGGATCCTAAAAAAAACTTCTTTAACCGAAGTTGTATGATGCAGGAAGGGTCATCAGCTGGTGATAACGATTTTTTTTTAGTAGATGAAGTTGTTTCCAAAATACAATAGCAACAAAGGAACGATCAAGAACATGAAAAAAAGAATGAATAAGGAGGCACTCTACACGATCTACGAAAACGTTGACCCTATAAAAATATAGATGCTTCGGTGACTAAGGGAAAACGTCGGTTGCGTTATTTTGCAGCGACACGCTGGTAAATAAATGACAGTGGTAGAGGGAAACGCAACGAGGGAGGACAGGGGTGAGGTAACGAGATAAAGAAGATCGAAAAGAGGGGACCCTGTTGTTGTATTGAGAAGGAAAATCGAAATCGAGATTAATCGATGTTGATTGAAACGATTGTCAAGTCTACGTATTCTATATATATTCTTATAGATACAGGGTGTCTCAGATAAAGATTTACAAGCTTATATCTCACAAGGAACATCCCTTAAGGGGGGATTTACATTGAGACAGGAAAAAAAGCAATATTGAGGGATTTTTTAAACTAAGAAATAATTATTCTACAATTATCAAACTTTAGGTATACTTTAATAGTATATTTAAGGGAAACTTTGTCCTTGAAATTTAAGAAAAATGAATTTGAGCTCAACATGAGCAGCTAGAAGAAGAGGAGGGATGCCTCTATGGACCAGGCTTTGCCGATTAGCGGTAATTATAAATACATTTGTGTTAACACATTACAAAACTTTAAGCGCTTTTTCTCGAAAACACGTTTTTGAAAATGACTGACATTCTCCTGACCGCTGTAATTAACATATTGACCTGAAATTTGGAGAGCATACTCAGAAAATATGTCTTCACGGAATGACGGATCGTTTTTTCGATAGATACATTTTTGCATTTATTATTTATCTTTTTATGCGAAAAAAACGCGAAAATTCGTTTTTTTTAAATTGCCGCCATTTTCCGAAATTTGTACTAAACGAAAAACCCATCCGTCATTCCATGACCAAAAGGTCACAGATTGATAATATGCTTTGAATTTGTGTTTCAGATCAACAAAGAGGGGGCAGTGATGTCAGCCGTTTACCTCCCGCGATTTGAGGACCTGTTTTCGCGGAGCTGCAACGGCCGCCATTTTGGTTTTTTTCAAAAAAAAATTTTTTTACCGTTCTGTATATCATGAATAAAAGCAAGAAAAAAACCGTACTCAAAAAGCTTTACTACTTTCCTTTAAAAAAAAAATAAAATGTAAACACCTGAAATATGACACTCCAAGGACAAAGTCTCCGTTAAGTATACAAAACAATTTTTTAAATTAATTCATCATCAAAGAGACGGACCTGTGGCAGAGTGCTACAGCAAGGTCGGCGCAGGAGTTGCGAATCGGCGTGCAGTCTAACTTCCCGTAGACTTTGATTTGCAAAAAAGTTCAAACATTTTTTCAGTTAGAACATGTATAGTTTCTATGTGACCGTCATTAAAATAAAGAAAATGCAAATTTAAGAAAATGGCATGCATTTACACCAAAAAATCAACATTTCACGCAACTTTTCTGTAAAATGTGGATCAAAAAAGTAGTGTTCTTTCCAATTTTTCAAAAAACATTCTAGTCGAGTAGAAGGTACCAATCTTATCGATATTTCTACCAAGCTTCAACTCAATCGACTTAATAGTTTTTGGGTAATCCTGCACGCCAATTTCGATAATGCAGTTTTGAGAAAAACGCGTTTGAAGTTCACGCCTGTTCCGAATCCTTGCGGTGAGGCACAGTGTTGACAGGCTGTAACGTTTGAAGTTTTGCCAATTTCGCATTGAAACTTTAGGAAAATATTCTACATATATAGTTATATCGGTTAAAGAAAAAAAAGAAATCATTTTTTTGATCGTTATAAATGTATATCCCGCCTTAAGGAGTTTTGGGAAAATTGACGATATGTTACCATTTAATTCAAATTTATACAGTAATTTCTTTACATATTGAGAGCACCTTCTACATTTTAAATCGATGGTCTACACTGTTTGTATAAAACTTTGAATTAAAGAAACCCTTTTGAAGGGCGAGATATCTTTAGGCGACGAAACAATTGGCTGATTTTTATTTATTTTTTT